>OY978024.1:17500-1217500 GCA_963854515.1 Pandemis heparana
ATATCTGCACAGGTCAAAGTATGTACCGGCACAAAAATATCTGCACAGACTAAAAGAATCTACTGGTTTAAAAATATCTGCACAGATCAAAAGTATCTACCGAATCAAAAATATCTGCAGATCAAAAGTATCTACACCGATCAAAAATATCTATACAGATCAAAAGTATCTACCGGATCAAAAATATCTATACAGATCAATAATATCTATACAGATCAAAATTATCTACCAGATCAAAAATATAATATATAGATATTTCTCTCGCTCTGATCTGTAAAGAGATCAGAGTAGTATCTATACAAGCATCACAAGATGTATGGACGACTCAACGCTATCGACCTCCGGTCTCAGAGGGGAGTGATGTAGCGACACTAGCGCCACCTAGTTGGCCGCTACATAACTACTACGACGCACGAGTAGCTGTCAAATTGTTTTACATCGCGCTAACGAAGTTTCTCAACACGGATGTATAAAAACAACTTCCTTCTCTCTTCCTTCGGACTTCGAACCCCAGGCATAACATCTGCCTGGAGAGAGAACTCTCTATTCTGACCTCCCCCCCCCAAACTGGTGACCCCGACGTAATCTCTCTATCGGGCTCTCCCCCCAAATATGTAACGGTTCAAAATATCTATACAGATCAAAAGCATCTACCAGATCAAAAAATATCTGCACAGATCAAAAGTATCTGCCCACTGCTACATACAATACTATACATTTTAATGAATAAGGTTGTGATCGTTTGGGTTTCAAATTAGTTACGTTTAAGTTCGCTAGGTTGAAATTAGTTTGGTTTTGATCAGTGGCTTTAATTTTGTTAGGTTCAATTAGGTTGAAATTAGTTAGATTTCCATAGGTTCACTTTTTTTAGTTTGGTAATTTTTTTCGTGTTCAAGTTGGCTATGTTGTATTTGGTCAGATTTAAATTTCTTAGATTCAAATGGTTAGTTTCATATTGGTTAAGTTTACATATTTTATTTTCTTAGATTCAAATGGTTAGTTTCTAAACGACTGAAAATTAGAACACATAGAAAAATCCGAAAAGTAAAGCTATGGCCGGGAATCCGGGAATATGGGTGGTGTACAGAGATGCGATTTATTTGAAATACTTCTATTTTAAATGCAAATACAAAATGCAAAATACCTATTTTGTATTTTGCATTTAAATACCTTTTAGTAAAAAGCATTTTGTATTTTATTTGAAATACCTTTTGAGATGTATTTTGCATTTTTAATATTCATTTCAAAATGCAAAATACTTTTTGATTAAGTTTAGCCAACATTACCAGTCAGTCAAACAAAATGAAATGAACGAATGGATGACGCTTGTATTGCCGAATTTGACCGATAGAGGCGCCTGGTAGCCATGCGTGCCCATTTTTAGGGTTCCATAGCCAAATGGAAAAATCGGAACCCTTATAGATTTCGTCATGTCCGTCTGTCTGTCTGTCCCTCCGTATGTCACAGCCTCTTTTTTCCGAAACTATAGAACCTATACTGTTAAACTTGGTAAGTAGATGTATTTTGTGAACTACATTAAGATTATCACACAAAAATAGAAAAAAACCGGCCAAGTGCGAGTCGGACTCGCGCACCGAGGGTTCCGTACAAATTCGCCAAGTTATTGTATGATTAGTTATTATTATATTGAGTATGAGAATGTATGAGTAAAATCCGAAAAATCCAAAAAAAAAAAACTGTTTGCCGGGCAATAATAATAATACTTTTGCAAGTTTTCATTTAAAATCATATTTTTTGTGAAGTATTCTGTTTGAGTTTGTCAGCTCGTTTTGACGATCATCGACGACATCGACATTGACAACTGCATTCACTGTCAAACTATTTAAGCACAGGTTTTGTCAGTCAATTAATATAATTATTTCAAAGTTTTTTTAAGTGTACGAAGCAGAGCAGTGACTTCATTTCGCTAATACTTGACGTTTGTTACGAATTAAATGGATTTTTCCACGAAAATACAAAATTTTCACGAATATAAAAAATATGGGTGTCTTAAAATTGTGCGCTCTTTCCAGTCAGACAGTAAAAAGTAGCACTTAAAAAATGTAGTATTGTCAAAATTAGAAGTGACTATAGAACTGAAACTCAAAATTTTTTTTTTCATCAAACCCATACGCGTGGGGTGTGGGGTAGATCTTCAAAAATGATATTGAGGTTTCTAATATATTTATTTTCTAAACTGAATAGTTTGCACGAGAGACACTTCCAAAGTGGTAAAATCCCCCACCCCAGTAACTTCTAAAATAAGAGTGATAAAACTAAAAAAAATATATGATGTAGATTACCATGCAAACTTCCACCGAACATTGGTTTGAACGAGATCTAGTTAGTAGTTTTTTTTTTTGTAATTTCTGTCTGTCTGTATAAGTAACCAATATAAAATGACCTCGCACTGCCTACATTTTGCTTAAGAGCAGGGCTCTGCTAACACCGGTTTTTTTAATAATTTGGCTAATTTGTACGGAACCCTCGGTGCGCGGGTCCGACTCTCACTTGGCCGGTTTTTTTTCTTCTTTGGTCAAAGTGCGCGCCTTATGTTTGACTAGTGAGGTGCAATTTGGCTCGGCATTGTATCTCTATTCTATTTCTCATGATAAATACCTAAAATAAATATAAATCATTCGAATTGGTAAAAAGGTATTTTATTTTGAAAAAGTATTTTGAAAATACCTATTTTGCATTTTGCATTTGAAATACAAAACGCAAAACTATTTGGTATTTTGCATTTGAAATAGTAAATCTGAAAAGTATTTTGCATTTTGTATTTAAATGCTTTTTCAAAACCATTTTGTACATCTCTGGTGGTGTAGGGGTATAGCACGCGTCACGGAATGACGAGGACCCGGGTTCGATTCCCGGCCATAGCTTTACTTTTCGGATTTTTCTGTGTTCTAATTTTCAGTGTCGTTTAGAAATTAAATTTCTAACGGTAAAACGTAAAAAGTAAACATTAAAAATCAAGAAGTAATTTCTTGATTAATTTGATATTTCAAATGGTTAGGTTCAAATCGGTTAGGTTTAATCCTTTTAGGTTAGGTTAGGTTAGGTTTTTTTTCATATTGGTTAGGTTTACATATTTTATTTGGTTCGAATTTGTTAGGTTAGGTTAGGTTAGGTTCAGTCCTTTTAGGTTCAAATTTGTTAGGTTCGTGTTGGTTAGGTTTAAGTTTATTAGGTTTGAATCTGTTAGGTTTAAATCGTATAGATTCAATTCTTTTAGTTCCAAATTTGTGAGGTTCTAGTGGGTAGGGTTTAAATTTATTAGGTTCAAATTTGTTCCGTTTAGACTTTTTAGAGTTGTTAGATTTAAACTGGTTAGGCTTAAAATTGTATTTATTAGGTTCAAATTTGTTCCGTTCAGACTATTTAGAGTTGTTAGATTTAATTTGGTTAGGCTTAAAATTGTATTTACCTATTAGGTTCAAAATTGTTCCGTTCAGACTTTTTAGAGTTGTTAGGTTTAAACTGGTTAGGCTTAAAATTGTTGGGTGCAAGTTGGTTAGGTTCAAGTTGTTTAGCTTAAATTGGTATAAGTACTTTCTTTTTGTTATGTTGAAATCGATTAAATTTTTTTTTTTTTGGTTCAAGTTGGTCAGGATTTAAATTATTAGGTCAAAGTGGTTAGGTTCGAATTATTTATGATGAAAGTTGCTTGATTTTAGTCGGTTAGGTATCAATTTTTCGGTTCAAGATTGTATTTTTTTAGGTTTTAATTTTTTTGAGACTATTTTCGTGAAAACTTGTTGGTTTCAATTACATATTCGTCATGTTACGTCATTTCCGCATTTATTCCAATTTTCGTAATTGCCAAAATCGCGAAAAAAATTTGCCCGCCACTCCCACCCACCAGTCAAACTCTTAGCTACATCACCTCGGTCGTTATTATTTTAATAGTTTTCTTAAAATAATGACCAAATACCTTGTTTTTAGAGACGCAAATCTTACCAAAAAGTTAAAGGCGCTTTTTGTTTACCTTTTGACTTTAGTTTTATTCGCATAAGGTAATGTAATCTTTAGTTATTTGACTTTTTATCTAATTTTGCCTCGAAAAATTGCAAACTTTCTTCCATATTAAAAGGCTACTGGATAGATTTGAGAGACATTCGAAGTGCAGATGCGAATGACTTTTTGCTTCCCTTTTAATGTCCCGATCACATCTTAAAACGTTGATTTCGCTTGTTTTTTTCGGTTTTTTGCTTTGGCACTTTGAACGAATTTAATTCAAACATTAGTAAAACTTTTACTATTTGGATAGTTGTAGCGGCTTTACCCGTTATTGCACCGTTACCAAATTTTGATAGTGTGTAGTTCTGCAAAAGTACTACATTCTGTCAGATTTTGGCAGTTTTACATAAAGCGGCTTCCGAGAAATTAATTTTTGAAATAGCCTTTGCGCCTGATGAAAATCTTATTTTGTCGCCTGAAATTTTAAATTAGCAATTTCTAAATTAATTTCCACGAATTAAGAGGGGTTAGGTTCGTAAGGACAAGATTGCACAAAGACTCTATAAGCAAAACGTCTTAGTTGCATAAGGTCTTGGTAAGCACAATTTCTTTTTTGCTGAATGCCCTAGCTAGTGAGTAGAATGTCGTAGTTGTTTGATCGACAACTATAGCATAAAGCCCGGAGTTGCAAAATGACTAATAGAGTTTACGTCCAAGTTATTATTAAGTCTTGATTGTAAAACAACGCATAAGGAAAAGTGTCTGGATAGCATATGGGCTTGGTAGCAAAACGTCATGATTGCATACCGGCTAGGTAATCTAATCTAACTAATCTACTTAACTAATAATATAAATGCGAAAGTATGGATGGATGGATGGATGGATGGATGGATGTTTGTTTGTTTGTTTGTTTGTTACTCAATCACGCCAGAACGGCCCAACGGATCTGGATGAAATTTGGCACATAGATAGAGAAAAGTCTGGAATAGCACATAGGCTACTTTTTATCCCGGAAAATTGCGTAGTTCCCGCGGAATAGCGTATACGACCACAGAATCGTGCAGGCCAGAGAATCGGCGTGACGGCCACGACCACTCTGGCAAGAGTGTAGCGCCAAAGAAGAAGAAGAAGCGTATTCTTTGCAGACGAAGTCGCTGGCAACAGCTAGTATTAGATGAATTTAATCTCTGTAGGGACGATTAGTTATTGTCTAGGTCTCGGACGAAGTCGCCGGCAGAAACTAGTGTTTAAATAATACAAGCTTTTGTAAAAGAAAATCTTTTATTCAAATACAACTTAAAACATCTCTTCTTAAACTCATTTTTTTTTCTTAATGTAAAATGCCACATTCCTTCAAAAACTACGTTTGAGTTTTTATTGTTATTCAACCATCTAGTCGTTATGCCATTTAGACGTTATTAATGTTTGACGATAATAATATGCCTACCTAGTCGTTTTGCTATTACATTTAAAAAAAAAAACCTTAAATATAATTTCTAAACGACACTGAAAATTAGAACACATAGAAAAATCCGAAAAGTAAAGCTATGGCCGGGAATCGAACCCGGGTCCTCGTCATTCCGTGACGCGTGCTATACCCCTACACCACCCATAGCAGGTGAGTAAGCCTCCGAATTTTTCTATCTGTTACCAACTGTCACTTGACCTTGTTACTATGCGACGCTTAGCGACAAATATTCGCATACAACTAGCAATCTCGAAATTGCCTTCAAGACATTTTGGAGGGCGCGACTCCGCTAGCCAGGGAGCCTTCGCGGGCTTTTATGCGGTCTAATAAAATTATGTTTGTAAAAAGTTGTGTAGAAAAAGCAAGGTAGGTGTTGCGATAGTGATTAACAGCATTTAGTAGTTCGTAAGTTCCTTAAATGCGTGAGGTTGATATACAATACCGGGCTTCTCTTGGCTCTATTTTATTTTAATTTCAATTTATCAAATATACTCGGGAGCTAAAACTCACTACTCACTACCCGTAGAAAGTTGTATAAAAAGTAACCCGGTTTTTTTGCTCCCGCGCGCGGGTATATTTCAACCTTAATAAAAGAGGTGTGACTGACGCAATGTGCCTAAATTCATCTCAAGCGTTTAAAGAGTTGTTTCATGGTCAGCGCGCCAGCGGGAGTCGTTGTCTTCACGTTTGTTGTCGACGGTTTGAAATGGCGTTACCTATCGGAAGAAAAATAGGAAATTACAAGGACCTAGCCTGTTACTGTTGCAGGAGAACATTTGCGTATTTTGTTCAATTTGAAGTCAGTGAATAAATAGGTTAAAATGTTATTTTATTTCCTCGCATTGTTGTTGGAGGGAAGCACAACTCATGCCTCGGCAGAAACGGCAATTCGTGGATCCCTACTTAGCTACGCATCTATCTACCGCTAACTATCTACTCATCCGCGAATTGCTGTTTCCCGGCATCCGCAGTAGGCTGGTAGCATTTTGAAAGTGGTAATAACTTGTGTAGGGAAGGACTGACTTCTTCGAGTCTAGAGGAACTCGTATTTCAAAATCGGGCACCCATCGTAATCAGTCGGATGGATCTATCTCGTGACAACTCGGTCCAATGATTTTCTTCTCATTAATGCGGGTGTAGGTACTATTTATTATTAGAACGGAAACTCAAAATAACTCTGAAGCATTTTATTGCAACGATATTTTCTATTTCAACATACAACCTTCTATTTTACAAAAATATAATATGATCTTCGTCGCTCCTTTTAAAAACATACAAAATACACTCTCTTTTAACATTATTTACAAACAAAAATACATTATGTACAATCGCGACATCACTCGTTCACAATAAATATCGGTGACAGGGGGCCCTGTCGTATCACGTCACGCGGGGTGTCGGCGTCAGACGAGCACGGTGAGGCGCTCGGGTGGCGGGTGGCGCGCGGCGGGCGGCGGCGGCGGCGGCGAGGGCGGCGGCAGCGCGCGCTTGGTCAGCTCCTTGTCGCGCGGCGGCGTGTGGTTGCGCGCGTCCGCGTTCTGCGCCTTGTACAGCGAGTGCGCGCGCGGCAGCTGCTCGCCGCGCGCGCCGCCCGCGCCGCCCGCGCCGCCCCCGCCGCCGCCCGGGGACGCGCGCAGCGGGTTCGCGTAGCGGCGCAGGTTCTCCTCGTTCTGCAGGTTGTTGGACTTCTCCTCGTCGCAGCGGCGCGAGCGCTCGGCGGCGGCCACGCGGCGGCGGCGCACGGCCAGCGCCGCGCCCGCCGCCGCCGCCAGCAGCAGCACGGGCGCCACGGCCGCCAGCGCCAGCAGCGCGGGCCCGGCCCCCGGCGGCGCCGCCGGGTTCTCGGCGTGCGGCACGCGCAGCCGCAGCGCGGCGCCCAGCAGCGCGTGGTGCGCCAGCCGCCGCCGCGCCACCAGCTCGCTGAGCGCGCGCACCGCCGCCGCCAGCGCGCTCGCGCTCGTCTCGCCCTCGAGGGTCTCCTCCTCGCCGACCCACTGTCGACATGTCATTATTGACGGTCAAGTGCCGAATCGCTCAGCTCGAGGAGCTCAGATTTAGGTCTGAATATAGTCTCGAGAAAACGTTAATAATTATTGCCTTAAAAATTTCAAACGCGAGCAAAAAAATGAACGAACGTCACTCACGATGGCCAGGTCGAGCGCGTCGTCGTCGTCGGCGGCCAGGTCGCAGAGCAGCGCGAGCGGCGGCGGCGGGCGGCGGGCGGCGCGCGCGGCCAGCGCGGCGGCGAGCGCGCGGCGCAGCGCCCCGCAGGCGCGCTCCACGTGCGCTCCTCGCGCCAGCCGCTCGCGCGCCAGCTGTAACGCCACGCGCGCGCAGCCCGGCGGTGGAGCGGCGGCGCGCGCGCCCGGCCAGCAGCCCGCCGGCGCCGGCAGCGCGGGCGGCTCCACGCGCCGCCCGGCCACGCGCCGGCACTCGCCCAGCGGCGCGCACGGCGCGCGCAGGCAAAGCGCCGGGGCCGCCGGGACGCACACCTGCCGGGACCGAGCCGATCGTTCGGGTTACACGATTCGAAGGGTCTGTCGATTTTGTTTCAAAACTTTTCTCTACCTACTTTATCAAAAATAAATCTTGTTCTCTGAGTGAATTCACAAGGATAACGCTTTTTGTATTATGTTACATTTTATAAACTGCCGTTCGATTGGTTTTTGTAAAATTAATAATTAAGTAGATGTAGGTTAGGATGTAGGGGATTCTATCGCATTAGATTAAGATCTGTAATGGTAGAATAGTTATAGAAATAAATAAAAAATAAAATGTGTTCACAGCGAACATAGAATAGACGTGAGACGAAGCGATCGCGTCGGTACCTCGTCGGTGCGGCAGGGCTGCGCGCCGGCCGCCAGGCAGTCGGGCAGGCCGCACCACAGGCGCGTGCAGGAGGCCGCGCCGGCGCCGCACCAGCACGCGTTGCAGCCCCACCACCACGTGCCATTGTCGGCGCCGCACGCGCCCGCGCCCGCCCCGCCCCCCGGCCCGCCCGAGTCGCCGTCCGAGCCGCCGCCCTCTTCGCCTTCCAGGCCCCACTCCGACCCGTCCAACACTTCTAGGCCGGCGATCTCTGTCACGACAGATCATCATTAATCAGTGATCACTCGTTCGAAAAACGGTGATATGCAGTCTTAAAATTCAAACCGAGTCGGTTTACGGGTCGAACGAGAGACGCGCAAAAACCTAGGTTCGTGAACCATTCTTTACGATTCGAATCGAAGTGTGACGATAATGATAATCGATAGGTACTCACGCTCGAGACAGCGCCGCGCGGTCCGCGGGCAGACGCAGCGCGCAGGGCGCGCGGGGTCGGGGTCGCGCACGCAGGCGGCGGGCGGCGGGCAGAGGCCGCAGGGCGCGGGGGGCGCGGGCGCGGGCGCGGGGAGCGGCGCGCGCGCGTCGCAGTCGTCGCCGGCCCAGCCGGGGGCGCACTCGCAGGCGCGCCAGCCGGCGCCGCCCACGCAGCGGCCGCCGTTGCGGCACGGGCGCGCGGCGCACGCGTCCAGCGCGCGCTCGCAGTGCGCGCCGCTCCAGCCGGGCGGGCAGGCGCAGGCCCAGCCGGCGGCGGCGGGCGCGCAGCTGCCGCCGTGCGCGCACGCGCAGGCCGCGCCCGCCCCGGCCGGCGCCTCGCAGGCGGGGCCCGCCCAGCCCGCCGCGCACGCGCAGCGCCACGCGCCGCCGCTGCGCACGCACGTGCCGCCGTTACCGCACGGCCCGTCCGAGCACCGCACCTCGTCTTCCATGCGAATGGTGCATGTTTTTCCTGTAAATCAATTTTCAGTGAATGGACGTCACATTACATCGAATATTATGTATTGAGTAGGTAGGTAAGTAAGTAGTAAAATATTTTTAATTATCCCACTTGTATGCGTACGCAGAGAGCAATTTAGATATTAGCATTTACGGTACAGGCTTGAACGCTTTCAAAAACGAATTAAATAATTCAATTAACAATAAATCGGCGACTAACCCGTCCAGCCGTCGGCGCACACGCAGTTGAAGTCGCCGGCGCCGTCCACGCAGGAGCCGTTGTTGCGGCACGGGCTCGAGGCGCACTCGTCCACCTCTGCAATAAAAGAGGGAGGCTCTTCACAACGGACCGAGTTTTTAGGCGACCTCAGTAAAATTCAATAATGAAAATCGTCATACATATGATACAGACAGAGATCGTTAATTACCTATTTCACAACGCGGGCCGGTCCAGCCGGCGCGGCAGACGCAGCGCGGCGCGCCGCCGACGTCGACGCAGGCGCCGCCCGGGCCGCAGCCGCCGGCCGCGCACTCCTCCACGCCTGCAACGAACGCACGGTCAGCGAGGTCGGGGCGCGCTGACGCGTCGCGCACTCGCGGGAGAGGGAGATGCTCACGGTCGCGGCAGGTGGCGCCGGCGCGGCCGGGCTCGCAGGCGCAGCGCGGCGGCGCGGGCGGCGCGCGCACGCACTGCCCGCGCTCGCACGGCGCGCCCTCCACGCACGGCTCCAGCTCCACCACCGCCCCTGCGAGTCCTGCGGCCGCCATACGACGCATTATTATTATTGTATCGGTAAGGTATGAAAAAAAAACAAGGACACGATGACAGACAAACACGATGGTGAAAGGAGAGCGGGAAGCACTCACGGGCGCGCTGCGTGCAGTTCTTGCCGGTCCAGCCCGGCGCGCAGTGGCAGTAGTAGTCGTTCTGCGCGGTGTAGCACGGCGCGCCGTTGCCGCACGGCGAGCCGTCGCAGTGGTCGCGGTCGTCCTGCACACGCACACCCACCGTGTAAACGACGCACCCACCACGACACTCTCGGTACTCATATTAAACCAGAACATAGATAAATAACAACTCGGTCAAAGTTCGTAATCACTCACCGGGCAGTACCTTCCATAACAGGATGACAGCTAAAAAAGCAGAGGTCTCGTTAGTGTGTTAGTGCAACGTGGCCTGAATGATGAAAATTAAAGAAACGATTAGTACAGGTGTGACTAGAGATCGTGATCGATGCGGGCGGGGCGGAGACGCGGCCTCACCTCGCAGTCGACGCCGGAGAAGCCGACGGGGCAGATGCAGATGTAGGCGTCCAGGCGGTCGACGCACTCGCCGCCGTTGCGGCAGGGGCGTGACGCGCAGTCGTCCACGTCGCGCTCGCACGTGCGGCCCGCGTATCCGGCCGCGCACGCGCAGTGGAAGTCGTCCACCAGGTCGATGCAGGTGGCGCCGTTGAGGCACTGCCCCGTGCAATCGTCCACGTTGGTCTCGCAGTCGCGGCCCGTCCAGCCAGCCAGGCACGCGCAAGAGTAGCCGCCCGCCGTGTTGCTGCACGCCGCCGCGTTAACGCACGGGCCCAGCGCGCCCTCCGCGAAGCCCTCGGCGCGCTCGGCCGTCGCCGCGCCGCTCGCCGCCGCGCACTCATCCACGTCTGCAACAGCACCGGCGCGGTTAGCGGGGGTCCCACTGGCGGCACCAGGCGCGAGGGGGGGAAGTGGGCGCTCACCTTCGTCACAGAGGGGGCCGGTCCAGCCGGGCGCGCACTCGCAGACGAAGGCGTCGAGGCGGTCGTGGCAGAGGGCGCCGTTGCGGCAGGGCTGCGGCGCGCAGTCGTCCAGGTCCTGGTCGCAGAGCGCGCCGCCCCAGCCGGGCGCGCAGGCGCAGCTGAAGCCAGGCGGCGCGGGGCGCAGCTCGCAGGCGCCGTGCGCGCAGGGCTGCGGCGCGCACGGGTTGTCCACGCGCTCGCAGTCGGCGCCCGAGAAGCCCTCGGCGCAGGTGCACAGGTACTGGTCGGGCGCGGTGTTCTCGCACGTGCCGCCGTGCCGGCAGGGCTCGTGCGTGCCGCAGTAGTTGAGGTCCTGGTCGCACAGGATGCCGCCCCAGTTGGTGTCGCACGTGCAGTCCCAAGACGAGCCGTTGCAGTAGCCGTGCTTGCAGCCCGGATACGGCTGGCACTGCGAGCACAGCTCGCCGCGCCACCCCGGTCGGCAGCTGCCATAACAAAGCAAAAACACCACATTAAATATTTATTTTGTTTGTTACTGTAAGTACTGTTGTATTCATGGTAATTCACTTCGGCAAGGTCACCATAAATAGATCATGTCATCATCAGCCTTCATTCATCAGCCTATACCTATACGTCCCACTGCTGGGCATAGGCCTCCTCTCAGAATGAGAGGGATTGGGCTATAGTTCCCACGAATATACGTAATACGGATATACCTATACGAAATAGATTATGTACGGTCAACCAAAGGGCACCCTGGGCCACTGTATGTCTGTACCTAATACCTATTACATATGTGCTACCTATTTGTTTTAAGACTTTAACAGAAATACTACCGACATAATAAATTAGGTAGATACTACTCGTCAGTCAAATTTTTGTAAAACTATTTTTGAATAAAAATTATCTTATCTTATTATTTTACTACGCTTAAAATTTATCGCTTTTGACATTTTAAAAATAATTATGTATCACAAACATCTAATACAGTAGTTGCATTCGTACTATAACTAATATAGCCGACAAAGCATATCAGTGATTTTGAGTGATTTGTACTTCTGGACCGTTAGATACTAAATCAAAGTTATGAAATTCAATTTTTGCTCACTCGCAATCTCCAGGTCGGTCACAGCGACCGTGAGTCGGATGGCAGCCTTCTTTGCAAACAGCTGAAAAGAAAAACAAAACAAAATAAGCACGAATATTACGAAGAAATATTACAATGCACTATCAGTATAGGCTGACAGAGTGATGGCGTGGTACATACGCTGCTCGCAGTTGTCGCCGCGCCAGCCGGGCAGGCAGCGCTTGGCGCCGGCGGCGTCGCAGGCGTAGTGGCCGAACTTGTCGTCGCGCGCGCGGCAGAACGTGGTGCAGGTGGTGTTGTAGTAGTTGGGCGCGCAGGAGACGCGCACGCGGTACGCCACGCCGGCGGCGGCGCCCGCGTGCCGCAGCGCGTGCCACGCCGCGCCCGGCTCCACGATGCCCGACCACCACGCCTCCTCGATCAGGCCCGTCTCCTCCGAGCCGCCCGCGCCCGCCTCCGCCGTGTAGTTGTAGTCGTCGTACGCCTGCAGGATCAGCGTGAACGAGCGCGTCCAGCGGAAGGAGAAGGGCAGCGCCAGCGTGTAGAGCGGCTCGGCGAGCGTGAACGAGTCGGTGCCGAGCGCGTGCGAGGCGGCGCGGCCGAAGGAGCAGGCGCCCGGCGCGGCCGCCGTCTGGTACTCCTTGAGGCAGAGCGAGAAGCGCGTGCGGCAGGGCGCGGCGCAGGCGCCGGCGGCCGGCGGCGCGCCCGCCCCCCCGCAGCACGCGCCGCTCGCCAGCTGCAGCCGGTAGTTGTTGAACTCGAGGATCTGCAGCTCGAACACTCCCGCGCCCGCCGCGCACTGCCAACACACATTACATCATCATGGTAGAGATCGCTATTAAGCGATAAGACCGCCTGTTGTATACTTTGTTCTATGTTTCTGTATTGTTTTGTACTGATTTGTGGTGTTCAATAAAGAGTATTTGTATTGTATTGTATTGTATTACATCCTTATTAGAACAAACATTATAGAATATGTTTACTGTAAACAACCGATTATTAGGTATGCATGTAACCATCAGTAGGTATAATTTTATAATTATTTTCAGATCAATGTCCGTTATACCTACATAAAGTTAAGAACTATTACTATTACCTACCTAGTGTTACAGCATAGTAGGAACAAGATTTATATAATTATCATAATAGTTTTGAGAAAATATATTCGGGGGTGGTAATCCGTGTCGTGTTATATTCGACGCCTGACACATTCACAGTACGGTCAAGACCATAATTTCGTATAGGTAGGTACCTACTTACGCCCTAAACTCTAAACGTTGACATCGATCCAGAAACTGGCGTTAAAGCCGTGTGGTAACAGTTATCCTACTAATATTATAAATGCGAAAGTTTGTGACGATGTGAAGATGTGACGATGTGAGTGAGTGAGTGTGTATGTTTGTTCCTTCAACACGCTAAAACGACTGGACGGATTTGGATACAATTTGGAACGAAGATAGCTGGTACTCTATATTAAAACATAGGCTACTTTTTATCCCGGAAAATTGCATAGTTCTCGCCGGAAAACGATAAACATGTTAAAGGTCGTAGCTGCCTAGAGTCGCAACGTAAATAATCAACATCAGTTCGTAAGTAATTCTACGCGGACGAAGTCGCAGGCAGAAGCTAGTAATTTATATTTTTCGAAGCTTATTACGAAATACAGGCGGCGGCACGTAAGTAAAACTTGGAGGGGAAGGTATCAGGGGGGAGTGCAGGGGCCGCGGGTAGGCGTACGCAAAGCGCTTTTTGGCTCTCCAGTCGTACTCTGCCCCGCGAACCGCGTGCGACGCTCCGCTGACTTCTGCTGCAGTCACGTTCTAAATTGTGTTGTTATACTGTTGATGTTTTCTGTTAAGTTTTGTTTTTTTTTTTGCTTATTTTTACCTCCCCATCCCCATACTAATTGAACCTACTACCATCGCATTTTTATAATATTAGTGATGATACTAGTTTAAACGAACTAGCTTATGTACCTAATATGAATTAGTAGGTAAAGATCATTGTAATTAATTTGTAGAGATAACAATTGCGTCCGCGAAAGTACCTATGCGCAGGTAATCCCCTCTAGGTTTTACTTACATGCCGCCGCCCCTGTACTAGTGCATGCAGTAGGTATTCCGTCGGAGTGACAACATCGGCGGACTATCGCTCGGTGGGGGGTGAAACACGTGTACGGAGTTTTTTTTAATGATGGTGGTGGTTTTGAATTTGGGTTCGATTATTTTTAAATTGATTAGGTATTTCATATATTCTAAAGCATTAACGCATGACTTGATCTCATTATATCAAGGAGTAGCAAAGTAAAGTTATTAGTCCTACATTTTATACCTATGGTCACTATTGGGTCACGGCATAATGCGCAGCAAGTTTTGCTCTTGGAGATAATGTTCCCGCGGCGCACGAGTCAGCTGGCTACATGGCACCTGTGCTCCACGCGATCTTTCATTATAGGTATTATAATTATTTTTTACTTACAACAAATGACCTATGCCATGAGGCACGCCGAATTACGCGACAATTTAATAAATAAACGACAATATAATACAACATGTACTTACTGAAATTATAGCGAATTCGGAATAAAAAGGCTTAAATAAATAAATACAACAAAATTGAATTCTTCTCAAAACCAAACTTAACAAAAATAGCAATTTTACATCATCTTAAAAACAAGAAAAAAAAACATTAGGTAGGTACAATACATACAAATATTTATAAACATTTCATTTGTGCAATTCTGAAATACTTCAATATGACTGTGCTGTGGCGTTATTATTTTTTGATTGAGTGCTACTGCGTAGTTTGACTAACCGACATAAAAAGGAGACGAGATATAGGTACTTACTTAATTTATACTTTTTAAATAGGTGTTTTATCTGTTTATTTATCTTCAACTAAGAAACACTTATAAGCAAAGCAAAAGTTTACCTTCTTAGTATTTTTGCTCGTTTTATTTATTTTGATTAAATAACCTAAAAAAGTCCATTCGAAATATTATAAACGGGATGTGAACCGCGATTACCTTTATTGAGCTCCCGATATTTCGATACAGTTGAATGTATTATGCAACTGTATAAAGGTAATCGCGGTTCACATCCCGTTTATAATATTTCGAATGAACTTAACCGTGAATCATTAAAAACTCTTAACTTAAAAAAGTATTTTGTTATTGGAGAAATACCCACTAGCGGCAATATTTCAAAACTTGTCAAAAAGCAATGTCCTATTTCCTATCGAATCTGTAAGCGAAGACATTTAACGGTCCAGTTGTGATTTTAGTGCGAACCCTTCCCTAAAGAATGCGCCTGTTTTCAGTTTTCCAAAGCGTAAGTACAGCGAGTACTTTATCAAGGCGTGTTGAGTGCGGCGCGGGCGGCGGGGCGGGGCGGGGCGGGGCGGGGCCTGCGGCGGCACGCCCGCCGGCGCGCCCCGCCCAGTCGCGGGCTTTGTTTACGAGGTTAGCCGAGTAGGATTTGTTTCCTTCCTTAGTGCCGCGTCTAGGCGGGCGGCATCCGTTCGGGTTTCAGTAACCACCAGGAGTGACTGGGCCAGTCCTCCAGTCTTACGGTCGGAACCGAAGGCTTTGCGCATAAACTTATTTACCAAGGATGAGCTCAAAATAAGAAAAAAACTACCTCCTGACCTTTTCCACCTGTTATTTGATAGTTAACCGTCAGTTAAGCTATAGGGAAGACCCTTGCGAGTGGGTTGTCGCCCAACTCCTATGATGTTGTAATGCGGAGCCCCTCTTTTGCCCGAATTTCAAATGCCATAGTGTAATGTTTGCCATAATGATCATTTGTCATAACCCTTTTTTTCTCTGAAACTGTAATTTTTTTATCTTTAATTTATTATTAGTTTTAGGTAAGTAGGTTTAAGTTATTTTTAAGTGCAGACTGTTTTTTTTTGTTATTATTTGTTTTTCTTTGAATAAAAATTCTAAAGTTATTACCTACTATTACAATGTACGTCGATTCACCAGAGTTGGCACGAATGGATTGAACGAAACTAATGTCTCTTGGACATTTTTGTATGGAAATGACTTAAGCCTGTCACTTTCATACGTGTGTGAAGTGTATTCAAATAGTTAACACATAGATACTTCGTTCACTCATTCAATCCATTCGCGCTAACTGTGGTGAATCGACCTGTCTTTACTGCTGACAATAATAACGTAAAAGTCATATTAAAAAAGAGTATAAAAACATAAACAATAATTATTACTAAAAATACAACAAAGGGTTCGCAACACGTATAATGCCACTTTAGGGTGGTACCTACATTTTTTTCATCGGAAAGGGCCAAATTTAAGGGATGTGGATAAAAAAAAATAACAACCTGCTTTTAAGTCTTTTTTAACCAAAACACGGTTAAACATTAAAAAATCAGTTATTGAATTATTGTACCGTTTTGTGTTTGTTTTAAAAATATTAGATTTCAATTATAATCATCACTCAATTAATCATTTGTAGCTGTAGCACTAAAACAATAGAGGTTGAGGAGTGGATTTTCTTTATTTTTAAATGACAATATCTCCAAAAGTGTAATTTTTTTTACTAAACCAGAAACCTAATATTTTGACAGTTAATTTGCAGCTCTATATTAGCTGTCAATGGTTTAGGTATCGTCGATTTCTGGTCGAAAGTTAATTATGCATGTGTCATAAATAAATAAATAAATAAATGTATATAGATAGAGCCCGAGCGAAACGAATAGGGTTTCTGTTTTTACCCTTTGGGTACGCAACCCTAAATACGATCATCATGTTTAATATTGGAAATAGCTAGCTAGTTCTCCAGAAAGGAAACATTGTTTTATATTTGAATAAGTATAAACTACATAGTTACATACAATTTTTCTTACAAAATTAAAAAAAAACGTACACCTATACTTAGTTACCCTAATCAGGAATTGAACTAGTTAATTGTGCCAAAAAAGCATGCTGTATTTTATGATACAAATCGAAACGAAAGATTATGTCGATGACAACGATTTGTCTCTAAGTAGCACACCTAGGTACCTACTACGCCTTTAAACCGAAGACGGACCGTCACAAAAGTCGCGCGTTAGGTTTACGTAGTTTCATTTTTTTACATAATATGACGAAATCTATATATATAAAAGAAAGTCGTGTTAGTTACACCATTTATAACTTGAGAACGGCTGATCCGAATTAGCTGAAATTAGCTGAATTGGTGGGGAAGCAGCTTAGAACCAGGAATAGGTAATAGGATACTTTTTTTGTTTTGTTTTTTATTTAATTTTTAGTCATTCATTTGTTAAAAATGGAACAAAACGAAACTGACATGGAATAACAAAACGCAACTGACAGCTAAACGTAATGTTATCTGTGGTGTATGGTTGAAAATTTTACGAATCAGCACGGGCAGTTGATCAAACAAGGCGCGCTTAATTTTTAAATTCCCAGCTAAAAAAAATATATTTCTGTGTAAGTAAATAATTGACAATATTGTTTGTAAATATACTGTTTGCGTAATGTGTATAATATAGTATAGTTTATAAATGAGTGAAAATATTTATAAACTAAAGTAAAGTTAGCTTATTGTGCCGATATTATCATAAAAAAATCCCGCGACCAAGACGATCGAATGAGGTAATGACTTTATCATAATTATAATTTGGATACATTTATACACGGAAATTGCTTTTTTTTATGTGAATAGGAAGGCAAACGAGCAAGTGGGTCACCTGATGGTAAGCGATCACCACTCCCCATAGACACCCGCAACCCCGGAGGGATTGCAGATGCGTTGCCAACCTAGAGGACTTAGATGAAATGCCTCTTGTGCCCGTAATTTCCCCGGCTGCCTTACTCTCCACACCGGAACACAGCAGTGCAAGCACTGTTGCTTAGCGGCAGGATTAGAGAGTAAGATGGTGGTAGCGATCCGAACGGACCTTGCACAAGGCCCTACCACCCGCAAGTTAGTTAATTGAAGATAAATTAAGTCTACGCGGACGAAGTCGCGGGGAAAAGCTAGTTAAATATATAAATCAACCACCAATATTTAGTTTTATAAAATCAAAGAGATAGCTCCGACATACTCATTCAATGTTGTTCAACATTTATCAAGGATATAAACGTTTCCAATGGTGTTGCGCTTTTTTTTTTCATTTTAATTGTTGCTAACAATCAGTCTTTGGGCGGACACACAGTCATTAGCTGATTTTCCTTCGAATATTCCCATAGCCAGTAGTGTAACTAATTTAATCAATACGAACTTTAGTTATCATGCAAATGTTTAAGACTAACTGTTGCCCACAATATTGTCCGCGCGGAATTAAATATACATACATATAATATGTAGCCGTAAAGTGAGAGAAATTTTCAAATCGGTCCAATATTTTCGGAGCCTACTCAATGCGAATAAACAAACAATTATAGTCTAGAAAGCTATCGTGATATTAGGAAAGGGCTAGGTTTTCGCACGCGCAACAGTAAAAATATTGCGGTTTAAATACCTATCATATTTGGAGCGGTTTGTTTACATCTCAAAGATTAAAAAAATGAAAAATAATTTGTAATCTTTACTCGCGATTCATTTGCCCTAGCCAAGACCTACAAGATTATAAATACTGACATAATATACGCTCACTCGCTCGGGGACATATTTAGCAGAACACAAAAATACCTAAGTTATCAAAACGCATACCTACTAAATGCTTGACCAGAAAAAATAAAAATAGTTACCTAGTTAAGTACACTTTTTTTTGTGTGCTCTTGTGTAAGTCAGATGCTATGATAATACAATAATCTGGTAGTAAAATTCTGGTGGTCTAGCCAGGAGTCTCCGCATGACACAATATGTAGGACGGATGACAATGCGAGTACAGTCAACAAAAAGTAGTCAGCAAAAAGGCATGTATCAAAAATGAATTTTTTAGGTACCTAGGTTATTCACTCGCAAATTAATATCAATCAGCTTTATTGCTTTTTTCTGATGAAGGAACTGTCATAGAAAATGATAGAGCACTTTCTTGGTCAACTGTATAAACAAACAATGATGACAAAAAGTGTGCAAGAAGTCAAAAATTTGGTTCTAAATATTTCTGACTAGAATGTCCCCACATGAACAAAATTGAAAATTTATTCTTAGGATCCTCAAAAAGTTTGTTTGTCAAATACTTGAAATTTTCTATTCAGCTAGTCTGCTCAAGTATAAAAGAATCTACTCTATTCCTTATGCTGCAAGAGTTCAGAAATATCTTGAAAATGATTTTTAGTTGCTATAATTGAATTACCTGTGTCTATGGACGGCATAATATATTGCTTTCCATTAGGTGATCCGCATGCTTGTTGCCCCGATGACCCCCTATCATATAAAAAAAACCACTTGCGTGGCTAAAGCCACTAATATTTGGAGATAGAGCCTCTGAAGGTAAAAATCGTTTTTACCGTCTGCTGTTTACACTTGGTGATCTCGGTTACCTAACTAAAATTTTTATTAAGATTATTTATAAGGACATAATTATTGCTATGTCGTATGTGTATGTGTGCTAAGTTAGGTATTAGGTAGGTATATTGTTAAGCTTATGGATTTCCGTTTTCTTTTGTTGTTTTATTTTTTCATTTACTGTCTAGTTGCAGGCTAGCAACGTCGAAGTTCCTAAAACGTCCCCATAGCGAGCCTGTGGGGACGGAAGTGATACATGCCCTCGGTACCGCTCTGCTTTCTGAGCATGACATGAGTGCGTGTGAGCCAACATTGGGGGCGGCAGACGTAAGCTTGCCTTCGGAATCCAAAACCTTATCGGTTACTTACTTGACATGAAATTAATGCATATTTCATAATTTTTATTATATGTTTTTTTTATCTTTTTCTCATCGACATTGGAGATATCTCCAATTAACTTATTTGACGGTGGAGGCGTTTTACACCTCCACTGAACTTAAATTATTTTTATTCGCCTTTTTCTTTCTTTTTCTTATCATTATCGCATATTTTGTTTCGCTTTGACCAGTAGAGACTTTATTCATCTCTACTATAGACCAATGTAATTTAAGGTACGAACTTAACTTAGGGACCTTTTACATCCCTTTTATAAAATGTATTAATTGTATTATAGGTAAGTTAAGTAGAATTTAAGTACTATTGTAAATCTGTTTTATTTTAAAAAAATTCTGCCAAGTTTCTTGCGGCGCCTTCTTCTTGGCAATGATGGTCTTTCCGAATGCGCTGGTAGATTCAAAAAAAGACATGTTAAAGAGCCCTTGGCGGCCTGTTTGCAAAATAAACTTTTGATTTTTGACTTTTGACTGGATCACTATGGTCCGTAAGGAATATGACTTACTATTTTATGCCTTTATGGGCATGCACAGATAAGGTTGGCTTAATTTACATTTTACAAGGATGTTAGGTAGATTAACGTCATAACAGTTTTGTTTTGCTTTGTATTTGCATTGTGAGGCGCATTCTATACCAATTACAGTCTATGGACTGTTAAATTAGGATTATTTTGTTGTAATGGACATGCTACACTATGCTGTAGATCTAAAATTATGACGTAGGTAATTTTTAATTTCTTTGTAAATCGGAGGGGTCTCTGACGGTGGCAATGACCTTTGAATAACAACAGAGAACACAGACCCCAAGTTCCATTTTACGGAGCAATCGTGCGCGGGCTGAGACCGCGGCTATTGGCGTGCTGGTCACGCGCTTCACGAGAAAACTTGCGGTTTAATGACAACAGCAGCCGCCGTGCCCCGCGAGGCCGCGCCGGCAGCGCCACGCTGCACTAATCGCGAAACCCCGGTCTCCAGCGGACATGGCGACAGGAAGTTGTCAATGCGATCAGCTCGCCGATATTATAACGGACTAGTCATGTTGTTACACACTACCAATCTAATCTGGGTACTTTTTCATGCCCACGACTATTGTGAGACTTAAAACTCAAAGAGGTCGGCGTTGTATTTTTTGAAGATAAAGTCCTAGGGGCAGGTATAGAGAGTATCTCGCGAGTCGGCGCTCGGCGGGCGCGCACGTCTCGCGGGCGACGGATTCCCACAGACATTAGCATAAAGTTGTGCGCGGAATGACAACGAGCTCGTCCTTCTTACTCTATTTATCAAGTGGTTTTGCACTGCAAGGGCAAATACTCCACGGTTGTCATACACTTTTAGAGTACATTACATTCATAGGTTAGCCAATATTTGCGGTTTCAAAGCTAAAGGTTGATTCTCTACCCCCGGGAAATTGGTCACTACGTGAAACCTCTTATAGGGCACCTCTATGATACTCTAGATCTGTAGTGGTTTAGGCTGTACGTTCGTCTATCAGTCAGCCATGTTACTGTTTTATAATTTTTATAGTTTCCTGCGTAGGGACGTTTTGTTTTCAAATGACATCTAGTTTTTTAGCTTAATAACTGACTTCAAAAAAGTATGGTTTTTTATAGGTTTTTGTGAAGCTTTGCGCCAAGTTGTTTGTTAATTTTAAAACAGGCTAATAAGATGCAGCACCACATCTCACTGGAGCTCTACATAGAGAACGTCGATTTCTCTTCATGTCTTCGTTCATGGCCTAAGTCGTCGACTCGTGTTGTCTACTGATAAGTAGAGTAGCATGAGAGAAACAGATAGAGCCACATCAAATCACTGATTTGTTTACGTCCTGTTCTTGTATCACTTATATCAAACCGAAGTGAGGTTGGAGTCGCAAGAGCAGTGTGTGATGGAGTTGTTTGTTAGCAGCAACAGCAAGCAGCACGTACATGGAGCAGGGTGAGCAGCGCTAGCGCGGCGGCGGCGGTGGCGGGCGCCGGCATGTCAGCGCGGCGGCGGGCGCCGGCGCGGGCGCGGCCGGCGCATGCCGCAGCCGCACTCGCTCCACCGCTGGCGCTGGGAGCGCGAGGCGCCGCTCGAGCCTCTATCACTGCACTGGTAGTCACGGTAGCACTGGGGGCGCGCGCGCATGGGTCGGACTGTGCGTGTCGGCGTGCGCTCGCCGCGGGGCTCGGCTCGGGACTGGCCGCGCCGCCCTCCGCTCCTCCCCCCCACCCCACGCGCTGCACTGATTTGATTTATTTTTATTGCCGCTGCTCCAGCGCAGCGGGCGGCGGCGCTCTCGCGAATATAGAGATGGAATGCAGATAGAGTCGGGGATCATTGCTCCATACTGTAGCTTTTTTATAGCTTAGGGTTTAGATAGAACTCTACGTAATCTGACATGGGAACACGGAGTTATAAACTTTCCTTTTAAATTAGTATTCAGGTCAAAGTTATAGGATGAGAAACTACTGGATAAAAATATGTACTTCTTTAAATTGATTTTTAGTTTTAATCTTTAACTAGTACATAATTTTACGAGAAAAAATTATTTATATTAAATTCCTCATTTATACTCCCTTTTGTGTTTATAGATACTGTCTAAAACAAGTAGTCTAAATCGAGTAGACTCTACGAATGTCCATAGTAATAGATACTTGCTGAACAAGTGCAAAATACATAGTATTTTTCCAGTTAACCTTTCTTTAAAGTTTATTAAAGAAAGGTTAACTGGAAGAAATCCCTTTTATGGATAAGTTCGCTTTTGTGCATTTGTGTTGTCCTGTATTCATCTTTTTCATTTGTGTTTTATGGTACAACAAAGAGTTGTCATTAAATTAAATACAGTAGATAACCCAGAGCTTCATTTTTATGCCTGCGCTGGTAGAGTCAAAAGATATGGAAATTTTATGCAGTCCATTGCATTATTCCACTGCACTACTTTGAAAATGTCAGAACTTCTGAAAGTACCTTTCATGATACTCGGGACGGAGTGATAGCTGAAGTGATGTGAAATATCTGAAACGTGGGTTGGCAGCTCAATGGGAGGAAGCCGCGACAAGTCTGCAAGCGATAGTCACCGCTAATCCGGTAAATAAAGCGACAATTAAGTTCATTTCATTGCCTAAATTTTATTAGAAGTCAAGTTTAAAAAAAAAGTGCAGTCTTAATTTATAATTCACAGACTTAAAAACAGTTAACGGGGAAGATTTTTATTTAATTATTAGATTCAAGAATACTATTTATACATTATATTTATATTATTATACATATATATGAAATGCAAAATGCTTCAAAATAAGTCAAATTACGCCGAAAACTTCTAAAAATGCACAAAATACGTTTTGTTTAACTTTATTTTGACACTTCGTGGCTCTACCTATACTTAGGTATCCTTCAAACTCTATGTGACGCACATCGGCGATCCATATCACGAAATATTGATGCGGATCGCGGCGAATTCGGTTGTTTTGAAATTCACGATCCTATGTTGACACGTAACAGTATCACGATAATATTGACCGTCTAGTCTAGTGGTGCTGTAGAGGCCGCACGCCCCGCGCCTCCGCCGCCCGCCGGCGCTAATGGCCGCTGATTATGTCAAATGCTAATTATAATGAATTGATCGCTCTAATGGAGCCTGGTTTGGACGACTCCGCAAATATCATACCGTTCGGTATTTAAAATTCCGTTCTCTTATATATGGGATAATTAACTATGCAGATGATTTGTTTGGGCCGGGAGATTTGCTTCATTTCAATGTGAATAACTGATGTAGTTAGCTCCGTATCGACTTACATACGTTGAATATAGTTACCCTTGCTGCTTGCAGATACTAGTTATCTCTAAGGATTTTATTTTCCTCGCAGTTAACTGTGTTTCTTATCAGTTATTTAAAAGGAAAATCTATTCCTTGGAGATAACTAGTTATCTCCGAGGAGAAAATTTTTAAAGATAACCAGTTATAGTACCATAGGGCGTAGGCAAAGAACAAGGGGATAGTAGTTACATATTGTAGAATATTGTAGGTAGAGTCAAATTAATGGCGGTGAATTTTTTTCATACGTAACCAGAATTTTTATGCCCACATAGCCGTTGCCTGCTTGTTCTGTGGCCAGCATCCACCCATCATTGTCTGTCGTCCATCTGACTTGCAGCTGTTTTGACGTGACACATGCCACTTTTTTAGCGATATTCTGTTCTCACAGTTCTGATTTGTGGCGCTCAATAAACAATACTTGGATTTCATTGCAAAAGTTCACCAAAAAATGAAATAAGTTAGCAAAGGATCGCGCGGTGAAACTTTTGGTCCTTTACAGTAGCTAGGGAAAGTTTACCAGCATATTGTGGCGACATAGGAATATTTAGTGTGCGGGGGATGTTGAGCCCTTTGCAGAGGTCACGGCGTGATCCCGCGAGCCCAGGCGGGTCGTGCGCCGGCGCGGCGGCCTCCCCGCGGGCGCGGCGCGGCGGGGCGGGGGGGGAGGGAGCACGCGGCGGCCCACAGCCCGCGGCGTGGCGGCGCTCCCGACCCAGCGCACCAGCACCGGCCCGCGGCGAGGCTGCGCCGCCCTATTAGTGTACTTCATTCACAGAAGAAGCAACGGCGTGAACCTTGATCCGAGAGGATCAATTGAGAAGGATTCGATCATAGTGCTGCTTTACGCATTCGATTATGTTCCACTATAAAACGACAACACTTATATCTGTTATGATTGCCCGCGACTTCGTCTGCGGAGAATACGTTTGACTCGCGCTCGCAGGAACTCTACAATTTTTTAAGATGTGAACTATCCTATTATTAGTATTACCTATTTATTCTGGATTTCTAATATAATGTACTTACTATGCAAAATTTCATCGCAATCGGTTCAGTAGCTAAGACGTGAAAGCGGAGCAAACAAACTTTCGCATTTATAATATTAGTAAAGATTATGTTTACCTTACGTCAACAAAAGCAAGGTATTAAAGCATTATTCAGTGAGCAGATAGTAACTGATACCTGACGCCACGACCGGACAGATCTACACGAGTTAAATGTCACTCTACCGCGCTCACGCATGATACGAGAAGCCATCGATCAATGTGTCACTCTCGATATGAATAATTGTTTCCTATCAATCTATGAATGTAAATATGCATCAATATTGTAATGGATTTGTTTCCAATCAACGAGAAGACAATATCGATGTATCGGCGCAGCGCGTGATGGACGACGTCCGCGGCGCTGGCGCAGCGGGGCGAGGGTGGAGGCGGGGGCGCGGTGCAGGCAACGGGCGTCGCCGGCGCGGCCGCCGCGACGCAGCCGCAGCCGCGCAGCAGCCGGAACAATAGCGCATCAGCTTTATGACACGCACTCCACTTGATTACATATTCATGTGGAACAAAATCATTTAGCAAGTGCATCGGCGCGGGGCGCGGGCGCAGCGCTCCCGGCGGACCGGTTTAATGAGCCCCCCCCCGCACCCCGCGCAACCCGCGCCCGCGGCGGCGCCGTGACCTGTTTATTTTTAGCCAACTGGTTGCTCCGAACCCTCAGAACCTTTTTCAATGCGCCTGCGCCTTCGAATGCACTTCCCTCCATCTGTAGGTATCGCCGTATGTGATTCGCACAGATTACCCATATGTTGCTAAAGTTATTCAAAAATATTCGCCTTATATCCATGCTGATACGAAATAAAATTGCAATTTAATCAGACACACGTTTTATTTTTATGTGCCACCAATCTGAACTTCGAAGTCTTCGAACAGAGAAACCACAATGTGATGACTAATTTTTATCATCCGGTTATTAGGGTACGGAGCGGCGTCAACACTGTGGTCGCCAAAGCGTTAGGGGCCAGTGCCATGCCGCAGTTCTCGTGTATGTAAAACAAATACTTATCTACCTGAAATTCTAGAAGTAGCAAACATTCCTCAATGATTGTAATCAAACGCATCGCATGCCTGTAACTCATTAAGAATGATTCATGGAAAATAATAGCGTGTTTAGGCCTAGTTATTATCTAATAAGTAACTAAGAGTTATTTGAGATACACACGGTTCACTGTAGCAAACGCACAGTTTATTGATTGTAGAAGTCCGTAGAGAATAATAAGTTGGTCTATTTTTATTCGAAACTACGTTATGCCTGTGTGATTATATCTCTACATTTGGTGGAGTTCGTGATGGGGATCCACCACAGCAACCATTGACAGAGCGTCCATTCAGCAGGCGGGGACGTGCCGCGCCTGCCAAGCGCCGCGCGCGTTCCATCGCCGCGCCGCCGCCGCGAGCCGCGCGCCTCTCGCCCGCCGCGCAGCAATGGTGCCGCCGCTGACCAGCCCATGCGCAGCGCAGCGACAAACGGCTCAACGGAGCGTTGGCACTACTATTCATCGAGTATTGTTATAGCATGATGCAGAGGTGCAAGTACAAGGCGCGCAGGTGGCAGACTCGAGTCATCTTGTCTTGGGGCAATGTACACATGTAAGGCGAGTCCTGTACGTTATGCAACGTTGCATAATGCACGAGTATTGACGGCTACTTGACTACAGGTCATGTCCACCTGCTCTGAGTTTCACGGGACCATTACTTATACATATGACATTTATGTTGTGTGGAAAAATTGAAATAAGTACCTACCTAATGGGTGTTCAAAATCTTGTCCTTGTTGGTTTACATAATATATCCTTTATCCCTTACGGAGTAGACAGAGCCTAAGGTAAGGTTGTTGGTTTAAATTGAAGCTTTGATATTGAAGGAATAGGTATTCATTAAGCCGGGAGACGGTTATGATTCTTCAATAGTTTTGTAATTGTACCTAAATCTAGTTTGCTTTTAACTAATTATTCAGTGTGTTCATTTAATTTCGTAGTTATTATAGAAATCAGTACAAGGTCTCTGTTATCAGTGTATTTTCTCGCAGTTTGCGGAGGTGGGATACATATTATCCTACAATACAACATGACATGACGCGTACTTAACTAAAAGTGATAACATTACAGCGTTGCGCGCATAGTTTTTGCGCTAGATTCTGCTAAATTCTAGTATGATTGCGCAACTACCTATTTCAATTGAGAAAATCGTTTTTAGTATCAAGCGAGGTGGTCGTCGGCCGCGAGGTGGCCTGACAGGCTGTCAGTGACAGTAATACCTAGTCTAGACTAGACTTAGCCTAATCCTTTATTGAAACTTCGCCTCACGGACAGAAACGAATTATGCAGGCGTAATTAGTTCCTTAATCCTGTTTAATGTGGCGTGGGAAGGTCGGCGAGCGGCCGGTCGGCGCGGCGGCGACGCCGGAGACGGCGGCCGGCGGAACGGCGCAGCCGGAGCGCGGACCGGGCGGGGCGCGGGGGCGCGGGGCGCGGAGGGGCTCGAATCAACGCCGGAGTTTGGTGATAGAAACTGGTCCTCGTTAGAAAAACAAGGGGTCGGCGGGCAGCGGGCAGCGGCCAGGTGCGCGCAAACACCCCGCGCCCGCCGCCGGCTCTGTTTGCTCGACGCACGTCAAATATTATTGGATGATGATACGCAATTTACGCGTGTCGCCGCCATTACCGGCCAGCGCCGCCGCAAACAACGGCCTCGGGCGTCAGCGAGACTCGTGAGAAACTCATTACAATTACGCATTCCACGTCAGGTTTGTCAACAGCCGCGGTTGGGACCTGTGATCAGGTTGTCAGCCGCGAGGGCTGGACGCGCAGACTGCGGGGCGGCGAGCGGCGAGCGCCGCGCGCGGCCCACGCGCGGCGCCGCGCGCTCTCCCACTCGCCCAAACATTGTCATACACAGTACCTACCGCTTCCAATTCAAATTCAAATATCACGATCTGTAAATGGCATTCATATTATGATGATAATATTGCACACTTTACGAGGTATCGAGAAAATACAAAAAATAAACGCTCGCAGGAGAATGAATCGACCGCAAACCGTAATGACATGTTTATGGAAATTTAAATGTCGGTGTCTCTGCGGCGCACCGGGGGGCGGGGGCGACGAGGGGGGGGGGGGGGTCGTAACCCACATTCGACATCATTTCCATGCTGAGCACACACGATAATGCCGAGCTTGACTCCGCTGGCCGAGCCGCGGCACTGGGCGGCGCCCCGGCCAGCTCGCTGAGGAGCCTCCACGAGTCACTAGGGTTCACTAATGAACCTGCATGTGGCTACTAAATATTGCATGACACGGCGCAGGAAGGGGAAGTCAGAATAGCAGAATAAAACGAAGACGTGAATACCGCAGTGGCTGCGCCGGCGACGCATTGATTGCTCGAGGGGGGCGGTGGGGGGAGTTGCGGTGCTTCCTGTCGCACGCTCCTGCGGGATGAATGCGCGGGCGCAGGACGCGCCGGCTCGGCAAGAAACTGTTGCCGATAAACCTGTAGCTCCATGCAGCAAAACACGCAACGCCCGCTCATATGGCCTCACCTCACCAAGCGCATTGGAATATTAATTGCGTTCCTGGTATAGTCAGCAAGTTTAGTTTATATTTATATGTCATGTCACAAAATTGTGGTACTTAGGTACATATTTTTGAGCTGTTTGTATCAATATTTTTGTGGGTACTTGACTGTAGATCAAAATGTTGCAGCATTTATTTGACAAATTAGTTACAGTAAGCAAATGTCAAAGTAAATACTACTAACTAGTAGTTAACTCAAGCTACACGTAGCATTTATGAATAAGGTATTTAGCGCCTTAGCCAAAGTTTTAAGTTTTTGAAAGAGTAAACTCACGGTACCAAATTTTTATTTGAAAAGATTAAAAAGTTTCGATTGAATTTTTGTAATGTGTTGTGTGAAAATAAAGTCTCTTTAGCCTTTAGCAGAGTATGGTACGAAGCGTGTCGGTAGTGCGCCTGCGCGCGTAGCAACGAGGTCTTAGGGACCTCTAAGATGTATTACTCCAGCATGTCATAATAAGTGTTATTGCCTCAATAATGCTTGTGCGTTTTTGCGGCATAGCTCGGAGTGCGGGTTGCGCTCGACAATGGCGGGTTTTTGCCGCGCGGCAGGCGGCGGCTTCCGGGGCGCGACGCGCGCGGAATGGCGAGCGCTCGGCGGCGCCGCAGCGCGCCCGCGCCCGCGACACGACCGACAGCTTTTGCCGCCAAAGAAGCCTCTGGTTGGAGCGTCTAACTCGCGTCATCTCGCGACAAGCCGAGGCACTACGCTGCAACTCCATCTCTGGGGCTGAATATCCAGACACTAAATTCGTCTCTACATAAAGTTTATTGATTTTGAATAAAAAAAAATGTTATAAACAATTTAGCTAATAATTATTTTGAAAGTTGATCTCGGGATTCTCGGGACTCGGTATTCGATTACCCACTGTCTCCAATTTATTTCTCTGACTTATTGGTTGTCGGGAAGAGATCGCTACTAACCGATAAGACCGCCTATTGTATAGGTACTTTGTTCTTTGTTTCTGTATTGTTTTGTACTGATTTGTGGTGTTCAATAAAGGTTATTTGTATTGTATTGTATCGTATTCTTTGAAAATTTCTCACAAAACGTACATACATATAAAATTCTGGTACACACTGAAACACGTATCATTGGCTACATCTGGCTTATTGTCGCGCTAATTACTACCTAATACCATAGTATGAACGATGAAACAAGGCTTGCTGCGTGCCGGTGCACACGGCCAGCGGGCGCGGCGCTGCGGCCTCGTCCGTCAGGCTTAATTGGCGGCAGCAGCGCCGGATGCTGCAACTTGTACCAGCGACGGCTGTCTCTATAAATTGCTCTACATGTAGGACGCGTGTGATCTTCTAACTGTGGCCGCGCGCGGTGCCGCCGCTGCGTCGCGTCCGCAGGAGGGGCGCCATGACGCACCCCGTTGAGCTTAATGCGAACATAATGTGAATAGTGCAATTTTAGGTTTGTTATCGAAACGTCGGCAGATGGCTCCAAATCTGTGGAGACTCGTACCAGTAGCGTGGGAGCGAAATGATTAAGATAAAAACAGTCGCATATGGTGTGAAGAGGCGGCGCGGGCGCAGCGCGGGGCAGCTGCCGCACAAACAAGTGCATTGTGGCCGGGGGCGCAATGTGTCATATTGTTAACCACTTAAACACACATCTACGTAAATCACTCTGACAGCTTGCCATTTTATTGCCACGATGTGTTTTTATGACATTTGGCTGCTCGCGTTGGTTTATGATTTGTCAATAGAATTGAATACGCTCGGAGTTTCCTCCTGCGTTTCCCGACGCCATATAGATGGTTCAGTCAATAAAGCAGGTGGCGGCGGCGGCGCGGCGCGGCGTCGCGCGGCCGCGACGCGTCGCTTCAATCCGACGCGAGCCGACAATTCACTCCATTCATTGGCTCTTTACGAGCTTCCAGGTCGAACAAATTGAATGAAGGAACTTCGTTTATCGCGTGCTAGTACATAGTTAATGGATACTTAAAGTAGTATTATGGCCGAGTTTCAGTGTGAAAAATGTATCAACCCGGCATGGAGATAACTCTGTTGGCGGCTCGGCGGCGCACGGCGGGTGTAATGTTACACGTTGGCGAGATGCTTTCTATTATAATGTTGTGCTGCTGAGGGCGGGGGAGGGTGCGTTTTTTTGTATACTATTAACACGTTAATTATAATATTCAAAGAGAGTTTGAGAGTATCTTTGGCAGGCACAATATTACCCTGCAGGTGATATGACATCGCTCCGATTAGCCTGGTCGTGTCGGTGTTGTTGGTACTCGCGTTGCCTCTCCCCCGCTCCCCCCTCACCCGCCGCCCCCACGCCTCGGACTCGGGAACATCATAAATTAAGTCGACGTATTGTATCGGAAGATTCGATGGCCTTAAATTAATTAAATCGTGACAAGATTAATAAACGATCGCTGAGGAAATATTCCATCGAGGAGGATTAATTATAATGAAACGTTAACAAATAGCGATATGCAACGAACGCTGAGTAACGAAAGAGGAATGCGTCGAGATTCGAAATCATGATCGCACAGGTTGTCGCGGGAACAAAAATAAACCGCGAGCGCCGCGGGCGCAGGTACCTGCGCAGCGCCCGCGCAGCCGAGACGTTTTAATTAAGGGCGCGCGGTTGAAAGAAGGGGGAGGGGGTCGGAGGGCTTATCTCGGTTAATTCGGAGGAGGCGGCTGATGAGCCGACGTCGCGCTTTGATTTTTTGTCGATGGATTCCGCCGTCGACCAGGCCCTTAGCCAGATTTTAATGATATTAAGATATGATATAAGAAAAACAAGCGTGTAATTAGAGGTAAAGATTTAAATATCCAGATCAGACCCGTTTGAGCAGCCACTGCAGCACTGAGTGCCTCTGCTTCCATCGTCACGGCCACGTACTGAGCTGTGTGTACAGAGCGTATACTGCCTTCATAGAGCAAGGTATGCCATGTGCAGTGACCACATACTACATGGCAACGTAAATCAATATTATGATTGATCTTTTCTCTTGTTCTCTGAGTGAATTCATAAGGATAACGCTTTTTGTATTGTGTTACATTTTATAAACTTTCGTTCGATTGGTTTTTGTAAAATTAATTAGTTAATAAGTTGATGTAGATAATTAAGATTCTATCGCATTAGGTTAATAGGTTAAGAAAAATCTGTAATGGTAGAATAGAAATCTAACTAATATTATAAATGCGAAAGTATGGATGGATGGATGGATGTTTGTTTATTACTCAATCACGCCAGAACGGCCCAACGGATCTGGATGAGATTCGGCACATAGATAGAGAAAAGTCTGGAATAGCACATAGGCTACTTTTTATCCCGGAAAATTGCGTAGTTCCCGCGGGATAGGGATAGCGATACATCTGCCAGATCTAACAATTCAGACGAGTGATCCCGCAGATAAAAGCTAGTTAGTAATAAGTTGATAATTACATGACCTAATTTTTTTGGTTACAGCAACATCGCTCGTTACGAGTGTTGTGTTTGAAGGTCGCTGGGCGAGTTATCGGCATTACGTAAGTTCCGAGTGCGCAAGCGAGACGCGCGCGATACGGCGCGACGCGGCGCGGATGCGATAGCGCCTTCCGCTGCCGCTATCAGCCGCACGCGCAGCCGCCGCCGCTGGAAGCTATTACTTTCGAATAGCCCACCGAACATAATACAAACCACTTTTTGAGCCGCACGGCGGTCAAGGAATGCGATGTGGTGCGAAGTTATATCCCGCAAAAAGGAGTCGAATGCGGCGCGGCGCAGGGGAGGCTGTAAATTGCAGGATAGAAGAAAGACAGTAAAACACAATGTAACGCACAAAGACGCCAGTTTTTCGATATAAACAATCGGGCGCGTCGGCGAGTTTTTGCGACGCGGCTGATGGCGCATTGTCCGCGGCAAAAACCGCCGCCGCCCGCAGCAGCTGCGACAATGTTTGACATGTGCCACTGACGGTGGACCCATCGACCCATCATGCAACAACTGCGAGTGTTGGCGTATACCGGTCAGTTTGTTAAAAAGCGATCGCCACCGCCCGGTTTTACAAAAAAACAGTCATTCCTTACGTACCCCACTGCAGTATGTTTACTTTTGATAGGAAAGATTTAGAAAGGCAACTTGTACTTGTTTATACTTTAATACTCTACGATGTATCTCGTGATACTGCAAAAGTGCATTTCCATTAAAATGTGGATTTAAATATCACGAGTATTGCGCTCTATCTCTTATACTTTCTTTGAAAGTTTCCGTCTACGTTACTCAAGCCATCATACTGTTTTGTCATTAACAAACTATTCCGTGTATAACGAAATAAATAAGTGCTAATTTTGATGTTATCTCAAATGTCATGTTCTGATGTTAAGTACCGTGTGTCGTAATTCTGTTCCGAACTAGGCCGCAGCGGATACTTAATAAGGGCTAACAGCTAAGTTTTGTCAAAGCATCATACGGCGTTGTAAGATGCTGTTATCAGCGGAGAACAATACTAGAAGGCGTGATGGTATCGCAGCCCATGCGTGGGCCGTCGTGTGAGCTCGCGGCGCGAGGTAGCGACATAATGCTCTTTGATAGCGGATCGGACCGAAACAATGCAATGCAACATGAGTCACGGCGCTCGCGGCCCCGCGGTGGTCACCGTCGTCGCTGTCGTCGCGGTCGTCGCGGTAGTCCGGCCGCTGCCAGCCGTCGTTGCCGCTGTAACGAGCGGCTCCGGAAGAGCCGTCAGCGGTATCGGCGATCTGCTGCGCTAATTGATCGCTCCGCAAACGACGGGGTTCATTACGCATGCGCGACTTACGATGCACGTTAAACCTACGTACATAGGTAGGTCCGTAATTATCGTATAAATACTCGTAAGCGAAACAGTATTTGAGCACTAAGTGTAAGGTTTTTGTGGCAACAATCGTCTCGAATCGTGTCGTGTTACTAGTGGCGCTGAAAAAGATTTCACAGAAATTGAGACGTCGTTTTTTGTGACAAAATCTTACAACTGCAGAGGTGATAATTCTAAAAATGATGAAATTAGTGTGACGTACTTTATGGACGGCCCCTAACAAAGAATAAAGAAATTTAAAGAGCAACCTGGTAAGACGGGGGAGGGGTTGTTAACCCTCTAGGCTGGCAACACATTTGCAATCTTCTAGTGTTGCGGCTGTCCATGGATAGTAAGTATGTTCACTTACCATCAGGTGACCGAGTTGCTCGTTGCCTTCCTTGTAGTAAAAAAGTACATAAAAAAACTGCATAGCCAAGTGAAAAATATACCCGTCATTAAGATTGCTTCATTTCATTACCCCAGTACAGCGTTTTGTCGCATCATCATCATCATGTCAGCCGAAAGATGTCCACCGTTGGACATAGGCTCTCCACTCGGACCGGTCCTGTGCCTTTCGCATCCACTGCGATCCCGCTTTATATCATGTCTTCGGTAATTGCAGCCCTACTATGGTCTAAAAGCGTGAACCATCTAGAACGAACTCGTGCCTGCACCGATAATAAATAATACCAAGTTTGCATAATTATTGACAGAAGCTCGGTTTGTCAGCTGATAGCCGCCTCGTCACTAATGCTCCCCTTGTATGACATAATAGCCAAGTCAATCAATAGGAGCCCTGGCGCGGCCGGGAGCGCGGCAGATGCGCGGCGCGGGCGCGCGGAGGGGAGGCTGGGAATCGATCCGAGACAAAAACACTCGCCGATACCTGTAGTGTACCTGCCGGGCTACTCGGTCACGGCGTGTCGAAGCTCGAGTCGAGGTCCCTCGCCGCGTCCCGCTCGCTCCCGCCGCGCCCGAGTGGGACGGCAGCACCGGCGCAGCGGCCCGCGGCCGGTCCGGGCCGGCATCCAGTCGGGCCGCGGGAGCGGGTTATGTCAGAACCAGTCCAGTGTTATGTCAGGAGCGGGGCGCGGGCGAGGCAGGTGCGAGGGCGTCGACCCCGGCCGCCCCCGCCCCGCGGCAATTAGAGAGCCTGCGCCCGCGCCCCCGCCCGGGGCTGCGCGCAGATTTAATTTGCGATCCCGGCCCTGCGCGGCCCTGCAACGAGGTGCAGCCGAAGGCCAGCTGCACGAGCTCGTTCACTGCATCAAACCTGATGAAAGGAGCTTGTCTGACACCTTGTTGACCAGCTATCCTGTTCCTTCTTATTTAAAACATGAAATAACCATCAAGTTTTTAATTACTCCGCGTACATGGCGACCACCGGCCAGAACCAACCTGGTCCGTACCGCAGTCATGAGCGAGTTTAAATCAAATTACACCCGTTTCATCAATCCTATTAGATTTGGTTTGTGTTCCCCAAATCGTTGTTCACTATTATTAGGAAAGTATAAAAAACAGTGAGTGTCGGAGCGTGCGTCAGCGGTTCGCAGCGCGCTCGTTGCCGCCGCGCACAAAAACTCTAATGCGAGTGTCATGCAGACTAATTCTATAAATTAGATCGGTAATAGTGCGGCGTGACCCGCTGCGCCCGCGCACAGCCCTGCCGCGCAAGGGCTCGCCTGGAGTCCACTTTTCAAATTCATGGCAAACTCGCTTGCTAATACATTTGTATCGATACTGAAAACTCGATTATTGTTACCTATAGTGTTTATTGGAAACATGATTGCTTTTTCAGTCGACCTTGTTGCTTCAAAAAAGGATAAGTGGCGCACAATTTTGTGTCTTTTGTCTGTGTCAGACCTTACGGCAGCATCGTCTCACCTCGCGGGCGATCCGCGTGTAATCGAATTTATTAGCGCGCGGCGGAGAGGCACGGGGGGGGGGGGGGGGGAACGCGCGCGGCGACGCTCCATTGTGGTCGCTAATAAGACGTGAATAGACGAATTCCTGCGGCAGCCGCGCCGCGCCTCGGGGAGCGCCGCGCCAGCAGCCAGCAGCCGTCCGCAGCGTGCTCTTGATTGCGTAGTCTAAGGTTTTTGTTTGTCAAATACCAATTAATGTTATTAGTTTCTCGCTGACGCGTCACGCGCTGTAAATATTCCCCATACTGAGCGTTTTTAAAACGTTTTTTTGTATCAAAACCTGCACTAGAGACTGTTTAATTACGGGCCAGCGCGCTGTGCGCTGCAGAGCCAGCGCATTCCGCGAAACCGATCCTCGCCGGCAATAACGCACGTGTGTCGTGCGCCGCGGCAGGCGTCGTAAACCGCGCGCACAATGGCGCATTGCGGCCGGCCGCTCTTACGCTCAATAAGCTATATTGGCGGAGGAATCTTAATACTTTGGTACCGGGGCAGTTTTGTTGATTGACAGAGCAATAGGAAATAGTAGGTAAGCGGAAAAAATCATGAACAACGACATGTCTTTCCCTTGATGGCTGAATTAGGCTAAAACTTATGTGGCATAAAATTGCACGGTACGCAACTTAATGTGAGTTCTCTATTTTAAGAAAGGTTGTAGGAAAAGAACGCAGCGCTAAGGTTACAGAGAGATTGAGGTGGAACTGGACTCTGACTGGATAGTCTAAATAGTAACGAAATGTTGAGCTTTATCCCGCATCTAGGTCAGAGCAGCGCAGTGTAATTATTTTACCTTTTTGCCAGTGCCATCACACCCACTGCTGGTGTTGTAGCAAGCTCCCCTCGGGATCGGCGCTGCCACGCCGCTCGCTGCCGCTGGAGCGCGCGCCGCGGCGACGTCGCCGTTAGCCGCCGGCGGATCACAATAAATAACCGAATCGGCGATAGCATCGCGTCAGCGCGTATATGGAGATCCAACAATACGAGGTGCGAGGCGAGAAGGATTTATTGGCGCGGAACCCGCGCGCTATCGCCGATCAATGCGTCCATTAGCGGACCAGCTCCCCTGCCGTATTAAGTAATCGATAACAAACTGTAAATCAATAAAACCTATCACACTCCGCAAAGGACCCGGCTATTATGACATGAAGACTTAACAAGTGAAAAACAACACACTAACATCGCGCAAACCGAGCGTATAAATAGATTGGAAAAAGTCGGTGCGCGGCGCAGCTGCTCGCGCGCATGTGCATTAACATAGCTCGGCTTTTTTATACAAAACTCGTTTAATTAATAGATACAAATCATGGATAGACTTTTATGGTAATCGCGACGCGCGGCCGCTGCAAAAAGTTTAAACGTCACTTACTTGTGTCACACTCTGCGACGCTTTTTGCGTGAACTGCCTCAACAACACAGAATTAAATAAAAACTGGCTTTTTAATGGTCATACATAATGCTATTATTGCATTTATTACTAAATATCACAAAATGTCCCACGATTTAAGAATACGAAAGTTTTAAAGTAGGACGTCTTGCAGCAAAACATTGTGAAAATGTATAAGAGTAACCGACAGCGAGGTACTTCCTTTACGCACTCGCAGACATCTAAATGTCTGGTGGCAAAACATACATAACAGGTGGTAAAAAAAAAAGTAAGTAAAATTTTACATTTATATATATTGTATTTATCAATATTGTATTGCATTGTGTTCAATCTGTACGACTATTACATAGAGACACGTCTGTCACACCAGCTTCTTGTCCGAGCTTGAGCTTTAGGCATTTTAACGAATGCAGTTGTTTTGTGTTTGGTGTTGTGAGGGTGGCGGGCGGCGGACGGCGGGCGGCGGGCGGCGGGTGGCGGGCGGCGGGCGGCGGACGGCGGGCGGCTGGCGGCTGGCTGCGGCTGTCGGCGGCGCGGTCCGTCCCGATCGCGCAGATTACTCCGCGGTCAGTATTTTAATGAAATCGGTCGGCGACGGCGCAGCGGCACATTTTTGCCGTTTCGCTTAATTAGTGTTGTTTCTCACGAGGTCCTACGCAGACGCAGACAAAGTATTGGACTCTGCTACTTTTTTCTTAGGATTTTATCGGCACAAAAGCAGCTGTCATGTGAAAAAGGCAGATCTGGATGTGTTTAAAGTTTGTTGATGAAACAATACCTACTGAACACTCTCGCATGTCGGGTGGTGTGAGGGAGTCCAATTTAAATAATGCTTGCACAGCAAAAAACAGCTGACTTAGACATAATGAAATCTCAATATTGAAAAACAATTTCAGGTAGTGTCGATAAAAAGTTACTTTAACTTTTAACTCTTCAAAATCTCACGTATTGTCCATCTCATATCATTACTACATTAAGAGACGGCAAAACGGCAGTGGTGGCTAGTCGCTACTGATTTCAATGTTAATATATTGATCAGGAGAATCAACACAAAGCAGTATGTGAGGCGTATAAACGCGGGCGCTGGCGGCCGGTCACCTCATTAACGCTAACGAATCACTTCATTATTTGATTAAACGCGGGCTCTGGTATTTTAATGATGCAAAAAAATAGTTGTCTGAAATCGGGCGGATCTGCGCCTGCGCCGCGCGGCCCTCGCGCATCTACCATAACTTCGCAGTAGTGCCCTAACTAATTAATTAAAGGTCACCTCTATGTTGTAAATTGAATAATTAATTTAATCACTTAGATTTAATGTAGAATTGAGATAAAGCAAGACAATAAAATGAACGATAAACCAACGTAATGGTCGGTGACGTAATCGTAAGTGTTTTATGGTGAGCGATCGCCACTACACGACGTGTGCGCGTTGTGTGCAGCGTGCGGCAGTGCTGGCGCGGCGCGGCCCGCGGCCCGCCCGCAGCCCGGCCCGCCGCGCCTCATCGACGCACTCAAATTGATGGGCAATCATCGCGGCCATTGATTGCGCAGGATCAATGATTGGAGATATTAATCACGCCTAGTAGCGCGGCGGGGCTCGCCGGTGCCGGGTAGAAGAATGATGACATTTATTATTGACCTCGTGCGTTGCATTTTGTATTGTTGTGAAGTAATTTCGTCTTGTAGTTCGTAATTGATGTGATATCACGGCTGCGACAGTGAGTGTCACGCCCTCGTCGCGCTGCCGTCACGCCGCCGTCACGGTCACGCGGCGCGAACAACGCGTTAGTTCTCGTTAACACTGTAACCGGAGCCCGAACACCAATTCCTCGTCGATCGACTACTTGTCGTTTTGTCCTGCCCCACGGGTCGGGGGGAGCGGCAGGGGGGGAGGCGTGCGAACCCGCGCGACGCGGGTGCCCTGGAATTTAAGTGTTCTCTATTTTCAATAAATATTTCACACGGCTCTACGGCTATACTTACGGGGTGCGGTAGTGGCAAAGTTTAGTTTTCAAAAGTCATCATCATCATCGTCTCATTTAATTTAATTTCATTTCAAAGTAAAATGCGATGTGTCATCCGCGTGTGACTATCACGATCATTTCCAGCTTTAGGCACTTGTCCCACCGCCGGCGTGTAGCGAGAAGCGAGCGTTTTTTAGTATGGAAATTTTGTCGCTTTTGTCGCCGGGCGACATAAGTTCCATACTAAATAGCACTCGCTTCTCGCTAATCGCCAGCGGTGGGACAAGTGCCTTAACGTCCCACTGCTGGGAGACATAGGCCTCCTCTCATGAGATATAGTTCCCACGCGGGCCTAGTACGAATTGAGAACTGCACACACACCATTGAATTGCTTTGCATCAGGTGTATGCAGGATTCCTCACGGTGTTTTCCTTCATCAAAAAGTGCATGGTAAATTTCAAATGAGACTTTGCACATGGATTCCGAAAACTCAGAGGTGTCAGCTCGAGATTCGAACCTACGACCTCTGCTTGCTATAGCTATAGGTCGAACCTCTAGGCTATCTCGGCTTTTTTTACATGTTAGTACATACATTACAATATAATGTATACAACATTTCAAAGTGAGACCACAATAAGATAAAAACAAAACGAATTTCGAGTATGTTTACAACAGAGACGTTTAAACTTTGACGTGTCGTATAGAAAAGACATCAACGCGCTCAGTCAGATTTGGACGAGTAATGCGGCACTCACGCGCATCAACGGACGTCGTCGCTATCCCTGACATCCCGTGGGACAGCGGCCCAGCGCTGGGCAGCTCGCGCCGTGTCGCGGCTTAGCTGTAATCCGTCATCAAATGGTTTCCGATAACCAACAGAACACGCAAACATCGACACTCGGTTACAACGTGTTTGTTTCACCAATGGTCATTTGCAATCTTCGTGTTTGTCTGGTGTGACAACAAATACTAGAATTTGTTTATTATATTGGCACTTTCAAGTGATTTGCTTCCAAAACTCAGGACCCTGCACGGCTAGCGAGAGCTACTTACTGCGCGAGACAAATTACCAGTCTCCTTCTAGAATGACGGTAAATAAAAGACGGGTAAGTCTATCTTGAGCGCGACACAGCTTTTGCGCGCACTCGTGCTAGCCGTGCTGGTTTACAAGAAATACAAAACGCAACGGCTAGAATGACCATGACAGTGGTATGACAATTCCAAGCACAAGGAGTAAACTGACCCGCTATTGGTTTCAAGTGAAAGAAAACGTAGACGAAGCTCGTTCACAATTTATTTGATAATTATTATAATTAGAGTTGTTCGGATTTCGGAGGGCGCAACCGCGGGAGCTTTAACCTATTTCAAATGAGAGTAAATTACACGCTGCGTTAGAGGCGGACCGTAAAAAGTACAAAAGCGATGTTTAAGCGCGGCTGCCGGAATGCGCCCGCGCACCGATACCGGGAAACCGCTCCGTTTAATTAAAATAGTATTCCTTAATTTTTTATACTTATTTTGAACAACATAGACCTTATACACATAGTAAGATCAAGAAAGGTTGGTTTATTAGTTGAAGAATGATTTAAAATAATTGGGTTATCCTCGTAAACTAATTTAACAACGTAAAGCAACCCCGCATCGTAAAACCCCGACAGTAATTATACTAACCACAAATACACTACATATTTCTTAATTTTTTTAACCATGTGACTTCTTTATTTCCCCTTTGCACCTATTTTTTTTTAAATAATGAATAGGAAAGCAAACGAGCAAGTGGGTCACCTGATGGTAAGTGATCACCACAGCCCATAGACACCCGCAACCCCGGAGGGATCGCAGATGCGTTGCCAACCTAATAGAGGGCTAAGATAAAATGCCTCTTGTGCTCGTAATTTCCCCGGCTGTCTTACTCTCCACACCGGAACACAGCAGCGCAAGCACTGCTGCTTAACGGCAGGATTAGTGAGTGAGATGGTGGTAGCGATCCGGACGGACCTTGCACAAGGCCCTACCACCCGATCCGTCCTTCATCATCACAGGCCTCCTCTCAGAATGAGAGGGCTTGGGCTATAGTTCCCACGCGGGCCCAGTGCGGATTCATCACAATCATGCTAAACGTGGCATTTAGGTCTTGTTACCTTTGGCTCTATCTACCTCGTAAGGGTTAAAGATGATTTATCTATGTACTAGCTTCTGCCCGCGACTTCGTCTGCGTAGAATTAGCAATTGACATGTTTATCGCTATCCCTCGGGAACTGTGCAATTTTCCGGGATAAAAAGTAGCCTATGTTTCAATTTAGGGTACCAGCTATCTTCGTCCTAAATTTTATCCAAATCCGTCCAGTCGTTTTAGCGTGAAGAAGGAACAAACATACACACTCACTCACTCACTCACATCGTCACATCGTCACCAACTTTCGCATTTATATATTACTAGCTGTTGCCAGCGACTTCGTCTGCAAAGAATTCGTTTATCGCTATCCCGCGAGAACTACGCAATTTTCCGGGATAAAAAGTAGCCTATGTGCTATTCCAGACCTTTCTCTATCTATGGGCCGAATTTCATCCAGATCCGTTGGGCCGTTCTGGCGTGATTGAGTAACAAACAAACATCCATCCATCCATCCATCTATCCATCCATCCATACTTTCGCATTTATAATATTAGTTAGATTGTATGTATGACTTCTCTTACATGTCGCTTTGAGACATGGCTCATCTCGTCTCTGTCGTATCTGAGAACTGATGAGTACGCCTATTGGCAAGCAACTGGTGAGTAAGCAAATTAAACGCCCAATTAAAGAGATGCTCTGTCATCAAAACAATTAATCGTTACTATCTGAAACAGTAATGCTAGTTTTGTCACTCACGTCATCGCTATTCATTGTTCGTCATTGCCAAACAGAGTCACTTAGTTTAGCGGTCGAGTCATCACTTCTCCTGAAACTCGTCACGTCGGGGGCTCTTCCTCGCCGAGTCATACACCAATATGCAGTGACAATTCACTTCTTCTACTCGCCACGGCGGTGATGGGTAGCTTATGAATAGTAATTATTACTCTAAAAAGAGAAACACGGCGGTAACAGCTCCTCTTCATCGCGGTAGGTCTCAAATAGGGCTCTGCATGATTGATGATGTGATCCAAAGTTACGGTCAAAGTGTTCCTACTGCTAGAAGTATCAATATTGAAAGTATAATCAGTGTGTATAGTTGGCCAAGAAATTCGTTCGAAACGTCAAGGCATAGAATAAGTAATAGTATACTAATGTACTCAAGATTAAAAATATCACTTGTATGTTTTTCCTTCCAAGCTGGTCTAGGAGTGAAGAAAAAACATAGAATGTACCAGGTTGCTTTTCTTCCCGGGCAGATGGTAAAAGCCCATCGAGGGTATGGTCGAAAATCTCAGGAATCATGTTACAGGCAATGCGGCTAGCAACCCATCACTATTTTGAATCCCCTTTCCACTATACGCCCACAATACATGCATACATGGCTATTAGATTTTGTTACCTTGGACTCTGTCTACCCCGTAGGGGATAAAGACGTGATTTATGTACTTATGTATGTATGTTTGAAAGTAACAATAATACATTAGGTATGTCAATAAGCCTCATTGATGTAGAAGCCGTCATCAAAAATGGTATAGCACTTACTAGGTCGACTATATTTCGATGCAGGGGTCTCGCTTTTTATCGACTATACATAGTGTTCTGGTTCTCTCATGGTTTGCATTAGTCCATGACTGCCCGCGCAGATGAATGGGATTAGCTGGCGCGGTGACGTCACGCGCCCGCGCCCGTGGGAGCCGCGGCGCGGGCGCAGCCTCACACTCTACGCGCATGCAATCTCATTAACTTCCACCTGATACCCGATCGACCGTTACCAATAAAAGTTTTGCGAGTCGATTTCGACTCCGGTCCCGTTATCCGATCGAGATGAACATTTTCAAACATACTTACTTGCCCACTTATCGACGACTTATCGTTATAGATTGACTAACACACTAATGCTTCGACCAGTGTTTCTTAAACTTTTTGCAGTCACAGACTACGTACAGGATTTTGAAAAATGTACGGGTCTCGATCATAAATATTGTAGAAAAAGAAAATAGAATCACTAAACTACACTTAGGTACCTCACAACTCACTCTTTGTTGGTCTCTTTTTCAATGCTCCTCTCATTTACTCAAAGGTTAACTAGTAGAAATGCCATAATAAGGATAATTTCTCCTTCGTACACATATCTTCTTTTTTGTTAATTGTTTTGTTCATTTATTTTTGTGCAATAAAGCATTAACTTAGTAAGAAAACACTACTAGGCAACTTTTAAGCTGCTGCGGCCTTACTCCTAAGGGGTCTAGTCCAAGGAGCCCACTTTAAGCAGCCCTGGCTTGACTTGAAGGTCCCTTCGCCTGAGGTCGGTCGTACGTCATCGGTCCCAGCTGCTCAACATGAGGCTGAATCAAATCAATGTAGATAATTTAAATTACAAATTCCATTTCCGTCATCAGTTATAGAAGCCCCCGGCGGAGCGGGCGCGTGTGTGCGTGCCCGTGTAAGCGCTGCGTGTGTGTTTCGCGAAATGACATGTTTACTGTATCACCGGGCGGACCAATCAGCGCCTAATGGTTTCCTGCCGGGCTGGGAACGACGCTGCTCTAACGTACGAGCCTTCTGGGAGAATATCTCTACTTTCGACGTCAATCGACATACTTTTGTCAAGTGCGTAGGGAAATGAGCACGAGATAAGTCGTGGTCCTCACAGCCTCTCAGCCGGACCGACAGGCGGACGACTCATGACGACTCATCGTCTAAACGATAAATGAGCAATTACTGCCGCGGTGTAGGGTGACACGCGCAGTTCCCACGCCCCCCCCCCCCCCCTCTGCGCTCAGCGTCGCGACGCCGCGGAGGCGGGGGGGGGGGACGCGCGGGTCAATTAGCGACGTGTCAATGAACACGGCCGAGCCAGTGACCCGCCTGCGCCCGCGCCCGCGACCGACAAATTCGACGTCGTCAAAACCCGAGACACGGCCAATAAATAACCCTCTTACTATTAGAAATTATAATTAGCATGACAGGCTACACGATAGTTTATTCAACACCAGAGTTAACAAATATTTAAAGAAATAATTCATTAATAAAGCGAGCGGTGGCGCAGCTCCGCGACGCTCATGTAATATAAATATTGTGCGCGGAGATTTAGTGCGGCGCGCGGGCTTATGATAATTGGTCGGAATTAATATGGGAACATGGAAACGGTCAACATGCCCATTAATTAGCGGGACGACTGCGCCGTGCGTCCGGCAGCGCCGGCGCGACCTCCGGACCAAAGTCAAGCAGCGACCACATCACATGTACTGAAGCAGTAACTCAGGGTACTGAGCCAAATGTTCCTAGGCAGGTACCCTTCATGGAACGCTGTCATAGTGAAATAACATCATGTCGAGAAACAAATTTCAATAATATTTTGACATTGACTTTTTGCGATAAGGTTCTATCGTGGCTCAACAATTAAAGTCCGCGAGTGCACGAGTTAGTCTTTGTAATGAGGCATCTTGTATGCGGTAGGTAGTAAGCATCCTCAAGTAAGTGAGTGCCATCACCAATAAAGCTTGCAACATCAGGGGATTATAGATGCGGTGTCAACCAATGTCTACTGCTAAGATGCCTAAAGATAGAATACCTTCAGTGCAAGTAGTTTCATCGGCTGTCTTTACTCTCCGCATTAGAATAAAGCAGCGAAAGCTATCAAAGCTATGTGGCGGGATCATCAAGCGAGTAAGATGATGGCAGCCATTCGGACGAACCTGCCAAAGGTCCTAACGTAGAAATTTGTTACCACTTCGATGTTACTATTAGCGAGCGACGATTACACGCCTCCCTGACTCGAATATATTGGGTCATGTTTGAGAGCAAACTTGTCTTGAAACAATTAGCACTTGCGTCACGCGCTGCGGCTTCCGCTTCCGCTCCCGCTCTCGCCCCCGCCCGTAGGCTGAGGAACAGAGAGTAGCAGCGTTAGTCCGAGACCAACTTGTAAACACGTGTCTTCGATTACATTTGATAATTTCCGCCAACATAAAACATGGCTGTGACCACTGGGCGAGCACGTTCGTGTCTAATGACTATTGACACTGTGCAGTTGTAATATTTATGTTTGTATTTGATTACGTTTATGTGTAGGCTTCTGAGGAGTATAATAAAGCGGCGGCGGCGGCGGGGCGCGGTGCGGGGCGCGGGGGGAGCGAGACCATTTCACGGATCATCGATTAATCACACGCACCGCGTGCAGCAGCCGAGGCCAGCCGGGGCCAGGCTTTATACTCACTGAATCACATATTACACTCACCTGATGTACAATATTTAAGATTAAACATAAAATTACCAGTGTACTTTTATTGGAAAAATTTATATTTTTAACACCCATAACCATTTATTTTTAAGGAACCTAAAACCAACAGATAACTTTACAAAATCTTGCAAAACCGAATTTCACACATGTTCTACTTTTATTCCTATCAACATCAAGTAGGTTTATGCATAGAACTAAATTCAACTACAAAATGCAATAATCAAAGCGCCATCAACAAAAATAGGTACAAGAATTAAAGACTTTTTTTTAATTAATTTAATAAGGGATTGAGTATATAGGAATGTTGTTTGTGATTGACTGAGCTGGTTATTGGACCTATGAGTCGTATGGTTTAGCATCCTATGTATCACAAGCCCATCTCAGCCCGAGCAGGGAGTGCGGCGATGCGCAAACGCACGCGAACCGACGATTATAAGCACAATAAATCTTTATTAGAAGCTTGCGTATGGACACATGTCGCGGGCAAAGCGCGTCGATGCAACATGCGCGGGCGCAGGCTGCGTGGCGCGCCGCTGCGATGGCGGGTCGCCGCATCCGCGAACAATCGAATGTGCGCAGACGATTAATTGGCTGCGCGACTATTGTACAGGGAGATATCTTGGGTCATTGAGTTACTACCATTTTTCTTACCGGGATGCTCCCTGGACACCGACAGCTTTCAGCGACCGCCTCCGCGGCCGCGCCCGCGCCGCGAGAGAGAGCCGCGCGGGAATCCTGCCGTCGGCGCGCGCGCTGCTTTCCTGCCATAACCATAACTCTCACTGGCTTATTAAAGGTAAAATATGTATCGTTGGAAAATTATCATTGAAAACTGCAGCAAAAAACGATGTTATTAATAATTAATTGCGATATTACGTCGGCTGGTTTCTCGGTTCTCTAGGAGGGGCCTGATTGCGACCATTACTAACATTGCGACGTTTTTTAATGAACTGTTTTGAAACTTTCCATGCCGATGTCATTGAACTAATAATCTGGAGCTAATATCGTTCGTGTTGAAGGAGCATCAAAGCCGGCGGATTAGGCGTCGCGGAGCTCCCCGCGGCGCGTCGCCGGAATGCGCCGGCGCTCATTAGCCCAAACATAAATACGCATTAGTCATCGCCGTAATCAGAACATAAATCCTGCTTATTACACGTGTCGCGTCTGCGGCGCGTTATTTGTCGCTTCATCGCGCCGAGTCGCGTGAGGGCTAACGAAGCGCGGCCACGCGAGCGACGCCGTCACCAACTCTGATAATTAACTTATTGGAATTAATCTTACCGAGCATGTCGTAATGCTTTAATTGACATTTCGTAGCATCCTCGAGCGAGATGGGAGTTTTGACAAAACATGTGGGTACCTAAGTAAAGAAGTGTCTATACAAAAACGAACAAAAGATGAGGAATGACAAAGAGGACAGCTTGAATGATAGAAAGAATGAAACAAGAACAGCATGAATGCAAGAAATATAAGTAAGATAGATAGTAAGTAGATTAGAAGCCAAGATTAGAAAAAGCGAGAATGATGCAGAATGAAAGAAAAAACAAGTATGTAGAATGGCAGTACGAGAAGTAGCAAAAGCGAGAACTAGTATGAAAGTGAAGACTAGGGAAAATGTAAAAATAGGCTCCGACCACGTTGGAGGTAGATGTATAAAAAAAAAAAAAAAAGTAAAGAAGTGAGACAAATTGCAAAAGCAAACGTTTCGATCTGATACAGTGGAAGCGGCGGCCGTAAATATCTTTTAAGAATAAGACAGCAATTTAATTGTACTTATGCATTAATGCACCGTTGATTAGGTCGAGAATCGAGATGCAGATCTGTTTGTTGCGGCGGCGTGCGGCGGCGCGGGCGCTCACGTGCGGGCGCGGCTCCGCGCGTCGTCGCCGGCGCACGCATCGCGCCGCATCGCGGGCTATCGCGCGCATCGCCGCGACCTTTCCGCCCGACGTCGGCCGTCCCCAGCCTGTGCCCGCGCCGCGGATTGACTCGTCGCGCATGATCGATGTCACCGAATGTCAGCGACGGCCGATAAGCCGGATCGATAATCTCGTCGGGGATCGGTGACAGATACGGATGCGGTCCTGCGCGCGGCGAGCTCTAAATCAGATAGACATCGCGAGGAGCGGGACCCTTCGTTAATCTCATTCATTAGTTTAATTAAGTTAATGTTCGAAGCACGCCCTCGCGCTGCGCGGGAGGGGGCGCGCACGACCGAACTATCCACTTGAAGATAAATCGTCTCCGCGGACTTAGAAAAAACCGATGATAAATCTTATTGCGAACTGCGCTTGATCTCCCCGCGCGGGAATGATATAATTACATGATTGCTACACCCCCGTCCCCCTTCGGTCCGCTCCCCGCGGCTGCATCACGCGGCGCGGGCGCATTCTCGGTTTATTCTCTTACGGATAATTTACAATGACAGCAAGTATGTCCGCGTCTTGTGAAATGCTGATGCCGTACTGTTTGCACGACCCATCCTCGCGCCGCAGCACAGAGCGCGGCGACGCGTCGCTGCGCAGACCCTGGCTCTACAAGACCATATGATTCAAAACTGAATATAGTCTGTTGCGTTATACCCGTATCTTAAAACAACAGGTAATAAATAAGTGCCCTACTGGGATTGCTGATAATAATCGAAAAAGCATTTGTCTAAAAATATTAAACCAAATTACTATGACATTTAAGGTAATGATGGACGTGTTTGTTGTTGTGTCACGTAGAAGTGGGTCGCGGAACAAAAGCGACCGCGGCGATCGCCGGCGCTCGATCAGCTCGATAAACACTATTTTGGTTCAAATATCAAACGTGCGCATTGTTCCTTTCGATAAGGAGTCATCACCATATACAGTTCTTCTGCAGTAATTGCCTCTTTTGTTGTACTATCGAAATTGAAAGTTTGATTGGCAGCGACAAGCGTCGGCGAAGGTATTCCGTTTTGCGTCGCGAGGACTTAGACTTGCGTCAGTGGCGAGCTCGAAGAATAGATGAGTTAAAGTGGCAATGGGCAGGCCACATTGCTCGCAACCGTTAAGGGAGAAAGGTTCTCAAGTGGCGACCACGATTTGGAAGATGTAGCGTTTGTAGGCCTCCAACTACCTAGTCTAGATATATCGACGACATCGCGCCAGTGGCGGGCAAGAGATATGCATGCAGGTAGTAGGTTGTCGTTCATTGTGGAGTTATAAGAGGGAGGTATTTTTGAGACGGAGTCCTCCGCCCAACGCGCCGGCGGTGATGAAAGGTTTTCCAAAACAATCGGCGATTAGATTGGGCGCCGGCGCTCGCGCGTCACTCATATAATGAGCAGGCGTCGCGCTCATCGTTAGCTGAGATAATGCTATCTTGAAATAAATATCAGCGATTGTCAGGCAGCCGAATTTGAAAGTCCTGTCGGAGGCGCGGTATCGGCGCGATCGCCGCGCCCGCGCCGCGCCGTATCTCTAATTAACATCGCGCCTCGCGGAGGGTAGAAGGGGGGGGGGGTGATCGATAGCCCGCGCGGGATGCTCCCGCGATCAGTTTTACCTCGCTTTTTACCAGTTTTTAATTGACAGGCCTTATTAAAAACACTTTAGGAATAAATATATTGTACGCCATCGAATGATTTATCTGGAAAGCCAGCGTGAGCCGCCCGCGCAGCCGCCGAGATGCGATCGGATGGATTAACTCGGGTTTAGTATGCAAACACGATCGTGATGGACGAATGTGAACCGATGCAGCTCGCGGAGCGTAATTAAGCGTATTGTGTCGAGTATCAATTACATCAGTCCGGTGAGGGGCTGGGGCCGCTGGGGGCGAGGGGCGAGGGGGCCGGGGGTTGAGGGGGTGATCAACAAATGGGTCATCAGGGCGAGATATCGGGGTCAGCCGGGGCGTCGCGCGCGCAGTGTCGGTGCAGCGGGCTCGGCGCTACTGTCCAGCAAGAGCTAAGCGAAAACAGTATACATTATTTCAAAACTCTTTGATTTCAAATATTCCTTAATTCTTATAGGATAAAATAATGTGTCTGAGTAAATGAAATTGGTGAAAAAATGTATATTATGTTCTCTGTATATTTGAATGTGATTAAATAGTTCATGCATCATGTTCTTATAGGTACCAAACACATAAATCATAAATCATTTACTATCATTGAACGTCTATGGCTCACGAGAAAATCTTGATAACAACAACCTATATAGCTAAACATTACAGAGTAACAAACCCCGTGGTGGTCGCAGGGCCTAAGTCCACCGCACTTGTCCCCCTGGGAAGCAACAAGTGTCCGACAATTAGCGGCGACCACAATGACCCCCCTCCCCTCCCCCTGCGTCCCCGCCGCCCGCACGCGCGCGCGCAGCTGCGTCGACCCTAATCCCTTTAAACAAAGCCCGGGCTTTAAGCGTGCTTTAAAACATTTTAATTAAAGCTGTTATTATGAAGCACCCCTGCGGACGCGTGGCATCATTTGTTGAGCGTGAATAGTTGACATTATGCGGTTTTTGCGGAATGGCGTGAACGACGTGCGCCCGCGTCTTGTTTTGATATCAACACCGCAATTATAAGCCGCAGGAGCAGCGCGTGCGCGTCCGGGGCGCCGCGGAAATACCTGTTTAATAGGAGGCATTTCATTGTCCAGTACCCACGATTACAATAATTGTGCATACACATTCAAAACATAATTGCAATAATTAGCGACTGACTTTAATCTCCCCGCTTGACGTAGCTCGACTGTGTGTACAGAGAACTTAGCTAATTAGAAGTACATACATCAAGTAGATTTAATCTTATTGGTAATAAATGGGTAGTGACTTTAGATTTGCTCATTCAAGTCCACCAGCGGTAGTACCGCGGTATATACAGACGGCCAGTCGCCAGGATAGCGATTACACGAATATTTTTAATGAATATTTTTTTCTTAGTTCATTACGTACCTTTAAGGCGATGAACTTTGTGCTTACACGTACCTAGTTATTAATTTTTATTATTCATGCTTCAAGCTTTAAACATAAAACTAAATATAGTTCATGAAAGTTTCTCGTACTTGTGTACAAATGCCTGTACAACATTTTATAAGGTCTGCCGGCTCGCTGTATTAAAATCTCGAGTTATTCAAATAATAAAAAATGCAGACTATAGCGCTATGTTTACGAGGCGTACTCGTAAACCGTAATGTAGACACGTCGTGGAGCTGAGTTGTGTGGTTATAAAATATGAGCGGTGTTTAATTGCCGTGGTGTCGCGATGGCCGCGATAGTGTCAGCCCCCCCCCCCCCCACACCCTCCCCATCGCGACTAATTGAAACACGGTGCGACATTCTAAAACATGGCTATGACGAAGATGAGGCTTTACCGAACAACAACACGTCAGGCCACGCAGGAGCTGTGTGGGATGAAAAGAATCTGAAACGTTTAATAAACAGTCAGATTTTATCACTTCATCAGCTTTTTGTATCGGCAGTCATCAATTTAATATTTAGGTAAGTAGATACTTGGGATTTTATAGATGCTAATAGAATTAAACAAGTGACATCAGTTTGGTGACGTTCTTATTGTTACGCGATAGGGAATAAAACCATGACTTTACTCTCCATTTACTTTCAAAATGATAACGATTCACAAATTAACCACAAACAGTACAGAAGGATCGCTGTGGTCAGCCTGGAGGTTTCCTTCGTACGGTTGTGGGCGCTTAGTGTAGAGTCAGTTTCAACACCACCAGCAGAAAAATACAACTTGCGTTGTGACAGTTAGTACTCGAGTAGCGGGTGAAGCAACGCAGGCAGTCCGTGCGGCTGTTAGTCGGGCCATTTGTAAGTAAATTAATGGAGCTATACCTCACCCATTTGCTTACCACTTAATCCGTTTAATTGTAGTAATTAACCGCCTAATGTTCCGCGTGAAAGCTTAACGCGAGTTTAACTGGCGATCCACGCAACCCCGCGGGCAGCCGCTAGTTTACAACACAACTGTTAAAGATGGTTGCGTTAGTTCCCCACTGACCTGTTTGTCACCTATCTCGTGACGAAATCAAAGCAGTTTTATGTCCAGATAAAACTCGACTAAATAATACAAGTATTTAACTTAGGTACAGTCTAACTGTGGTGGTTAAGAATTGTTTTTTTCCTGTGGACAGGATTTCTACAAATATTATTATAAATGGTTTTTGATAAAATTAACACGTTAATTAGGTACTCTACCACTTTGTTTCAGAATCGCGCCCACGCAGTCATCAAACGCCGATGAATCAATTTTATTATCACACACGTATCTACTGCGTATGACACTTTAGATCGTTTTAACATCCCGATGATCTTACCAAAAAATACTCAAAAAAGACGATTGCGTTCACTTTTCTCTACAGTTTACTGTAAATATGTAATGTTGTCGCCTCTTTGAAAATACCTTTCATACGGGTGTATTATTCCTTTATTACCTACAAGTACTTATACCCATAAGTAGAGCGAGCGGGCATCCATCGAGCGCCGCGGCGGGCATTCCAAGCAGCTATACAGCTGACGCGCGAGCGCGATTCATCACCATACATGCCGGCGACTAATTCGCGAGTGAATCATTTACAGGCTGAGCTACGATGCGTTGCCGCAACTCGTCTGAGCCGAACACTGGGTAAAAACCCAAGGGATTTATCGCGACTATCCCGTAACAGCCGCCCGTTTTATTTACGCCGTTTAATAAATATCGCACGGAAGACACCTTGTTTACAAGTACCTACTACACGGCAGTTAAGTGAGTCAGCGACGGCAGCGATGCAGCGACGACGCCCGCCGGCCGTCTGCGCTGCGGTGTACAAGACAAGCTTAGCGTCAGGTTACTTTGTCTACAGCATTACGCCATTTTGTGTTAGTAGCTAGACTTCTAGTAGGTACTGAAAATGATGCTGTGGATATTGTTATATCAATAAAACTTCATCCCGGATGCTCATTGCAATGCTAAAACATAATGAGAGAGGTTTAGTGCAAAGCTAAAGTCCCTATGAAAAGGTTAAACATAACATTAATTAAAGCTCACCCCTATTTGAATATTGTAATATGTAGGTAGGTAGTAAAACTTAGTTTAAGTAGTAGGAAGAACCGTCGTGGAGTTTAATGCCTGTGACCCGGCTGCCGCCTCCTGCGCCGCCGCCGCGCCCGCGCAGGACCGTTACCGCGGCCGAGGTCCTCCGCGGTAATAGCCGATAGCCGATAGTGGGCAATTATGTTGTCGCCGCGCGGGTGGCCGCGGCACCCCGCCCCGCCCCGCCCCGCCCCCGCCGCGGTTAATTGCCCATTGATTCCCCATTGTCCCCGCGCTATCTCCACAGTAGCTGCGCCCGCACACTCTTCGTTACTCCGATAAACTTTACTCCTATCTAATAGCTCTATTGTTTACTGATTCGATTCTACTTTTACGATTAATTTAAAGCTTTTTTGTGTGTCACGTGAACGACGTGCGGAGTGCGCGCGTGACGTTTTATTCTCATTTGGATTGTTTCGGAAATGTCGGCTCGGGTCGTTTTATTGTCACGGATTATTAAGCCCGCTTCGTTTTAATGTTACGACTAGTGACGTGGATTATAGCCGCCATACCAATCACGGCGGCCGCTCAATCGACGCAACGTAATGAAAGCCGAGAGGGTGGTAAGAGCTCCAATTGCCAGCGCTCGCGGAAAGGAAACGCCTGAATTCACCACCGCAGCTTTCCGAGAAATGAATATTTGGTCGTTTTTTGGTCGAAATAGTAATGGCGTTATGCAGAGGCCCACCCTCCGGCAGCAGCGGCCATTGCAATTGCATTGTGTGAAGCCGCGGCGAATGCGGCATCCGGCGGGGCGGCAGCGCCCGCTTCAGGTTTCAGCATTGTGTGCGGCGACGCGTGCGCGGGTGGCGACGGGGGGAGCGGGCACGGGGGGAGGGGGGGGGGGGGAGGGCGCAGCGCGCGATTGGCCGCCATTGTCCGCGCTACGATTTCGCGCTCAATTTGTTCCGCGATCGACTGATAGCGATACCCGAGCAATTACGACGTCAATACTTAATTGCGCCGGGAACAATAGCGCTCACGGCGCAGCCTCCGCCCGCGCCGCGCTCCCGCGATCATCTCCCGACTCGCACGACCATCGCTAACCGAGCGCCGTGGTATCATGAGGTAGGCACATACCTATCGAGTTCGTAAAATTAATGATACGAGCCCTTTGTTTTGAAACTTCGGAATAATGTTTGTGTACACGAGAATAGTGGAATCCGTAAGCAGCGATCAATACAATATGAAAAGCGTTTCATCAAAATGAGAAATGAATGCATCGCGCGGAGTTCAGCGGGGCGTGTGAACAGGTCGGCAGCCGGCGCGGGCGCGGGCCGCGCTATTCGCGACTCTAGCACCTGCGCGATAAGGCGCCGCGGCGCGCGTGAGTTCACGCTACAAATCGTGTCTTACGGTTTAGTGGCGCGGCGCGGGCGTCGCAGGGAAAGGCGATAGTGATGCGATACTGTAATTAAATAAACAAAAGTACCTGCATGTTAAAGCAGAGCCAAGTGCAAAAAGAAAAGGCGGTCGTGAATCGTGAATCGCCGAACAGTTATATGTATGTATTACAGTGGGAAAAATGATCATCTGATCATGGACTACGAGAGTGGCTAAAACTTCAAATTTGGGTTCTTGTTGTAATTAATATTAATAATTCTGGTTTGGACACTTAATTACCGCCGTATGTGTCAAGTTCAGCCGCGGCGCCCGCTGTCGTGGGTCTCGACCGTAGGCTGTATAGTATTTATACCCGTCGCGTAGACCACGTTTGACCATTCTTGGGATGTCTTTGTTGTATGTATGTACCTAGTAATTTGTAGACCAATATAGAACAAAGCTTACTAAAAGTATTACGATATACAATATGCGTTCGGTTCTGTTACGACGTTCCCCGCCGAGCTCGCATCACTCCTTACCTTAACGAAAGAGGTATACTTACCAAATATGGCCAATAGAAGAAACTTTCATCTGGCATTCACTCTTAGTAAAGTGATTGAATATGAGACTCCACGGTATTTGTTTGAGCAGCTTAAATGGGTAAGGGATGGCCGCACGAGGCCGCTGAGGAGTCACAGGGAAACGAGGCTTAAGGTACCGTTGCACAGGACCGCGTCGTTCAGAGGGGGTTTTAAATTTGCGGCAACCAAAATCTGGAACGATTTACCTCCACCAATTCCAAATCCTATGCATTTGCTTAAATTTAAAAAACTGTTAAAAAATCACCTTTTGAAGCACGCACGCACGCACGCACGCACGCACACATACACACACACACACACACACACACACACACACACACACACACACACACACACACCTCGGTAGGTACACTGCTCAGACTTTGTTTTTGTTGTTCTTTTTAACTTAGAATAATAGTTTTTTCCTTTTTTTTTTCCTTTTCGTCTTTCCACATTTAATCGTCTCTTTCTGTTACAACTAGCCTCCGCTAAAGGCACCAGACTGATAACCAGCGCTGGGTTCATGTAACCCAGCACACGCTGAGACTGGTACCCGTTGCCGGAACATAGCCCGCCTAGTGTATCTGTTTGTATTTTTATTTTTCCTCTAGTCTTGAATCTGTTGTCAACTTAACTTCTATCTGTTTATGTTGTGGTAATAAATGATTTTATTAATATTATTATTATTCAATGTGATGGGTTATGCTATGAATAGGGGTTGGGTCTCCGTTAACCTAATAAAACAACTTAGACTTTAACTTCGATAGCTCTAAATATTGTAAATAAATAAATACAAAAAAAACTCAACTATCAAAAACACCTCATGCTCCGTCCGACTCTTACAATTCTCACTCTGACACCATTCACTCTCTCATTCTTCCATCTCAGCCATTCACTCTGTTATTCCACTCAGTACTTAATGCAATCCTAGATGAACATGAATATGTAATGTCAATTTGTTTGTTTGTTATCTTTTCAAGTTCAAATGGTAGATTGGGTTTGGATAAAATTTGATATCTTGTACGCACGTAAGTAAAAACCCGAAATCTTAATCGCTAAATCTAAAGTTTAGAGACATGAAATTTAGCAAGGATGATCTTTAAACGAGAGCGCGGGACAAATAGCAATGAATAGAACAGCTTTTACGACTAGCACACAAAATGTATTAATTTTAATTTATGCTTATTGAACGGTATTTGGAAATCGAGCATTCAGCGGCGGTTCTCAGGACTTGGCTTGCACGCTTCCGTGCCTTCTACAAATTATATTATAATGTTATTACCTATTTGATTAACAAACAGTCAAAAGTTAATGAGTAATGTCCGGCGCGCATGCGCGAGCGTGAGACCGTCGCGGCGCGTCGCCGACGTGTGAACAGCAAGACATCGCCGCTGATACCGATCCGATCCGTCTAACACCAGCACAATGCCTCCACTTCGATTAGTGCAATAGACTGAGGAGGCATTTTATATGATCGCAGATAAGCAAGCGTGGCGTAGGTAAATACCAAATTAGTACCTACATGATGATTAACACGATGCAATAAGTTAAGGCTTCTACCGTGCCACTTCTTTCAAGTGTTTTGATGTTATTGCTTTTAGACTGAGTTAGACACGCTAGCTTTTTCTTAATTAGCACGTATGTCATGGTTCCCGGGCGCGGCGCTCCTGATGAGCCGGCGCTAACGGCCGCGTCACGCCGCGTCACGCCGCGTCACGGCGTCGTCACGGTGTCGTCACGGCATCGCCTGATTTTACGCGCCGTTACCGTCGATATTCCCCCGATACGTGCTGCCTGCACGGCTCTGGGTGGTCGCTTCGCTCGCGGCTCGTGGGCGAGTGACGACGTCTCCTTGTCACCTTATAATTCTACTCATTTATTAGTTAAATGCATAAACGAGCCATTCACTGGCTCATTACGATGGAGCTGCGTCCGAGGCTCGGTCCGAACACTTAACGGTTCAAGGGTTAAATGCAAGACGACATTCTTTAATGGTAGGTGGAGTGCTGTAGGGTCGCGCCGGCCGTTACCGATAACCCTCCCTTGCGCGCGAGCCGCCGCTACTACTATACATATAAATGCACCGACATGCGAGGATGTCAAAACAGAACCGGCACTGACATTCCTGTAACTCTAGTCAGAAACGCTTGGAGACAAACTTTAAAACCGCTGGCTAAAGTCTATCCAAATTCTTAGTAGTTCGGGATAGGATAATTAATACCTACTTGATTATGATATTTATGATCACGTGTTCTGATAAGGACTTACTTGAAATGGCATCAAGACGTAACTTAAACTCGCTTTTAAAGTGAAATAAAATCGATACATCGTAAATAACAAGTCAAAGTAAAAAGCTGTCCTTTCTGTCCCGTATCTTGTGTAAGAGCAGGTCAGAGATCGCGGGAGGTGTCGCGGCGCTAATGAGGCGCATGTCCGGGGCCGGGAGAGGGGCGAGGGAGGGGGGTCGTGACGTCACGGCACACGTCGGCGGCGACACGCGCGCGCGCCGCGGGCGTCACGAGCGCGGTAACTACTGCTAATGCCCCGCCGTGGCCATGTGTTGCTAAGTTAAAACCCTTGTTAAGCCTATTGACTTTCCCGGGCTTTACATTTATTGTCTCTTGAGCTAAATTGTATGAAACCAGCAAAGCCAGTCGCTACGTTACCTACTTCGAAGTTTGTTTGACACGAGCATAGGTACCTCAACAATCTGTATACAACTTCAAATATGTACAATTTTTTAAAATTAGCCTATTGCGGTGTCCCATTGCTCGGCAAATGCCTCTCCTCTCGACCTCCACAACCTATTATCTCTAATAATTTATTAGGCAATTTTCTATCTTCTCTTTACTCTCTTAGTCATAAACGCTTGTCAAACTTATGCTAACTTAGGTAATTTACGTTTGTTTATCTTTAAACTAATAATTTAACATTTCGTCGTTGTATATTGTGCTTGGTTAATGTTTGACATTCCATACATTTTGACAGTAATAAACTTAGGTATGTACAACTTCAAACTCTTAAAACAGAAGCTAAGAGTATCTTTATTTATTTTTTGCTGCAGCATCTTAGTCTCTTCAAATTAACTTTGTAAAGGATTTACAAACAAGTTTTTTTAATTCAGGTGTAAAGTTGTTGGGGCCGGTGGTGCGCGGTCAGCGACCCCGCCAGGGAAAGTGCGACGTATAATTGGGGCGGCGAGCGGCCGGTGCATGAGAATATCTATAGCGGCGGCGGCGCGCGGCGCAGGCGCCGGCGGAGGCGGGACGACTCTCACCTCTAAGGGCCCTATTTTATAAAGCTACAAATTACCATTTACAAGCGGAAGTCTCTTTCTAACCCTATGTGTGTAAATAAATTGTAGTCAATAATAAAATTCATACATTATGTTTGGTCGATAGGTTCACTTAATTTGAGGGACAGAAAAGGGGATTACAGCAAAGGAGACTCCCCTCTGCTGCGCACGCTGTGCATGTCATCCACATGGGTCCATTGGTCATTTCGGGCGTAGCGTGTGCGTGCACTGCTTTGGCAACGACCGCCTACATTTTGAGACGTAGCGAATATGTATCCACGTGCGTATCGTGACCGTGCACTGGCGTCGCCTTAAAAATCACTTGCTCGGGTCAAGCCTTGTAAATTAAACTAAGTACCTACTTACTGCAGTTACGTAGGTTTGATTCCCTTATTAGATTAATACAGATTAATGGAACAAACCAGTAAGTAACTTTTGGACGTAAAGTGAATATTCCATTCTATCTGGAACGCTGTCCGTCCGTGCCTTGCGCCGCGGGCCCGGGAGCCCCAAAACATCGTTTAATTATCGACGCCCGCGCACGCACTATAATATCGTTATAATTGTTACAAACACACAAACACACAATTACCCGCCATCAATGACTGCGCTTATGCAACATTTGGCCGCCTGGTTAGCTCCCGCGCAGTTCGCCGCGGCGCTGCGGCTGCGCACCGTGAGACTTTAGGTACATGGCAAAGTGCACGCATTTGACTGCTTGTTCATTATTAAAATTAACTCATTGTACGACTCGTAAAGTATTACGGGAACAGACACTGTTGATCCACTACTATCTTGAACCCAAGTGATTAGTAATTCAAATATATTCACACAAGTTAAAATTAACTTTGCCTTCTGAATAACAAAGTAACGATTTGTCATTAAACTGGCATCTCCCATTGTCGAACGCAATGCAAATCAATTTAGATAACTGATTCCACCGTTAGCTTTCGGTGAAAGCTTTTATTATCGATTGAATTAAGTTGGGCTTTGTGTGCGGCGGCTCCGGAACTCGACGGCGAATCAGTTTATTAATAATGAAAGCTCAGACCGAAACGTAAAGACGGAGTTCTGTGAACGATAAAGTGCAACGAGTTTAAACTGCCTTCTTCTGTAATGTTGGGCGTGTTCTGTGTTGGGAGCCTAAGTGCAATTTATCTCTATGGTACATTATTATTCACCAAAAAATTGTTTTTTTACAATTTCTTCCAAAGTTACTTAGATAATATAATTTGTTTGATGTCAAGATCAATGTTGGCAACTAAGTAATAATTTCATTCAACTTATGTTATTGTTGCTGGTATTAGGTTACTACATTGTTTCCCGACAGAGACTTTTGACTTTGTCCGAGTGTGTAGGTATGGCAGGCATGCGGCATGCCGGGCGCGCTATCAATCAGTCCGCGGTTCTTGCAGCTCCCGCAGCGGCGTGCGCCCGCGCCGATGCCGACGCCGGCTCTGCACACCGCCCTGCTTCAGCCAGAAGAGGCTTATGCGGCCGCGAGACCCCTCTGTTACTCCACTACGACGATTAAACTATTTTACATTGCACGGTTAGCACGGGATACCTCCCTTATTAGTCGATAACTGGTTGTCAGCATTTTATGAGCTATAAAATGTGCGCCGGACATCGCAACCGCTGCTTTACGACTTATTTAAGGTCTCTACTTCAACACTATTACGACACAAAAAAAGCGCAAAGAATAATCATCACGAGCCGGGTGCAATCTGAATGTTTATTACGTCGACTTCATTAAGCACATAATATTTCGTGCTCTTTGTTCCTTCGGCTCTCGTCAGGATTATAAATCCAGCCGTCGGATAATGGCGCAGCTTAAACGCGGTAATTACACACGCGGAGCAACCATCTGCCGCATCATCATAAAGGTTATGGTCGCAGTAAACAGTTCGCGCATGCAGGTACGGCACGCAGCCGCGCCGCTGCGCCCGCGCCGCGCCAACCCCGTTACGGCGCCATAAAGCGGAGCATCTGATTGCCGGCAATAAGCGTCCAGCCTGAGAGAACGTATTATTAGTAGCAAAAGTAATCTATCCTGGGACTAATCCTCGCTACCAAATAGGAAATAATGGGATGAGCAGATTGTTCTTGCGAGCGAGTGATCATAACTCAGCGCATGCGTCGGGCTTGTGTGTTAGTGCGATGTACCTAGGCGACGCGGCGATGCTCATACTCATTTTGTGTTTATCAACGAAGCCGCTATGGAGTTTTATTCGTGCCACCGCTTATGAGAATTAGGTATTAATATTCTGTTCGTAAGTATAATAAACAGACATGGTATGTACAAGTAACCGCGTAGCCGACGCGACAAGTTGTTCTGCTGAGCCCAGCACTTCCCGGATGCGCCGGCGCAGAAGGCGAGCTGTAATGAGCTTCCTTGGTTCACCGTTTTCTATAGACTTTACTCAAATTCAAATAATTCAAATAATTTATTAAAATAATCAATTGTACAAATAAAATTATAAAAGGTTAGTAAGCACTATAATTATGTCTATCTATGAATTAGTAAGTACACAACAAAATTAAGAACTAAACTAATGACTCGACATAAAACAAGTGCGCCTGCGCTTACAACGAAAGTATAATTATAAACTGTGCGTAGAGTAATTAAATTAAATGCCTAAACTAGGATACGAAAGTAGCCTGTATCTTAGGCAAAAGATAGGCTCTATGATAAAATATATTAATTGATACAGGAGTATTATGTACTGTACAAGGTTAGAAGTCAGCATTTTTATAACATATTAAACTAAGGATTACCTAATGATAAATAGTTAATTATCAAAGTCATACAACTAACTTCAGCAGGTTTTCGGTTTCCTCGTACGACAAACTTTGCAACCACCCTGACAGAATGATTTTACAGTTGCCGTAGTTTGAGTCATATATATTAAGGAGCCTATTAATTTTATTGTAAAGGAAGGGACCCAAAAACGAGGAGAATTTGCGCCTAAAAGCATGATTGGTGCGGAGTATCTTAAATACTATGTCAGAGCGCCTTTTGCTGAGGATACTAGAGTTGTAGGGAGCCGACGTGTGCTGTTTTAGGATGATGCTCAAGATGAAAAGCTGGCGAACCGTGAGTACTCTGCAGGACTGGTACAGCTCTTTGGTAGGGAAAAAGAATGGCCGAGAGGTAGAGACCTTTAAGATAGCTCTTTGAGCACGTTCAAGAACTATGAGAGTTGTCTTCGCGGCACCACCCCAAGACGTTATGCAATATGACAATAAGGATTGACACAGAGCTGTGTAAATTTGAGTAAGCAATTTTTTGTTAGCAACGTCACGCAATTTCTTAAAGATAATAACACTTTCCCGCTTAGTTTTAGTTTCTAAGTTTTTATGAGAATACTCATAAACGTGTGTTTACAACTCTCTGGTATTTTTGCCAGGTTTCTATTCAATATTTACATACATTTCCCACGGGAATCTAGCGGCACTCATCGACAGTAGGTATCTTTAAGTTGTAGGTTTGAAGACATCGTATCTAGGAGTCGTAGTGACAGCTGAAAATGTAGTTGAGACAGGAAAGCTAGTTTCTTAGCTGAATCACGACGAGTTCTTAATCACATATGTAAGTGGACTGGACTTACGCGTATTAGCCAAAAGGCGGAACAAAATCGGTTCCGTGGTTATGAGATTAGAGCGGACAGACATCAGGCGCACGGCGGGGGACGGCTCACTAACGCAGTCAATATGTTCTATAGTTATTATATTAGGATAGCATAATGTATTTTCCCGTTTGATGTCATATTATCATGTGTAATCGATAGCATTAAGACATTCAGACATTTTACGTTCAGACTCGTTTAAGTACATTTACGATTTTTGTCAGAGATAAGTTTCTCTTGCTTCATAAATAATACCAAAAATTTCAGTTAGTTTGATGTGTGCGATGGACGCCTCGCTCTGTTAATTAGCTTCCCTCGCAGCCTAGGTAGCGAAACTTCTGCGAAATGCTTTACGAAATAAAATTAAGAAGCATTATTTCCAACAAGATATGATTTAGTGGGAGCCTCATTCGTGTTCTCGCCGTGCATAAATAATGGAGGTTATTACCGTTGCCGGGCGGCGCGGGCGCAGCATAAGAAAAAACATACAAACACACGTCCAACAAAAACCGGGCCATTAAAAAAATCCGTGCAAGCAAAGCTTTTAAGATACGCATCTCCAAACTAAAAGCTTGGATGCACGCGACGTGCGCCTGTGTGCGGGCGTGCGCACGCGGCGCGCGTGTGTGTGCGCCCCACTCGGGAATGCCTAATACCATTGATTGATATATTATTGTGTATGACTTTTGATGTCGGGCGTAATAGAGCATATTTAAAATATAAGCGCTGTCTTTCTGAACTCTCAGTAATTCGTAGTAATTACAATTACAGCTATGACCCGAGGGCCAAGGCGAGTCGGAAATTTAAGCATCGTATCTATTATTTCTTTTGATGTACAGCTACAGTCCTCCAATCGTGGTCCAATTCGGAGCAAGCAGCGCGGGCACCGGGCACTCGCGGGCAGGCGGCGCGCGGCGCGTAATGGGGCGCGACGGCTGCGCGGGCGCATTAGGCGCTGTTTGTGCGGCTGTCACGCATGTCACGTCACAGCCCAAATCAATCGCTTGAGGGACAGATAGCATCACAATGAGCGGTAGTTGCGTGCATTGTGGCTTGTGGCGGGCCGAAGTTGACGGCCGATCGGGATATTAGCCCGTAATCGCCCACTCGTGAGATGCGTTGCGAAACAATGCTGTCAGATATCATTGCTGTACAAATATTGCGTTGCGTCACTTAGCACTTCTTAGAGTTGTGAAAAAGAAAGCTCTGTGTTTTAAATGTATATTGATATTTATGTTAAACCGCGCCTCCTCAACTCAGGGTCTAAAGCTTCACAGAGTATTTAGCCAGAAAAAATATTGTAAAGTAGACCCCAAGATTAGACTCGTCAGCACTGGCATGTACGCTAAAGTAATGATAACTAACCTACAAACCACACTACCACCACCACTACTAGTGTGGTTGGATGTATTTCCAACCACACTTCCAGGATCTTCAATAGTTGCTCTTGTCCGTGAATTCAGGCTTCCAATTTCCCCAGGTGTGAATCCCCGTGTGTGTGTGTGTAGGCGCGTCCAGCAGAGGCGCATGATGGATGGTGATGGCGTGACGTCACGCGCAGGCGCACTACAAATTGTATCGAATTGAAGTCGTAATTAATCGCGTCGTGCGGCGGCCGCGGCGCGCCGGCCGCGTTATTAATTGTTGCCGCTTAATAACAATGAGGACAAACGCTTGTGATAAATCAATAAATTGAATGTTAATATACTCCTGTCAGTTAACAATAGTTGTACATACATTTTAATTAATTGAAGACGAGACAATTATAAAAACTGTGTTACCTCAGTACCTGTTCATACTTCCATCTATAGGCTGTTTACAGAAGAAAAAAAACATAAAAATTGAGGAAGATGCTTAAAAACTAAAAGTGTGAAGTTTTAATGACGTGCTAAGGTAATAATAAGTGGGAGTCTCTCAAACCAGCACGCTGTAATGTTTTAATTGTAAGCAATTACGGAATGGTATAGCAACCCATCTTTACCCGTTAGCAAATTGCCGAGCAGCGCATGATCCTCGCGGCCTTAGGCTAGAAAGCTAGAGGAAGTAAGGACATGTGATGTGATAATGGTAGCACTGATCACGCCGGCTGTCCGCGCGTCGCGTGCGCGGGCGCAAGCTCGCACACGGCGCGTCGGCACGAGACCCGCGGGCGACGCGGCGCTGCCGGCGCGGGCGCAGCTCGGCTGGAGCGGGCAAACAAAACCCGCGGCACGCGACAGCGATCACGGCCGTTGGTTTAACGTTTCCAGGAGGAAAGTGCTTTAGTTGTAATGCAGAAGATGGACTTTTAAGAGCTGTCGTATTTAAATCTCACTTAGGGCCTGTCTCACCACTCCTTAACTGTCAGTTATCTATGATGACGTCTCTGTCTGTTTCGTAGTAATAAATAGAGACGGAATCATATATATAACTGACAGTTGTTAAGGAGTGGTGAGACAGGCCCTTAGTATTCCTAACTATGTTTACTGTACACCAGTGGCGTGGCGTCAAGTATATCAGAAGGCAAGCCGAAGGGAACTTAACTAGCCTTTTCCTCTAATTCTGCACAATAAATTGCCCAACTGCCTTAAAATAGGCAAGCCAGTGGGAATCGAGTTCTATGGACGCCACGCCACTGCTGTACACTATCCTAAAGTGAAGATCATGAAACAAAATATGCGTTAAATGATAAAAATTTTGATTGTGTAATTACCATGCACTAAAATCTACTATACTACTCTACTGTACGGTCGACCAAAGAAGTGGTCTACCACTTTTCGTCCAACTTCCTATCAAACAAAATAGTCGTTTAAGTCGAACTTTCAAGTTGACAGCCACGTCTTATCGACATTATAATATTGTGACGTGCAAAGGATTTTAACCTTAGGGTGGTAGACCACATATTTGGCTGATGGTACCTAATCTGTGTACCTACTAAACTGCTGTGTACCATTTGCCTAGGTACCAAAAAGTGCAGAAAAGATAATTTAACTAAATAATAAATTTAAAACTTTGCCTAAGGCCATTTTGATTATTTTTCAAAAAACGATTTTAAACTTTAACTGTAAACGCCTTGCTGTAAAACCATTATGTTAAGTTGTTAAATAATTATGGTGCTTTCCTGATATTGATGAACGGCTGTCGCCGCGTTTTTATCCGAGTGACCGCGTGGATGCGCGCGCGCCGAGCGGATGACGCGATTAGCCAGCACAACTGATTACAAACACGATTAAGTATTATTTAACAAAACTATGGGTTAAAACAATCAAAGGTTACATAGTGATCCCAACCTAATGTGATATGAAAAGGATCATTAAGCTTCTTTAAAAGTGTAGGTACCTACTTATCATAAGATATCTATTGCAGGTGCCCTATTTGGAAAGCGCATATTAAATTAGTTAAATGCTTTTGCTTGTAGTTTGCTTTTGTATCGAATGATTTGTGGGGCAGGCGGTGGGCAGGCATCCATCTGCGCCGGATTACAGACAAAGCCGCGGAGATTGATGCGCGTGCGTTGAATAGCTTCATATTAGAGGTATTTAGCACCGCACAATAACCACGCATTGTTTGAAGCAGTTTCTTTCATACTTAAGATGATTATGCGTTTAAACAAACCCACGCGCGATGGCTCGTTTATTTGTCAACAGCTTGAGAGCGAGAAGTAACTGTTTGTTGGGAGCTTGGGAGCCCTCGCGATGCGCGAGCGCACTCGAGCGGCGCCCGCGCATCTGGGGCCCCATTTTCGAAAGCATAAAGCTCGCAATCACCACATGAAAGCGGCAAAATGATTTGTTTATTTAGTAGCAATACTATTCAGCACTACTACAGTAGGTACGTGTAATTAAACCTAATTAAACAGGCCTATTACTAAAAGGCAAGTTAAGTAGGTACGACATAGTCATAAATTAAATCAACAAGTACCTTATTTGCTACTAGAATAGGTGACTTGACTAGTACCTTTTATTTTTCTTCTTCGTCGTTCCCTCATTGCTTAGGTTCGAACCACATACTTACAATCAGCTTCCAAATGTTGCGGTTACAACCAGGCTAGCAACCAACCGCCTACTTTATCGCGTCAAGTCACTGCTACATTACTATTTTTGGTTTATGTAAATAGGTAGCTGTTACCAGCCAGCGATTGTAATCCTGCACCTGCTACAACAACAACAATCCTAAATCAGTGCAATCTGCTTCGTTTCAAATGCCGTTTAATAGGTAAAGGTACAAAATTTAAAATTCAATCAGCGCTCTATGGTTTCCGCCACACTCGATATTCGCTGCGGCCGCACGCATGCGCGATGCCAGATACGGGCATTTCAATATATAAATATTGTAATATCTTGCCCCGGCGGCGCACGCAGCGGGCGCAGCGCGAGGGAACCGTAGCTGCTTGTTCCATTTGCATGCGGAGACGCGGGCTGCGCGCAGCATCTAACTCTACATGTGAACATTAAACGGATGAAATCTATGAATTTTAAGTAACACAAATTCAAGATAACGCCTTTATTTATCAGAAGATGTAGCTTGAAGAGAATATCGTCTTTTTAAAGCAGACAATTTAAAGTACGGCCTCATCTAACTCTTCTCATCCCCATGAAACTACACTATTAGCATGTATTGTACGTTCAGAGCGTCTGTAGTAATGTATGTGTGCTGGGCGGCGCGCTATCAGCTGATCGCGGCACCTGCGCGGGAGCATCACGGCCGACCATGAATTATGTATACACAAATTGCCGTAAACTATTGTATTCAAATGTATTATCATTATTGTGCTTGTTGTGCAGATAGAGCCCGCGCGCGGACACCGGCCGTAACATTTATTAATACTCATGTTGCCGAGTGCAGAAATAGCCTACCTGTGTACGTTAACCATCATAGCAAATCTACAATACCATAGAAATCATGAGAATAACGTACACCTTTGGGCATAAATCACGATGTAGTAAAGCTTCCTTTACAACACTTCCCTCTAGTTACACGTAAAGCTTTGTTGAGCTGCAATAAGTCTTAGACAACCTTTTGCTATCACTTCAAAATATTGAGCAATGTTTGCCAAATCAATAGGATAATCTCATGAATAGTGTAGCGGTGCGCGTGATGCAGTGCGCGGGGGCACGCGAGCCGGCGCGGGGGGGAGGGGGGCACAATTAATGCGAAACCATAGCAATTAAACGTGTTGTATAATCGGCCGTCTATCTCGGCTGTATCTGCTCGCGCGTTATTTTAATTACGCCGAATTGCTGTGTCCAATTAACTGGATGATTAATGTGTACATTAAATTGTGCCGGGAATGCTTTCGTCAAAATTGTCTCGTGGAAGGTACTTAAGACAACACTGTCACACGCGGTGTAGCGACGCCGCAGCCTGACATAATCATGCATGTTAATTATTCGGTTGTAACTTTTGCTACATATACTTTTTATGATTAATTGTTGCGTTGACCTAACGAATCATGGTTCTTAATTTCTAAATAAAACTTACAAATCAACTGATAACTGCAAGTCAACTGTCCATACTTCTAAAATCATGTAAAAGGAGGTTTGAGAGACGCAGAGGTACACGAGTGAGGCGCTGGTTAGTGGTCCCGTTGCAGATGCGTGCGCGCGGGCATACATACATACATACACGGCCGAGGACAGACTTATTGAATAACGGCGTGCCTTACACACGCCCAGGGCTGCCATACAAGCGATTGAAAGTAGAGACACTCTGGCAGAACTTCTTAAAGATAAACACAATTTGTTTTGAAGACTGTATGGGAAAGTGGTCACCATTCGTACACTTTTTAGATTTCATTTTTTATTTTTTATTTTATTGTCAAACTTAGCTAGTTTATGTACATAAGTGTAAAGTGTAACAAATATATTGTTGTTTGTTACAAAAAAGTCCGAAACTATTATGTCAAAATGTTAAAGGGTTATAGCCATTTTTCAACGATAAGGTATGTTGTACGAATGGTGACCACTTTCCCCTACTATTGTTTTTGTATAATAACGAAACAAACAAACAAACGATCTATCTATCTACAAACGAACAAGTAGATCTCCCGATGTCGAGTGAGCACTACCACCCGCAACACAAAAGGATCGCAGTTGCGTTGCCAGCCTAAAGGGAAAAGATGGATGATGATTCATGCGCCATAATTTCACCAGCTGTCTAACTCGCCACGCTGGAACACAACAACGCAAGCACTGTTGCTTGGCCGGATAAGTGAGTAACATGATGATGGTAGTATACCATCCGCGAAACGTTAATTCACAGTTTGGGAATGGGGATGTGGCATCAATATTAACTCGAAAGCTTTGAAAATATGTTTTAGACAATGTTTTATTTGCCAAAATTAATAGTTAATAAAGTACAAAAATAAGTAAAATACTTAAGTACAATAAAATAAAAAAATAACTCTATTAATCTTATGTAGTTCGTTCAAGTGGCCAAGATGCTGCCGTTTAAAAACACAAACACACGCACACACGCGCACAGCTCATTGTCGTGAGAGCAGCCAAGAGCAGCGCGCGCGCAGGGCTGCCTCACCACACCAATAAAACCATTTACTACAAAAACCACTTAGGAATACGAATGACATGAAGCTAATCAATTTTATAGCATAGTACTTATGCCTTTATTAAATCTAATAAATTTCAAGGGTAGTACTACCTACTTGGGTACTATTTACGTTGTGTGTTTTTTATCGGCCAGTATGAGCCACGAATTTACTTAACCCTACTAAATGGTAGAAGAAAGTTGTGCTTCTGTTAAATTGGCCTTAGCGACAACCCTGCGCGGTGAAGTGGACATCTGCGTCCGCGCATCTCGGTGCTGCGCATCTCCAGTGCCCCCCCCCCCACGCGTCAGCTGTTTGTCATAAATAATGTCAAGTTATCGCTAACGGTGCTCTGCCGAGTACCTGCACTCAGCGCTGACGGATAAACAAGCCTGTTGTTACAAACTATGATAATTAATACGTCGCGGCTTTCAGCGATGACATTGGCAAGAGCTCTTGACGAATATTTGATGACTTTATCACACTGTAGTGCGCCAATTAAGACTGTAACCAATGGTTTGATGAACATTATCATATTCGTAACACATAAGGAATATTATTCTTATTCTTTTTCGGTATCTTAGAAATCATGTTGTGGGCGATGCGGTAAGGAAACTAGTTTTGATTCTCTTTTTAACCGACTTCAAAAAAAAAAGGAGGAGGTTCTCAATTCGGTTGTATTTTTTTTTTTTTTTATGTTTGTTACTTCAGAACTTCGTCAGTTGTGGACCGATTTGGAAAATTCTTTTTTTGTTGGAAAGGGAATACGTCCAGTTTGGTCCCATTGCCACCAAATCAAGATCTGATAATGAGATCCTGGAGAAATCGAGGGCAACCTTCAAATTTTATAAGCACACCTATAGCGATTTTAACATTTTTGACACCAAATCAAGTATTTACATTCAAAAAGTATAATTTGGTGGACTGGATCTGATGAAGAAGACTGCTGATGGCCAACGGAACTCGTAAAAACTAAGTAATGCTCGCGCGGCTATAAGTGATCTCGATTTATATAGATAAGCAACTGAGAAGAAGAGGCTTTAAGCTGATGATTTTTTCGAACTGATCTGATGCTGAAGCCAACGGAACTCTGTTATAAAACAATGTAACTAAGCCGTGTTTGGGCTTAATGGAATCGTTGTGAGACGCACTTTGGCTACAACCACTAAAAAGTGAGAAATAAAGTGGGCACGTATACCGTGTTTTGCATATTTTTTTAGAAACTTCTAACGGTTAGGAATATTTAGACGATACTTTTAAGTAATATTTAGTAAATAGTGATGAACAGATTTCATTAGAGCTTAAAGCGTATTAATCGTGGTCCCACTGTTTTAAAAATAATCACTAGAAATAATAAAATTAGGTTAGGCTCGTTTAGGTATCTTCAAATGCCCGAAGGGCAAACCACATAGAAATAGTTTCCATCGACCTTATGGTGGAGTGTAATTCGACATTTTTATAACAGTGGGACCACAAGTCCCTAGGGGGTATTAGGTGTTATACATACATACATACCGTCACGCCTCTTTCCCACAGGGGTAGGCAGAAACTACTTTATTCCACTTGCTACGATCCTGACATACCTCTTTCGCTTCATCTACATAAATTGGTGTTAAAAATTGGATAAATTACAAAACAATTCACTAAAAAGCGTGAAAAAAAAAATTTAAAATAAAAAATAGAACCGCCTTCAATTCGCTACTTTAAAAATGTCAAATTAAAATTATTTTTCGGTAAGTACTACCTAATTATTTATATTGTGTGAAGTCGGTGCCTCAGCTCAAATAGTTCCAAGCCGAATATACTTATAGGTACTATAATAGGCAGATAGACTAGGTCCACTTCTGCCACGCTTATCACACATAAGTATAACAGTGGCGCGGACTGAGGCACCGACTTCAACATATAAATAATTAGGTAGCACTTACCGAAAAATAATTTTAATTTGACATTTTTAAAGTAGCGAATTGAAGGCGGTTCTATTTTTTATTTTAATTTTTTTTTCCACCTTTACGCCCATAAGCTGCTAAAATTAGCCTTTAGGTATTGTTACCTTAGGCTCTGTCTGCCCCGCAACAGATAAAGAGGTCCTAGTGTATGTTTTATGCACGTATGTATTGGAACTGTTATTTTTAGTTTAGTTTTTGTATCCGCTGAATGCTGAATGAGTGATGTGATGGTGAAATCAGATCTAATCTGCAAAAAGCTACTCTACACCATAAAGCCACTTTACACAAAGCTAAATGTCAACATTGAAACCAGACTGCAGGGCCCTTACCATGACGTCCTAATTCCGACTCAGTTCAAATTTTAGCTGTCACCTTTAGTATGAATCTGACAGCAAGCGAACCTAAGCTGAATCGCATTAAGACGTCATGGCAAGGCCCCTGTACAGTGTTAAATACTAATACCACAATACAGCCATAAATAGGGGCAGTAGTAAGTCGACAGCAGCATTCGCCCATTTGCTGCGGCTGCGGCGCTCTTCACGTCCGACGTTCAATAAACTGTGGAGGGCCCTCGAGCGCCATTCAGCTGTTACACAAACAGACAGTAAACACGCAGACAAGCGCGCCTGCGCTCGCTGACTCTATTACTTTGATTCAGACGCTTCAAGTGGGCGCGAGGGCTCTTCAACCAGCGTCAAGTTATGGGAAAACTTCTCGTCTGTTACGGTTTGTGACCGTATCTTGCGTGCGTCGCCGCGGACTTGGATTGGAGTCAGATGAAGAAATATTGGATTAATTAGTCCGTAGCTCATCCTCGGGGCAGCCGTCGGCCGATGTATTAAGTTGGTATTAATTGCGTGGACGCCGTTCCCAGCATACCCCCTCCCCCCCAGCCGCGCTGCGCGTTCTATTAGCAATAAACAACCGGATCGTGTCGGGCGCTCTGTTCCGCGTATCTACATAACACTCCTAGCCGGCCGGCCCGGCCGCTCGGCCGGCAGCGGCGCCGGCCCAGCCAACACTTGAAATATCACTTTTTGCCTCCACTCGCTAACAGAATCGCAAGAATATCTAACAACTTTTTCTTATGAAACAAGAATCAATGCAAGATATGAAGCAAACTCATAACGGAAGTCATACTTGCAGCGATATCAAATGCACGCGGAGTGTTTTGCAACATTTTGCAATCACATGTCGGTGTGGTATGTTTCAGTTTAGCATTTTGTATAAAAACAATACCTATTTCAAGCCAAAAACTAAAAATTACTCATTTGTAGGTACTCGAGTTAGGGTTAGCAAAAATACTTAGGGAAGTATTGTTGTGTCCCCGGAGGTTGATTCCCACCAGACATCTGTCTGTAACCTTCTCCCAGAAGTCCTGAGTCCGGGCGGCGGTCGCTGCGCGCACCTCGCGTGACGCGCGGGAAAGCAATTAGCACCGATGCCTGCTTCCAATCCAAAACCAGTAGGCATCGATACAAATTAACATTTCCCTAGCTTCATTACTATGCATTCATTTGAAAGCTTTATTTAGTATTTATTGACTCAACGGATTAAGTCAACGGCAGTGGTTTTTAGCTATATCTAAAACATGCATACATCTTACTTTCTACATTAGGATAGTTTCAGTAGAGATACATGCGGTGTATGGATAAAAGCAAACATTTCTCTTATAGCGTGTTAGCGTTCGGACTACGTTTGAGATATAAGTATAGTAGAGTAAGCTCTATCGATGCTTGGCTGGAGTTTGTTGTTGTAGCCTGGGCAGGCAAGGCGCGGGGAGCGGGGCGCGTTAATCGCGCGATCTCGTGACCGCGGCTATTAACGCCTCAATTAACAGCGCGCAGATTTATCCCTTACTCATAGCATGCAAATGTTACCGACAGCCGCAGAATAAATAATAACAGTGCGCCGCTGCGCTACACGACAAGCGGCTATTACGGGCCCCATCGGCCGCGCTGGCCCGGGTTTTAGCATAATGAAATTAGCAATCAGTTCTCATGCTGTCGAGCCGTCCACCGTGATGTATGGCGCGCAAAAACGCAGCTTGCAGCGGCGGCTGGGAACCGTCCGCGGCCACGTCGCCGCTGACAGCTCGTGGCGTGGATTATCAAACAAACGTTGTAAACGCGAGCTTCCTCGTCCTAATTGCTTCGTCGCACGAGTCATGCTCCGTAACGAACCCCAAAACGCCACACTTACGCTTGCCAGCTCCCATCGGCATCCGCGCGGGCGCCGCGGGGGGAGAGGGGGAGGGTTTATATTAATTGGTAGGTAATTGCGCGGCAGTGCGCGGTGATATTGTTATTAGCGGCGCCGTCGTGCCAGCGCGGGCGCCGCCGAGAGAGGCCGACTCGCGTTACACCATCAGAACGTCACTAAACTTACTTAGGTACAGTTCAAACTTCAGCAGGTGGTTGGGTAAGTTTGACTGGACACCCATGCAATTATGTTTCAAGTTTTGATAGGTATTTGTGATTGATATTTTTTGACGTGACAACGTCTTATAAATTGGTTTGCCGGGTGACACTTCAAGAAACTGCGTTACGCTCCGCTCACGTTATGCGCTCACAATGAGAGCGAGTGAGAGGCACGCGGGCATGGTTAGCCCGCCTAAGAGCGAGAGAGACAGACATAAAAAGTGAAAGGCACGCGTCCCTTCCACTCGAGCACAGTTAGCCCGCCTAAGAGCGAGAGAGACAGAGCGAGAGAGAGAGAGTGAGAGAGATAGGCATTTATTATTATTAGGCATTATTTTACCACTCAAAGTCGTTGTCACGTAAAACTTTCGCCCGTATACCGACTTTACAGGCAACCAATTTTTTTCCATGATGCATTGGTCGATGTAGGTACAAAGTGTGTGACGTCAAAGGGACGACTTAATATTGAATCAAATATAATTCCGCATAAGAATTCTACAAGACTTATATTTTGTCTTGTAAATTAAATCACGTGGTGCTGTGAATTATCCATTTGTTGTGATAATAATGGCAACACGTATACTCTGATGCTTCTACATACAAAATAAAGCTAAATTGGTGGACACCACGCGTATGCTGCTATAATCGATTCTGGTGGGGTATAAATCATGATGTATTTTACATGGACTTGTAAGGCAAGTAAGTCGCTAATTTTAAACCACAACTTATGTTCCGCTATCCCTGACCCCTGGGCTAACCACCCCGAGCTCGTGGCGGCGGTCCCTCGCGGATCGATGTATCTCATGGAAACCAAATAAATCTCACCCGACCGACCGGAGCGGCGCGACGCGAGCGGCCCGCGCCGAACTTTCCTCCTCGGCTCACATTTAATAACATAATTGCGGGCCGGCCTGCGCCCGCGCACGGCTTTATTCTGAAGTTATAATTCTAACAATAACTCCGGGCGTAATAGCATAGCCGCGTGACGCGAGCTTGTAGCTACGAATTATCTGCGCCCTACCGTGGAAAGTTCCTTCAAACAGTACAAAAAATCAAGAGGATTAGGTTCATTGCATAGTTGGGCATTAACTCGTTAATCCGTTAATCGTTAATTAACGAAGTTAACATTTTGATTAACGGATTAACTTTTAAGTTAACTTTTAAAAATGTTAACGGACACGTTAACTTCCGTTACTATGCAGAAGTCCGTTAATCGTTAATCCTTTGCCTACTATTTACCGCACGGCACCGCGGCACGGCGCGAAAAACAGATTCAGACAAGTATGAAACGACAAGTGCCGGGCGGCGCGTGGCAGCGAGTGAAATAAAAACAAAACTAAACTAAAACTAGGTACATTTTGCCGGTGCGTGCGAGTGAGAAAACTGCGAAGAGATTTGTTTCGTTTGATCATTTCATTACTTAGCGCAGAACCTAAACCAACAGGTTTTATAAGTTCACTAACGCAACGATATAAAAATGCAATTTTACATATATTAACGGATTAACGGTTAACGTTAACTTGCATTAATTCTTCCGAAATGTAACGCTTTAACGTTTAACGAAGCTAACTTTTTTTGTAGCGGATTAACTATTAACGAAGTTAACTATTTGATTAACGGTGCCCAGCTATGGTTCATTGAATTCAAATCAATTACAGTATAAAAACTTTTTACCTACTCTATGAAGGAAGTTCAAAGTGCTAATCGTTCGTTCTAGCAAAAAGAATGGTTGTAAAAAGGCAGGTTCACCCCCTAGAGGTCTCGCTGGACGCTGGCTGCCGCCAGCCGGCGCGCGCGCACCGCCATCAATCACGGCGCTGCCCGCTCGTTAATTACCGCCGATTGTCTCCCCTCCACCTGCTCAAGTAATCGCTGCTTTTATTTCAATCCGAAGCGCGATTAATCTTAACCTGGCATTATTTATTGCGGCGTCGCTGGATAAATATAATCGAATGTAACTAGCCGCGGTGAAAAATGCGCGAGTCAATAGTGCGCGTGAGTGATGCGGTCAGGAGGGGGCGAGGGGGGCAAATCTGCTGTTTCTATTAATAGGAACCATTATTCCGCGTCTCGCTGCCTCGCTGTTCCACTTCCAAGTGTCGTGGAACAGCGTGAGCTGTCTTACTTCACTGTTGTCGTAACTTTCCCAACTTTCCAGTGAATATTTACTCTTCTTTATTAACTAACTTCTATCTAGTGAACAAATAATTACATAGCAATACAACAGATAGTTTGAGAATGAATGCTATGTTTTAATTACAGTTGTTATAAATACAAATACATAATTTTCCTTTGAAGTGTAACCAAATCATCAATTATGCACCGGAAGCCCTTCATAACGTTCAAGAGATCAGTAAAAAACGTTAGCGAATTATTTTAATTGGAGTCTACACCGATCATCAAACATCTCCCAATTCAATACACATGAAGAGCTGTAAATAATTCATAAATCAAAGCTTTTTGTTATGGGTTTGATGCGCAGCGCTCGCGGGGCTAACGAAGCGCGCGCGCAGCCCGACGTTATTGATTCTTTCAAGACTGCTGCGCTAACGTTCTTTGTGCCCCTCGATTGCTGGTTACTGCCGAATAACAAATTACGCAGCTTTATGGAACTATTACACATGTGTTTGTGTATTTCTTAATCAATTGCTAACATGTAAGCTAAGTAAAGTATTTAAAAAAATATGAGTATTTACTAGATTTGCCGCCATTTTGCTATCTTCTACAATACTCCTCCGCATCGTCGCTTGCGCAGGAGATTGTAATAATAGTTAAACAAAAGCTTTTTTATTTAAACAAGTTTTAAAGAGCTTCTATTATTTAGCGATAAAGTCATCAATCACCGTGAACAGGAGCTTAACGTAGTGTTTTGGTGGCGGCGCGTGGGAGGGGCGCGTCATTAGCGCGCATGACTTGCGAGGGGTGGCTCCCACGGTGCGCCCGCGCGGCCGCCGTGGCCCGCGGCCCGGAGAATGCGCGCGGCTCGCGGCACAGCCTTATTGTTGCTTAATTGGGAGCGGGGGGAAGAGACGCCGGAAACAACAGTCGATACTGAAAGAAAAGACGTATTTTATTACCTATTCTTTATTAATGTCAGCCGAATCAGACCACTGCCGTGGCTCATTGACCCGCCACATCTTAACCCCTGACTTCAAAAGGCCACCTAAACCTGATTCGTACACCTTTCCGCCATTCGGAAGGAAATTTAACACCAGACTGTATTAACGTGTGTGGCGCGGCTTGTATCAGGTGATAATTCCATTTAACGATCGATCCATAAGTTATCCTTAGCCGTAATATGGAATTAATATTCCTATTCAAAATCGTTTTATGATGTGATCGAGCAACTGTCGACACGTCTTCGTGAAGCCAGAGTTGGGCAAGCGCGAGTCGCGGCCGATGATACTCGCAGTGGGAACGTGTCGCGCGCAACACTCGATCTGACTGTAACAAGAGAACGCAGTATGTAGGCTAATCGAAAACAAATGTAAAAGAAATAACCAAACGACCACGTTCTAGCGCTCAATGTGCACATATCCGGTTAAAAGGTGTGTTTGTCGCTAAATTACTACTAAACGTGTCAGGTTACGAGGTATTTACGAGGCGGAGGACGCATTAAGTAAACGGCGCGGCGCGGGCGCGGGACGCGCGCGGCGCCCGCGCGGCAAGGCGCAAGGCATTTGCATAAACACCATCACCAGACATCGCCGCGCCACACTTATAAGATGGGCACAAGCTGTTCACAAAGACCATAGTGATAGAAATACTTAGGTACAGCCACTGGAAAATGTTCCTACGTTAAGTGTGCTTGTTAATTTAGGCATCGGGCTCCTATTGCACAATGACTAGGTCTCAAGCAAAGATTGCTTCGTGCCATAAATCAATTGAGACAAAAATGTTTCCTTGTTCTATGACATTTCGTGTCATGCTTAATTCATGGTACGATTATTGCTTATTAAATGTTTGATGAAACGGAACGAAATATTTTAGTATTAGCTGTTGCCAGTGACTTCGTCTGCAAAGAATTCGTTTATCGCTATCCCGCGGGAACTACGCAATTTTCCGGGATAAAAAGTAGCCTATGTGCTATTCCAGACTTTTCTCTATCTATATGTGCCAAATGTCATCCCGATCCGATGGGCCGTTCTGGCGTGATTGAGTAACAAACAAACATCCATCCATCCATACTTTCGCATTTATAATATTAGTTAGATTAATAGTTAGAAGTTAGATGGATGACGATATAAATAGCTAGAACTCACGTTGCTTTCACTAAACAAAATGCTACGCAAAATGACATAAAACACATACCTAAGCTCACATGCGATAATTTATGGAGAATTTAACAGAGCGAATGAACATAAAGTTACAGTCTAGATAAATGGAAAAGCCCATGTTATGTTTCTTGTTTAGCTAAGTAAATATTGTGAAGCGCCGATGCCCCCGCCAGGCAGGCGCGTTGTTCTCGGCCTAACGTCTTGATTTGTAATGCAGACCTCAGCAGATTAATATTTATTGACTACCCCAACACCGCGGACTATTGCCGCGCATGTTCCCGTGCGTCCGCGCATCGCCGCGGGACTTCGCGACGCGCACGCTGCGCGACGTGGTACCTACTTGACAACTCGTTTGTCTATTAAGTTGCTCAAATGTTATTTGACATCCAAACTAAGGCGAAATATAGGTTGATGTTGGTAAGTAGAGGAATGTTATGCAAGGTGATACTCGTGAAGCACTATGGCAACATTAGGAGGAAATGAAACTGCAGTTAAGTATGGATTTAATGGCTTTAATGGCGTGTTCTGCTCTGCTACTTTAACAAATACCACGCAAAAAACCTTGCCTGTTAATAATTCCCCAATCATTTGAAATAGTGTGTCAATCGCTCGTCTTTTACAGACTGTTGTTATATTTTTGGTAAGTAGGTATAAGGCTCAGTGCTGTCTTTCGTGCCAATCCCGGATTGAGACGTAGTCTCGCGAGGAAGCCCGGCCCCGTATAGAGTTGGGACAGGGGCAGGAGGAATAAGAAGATCTGCCTCTTCTAGAAATTTTGGAAAATGATTGCTGTGCGGCGCAGCTAGTGGTAGTAGGTGCGCTTTTAAAGCATAATCACAAGCTGATATGGTGACGACAGTATTCAGTCAATATAATCTAACCATAGCATTCACTAGTGTATTGTATATATCTATGAAAGACTAAATGCAATAACGTACCTATGTCTGTCAGCATGTCAAAAAGAGCACGATTGTATGCAATTATGTGAATTGTTGTATTACGATCGTTAGTAGTATTTGGGACGTGTTCCCATGCCTGTCTGTCTGGTCCTGCGTTGCGACATGCGGCCGCGGCGCGGGATGCTGCGCGCGCGCCGCCGTACAAGATAAATTGTGTTTATGTTCAAGGTTGGCATTTAATTTCGCGGTCCGCAGACCGTTGGCGTTGGCACAACCGCTAGTGAGAAGCTAATGCATGTAGCTGTATTGTGATGTTTTTTCGGTATTTAAATCAAGTGCTCGTTTCCAAGTCAATACGACCACTAAAGATATGGATTTATCAAAAGTCAGTTGGATGGTTTTGAACAAAACAAAAATAAATAAACAAATGCAAGCTGAAGCTAAATGTAAGCCTGTAATGGTATTGACGACTTTAAACTTTACGCCAGATGTTTTTTGACAAGCGCAAAGTTTTCATAATGAAAAGAGTATAGGGGGGTCATTAAATGCAGACCATACAAATATCTGGTAATTTTTATATGCATAGGGAGGTAGGTATGTACACCTAAATCAACTAAGAACCCAACCACACGTATAAAATAGTTAGGTATAATATGACCATTTTGTTATAATTTAATTCTACTTCCTGTAATACGAAACACAGAGAGATGCTTTTGAACCCTTTTTGAGTGGAGGCTTACAAAAATGAAGTGAAACGTAGTGCAGCAGCTGCAAGTGGCTGTGGTAAGGTAAAGCGCAGGCGCACTATAAATAAGGCGGCGAACAAAGCTCCTGACCGCGGCCTGAACTATGACCGATCACTTTCGATGCCCCCCTCCCCCCCTTACCCCCACGAGCCATGAAACTCACATTAAAAACGTATTCTAAGGCCGACCTGTGCGAATGGATTGGCTAAGATTCCCACAGAGGTACCTATTGCTGCGGCTGCGCAGAACAACCGCTGCACATTGAATGTCCGTTCTATCTTGTCCTTAAATTGCACGTACTTTACAGAGATGCCCATAAAGTTTTTGTATAAACAATTTCAAAAAAGCAGAAGCGGAATGAATTGGTCAAAGTATGAGTTAAGTTCATGCTACCTATGGGTAAAGTCAGGACACTTGGCTCTGGAACAGAGCCTGCCAGCAAATGGGTCCAGTTCTGAATGTCTTGAGGAGCGCAGCGACGACTGCAAGGACGAAGTTCTTTTATAAAATCAGACAGGTGGAAATTGGTAATTCCCAATTATTCAGCAGTGTTTATTACTTGAGTCAGTAAATTGTTATTGTAGTGGTAGTTAGGTTTAGTGCAGCTCCAGGTGTGGGTACCCCACGCGTGGGGCCGCCAGCCTGCGCGGGCGCATGGCTGAGTAATTGATTCCGACTTTAACGAGCAGCGGGCAGCGCCAGCGCCGCTCGCTGATAACATCGGAACAATAGCATTTCAAATGAGCAGATCGAAGGTTAAAGTTAAGCAAAGCAGTCGCGGCGACGCTAAATTGCTTTCGACCATATTAAGAAGTTTATGAGAGATAGCATCGATTCCGCTCAATAAGTTGTCTAGTTTAAACAAAGGCATATTTTCCAAACTGTTGTTGTAGAACAAGGAGGGCTCTCATGCGACAATTGGAGATTTCGAGATAGGTTCCAGTTCGACTTTTTGTTTTCTATTGTGACAACAAAATACAACAATAGGTACATTGCGAGTTCAAAACAACGGAGCGAAGGTCTATTGGTAATGGTTGAACGTTTTGTATGTAAGCACCGTTAAGTCACAGGTTTGATTTAAATTATTTTTCACAAACATGTTTGGAAATGTATGCGTTAATGTCACGAAATGAAGCCATGAATTTTCATACTTATGGCCTAGGCCAAGAAGTAATGCGGTGCGGTGCGGTGGTGGGTGTGGTGGTGCGGCGGCGGGTGAGGTGGCGCGGTGGTGTATGTGCGGTTAAACATGGTGCTCAAAAAGTTTGTTCAAATGGCATGTTTAAAAATTTTTAAAAGCGGTTTATCAAACAATTTTTACTTAATTATCTGGTAGTCATTTTAATTTTAATATTTCCTCGCAATGTTTGAGAAAAGCACTATACAATCCTCGGCCGGAAACAGGGATTGCAGGACTCGTTTTATCCGGCCTCGTCTACGACTCGGCCCTGTCCCACAATCTCGTCCTGCAATCGCTTACTTACGGCCTCTGCAGTAATGTACTATTATAGCCAACATTATAGCCTAGGCCTCGTACTATCTTCAAATTCAAGTAGGTAGTCATAGCACTGGTCGGCGTGTTAGGCTATTAGATACTTGAGAAGGGTTGGCTTTTTTCGCTGAAGGTTTTTTACTAACTCTCACTACAAGCACGCTTTAAGTTGGGCCAATAAGTGTGTTAGTAAATTTTTAAACAATGTAAGAAGCCTTATTGTCAGTACAGTCGAGATGATCTCGATTTGATTTTACATCACTGCGTACAATATTCTCTCCAATCTCACGACACCATTGATCTACTTGACGTCGAGAATAAGCCTACACGTGTCATCTGACCGGTAAGTTAACCTCTAGAGCAGTGACTTGTTCCCATAGTCGCGATGTGGCAGCTTCGGTCAAGGATGCTTCGATCAGCATCAACAATTACAGCTATTGTAGTGACGGACGCGCGCGGCCCGAATTGGTGTGCCCGCGCCGACCAGCGGAATGCTAACCGGAGAGGGCTGGGAGCAGCACGGGTCATTCTAACTCGAGACCTGATTTTAAATGCTTTCGAAGTCCTTTATTTCGCAGGTTTAGCGAATCAACAAATTAAGGTAATTTTAACTAACCAAATTTATCCATAAGTTCAAAACGACTGAAGACATGGAATAAGTCTTAAGTTGTTTTGGTGGATCGGATTAATTAAGAAAGAAAAAGAAAGAAAGAAAGTAGAAGTTTATTTATGACAATCACAAAAGTAGTTAAAAACAGAAACAGCTAAAACTACATAAACTTAATAAATTGCCAATTTGCCACATTGCATTGCATTGATTATTGTGGTTCTTTTTAATTTGTCACAATGACACATTCGTAAATCTTGTACTGCGTTAGTTAAACAGTTGTAAAATGGCAAGGTAGGTAAATACTAAAGTGAAAAGGGCTGGTGAGGGGTTAATTTTCGAGAAAATATCACTAGTAGGAGTTAAAAACCTTGCATACATAATCTACACAAAATAGCGCTGGAATAAACTGTTAACTGGTATTTTTATTACAAATGTCATTTAAAAAATTGGCTCACGCATATGAACTGCTATTTGTGACTGTAATATTTTATTATTATTGAGAGCAACAACCCGCAGCATACCAACCAAATTAATAAGAATTTTATCAAGATACACTCTGAGAATAAAATAAGGCACCCATTGATTTGCACAATCCGAACCTCTATTGTAATTAGATAGCTCTCAGACACGCCACCCGCCGAACAGAACTATATTTTGCAATAAATAAGCCAATGCTTATTAGATGCCACGATAAGATAATTCAGCCCAATTTATCTAATTTGGTTCTGCGTTCGTGCAAGTCAAATAGTTTGTACTTAGGTGTACCTACGTGTAATTGTTCGCATAGCGGAGTGCGCCTGCGCGCGCGACTTGGATACGTCTCAATAGTTTTTGCGAGTCTCGTTAGTCCCGTCCCGGCTGCGCCAATCTGAATATCCTGTCAAAATAAACGTTCACTTTTTATGATATTGCCGCAGTACCGTTTCCCAATCGCATGTATGTTTATTTTATGGACTTTGTATTGTAATGTTATGGCGAGGATTGAGACTTCCAAATTGGACGTACCTATATGTCAAGAGCGAGTCGAGGCTTTCGACAAAAGGAATGTTAGGGTTCAATACCGCCGAGAACAAAACGAGAATTAATTACAACTCTAGACAAACAGTACAGGGAATTAATAGAGTTACATTTACGTAATGACTGTCGTAAGTACCTACCTTTTTTTTTTTTTTTTTTATTTTTTTTTATGTGAATAGGAAGGCAAACGAGCAAGTGGGTCACCTGATAGTAAGCGATCACCACTGCCCATAGACACCCGCAACCCCGGAGGGATTGCAGATGCGTTGCCAACCTAGGGGACTTAGATGAAATGTCTCTTGTGCCCGTAATTTCCCCGGCTGTCTTATCTAAAACATCGCCTACTTGACAGGTCCACTGGACTTAACACGAAACCAAACTAGATATTTTTAGGCTGCGCATCAACCAGAGCAGTGCGAATATAAAATGCATCATTGAGAAAGCTTGTGGTACTCGTGTGTTCTTTTGAACTTCAAATTAGATTTATAACATTTAAAACTAAAATTTTAAAAAGACAGTAGTACGCCTGCTCAGCTAAAACTAAGTCTAATTTTGTTGTAAATAAAAAAGTTTTTCAGGTTTGCCGGCCGGGGTTTAACCAAAGACATGAATGACTAAATGACCCTGAAAGGATTTTAGCTCAGCTTATAACCGCTTAGATTATATTGGAAAAAAGGTGAAAATAACGGGTTACCAGCAAGCACGCGAACTCCTAAAAGGTTGTTGTTCGGCAACAGGTAAGTGGCGGGCGCGAGCGCCGGCGCCGGCCGCGGGAGCGCGGAGCTGCGGCGTTTACCTGAAACGACACCGAGTGCCGAGTACCACAGTCACCACGCAGCGGGGAACGTGTTGGAGATGACGCCGCTATAAACTGCACGTTGTTTATGTAGGTGGGTATGCCTGAGCCCTAAGCTTCAATCTGACACCAGTCGCTGGCTTCCATTGTCGCACCTCTCGCTGGAAGTTGGAGTTTCACCGTCACCTCCTCGATTATGTCATCGGGGTCTTAAAAATGTAAATTGTTTCTTCAAAGGCCAGCAACGGACCGGAAACTTTCCTGGAATTGCCGGTTTTCATGGGTCGTAGTGATCTTTTACCAACAGTTGGCCCGCTTGCTCGTTTTTTCCTCTCTTGCCTAAGCGATTTAGGCCAGAGTTGGAACAGTATAACTACTTGGATTTAGTCATAAGAATGGACGCGAATCCACTGCTTTTTTATCCCGCCGTAGTAAACACGATACATTTTTGATTACTCATTTAGAGAACACAGATCTTCTCGGCGAGACTGTCATGCTAATAACAAGGAACGCAAGGATTTTACTTCAGTATTTTTGTATTAAGTCAAGGGTTGGTTCATCGCTGCCCTGCCGGACGTAGCCCTAAGCGTGTAGCAACGCGGCGGCGCTGCTGCGCGCGCGCATCGTATCGCGTAAACAAGTCGCGGCGCTGCTTTACGGCACCCACTTCCCGCGCCGGCGCCGCAGGAAATTACGCTTATTTACTGACCTTTTTATAATGGAACTGGTGTGAAGTTATCGACTCATACAATCACCACCGGGTAAGTTATAGACTCAGGTGTGAAATTGTAGATACTGTATTATTAACCTAGCCACGTACGTGATTAATAATCAAGCTATTATTAATTCTAGATTAGTTTGGACGGTTTTTGTCACATAATAATAATGTAATGCGAATAATTCTCCGTATTGTTAAAATGTTTTTTGTGCAATGGACTTTATGTCAATTCATTGCATGTTATTTTTTGCGTTCTTTAAATTGAAGTTAAACATTTAGTGTTCTCGGAAAGCCGGCGGCGCGGGCGCAGCGATAAACACCAAACGGGAAACCTAATAAGTGTAAATTATCGCGTCCACGCACGCACACCGGCGCCGCGTGTCCAGACGCGGCGCGCGCGTGTGCGTGCTAACTGTTTGAGGCTATCATGGTGGTATTATATTCCCGTAACCGATGTTTTTACGGCAGGTTAACCCCGGCGCGTCCGCGACCTGGTGACGGACTCACTCATAGTGCCTCCAACTCGATGACTACGCGATAGTTAAAGAACAGGAAGTGTCGTCAGCTGAAGTAATGATAGATGATAAATTTTTCAATTTAGAGTGACGCTCTGACCGAAAGTGTTATACCTAAATACAATTAACGTACTGGAAACTTTTATTAAGTACAGCACTTATTTAAGTTATTCTAAACCCGATGTTGAACAAGTTTTTACTGTGGCAACTACCTACTCTGATTACTGTGCAATACGTAGGAATCCACTTCTTCTGGAAATTATGGTCAATAGCGACGTTGTAAGGATCGGTGATAGCTCCAGTCGCGACGAGTTATCGCGCTAATGTCGTTAGTCGCCGCTGTGCCGTTAATAACGTCGTTACGTTGGGCCGCCGCCGTATAAGGGCGCGGCAAAAAGCGCTCGTCGCTGGCATGAGCATGTGAACCGATGACGGAGATGGTTTTATGCGAGTTTGACGAGACAGACGTGCGCGGCCTGGAAACGCGCGCCTGATGGAGACTTAATAATATTATTCAGACAATCAACGTCCCAGGGAAACTGCAGATAATATATATATCTTCATCCTCCGTGCTCGTAATACGCGGATAAGAGATGAGAGAAAATAAGACAGTTTTGTAAAGATTGTGAGGTTAACTAAGATTCGAAGGTTTTGTAAGTTTAATTTAGCAGTGATACGCGCCACTAAATGCGTTGGCTTCAGTCAAATACTTGAACACGTTTGACGGTCGGTCCAAAATATACAAAATTTCTGTTCCCAGAGAACAAGATGACATTGATACAACGCGCGCAGGCGCGAGCCGACACCTGTCGTGTCCGCAGTTGGCATAACGACGTGCGGCCATTACCGCGCCACGAGGCGACACTTTTCCGCAAAACGAACCACATTACAGTTGTATATGCCACAATAAAAACGGTAAATTAGACAATGAATTGAACTCTTTACCGTGTTGTAAATGTCGCTCAGTTGAAAGTAGGCTGATTAAATTGGAAGTTGGACATCGTGGCGCCGGCGGGAGCCCTACTTTTACTTCATTTTGGGCACACTGCAAATGCATTGATGCGCTAAATCTGTAGAAATCAGAAAAGAACTCTCCGGCGTATTCAATGTAATACTTAGTCGATGGCATAATTTATTCTGAATTCCTAATTTAGTAGTAGTAACCTCTCTTGCAAAGAATTGCTTATAGGGGCACACATTTGTCAATATCATCTTTATTGTTCTGTCAGCTAATCTGCGTCAGCGAGGATCGAATTTACAATGAGAACTCAAGAGATTTTTATCGTAAGGATCTATTCCAGCTTCCCTGTTTGTGCACGGCGAGGCGCGTCGGAATACAGAGCACGCGCGGCGCATGCGCGGCGCGCGGGGCCGCGCGTCTATGCTAATGCGAGCGGAGATACGTGAGAACTGAGAAGCTCCACAACCTTTCCACAACGCTAATATTTCAGGGGGTTTTTGTACAATAAGTATTGAGATATTTAACTAAAAATAATAATTGTATTCAAATAAGTAAGGATGCTTCTTGGAGGTAAACTAAAGCGGCTTGCGTTGCGCAGATCAGGGTTAAAGGTTACCGCAGGTTAAAGGAATTAATTACTGGTACATTCTATGTTTTTTCTTTGATCGCAGACCAGCAAGGAAGCAGCTTTAAAGGGAAAAATAGCTGGCGCAGGTATATCTTTGATCGAAATAGAACTGAGAAATACTTCTCTACAACCTAAGTGATTGCAGTTTTCAAAGTGCCTGTTTGATAATAAGACTATTAGAAAGAAACTATTTTGAGATCAAGTGATCCGTAGCAAAATATCCCAGCGGCCACCCCGCGCCTTTTCTCAGGTTAAATGCCATTACGCAACAAAACCAGGTAATGCTTCACTTACATTATTCATAGTTGTGTCGGACCCTAAATCTAGTGGGAACCGAAACACGAGCGAGGATCCATAACGAGCGGCGCGCACGCGCAGCCTCCCAGTAAATCAGCGGCCGGCAGCGCCCGCGCCGCCGCCGCCGCTACACCCTATCCTACCAACATAGGGCTTAGTTTGCCACCGGGACTGCGCACACTTTGAACACACCAAGTTCATTTAAATTCGAACTAGAAGTAAGTAGACAGTAAAGACGACTTTGGTCCGGAGCGGCGAGGGGTGTAAGTAATAGTGCTGTATGGGTGCTTCACGCGTTCCTGATTTAGGTGTGCGCGGGCGCAACAAAATGGAATGGCGCAGTTTATAACGCCCCGCGTGACCGGCCGTCCGTCCGACACCCGTTCCGTTTGAATAAACATGTTTATTAACTAGATTTACAACTATTGCCCGTTTAATAAGTGTTTCTGATAGTGATCGGGCACCGCGCTGACCTGCGCCCGCGCCGCATCGCCCGATGATGTATCGGCTCATTAATTCGCGGGTGTCGAACGCTGACGCCCGCTCTGCACTAAGCTGTGCCTGAGATTAATCGTTAACGGTTCGAGCTGCATACCGCGGCCCGGGATATCATTAGGGATTTAGCTGAATCTTCCATAGAAAGAGAAAAGAAACCACATCAGAAACCATTTTAAAATGAGTATTGAATTGTGGTTTAAATAACTAAAGGAAGTATTTTCAGGACATGAGCCAGCCTGAGCTGCGGTGGAGGCTTTTAACAAGCTCCCGGTAATGGGAGCGGCAGCGCTATTACGATATTATTACTATAGTTTAAGGTCCAAATTGATTGCTTATGAAAAAACCGCCGGCGACCGCAAGGGGCCGTCGCACGAAACCACTAAATCGGCGGAATTTTGATCGCTGCCATTACGCGCGGGGACAAAAAGCAGCGATGCGCGGGCGCAGCTCACCGCAGCGCGGCTACACCCCCCGCGGACACCGGACCTAAACTTTACCCACAGATTTTCCTACATTATATCTTACGGTTATACATCTAAATGCATGGTTGCTTGTGGAATCGCAATCGCTGCGAATATAAGACATCGCCATCAAGCTGGTCGACATAATAGTCGATGCGGTTGAACCCTATAGCGCGGCGTGGGCTGGCGGGGCTGGCGGCGGTTCCCGCGCTGCGCGGGCGCGGCGCGCTCGTAAACGCCGCGCCATTACGCCGCGGTCGCTAGGCAAAAAAATTACTGCGGTTCGGAGCTTGTCGAAAAACATTAGCTTTAAGCTTTGAACCTGTCGCGGTTTGCGTCGCGGCCGCGTAATGACCGGCTCCGAGCCGAGCGCTGCTGCTCCACGTTAAGGATCGCCGCAATAAGGAAGCCGGAGCCGCTCAAATAACATTCATTTGAAGCGAAGCAAGATGAAGCTATTACTTAAAATAACAACAGAAACTGCGTTATAATTACGGGGCGCGCGGCCCTGGCAGCGGCGACTGAACACCAATAATCTGTATCCGCTTCGGATCCTCGGCTGCTGACTCATTAAAGGTTTCTCAGTCGAAATTACCCGCGAGAGATCTGCAGTTGTCCGTAAAGAAATATTGCGTCGGTATTTTATGAAGTTATTACCACACCTTCGGTGTTTAAAGTAACGCCATAAAAGTTATAAGTTGAGTTAATTGCGTTAAAAATCGCTAATCCCTCCTTGTACCGGCGCGGCGATTACTCCGCGCTGCCACGGGGCTCGTTCCATGACGCGGCTGATGCTGGTATCAAGCACACAAGAGTACTCTCCCTGTCGCTCCGGCCCGCGTCCCGGCGGAGTCGATGAGACGGCGTGAGGCTCCGCACCGGTCGCTACTCTCCCTCTCCACCACGTTAATGGTTTTTTTCTCACATTCACGGGAGTTATATTTAAGAGCGTCGCGCGATCTTATCGCGGTTTAGATTTAATTAATGCCCTTTAAAACTAATTTATTTCAAAGTCACCGGATAAAAATGTAGACAATGTTCCAATAGACAAACGAAATTTTAATCAGTGGGAAATATTTTCTTAGCAGCGTCCAATTTAAAATATAGTCCGTTCCCCACGAGGAACAGCCTATTCGTAAGTATTTCATGAATAAAACGGTGGTGACTGCGGTTACAATAGTACCTATGCAACCATTTGAATGTGTAATGCTGGTAATGCGGCAGCGGCGAGCGATAGTGTCGCATTGTGCACCCGTTGCGTGCCGCGGTGCCGCCCGCACACAGCCGTTTTTCTGTCTACGCATACAAATACAAACCGTTCTAATAATTACGACTAAAATGATCGCTTTAATTATGTATTCAACGGGTTTATTCTGCGATCAATTATGTCACTGTTAATTTTATGCGGGATTTCCAAATGAGCTCTAAAGTGATCGCTGATAAAGATAGGCTTTAAGATTAACAAGTCAATGCTGTCGGTGCGTGCGCCGGCGCACTCAGCGCCCAGCAAGACTATGAATATATTCATGACGTCCGCGCAGCAGCCGGGGCGGCGCGGGCGCGTCGCGGCGCGGCTCCCACCGCCGTCCGCGAACACGGCCGGTATGTATAAACATAAACCGATCAAACCGATGCTATCTATAGCTCTAGTGACATTAATCTTGATATGCCTTGAATTAAATTAATACCAGTCTAAGTTTTTACGTTAAGGACATCGAGCCGAAGGAATCTTGATTGGACTAAATTTATAGAGCACGAGACGTGCCTAAAACGAGCCAAGGATTAATTCCGCCGCGACGTCGCTTTATCATCAATTAGAAACGAGTTCTCGAGTTTTATTTAGCGTAAAATCTGTTTTGATTTCGTTACTTAATTTCTAGTGATGTGTCTGATACGAGTGACACGCGGACGGGTTTGATGGCTGCGCTTCAAATATTTTGACGTCGCGGGAACGCTACATTGATCTCATTATTGCGCTTTGTTGAGTATTTTTATGTGGTCCCTTCACTCGGCCGCTGCAGCCTTGTACCGACGGAGTCCGTCTCCGCCGACGGTCTACGATAACGCACGACTGCGAGCGGAGAATGCCCGAGCCGGTGACGAGCGTCCCGACCGCGCGGCCGCATTGTGTGCGCCCGCGCCGCGCCACGCTACGGGATTATCATCGCGAGTAATTTTATTAGTTACAATGAGAAGAGTCTTATCGTAATTATAATCTGTTTGTTGCATTGTGGTTTAACAGTTTCTACGATCGAGTTAAAGGCCAATTTGTATTGTAGACGGTTCTAAGAAATATGAGTGCGATTTGATCATATTTGGACTAAACAAAACGGGTGGGCGTGAGAGCGTCCCCGCGGCTCATTAGGCGCCCACGCCCACTTTTTGTACAAACGACGACTCTCAGCGCAAACGACATTGGCAAATGGACCGTAATTATGAACAGAAATTCATTACCTATTAAAGCTAATCAGGCCGATGACTCTATAAAGCGTCGGCTATAAAAAATTAAGTAAATGTAAGCAATACATAAAAGAAACATAAAATTAAGCAACTAATTACAGGTCATTAATGGAATAATTAAGGCGGCTAAAGCAATTAATTCGAGCGACGCGGGTTATGGCAACGCGACGCTGACCGCAGCAAGAAGCGACTTCTGGCCGCGGCGCGACGACAGTAACCCCTTGTCCGACTAAATGCGCGTATCCTGCGCCCACGCAGCTACCGCCGCTCATGTCGAACGCACTCACGATCATCTGTACAACACTTCACTGCATGTTTGACGCTCAATAAACGCTGGTAATATCATTGATTTCGACATTTCGATTCATTTAAGCTGCTTTACATTCGACAGTTATAAACCTGCATGATTTGAAGCTGGGGTTGTTTGTGTGTGTATTATGTCGAAGATCTGCGAACTATGTCGTGTATAATGTATGTCTCTAACAATTGCTCTTGAATATTCCAGTAGATTGGGTTGAGTTTGTTTGGTTCAAAATGAAGTCACCTCTTACGACGCCGTTAGGACGCTTTGAACATTTATTTTTTATTTTGTTACCTCACAACACAATTATCTTTACAGGCTACCCTAATTCAAACATCGATCCTGGAAACTTTTGTCAGCCACAATTAAAAATCCTGAAGAATATTTACGAAGATACTCAGTCAAAGCGGCTCAAACCACACACACACCACACACATAGACACATCATACCGCTGACACAACCCCTGAGGGTAGGCTGACACTGAACCATACCACCCGGTATCATATAGGTTAGGTTTGTTAAGTAGCTCCTTATGCCCAAAGGGTAAACCGCCCACGAATAGGAGGCTTCGTCGATTTTTTTTCATTTTCTCAAATCTCAGCACTTACTATGGTGATATGGTTCAGTCCCAACCCCCAGGGGTAGTGCCAGGGGTATATGGGTCTGGAGGGAGTCAAAGCGACCCAACCACAATCTGAATTATTCCGGATTCATTTTAAAACGCATTGTTTATTGGCACACTCGGTGTTCCGCGACGAACGGATGCAGACGAAAATAGAATGAACATAATTCAATACGGCGTCGGAGTGTATTGAAATATTTTTGGGACCTAATCCGCTTCTACATGTCCATAGGCGATAGCTGCTGGACACTAATTAACCGGTCGTCGGTGACACTGTTATTTTAACGTTATGGCACCGGTTATGAGGCAGTGCCAGTGTCTCACGCGAGCTGCGTTAACTTATAATCGCCGCCATCATTCGCCGCGGCTCCCGATCGTGCCACAGATTGTACGCTTTTATAATTTGAAGAAATTATCAATAAAGATGTCATGTTGTGCTCGAACGGAGGAGATCGATCGTCGCTGTAAAATACATGTTTGTGTTTAAAATATGTTGGCGTTTAATTAAACATAAATATCTGATAAGTGAACAAAATGTTGCAAGTCACACGCACAATTTTGTTAAAAAGAATTTGTTTTATAATATAACTAGCTTTTGCCCGCGACTTCGTCCGCGTAAACATCATTTATTTTCAAATAGCTTTTGCCCGCGGCTTCTCTCCCGTGTACCAGGAGTATTTCAATCCCGGTTTTTTTCCCGTTCCCGTAAGAATTTTGGAGAACTCTCTCTTAATACTGCCCTATACTCCCCAAGGAACCCACTTGCCGAATTTCAGCTTTCTACAACCAGTAAAACGAAAAGCCCCTTTTTCCCGTTCCCGTGGGAATTTTGGGAGATTATCTCTTATAGCGTCCCTACACTCCCCAAGAAACCTACTTGCCAAATTTCAGCTTTCAACGACCAGTAAAACGAAAAATCCCGTTTTTCCCGTTCCCGTGAGAATTTTGGAAAGTCCTATCTTAATGTTTTTCGTAGACTCATTTATTGACAAATAGCTTTTGCCCGCGGCTTTGCTCGCGTGTACCAGGAGTATTTCAATCCCGTTTTTTCCCGTTCCCGTAAGAATTTCGGAAAATACTTTCTTAATACTCCCACATACTCCCCAAGGAACCCACTTGCCAAATTGCAGCTTTCCACGAACAGTAAAACGAAAAATCCCGTTTTTTCCCGTTCCCGTGGGAATTTTGGAAAGTTCTTCCTTAATGTTCCTCTACACTTTTCAAGCAACCTACACGCCGAATTTCAGCTTTCTACAACCAGTAAAACGAAAAGCCCCTTTTTCCCGTTCCCGTGGGAATTTTAGGAAATTATCTCTTATAGCTTCCCTACACTCTTCAAGCAACCTACATGTCGAATTTCAGCTTTCTACAACCAGTAAAACGAAGTCTCGTTTTTCCCGTTCCGTGGGAATATTGAAAAATTGTCTTTTAATATTTCCTTACACTTATCAAGCAACCTACATGCCAAATTTCAACTTTCTACGGCCAATGTATAGCAAAAAATCCCGTTTTTCCCGTTTGTTTCCGTCAGAAATTCGGGAAATCCTTTTGTACTGCTCCCCTATACTCCCCGAGGAACCTGAAGGCCAAGTTTCAGTTTTCTACGACCAGTAAAACGAAAAATCGATCCCGTAGAACTTAATATAAATTCAATTTTTTGCTCATCCCGTGGGAATTTCCTAAAATCCTTAAAACAGTTTTTATAATTATAGTTCATAGGATTTCGTTGACCTGAATATATTAATCCCGTTTTTTCCTTATCCCGTAGGAATTTCCAAAAATCCTGAAATATTTTTCTTAATGTTGTCATCACCTACTTGAGTACGAAATTTGAAGAGTCTAGTTATTACTTGTTACTTGTTGTTACTGAGATAGGTTCACTCGGAATCGAATAAGTACATAAATCCCGTTTTTCCCGTTCCCGTGGAAATTTGTGTGTGTGTGTGTGTGTCAGGTAGGTATGTGTGTTGTTGTTTTCGTAATCAGCGACCCGATAAACCGTACAAACAATACTACCCACTAATAATAATAATATAATAATACCCACGTTGATTTTCAGACTTTGTCACCACATATCCCCCTTTTAGCAGTTAAATTTTCAAAAAACCTGAAACACGTGTTTACTCATTTATCGTTGGGAGTACTCCTGTGAAGTATCGAATAAAATAGTCTAACTAATCTTCTTTCCCCATACAAACTTTGGACCCCCATTTAACCCCTTTAAGGGTCGAATTTCCAAAAATCCTTCCTTAGTGGATGCCTACATTGTATAAGGTATCTGTGTGCAAAATTTCAAGTCTCTAGGTCCAGTGGTTTGGGCTGTGCGTTGATATATCAACAGTCAGTCAGTCAGTCAGTCAGTCAGTCAGTCAGTCAGTTTAGAATTTTATATATATAGATATATGCACCAGTAATACATGCATAGGTACACCTACCTACACACACAGAGTGTCCTCTGTCACTTTAAAGCATAATAGATGCAACAAACCTTTCATTTTCATTTGAAAGAATCTTTGTAATTTTTTGTTCAATTTTGTTTAGAATGGTTAAAAGTAATACTTATACATAAATTTATACACAACAGTGACGTGTCACTCTAACAACGATTTCGATCGGGTTCTATGAACACCTACTTAGGCGTATTCTTTATATTGAGACCCGTGTACAGTCAACTGCATTAAAGTTACCACGACGTCATAAACATACATCTTTATGCCACAAACAATAAGGTCACATACATTTGATGATGGCTGTATCGATATTGCCCTAGACTACATCTATCAAACTCTCTGCTGCTTTTCCTTCATTTACCGTTTAAAGGTAGGTGTTTAATAAAACGTCACTGGCATGAACACTTACCTATACAGATTATAAAACATCACATTAGGTAAAAGAGTGCTAGGAGCAGCACAGCGAGAACTTCGGTGTCCGGGCACTTCCGTCCGCTAGCTATATAGTATAGCGCCGAACAATTAATTGGTTTTCGGGGAAGCGGCGATAGCATCGCGGCTCGTAGCAGCCGTCTGTTTGTCTATGCAAATGAACCAGATATTTATGTGCCCAGAGATACGGGCTAATTTAATTTCTAGCAATTAATTTCAAGGTTTTTAACGATTTTTAAAACGACCGCTCGTGACTCAACAAGTCTCTGTCTGTACCAACAGGATGTCGGACAAGGCGAGATTAGACTGTCTGCTTTGTTTGGTTCGACCACGAGTTTAAATGGCAGAGAATGCCATTAGATGTTTAATAATCCACACGACGTGCATTTTTTTCATTATTTGTTAGTTTTTATCCGTCGGAGATGCGACATTTTGGTATTTATAAGTACTTACATCTGATACTAGTTAGTGCTTTTAGGTAGCAAATAATTTGAAAGGACCATGCCAACCGCTACATAAGTTAAGTATCTACCTACCAAGAATCAAATAAAAAAAAAAAATTGGTTGCCTGTAAAGTCGGTATACGGGCGAAAGTTTTACGTGACAACGACTTTGAGTGGTAAAATAATTTTAATGTGAATATTCATTCGTATAGTAGGAAGAAGGACGTGTAAACTTGTATGCAGGCGCCTAAGCGAAATAGAAGCGCAAGACATGAACCGGTGTGTATGCCTATCTCTCTCACTCTCTCTCTCTCGCTCTGTCTCTCTCGCTCTTAGGCGGGCTAACTGTGCTCGAGTGGAAGGGACGCGTGCCTTTCACTTTTTATGTCTGTCTCTCTCGCTCTTAGGCGGGCTAACCATGCCCGCGTGCCTCTCACTCGCTCTCATTGTGAGCGCATAACGTGAGCGGAGCGTAACGCAGTTTCTTGAAGTGTCACCCGGCAAACCAATTTATAAGACGTTGTCACGTCAAAAAAAAACTCATCCTATGTAAACATTGGGATTTTTCTCAAATTTCCCATATTGTGTGATGTGATGTCATAGAATAGATTTTTAAAAACTAAATAATTTCTATGTAGACTCTGCAAGTTGACGTGTAATAGTCGCCTAAAACTTAATTTTGGATGCTTGCTTCATGGAACTATCTTCACGATGCGTGGCCCGACTCACACTTGGCCGGTATCTAAGTATTAGTTGGCGTGTAAGTACGATGTTCCGCCGAGCAGGTCCCGATGGCGCGGCGCGATCTGTCATCGGCCGCCATTGTCCGTGCGCCCGCGCCGATCACAATTATAGATAGCGCCGGCGATTGGAAAAATGCTTTCATTACACAGATACTGAACTGCACAGAATGCGGCGCCGGCACAACACTGACAGACGTTTTCACTTGTACCGTTTACTGCACATACAGTATGGTCTATAGTCAACACCCTTCGTTCTTGTCACATAACGGTGCAGTGCAACAGGTGCATATAAATAGAATTTGATACTTTAAGAACTACTTACTACTAAAGTTCTTGTTAATTTTTTTTCGGAAACTTGATGAATAATGAATGCAGTTGCTATTGAGCATAAATTAACTTCTTAACAAGTGACTGCAAGTAACTTGCGTTTCATACGAACTTAACTAAGTGAATTAGAATCCAATTCATAAGGTATACTGGATTACTTCCAAAGCCTTCGTTTCAGGCTTGCGGTTTGCGGGTGGTAGGGCCTTGTGCAAGGTCCGTCCGGATCGCTACCACCATCTTACTCGCTAATCCTGCCGCTAAGCAGCAGTGCTTGCACTGCTGTGTTCCGGTGTGGAGAGTAAGACAGCCGGGGAAATTACGGGCACAAGAGGCATTTCATCTAAGTCCTCTAGGTTAGCAACGCATCTGCAATCCCTCGGGGGTTGCGGGTGTTTATGGGCAGTGGTGATCGCTTACCATCAGGTGATCCACTTGCTCGTTTGCCTTCCTAATAACATAAAAAAAAAGGCTGCGGCCGGCGGCGCGGGCGGCAAAGTGCAAGGCCCCACGCGGGAGACATCAACGCGCTGCCAAATAAGTTCGACCGCAAATTGCACGGAAAGCTTTTATTTTGAGCGCGGCGGAGTAACCTCCGCTGCCTTTAGTAACGCGGCTCCCTGCCGCGGTCTGCTACGTAACCTTTGTTCCATAATTGTATGATCATGCCCCTTTGTTCGGAAGAATTTCGTTGTTGTTTTACGTTCGTTAAGATATAATTTTATTTAGTTTCGTTCTTTTGAATATCTGTTTAGCTTTAAGTACTTATTACTTTGTTGCACAACAAAATACTGTTGCGGGAAACTAGTCTCGTAAAATGTAACTTATTGCTAGGGACTGTGTATCTCCGACTCTATTTCGTCTCTATATTGTGACTCAGGGGCCTGATTTTTGAAAGCACATCACGTTTCAACTCGATCATTGTAATTCATTCTTGTCAACTTGCAGATTTTTGATATATTTTGCTCAAATCGGTGATCTTAATCTCCGTCTCCGTTCCGTCTGTCTTTGCAAGTAGGTACTTTAAAGTTTCCTTTTGATAAACTTTTCCTTAAATAATTAAATGTTCTTAAAAGAAACTAGAAAAATAGCTGATTCTCAGAAAAGTTGCAAAAGAACTCCGGAACAAAAGCGATGAAACATCCTAACTCAATCTGAGAACCCAATAACACGGGCATTACAAGCAACACGACACGGTGTCGGTCGCGGTGGCGGCGCGTCGTTTGCCGCGCGTCAGCCGCGTCCGTTCCGCTCGTAAACCGCGAGCAGCCGCGACCCGACAGCCCGACACCACTACAATGGTCGCCGTAAACCGGCTCCCGGGATAGTAAAGCTACAATACGCTACAGGCGGTTAGCGAGGCGAGGTTTATCGGTGGCTCAAATTAAACTTAATTGACATGCACAAAAAGTCCACAGAAACTATCTTAGACGTATTTGGTCGTGGAAATTCGAGGGATTTGGATTTTCTGGCGAGGACCTCGTGTAAGGTCCGTCCGGATTGTTACCACGGCATTGCTTACGGCTGCAGCGTGGAGGGAGAGTAAGACAACCGGTGACATTACTGGCCCACGAGGAAGTCTTAAGTAGCCCTCTGGGCTGGCACGCATCTGCAATCCTCTAGCCTTGCAGGTGTCCATGGGGGTTGGGTGCTCAGTTGCCGTCAGGTGACCCCTTGCTCGTTCGCCTTCTTTGACGTATAAAAAAATTGACACTATAGAAATTAAACTTCGTTGTAATGATATCTAGTTAGTTTAAGTACTTAGGTACATGAAGAATACAATTATGCTAAACGTGGCGTTTAGTTCTTGTTACCTTAGGCTCTGTTTATCCCGTAATGGATAAAGACGTAATTTATGTATGTTGTAGGTATTACATGAACCATCATGAGGTCTATTATTTTTAGACGACGCGGGACCACCATTGATAGTGTGGCAATGAAGTACAAAATCAAATTTTCTTAACTGTTTTTTTTTCTAAGTCCACATGTTGGCAGCCAAACTTCGAAACCTGAAGCTGCTCTAATCTGTTTATTGCTGTCCCCAGCTAGCTACTGAACTGTCGAAGCGATAAAGCGGCGAAAACAAATGAGAAACACGAAACCTATGATATCGTCGGCTGTAGGTCTAATTGGCGTAACTGATATAATACGTTTTTTCAGGAGAGCCAATCAAAGTTTTTTTTCGGAGTAAATGGCACATAACTTTTTTTATAACGAATCTTTTTTAGATCGGATTTCACACATAATCTTAGATTTTAGTGCTCTATCCTTATGTGTAACATTTATTAAAGTATTGCGGCTATTTTAGAAATTAGATTTCCCTTGCGTCAATTTGTTTCGACAGTAACGTCCCTTACATGCCAAGTATTTTGCAGTCTTGCCCCTTACGTGGAATTGACCTCTACATTGGAACCAATAATAATGACAAAAACAGGGTAAAGGACTAGTTGGAGAAATGCATGAAATACAAGATAGTGTACAGGGATTGATGAAAAGAAAGCATTGAATACAAAATGGTGCATAGGTGTTTATGAAAAAAATGCATGAAATACAAAGTGGTGTTTGACGATGGTTGAAAAAAATAACATGAAAACAAAATAATATAAAGGGATTCCTGAACAAAAAAGATGTACACCCTTTTAGTGTAAAGCGATTTTAAAAAATTTTTTTGGTTTTTTAAACCATTTAAGACGTATAAAAATGTATTGGAAGAGTGTGTGTGGTTGTTTTTGCCCCTTACGTGCAATATTATTGTTTGTATATTGTAAGAGTTGACTTCTATTGATTGGAATAAAACAATTTATTATTATTTTTATTGTTATCAAATAAAACAATATGTATAAATAATTTACCCATACCGCATCATTGGCGGTAAATATTTTTACCTACTATCTATTGATCAACAATACGGATGTAGTGAGATGTAGCGAAGTAGAAAACTCTGATCTCAATTGGAATACGATGTCACCCGAACTGTCAATCAATGATTTTATTAAATGAGTGACGTTTTCATATCCATTAATATTTGATTCACTCTATCTATTTAAAAAAACTGCATCAAAATCCGTTGCATAATTTTAAAGATTTAAGCATACATAGGGACATAGGGACATATGTATGTAGTGATGAAGTGATGTCAAAGTGAAAAATGTTATTGTGTAATATAGAGATGTTACAACACCTTCAGTAACTTCGAACTTTTTTTTTATGCGAATAGGAAGGCAAACGAGCAAGTGGGTCACCTGATGGTAAGCGATAGACACCCGCAACTCCGGAGAGATTGCAGATGCGTTGCCAACCTAGAGGACTTAGATGAAATGCCTCTTGTGCCCGTAATTTCCCCGGCTGTCTTACTCTCCACACTGGAACACAGTAGTGCAAGCACTGCTGCTTAGCGACAGGATTAGCGAGTAAGATGGTGGTAGCGATCCGGACGGACCTTGCACAAGGCCCTACCACCCGCGAATATTCTATTGTCATAAGTATAATTATGAACAAATTATAATTAAAGCAATTTATCTTCACTTTAAAAAAAAGTAAGTACACAACAAAATAAAGCTTATTGGGAAATGTTTACAAGAATAAAACTCAATACTTGCCTACTTAAAAACAACATCTACTTATGGGGCTACTATGAAAATTTGTATGTAAGTAAATATGCATTTGAGAGGGATGCAAACGAAATGAAGGTTTTCATACTAGGCCCGTTAGTATACTTATAGGTACTTTACATTGTTATTTTATCTACTGGATTATTTGGATCGATATTTTCAAAATTTTCCATTTCATAATCTGAGTCACAGTCAGACATATTATCGTTAGATTCGTCAGTGCTTTCATTAACATTAATTACAATTCTATCAATGTGATCATCCATCGAGTGTTCCGGTGACCGATATTTTTGCACTATTTTTATTATTTATTTAGATATCGTTAAGTAATTTTTTTCCGTGCATGATGTCGTAAGAAGGTAGGTTGTAGTTAATAAACCAAACGACAGGTGAACATGCACTGAGCTTAACGAATTACGGAGCTTTGTTTTGATGCCCGTGTGCTGTGTGTCGCATCCTCCCTTTCACACTCAAAAGACGTTGTGGGATAGAAAAGAATAACAATAATGTAAGCACGTCCGCTCTTATCTTGTGTTATGAAGTATGATATGCTTGTAAATAAAGGTAACGGATAAAATATTCATTAGTTTCACAATCAAATTGGTTTAACGTAAAATGAAACTAAATACAATTCGCATCAAATTAGCGTAACAGACAATAAACTCAAATATAATTCGAATCAAATTGGTGTAACGTTAGCACTGCTTAAAGTATAGAAATGCAAATCGGCGTAAGGGACAAATATTTCGAAACACTTGCAGTCCGTTTGATGTAAAAGTGATGCGTATTTTTTTTAATAACTGAGACATTAGTGTAAGGCAAGTTTTATTATGTTTTTCTTCGATAATTAACCATGTAAGGGTAATTCGTTGATTGAAAAGATCCTTACCTTATTCAAAGTGGGTTGGCGGCGGTAAATACACCATTTTTTGTTGCTATATTTAATATTTTTACAGTTACATTGTTTTTGTGAGGCTGATCCGACAAGAACCCCTTGAAAAAAAATAGAGTAAGGGACATTTTTTTAAAGCTAGAATTTTTTCAATAATACCATTCGAAAGAGCGGAAAATTCTGAACAAAACTGTATACTCAACTCATTTTGCGTATTTTGTCAGTTACGCCAATTAGACCTACAGCCGACGATATTTATTAAGCGAACACGACATTCATAAAATTATAGTATGTAGTCAGTCCATAATCTAGCTCACTAAATTGAAAAGGATTTTAAACAGAACATCTTTGCATAGTTATTATTTTATGAAAGGCAAATAGATACAGTTTGTAAATTTACGAGAACGCAATCAAACTTTCAAAGCCAAGTCGAGTTTAGTACTTACTATACCAGAGTTTTTGCTAGTAATAATCGTTTTGTTAGCATGTGTTTTCTGTTTGTGTATAACATCCCGCTGTGGGATGTAGGTCTTAAAGATTACCTACTTGATGAAAATATTCTCATTCAATAGTAATTTTTAAATAATGTTTTTTTTAGTATGATTATGTTAATAATTTGCACGCCTGCATGCAGCAAGCTGGATACAAGGGACGAGACGATTGTAACATGTTACTGATACTGTATTCTAGAAAATAAATAATTCTTATTCTTATTCTTAATATTTTTTTAAGGTTCAGACTAATGAGAATTGAGATACATAAAATAGGTACCATCATGACCTTTCGAAGAGGATTCCAGAACGATTCACAGACAGACCTTGCGCGGCGATGTAGTCCGTATTCGTGTAAATAATTTGCCAAAAAAACATTATTGGGTTACGAAGGGTTTGAGGAATAGCTGCAAAACAAAGGGGTCTTTGCGGTTCCAATATTATCGAAACAAATCTGAGCAACTCAAAAATAAATTTAGAAAATATTCAAGGATACTCAGGAAATGCCTTAATGAAGCTCAACGACGGTACAACCAAAATAAGATTATTCGTTCTCAAAATAAGGGGAAAGCAACATGGGACGTGATTAACAATTATTTAGGGCGAGACACGCGGAGTTCAGAAATAAATAGCATTGACGACAATGATTTAAGATTGACTGAACCCTTTGAAATTGCAAATTGTCTTAATAACCACTTTGTTGACTGTGTGCAGAATAGCAAAAATGATTACGCATCAGCAATAAAGGCAGCCTCAAATGTTAAATCAATTGCTCAGAGTATTTTCTTGGAGCCTACTTGCCCTTTTGAAATTAAAAAAATCATCATGTCTCTGCGAAACACAAACGCAGTAGGATGCGACGATCTAGATACAAAAATGTTAAAACTTATTTCTAGATGGATTGCTGTACCTTTATCACATATCGTAAACCTTTCTTTCGAACAAGGCTACTTCCCAGAGGAACTAAAGTCCTCAATTGTAAAACCATTGTATAAAAAAGGAAAAAAAACAGACAGGAATAACTACAGACCAGTTTCACTTCTCCCCGTTTTGTCTAAAGTGTTTGAACGGGCGATGTACTTACGACTTCAGAAGTTTATTGATAAAAATAATATTCTATGTATGGAGCAGAACGGTTTTCGTAAAGGGAAATCGACAGAACTCGCTGCATTTAATTTAATTAAAGGAGTACTAGATGCACTTAATGCTAAAAAATCAGTTGTTGGTTTGTTTCTGGATCTTAGCAAAGCGTTCGATTTTGTTGACCATGACACACTTTTGAATAAAATTGATAAATATGGCATAAGAGGACCTGCATATTACTGGTTGAAAAGCTATTTAATGGGTAGAAATCAAATCACAAGGATATCAAAGTTATCTGGAAATGGCATTGTACAGAACTATGATTCAGTTTCAAAGCCTATTAATACTGGTGTGCCGCAGGGCAGCATCTTGGGCCCCCTACTATTTCTACTATATATCAATGATATGCCTAAATCTACTTCTCATCAATGCGTGCTGTTTGCGGACGACACGACAATTATAATAAGAGGAGATAACGCTGAAGAATTAAAAAACGAAATAAACAATACATTGTATGAAATTACGAAATGGTTACAGCTTAATAATTTGAAAATTAATATGACAAAAACTAAAATAATTCAATTTTTGACACATGGCAATATAAAAACTGACATTAATAAAAAAAACCTTTCCAGTAGTATCGAGCAAGTCAGTCACACCGTTTTTCTCGGTATTGTTGTGGATAATTTTTTAAACTGGAAATCGCACATTAATAAAATTTCATTAAAAATAAATAGATTTATTTTTGCCCTAAGAAAGCTTCGATTAACGACCTCCATTAGTACAGCATTGATAGTGTACCATAGTTACGTATGCTCAGCTCTGCAATACGGAATAGTTGTTTGGGGAAATGCTGGTGATCTACATCGTGCTTTTGTCGCTCAAAAAAAATGCATTAGAGCAATATGGGACATGAAATCTTCAGCTAGTTGCAAGCAAAAGTTCAAAGAATATGGATTGCTTACAGTTCCATGTATGTACGTGTATGAAATGTGTAGATTTGTTAGAAAGAATGAGTATCTTTTTGACAAAAAATGCAATCTCAATAAACGTACCCTTTGTCATAAGCAACTTATTGTTCCAAGCGGAATTAGACTGCAATTGTATAAAAAGAATTGTTATTTTATGGCCATTGAGATTTATAACGCCTTACCAATGTCGTGGACTACATTGCCAGGGAAACAATTTTACTCAAAATTAAGACATTTCCTCACCGAAGAGGCTTTTTATTCGCTCAAAGAATTTTTTTTGCATGTTAAGAATTTAAAATAGTTGCATAAGGTATGGTATTGTGGTGGGTAATGTAATTTTAATGACTTTGTTTTGTTTTATTTAATATTGTGACATTTATCCATCAATTAATTGAATGTATGTTTTTACTGGCTTTTGCCCGCGACTTTGTCTGCAGGAAATTTATGTTATTATTATTATTGATTATTGTACTATTTATTAGATGTTTTTTTTTAATTATTTTAGATGTGAAAAAAGTGATAGAACATGAATATTGTAGCGGAATAATAGTATAATTATATTGTATGCCTACAAAGGTGAAACAATGAACTATTGTATGATAACAACATCTTGTAATTACATTGATTTCAAGCAATAAATGAATCTGAATCTGAATCTGAATCTGATGAACATTAATCTATGTAGAGCATGTATGTGACGTAAACTAAACTTGTACACAAACTAAATGTTGTGTGAGCGAGAGGTGGCCTTGGCCTTTACGCCGAGATGCCTGCAACCAATCGTTAAATATGTACAGACAGACCATTTGTGGCCATGCGAGTACAGATTATAAACTGCGGTTCTCAAAATCTACATCTTGCAAATACAAGGTTTGTGAGAGAGGGACTACTGAACAAACAACTGCCCACTTTTTTAATATGTGACGTAATTTTGCCCTATACAGGGTGTATCAGATAGCCCCTAACAATAATCAACTGGGGTATATAACCATAGCTATAGAAGCTATAAAAAAAAATAAAAAAAAAATTGGAGTAATTTTTTTTAATGAATGAATAATAGGAATGATTACAGTTAACACTACCATTCCTATAGAAAATATAAAAAAAAAATTACTGCAATTTTTTTTAAAATATTTTTTTTAGCTTCTGTAGATATCCCAGTTGATTATTGTTAGGGGCTATCTGATACACCCTGTGTAACCACTGGAATTAGGAGCTGAAATTGGCCGTAAGCTTTCTTTTCTAATGTAGGACATAAGGAAGGATTTAGCAAACTTACCATGGGATAAGAAGTTTTATACGTTATGTAAAAAGATAAGGAAAGATAAGTCCCAACTGACAGAAACACCAGCGCCCGCCCAATCTCTTGGACCTAGAAAACTGATATTTTGCAAAGATGAGGCACTTTACTTTCAGAATAGTTACCAGATAATTTTTTACAAAATGTATAAAATTGGGTATTTTAGCGCATCCAAAAAGCAGGTTCAATTAAGATTTAGTTTCCTGTCGAAGATAAAAGTGGTAACGGTTATCCTGCGAAAAAATATTTATATATAAATATTTTTCACCAAGTCATTAAATTAAAATTATTTTATGCAAAAACTTCCCAAACAGCATCAATCAAAACCCTTCTGATACGCGGTTGATTGTGATTCTGTCCCGGTCCGACCACCCACGGCCGCGCCGCGGCAGCTCCGCGGCATGCGCCCGCGACCGTGAAATTACCGCATTACACACATTAACGCTTCTCGACCAAAAAATCACATTTTAATTAAATTACTTAGAGTCTTGTCATCGGAGCATGTAATAGACTAATAGTGGATCAATTAACGGAATGAGATAAGATAACGCGGAGCCAAACCGGAGGCTGCCGGAGCCTGGAGCTTGTCTAAATGTAGGATTTAATTGGCCTGAACGTTATACCAGTTACTCATAAATGAGCAGTCACGTGCGTGTGTCCAGTCCCTTGCTGTATGATTAATTTGTATTGTTCTGGTCGTATGGATTGCGTTCGCTGATTATTGTTCATTATGGTCGCGTAATGAGAGGTTTATAATTCCGGTAAGCAACTCGACCCCGTTGTGTCCCCGATTGTGTAATGACGCCGTCAGGAGATCAACTAAAGAATAATCTGTAAAAATAACCGCTATATTTGCTCGCTAGTATATTGAAGGTGATGGTTTAATTGTACAGCACGCACCGCGGAATGATGAGGAACTGGGTTTGATCCCCAGCTCCAGTTTTAATGTTGTGATATTTCTTGAGTTTTTAGCTTGAGTAAAATAAAAATACCTGCAATGGTACCCGTATTACTAAAGCTTATTTGAACAATTTTTGTTTATACAAACGAATTTTTAGTTAAATTGTTAGATCATGAAAAATGTTCATGGAGCTCGTTTTTAATCGCTATAAGTCAACAACTTAACACATGAGTTTCAATTCGTCGTACATTTGTGAGCAGCTTGGCGGTCAGCGGGTTAAAAAAGTCAGCCCCCTGTATCGGCCGCGTAAGTAATGCGCGTGTAATTGCGCCCGCGCAGCTTCGGGGAAGCTCAATGGCTTGCGGGAAGGACGCTGCCAATGTTCGGCTTAGATTTAAGAATCGCGTTCATGTGAAGTCGTTTTGTGGTCGTGACATATTGAGGCATGTACAAAAAAAAATGGGTTTTAAATTGACCATTTTTTGTAAAAGTTAGAAGGAAATCGCCAAATATTGTGTAAATTACAAGCGATAAAAATGTTTACAATACTTAAAATAGAACGATTAGAACTCCAGATCATTGTAGGTATATCTGACAATCTTGTAGGTACTTAAATTCAAGTCACGTGGATACCAAATTGTGTATTTAAGTCGTGGTTGGACTTTTAGGGACTTACACAATCCGGTGTCCATAGGTACCTATAGGTATATATAGCTGTTTATAGGTTGACTTTAAGTAAGTAGAAGATTCTCAGATTCCATTGAAATCGAATATATGTAGTTACTTTTGCGAGAAATAAACAATTCAGATTAGTAATTTTAGAAAGCAACACACTTCGTATTGCCTTCGAAAATTGGGTGATAACATTGTTACACTGCGTTTATTATCAAAGCTACAGCGGCCCTGCTCTAGGCGTCTTACATTATCAAACCAAACGGAAACGTTAGATAAATGTATTCCAAAAATAAACCGCAACAAATCACCATAAATTGATTCGGAAATACCGTAGCAACATCGCGGCGTTTTGTAAACAAAATGTCGTTTGCATCTCTCGGCCATGATTCATCGCGCGGAATCCCTCGTCCCGTTAGCGCGATATAGTAATATGTTATGACGGTGCATATTGTAACGTTTATTGGGTTATTTATGGTCGAGCGGCGTATTATGTTAATGTGTCGCACAATGGCGTCGCGTTTACACGTCGCCGCGCCGCGCCGCGCCGCCTCACAAAACCCCAAACAAACTGGTATACCACAACGGTTTCTTCTATCAGCGTAGCAGTAAACGCTGGTACACTCTTCAGTGTTCTAAGTAGTTCTTGTGTTATATGAAGAGGTTCCCGTGTAATATTTTTGATCATTAACATTACTGAACAATTGAGTTCTAGTGTTATCTCAAACAATGCTGTTGGGGTTATTTTTCATCGCGCGCTGCGCGGAGGCGGACCGATAAGATAAGTGCGCTCGCGCTGATGTTGCAAGTTAAATTAATTTAAGTAGCCAAGACTTATCGTAAAAGGGCTTTCGGGACTCTAGTTGGTACTAAAATAACGTATTTAAATCGCTACGCTTCGTTTTTCGGCACGCGCGTGGGCGCTACATTGTTTTATTACATTCCAAACACTTTTTATTGCATTATTTAAATCGATTAGACCAATAAACCTGAAGCTTACTCCCGAATTATAATATGTTCGGTCGGCGCGCGGCCTGCGCCCACGCAGGGCAAGTATGGCAGTAAATCGCGGCGCGGCGCGCGCGCGGCTTGCGACACGCGCGGTGCCTCCCTGACCCGACCACTATTTTATACGCAACTTAATTATATAGAAATAACCATAAAACAATCAATAATGTAAATACTGCCAGATAAAATACTGTTATCGTTGTTTAATATCGTTTATCCGGAAAAGTATTGTGCGGGGACACAATCAACTATAGTTAACTAATAGCGTTCCCGTGTCGGCGACAATCGCGTGATAATGTATGCGCGCGCGCACTTTGTTCTGGTAAATGGCCGCGCGGGGGTCAGGGGGCGCCTCCCGTTAAGATACCGCGGGCGCAGGCGCAGGTGCCGGCTGCTTCTAGCTAACTGTAAGAGTGGGTGCTCCTCCAACGCTGGCTGGTGACAGTTTGTTGTTGTCATGTTTAATTTGCCTAGTGAGAGAGCTAAAAACCTTTTGGTGCTGTTCCATAACATGATATAAAAATCATGGATAATTACCTCTATTATACTAACTACAACATCAAAAGGCCTTCTGATAGTCATTATCCTTAGACAAATTAGATACTTTGACTCTGTAGTTATATGCCTGCCTAAATTGGAATGTTCAAAACTGTCTAAGGATACAAAATATCCCTAAACATTTTTGATGGGTGTAGGTACCATCAGCCAAATATGTGGTCTACCACCCTAAGGTTAAATATCCTTTGCACGTCACAATATATAACGTCGATAAGACAGGCTGTCAACTTGAAAGTTCGACTTTACCGACATTTTCATTTGATAGGAAGTTGGATGAAAAGTGGTAGACCACTTATTTGGGCGACCGTACTTGTATAGGTACGTAACGTTTCTATTATATAAATGAATCGAAGGTGTAGATTGCCTCAAAAGTTGCTAAAACGAGACCGAATATTTTGACAGCTGTCGGCGCGTGTCGCAGAAAAAGAAGAAAGAAGCATTACTCCATTCAAATTTAAAGTGTCATTCTCAGGCTCAGAACGTGCAAGAAAAATGGTTTTGCCCTGACAGACGTTTTACATTCCTTTATCTTTCACGTTGTCAATCTATAATAACTATCGCCCGCGACTTCCTCTGAAGAGAATTCGTTTGTCGCGCGCCCTCGGCAACTGTACAATTTTCCGTCATGAAAACTATCTCCTGTCCTTTCCAAAATCGTAAACTATCTTCTAACCAAATTTTATCACGATCGGTTGCGTAGTTGACGCATGAAAGCGTAACAAGCACAACAAAGTCACATTCGCATTTAGCTATAAAGTATTAGTTAAGATTAGAATTTATGATGAAAGTCATAACAGTTTAAGACCAACACTAAACGTGAAAGCTGTAACAATATTTCCCAGCACATATTTTCAAGACGGCGGTGACACAACGAGAGCCGCGGGCGTCGCATCGACATGCAGAACAATCATTTCCAATCTGCGCGCGCGCAGCGGCCGAGGCCGGCGCTATAAACACTTCACGCGTCTATCCTCGCTGTCGCAACGCCGTTCACACGCTGCCGCAGTATGGACAGACATACAGCGGCTCTAAAGTGTTTAACTACCTACTTGCTCAGGTGCGAAACTAAGTGCTTGTGCTAGAGCTTGCAGATAGCAAGGTTGACGGATCGCTGAAAACGTAAAACGGTTAATAGTGTAGGAAAAAGAGTACTAGGCGGTTCCTTATTGCTTGTAATATTGCCGGTTATGCTGCATTGAATGCACAGCTGATAGGCAGCCTTTAATTTGACCTTACACAAGTTTTCTCCTTATTGTCATAAACTTCCACATAAAACAGTAGAAAGCATACCTACTAAACTGTGAACATTTTTAAACATTTTACTTTACAAATTTATACGTCGGTTATACGTAGAAAAGAGCGTCCTCATTTAATTTAATTCCTGCATAAAGTACCTATTTTACTTCTGGTCCGAAATTATTATAGACGGGATATGAACTGCGATTACCTTTATTGTGCTCCCGATATTTCGGCACAGTTGCATGCATCATGACCGTAACCGTTTCGAATGAATGTAACCGTGAATCATTAAAAAATCTTATTTTACTGCTGGGCTGTAATTTCAACATTCAACGGTTTTCTATGAAAATCACTAGATTGGTGTGGAGTTTTTGAGAGCCATTTTGTCTTCTTACTGTTCATTTATACCAACTCGCTTTATACAAGTTATTATTTTCAATTTTCCCAGGATACACCATTGTGTACTGTGTCTAGGCTAGTCTATTTAAATAGGCTGGTTGGTCCCGGCATCCATCTCCGTCGCGGCGCCGCCCCGGGCGAGCATCTATCTCGTCGCTGCAGCCCACATGCGCTTGCGCAACCGAAAACATCACGCCGTACAGCTATAAACTGTGGAAAATTTGCTAATCTGTAAATTTATTGGATTTGGGTATACTAAATCCTAAGCATCACCTATAAATGCTATATGTCTCTATATCTTAAGAAGACTCGGGAAAGAAGAGCGACATTCGCTGACGATACCTACGAGTCAATCTATTATTAAATTTAAACCACATAGAATCCAGCTTATACTAAATCCTAACATTTAAAACAATTTGCAATGATCACATGTTTATTCATTCATTGGAATTTACATACGAGAATAACCTTCCTCTACGATTAAACGAATGACGTGCAATTCTGTTTCATCGTTCATAAAACTGTAAAACGCCAAACAAAGTTAAATAATGTGGGCAATTTTTAATATCCGCATTCGCTTATCTCATAAAGGCATCAGCAGTGGGTGCGCCGGCGCAGTAGCGGAGCCCGCGGGCGCGCGGCCGCGCCGGGGTGGTGCGCAAGCGCGCCTCCGGGGTGCCACCTGCCGCCACACCGACCGCACAAGCGACCAAAACACCCAGTACCATACATTGCACATTCTCCTTTCAACATGCAGCTAAGTATAGCGCTTAAAGCCGCAATGGACGGCACTCTAAGGAGACGGTTGTTCGGTGAAGACATGAGGTGGTATCGGTAAATATAGGATTTTATTAAAGGCATTACAGTGCGTAATGGACGATGTCCCGAGGCCGCGACACTTTATGAAGACATTCTTCACGCTAATTAGATAATAAAACAGTTCGTGGGAAGTCTCGCACACACGCGCACGCGCACTCGGTGAACATTTCTTTTGAGACGAACGTGCAGATGAGCCATTAATACAGAGTTCTTACCGCCGCTGACATCGCTCACGGTTGCCATCTTTAAAAATAAGTTACAGTCATTTTATTATCATGTTTTTGTCGTTCCCTCCGTTTTTTATTTAACTCAATTTGCGACATTGTTGTTGACAGCGGAATTAATTCGTACCTAACTACCGCATGAACATGTCTGCCACTGGGATTGTTTTGAAACTTAGATAATGCATAAAATTGTGAAGTTATAGTACATTATGTTTTACTAGCAGAGTCTGTAAAGCCCGGAGCCCCGGACGATCCGTCTCCGCCCCGCCGGTGGCGGCGGCTGACAGTAACGACACGCTCACAACAAAAAAGAACACCAACGCAGCTCAGAGTACACTTGTTTTGTCTGCCATTTCAATACCAGTTTTCGGTTTCGCATAGATACTGCCGCTTTAATTCCCCCGTCGTCTAACCAGTACGGTTGCACAAAAAACTCGAATTAACCGCTCCAAATTTGAGTGAGCATTTATAGTCCATAAATCTTGCGCGAAACAAATCACATAGAACAATGAGGCCGCACTTTCACGTAATCACGAGTGATGAAACGAGACGGATAGCTGAATTAATCTCTTATAATTCACAATAATCATAGTTTAGGCGATCGCCGCGGCCCCGTTACTCACGAGCCGGCGGCTGCGCCCGCGCAGTTCGCACGCGACCCATCCCTGCGGCTCTCCGCGCCTGCACTCACTAATTGTAACATTACTCACAACGGAAGGGTATCAATTTTATAAAGTGTAGTATTTTTACATTTTTTTGGGATATATGAGTACAACTTACGCTTAGGTAGCTACAAGACTACCGTTAAAGACTGAGTCGATTAACGCTGTATACCGATTAAAATTTTCTTGTGGTGCAAGTTTGTTCACTAAGGGAACACCTTTCAGAAGATTGAAGAATCACTATGACTTTTTGCGATTTCATGCACGCAGTGATTTATTCATATAAGTAATTTTTAATTTATCGTGTTTGAAAACATTTAAATGCGCAATAATCTACTTATGCGGAATAGAGATACCGAGATGCTCTTAAATTAAATAAACAAACAAATATTTTACAATTACTGCAGCTCTCCGTTATCGGGATGATAGCGTGCGTCCTTTCCATTGAAAGCGACGGGTTGCTGATGCTGCGATAAACAATCGACACCGATTACAAAGTGAAATGACATTATCTCTTGTGTCGGAGCTGTCGATAGAGTAAGCGGAATCGATCAATCGTCGTCAGGATGGGCTGTCGCCGCCCACGGCCGGCCGGCCGGCCACCCGTGGTAGACGGCGACTCCGGCCCCGGTCAGAGACAAACTAGGACCTGTGTACTAATGGCCCGTCGTACACCTGATACTTATTGGCCCGCCCGCGCCGGCCGGATGCAAGCCAGCTGACAAAAACAAAGGAAGTTGACAAATACATACGAGAGAAAGCAACAATATTCTTGGTTCTACACAATCAAACACTCTAATTTGGAAAGATTTTGTTGATTATATTGCTAAAAGGCTCAATGACACAATCAAGTTCGTGGATACGCGGCTAGTCCAACCGCATTTACTATACATACTAAGTTTGTGCGCATCGAAATATAGAAACTCGAAATATCGCTTCAACAAGCAATCTCCGAAACGATTATTTCTTCCTTATAGACGTCAGCTTCAAAAAATATCGAACAAAAACAGGATTGCGTCTGCTTAATTAATTTAATGAGTCCACCTGCGGGTTTTCCCACCGCTCCCGGATGCGGCCCGGCCCGGCGCGGCCCGGTCGGCGGGATTGAGTCATAATCCCGGACAAAACCAATAAACACCGCTTTTTATACAAACGTCGGACAACGACTGTCCAGTTTCTGTCACCCGACACGCAGGCGGATTACTGGCCATTTTTTACAACGTAATCTGTAGCTAGATAGAGAGTTAGAGACGCAGACGACGAAAAAGTCTTAAAGTTAAATACCTACTAGCTGTTGCCAGCGACTTCATCTGCAAAGGATTCGTTTATCGTTATCCCGCGGGAACTACGCAATTTTCCGGGATAAAAAGTAGCCTATGTGCTATTCCAGACTTTTCTCTATCTATGTGCCGAATTTCATCCAGATCGTTGGGCCGTTATAGCGTGATTGAGTAACAAACAAACATCCATCCATCCATCCATCCATCCTTTCGCATTTATAATATTAGTTAGATTCGTAGTATAACTTAACTAAATCAGAGTCGGTAGTATAATTCATCTTCTCAAGTAAATAAATATCACGGGCATTTTGTTAAAACCAACCAACAAAATCATAAAAACATATTTACGACCAAATAAAACAATGCAACAAGCGATTGCAGTTTCACAACAAGCGATACTAACACCATCCAATCACTAGCATTATCGGCCGCCGCCGAGCCAACTTATTAGCCCAACACGTTATTTGGGGTGATCATAACATCAATCTGGCAAACATAAAGCACTTCAAACGTCCGGCGAATATATAATTTGCACAAATCATTGTCCGTCCGTCCGCGTGTCCGTCTGTCGCAAGGCGCGGCGCGATTTGTGGCCACGACATGAGGCGTTGCGACACGACGCGACACGACACGCCACGCGCTCTTTGAAAGGGCCCTGCATTAGACGAATTACTTTGATTGAGCTCGGTGTTGTTGTGACTACGACGTACAGCGGTAAATGTTCGACTCACGATAATTTCACAGTGGTTGAAATACGCCTTTTATTAACCACAACTAGTGATTATAGGTTTCGAGAGACACAGTGTAAACTTTACAGCCACTTCCTCGTTATTAAAGGACAATTCTTTTGAAACTGACAAGCTGGCTATTACTAAGTAAAGTCCACATTTAAAGCGCTTCTATTTATAGCCGAGACCTCACATTTGCGCGTAATTTTGCAGTCGCGGTACTAAGTATTGAGGATAGTGATTAAGCTGACGAGACTGTTGTATTGTCGATGTTTTCGGATGGTCTCTGTCATTACGATCGGTCGCGGTAATTAAAATAATTCTCGGCGGCACGAACATCGGCGCGGCGTCGGCGGCGCGCGGTTGCCGCTGATGTCGGTCGTCGGTCGACGCTGTCACTGGTCGGGAATCATCGCGAGGTGGTCAACGGGTACCATTTTATTCTTCGGTGATTACGCCGCATTCCAATATACAGGGTAATTATACAGGGTCTCTTAAAATTGTTTCGGTAAATTTCAGCAGGTGCAAATGTTTTTCAGGATTTTTTAATCATTAGTTGACAAAATGTTTTCATATATTGATCGATGTTCAAAGTAAACGCGTCAGGGGCGAGATTAAATTTTGAATCGAACGTTTGAATAAAAAATCTTTGGTAGAGATGCTCTGCCGAACTTATCCAACCACCTGCTGGAATATTCCGGAAAAATTCTGAGAGGCGCTGAATACTGGCGGCGGAGTGGCTTAATTATTCCTCCAGTAGGTATCTACTTCCAAGATAAAAGGAAGGAAGGAAGGAGGGAAGGATTCTGGGACCAACTCAGAGAGACGACGGGAGTTGGAGGGTCAGAAAGAACCGGGAAATTGAAGAGCTAGTGTCCGAGCCTAATATTATCGGGGAGACCAAAGCGTCCAGACTCCGGTGGCTTGGACATGTGGAGAGGTTGAGTAAGGATCGGGCCGTTAAAAAAACGTATTTGGGCCGGCCGAGCGGGCGTAGACCGGTTGGCCGTCCTAGGTATCGTTGGGGCGACTTGGTCCAAAGGGATCTCTCGGATCTCGGGGCCGATGGTTGGCGAGAGCTGGCCCAGGATCGCAAGGCATGGAGAAGTCTGGTGTCGGAGGCCAAGATCCACTTCGGGTCACTGCGCCCAGCCAGTAAGTAAGTAGGTATCTACTTACATTATGCAGATAGAAATAAGTGAAGTCAAATAAGTGAAGAAACTTTGTGACGAAATAGTCAGATTAATAGTTAATTCGTTAAATTTCCAGTGGCATCGGTCTATTGTATTCGAGTCATCATGAATGAGTTGGTTTTCTCGGCAGTTTATTCTGCTGCGAGTTATTTTAAAGGTAATGTCAGGTGCCGTTCTTCATTACCTATCTACATTGCACGGTCTCATCGTCTAAGGGAAGCCCTGCGTACGGGTCCTCCTCTTTTCTCGACACCCTAGTCTAGTAGCATCCCACTACGTCCCCATCATACCGGACGTCTCACATACCCCTTGGCATCCCTGTGCCTAGGGCATCCATAAAAATTTCCTCTCGGTTAAAAAAAAGTGCCGTACCTACCTACTTGGTTTTGGGTACCTTTTACATGCAATAATCACATTTTTAACCGATTAATAATCTCCCGGTTGTCCAAGAACTTAGCACTTGTCTGGTCATCTAAAACAACACTTGTGTTAGTCATAAACATCTTCCTGTTATCTTACGTGAAATTTTAAATGAACTAACAGATCTGTCAAGTTTTTTTTCTCAAAATATTATACGCGTTATGTAATCTACCTAACATCAGAAACATTTAATGAAAGTCATAAACATGAGAAGTGGCTGTTAAAATTTATCACGTAGATAACGATCTGCAGCAGCCAGCGCGGCGTGAACCAAATTAAAAACATAATCGTGCGTTTACCAAGGAGCCGCGCAGTATCAGGCGCGGGTCACAAATCCTACCAAAATATTATAAGAAGCGTGTTAAACGGCCCGCGGCTGCGCCCGCGCCCCGCCCGCTCGCTTAACGCCTCTACTCCCAATTTAATCCAACGATTACCACAGACTTCTACCAACCACAAAAAACCTCTGCTTCAAATAAACGTCTTTATTACACGAGCTTAAAAACTCCATCGACAGTACCCCGCCTTTGTCTTAAATCAACAATTACGTGATTTCCCCAAACACACAAAAAACGTTTCCACTCAGTTTAAATTCGGCTCTATTCCGTTAAAAGTAGCGTCAGTAAAGGCCGCATTTATTACGTTGGTTACCTATCGGTCAGCGACCCCGCGTCAAGTGCGAGTTGGCTAATTGATGTTAATGGGTTAATTTTTACGAGGACGCTTCTCGAGAAGTGTCGCGCGTCGCGGCGCATGCGTGAGAACCACAACTAGATCACTATCGAGGCCTGTTATGAAATGTTACGGTCAGATTTCTTTTCTAACACATCGCCCTGCTGCTGTTAATATTCAGTGTCAGTCAATAAATCTGGATGAGCACGCCGTTCCCACCGCCGCCTGCGCAGCGCGAGCGTCAGACTTACGCCTTCTCCACACAGAACAGTCTTTATTACTTTTATGCACCGGCAATTTACTTAGGCAGTCGAGTACCTATCTAGCTTCAAATGCATGTGCTTGATAACTATTTCCTCTGCGAAAAATATATTCAATTTTAATTAATGTTACGCAAATTTTCGCAACTTTCTGCAAGAGTCATGAATAACTCTGTCCGTTTTAATAGATCACTTCCAGCAGGTCTACTTTTCAAATGCCAACTAACTAGCAACAAATCAAGCGTTGAAAATTTCCACAAATATCGTGACTGAGCTCCGTCGGCGGGCGGGCGGCGCGGGCGCCGGTGGCCCCGTGATGGATGCGCGTGCGCGTAATTGACAGCGACATGCGCGCCCCCACCGCGGAAAACGCTTAATTGAAAGGTTTAATTGCATTAATTTATAATTGCACGGTTTCCGCGGGACCCAGCCACAATTAATGGCGTTTTGCCTGAGAGTTAAGATTATCTATTTCCCGATTGGACGTTTCCATGGTGTCGTCGTTATAAATGGAGGCGGGACGCAGGGAGCAGCGGAATCGTGACTGATTGTGTTTCCTCGCTAGATTTAATACAAGATAAACAAACTTTGCACACAGATCATTCCCAGCAAGAGATGTGGTATCGCAATATATTGTGAAATCGCATAGATCTACGAGTCAATCGTCGTCGGCGGTTCCCGCGAGTATCGCACCTGCGCCCGCGCCGCGCCGGCCACTGCGAACAAACAACGCATATTATTCAAATTAGCCGCACGCACCCGACAGCTCGCCGCATAAATATTGTGAGGCGAGCGACTTGCATAATTACCGGCGCGGGCGCAGCGCGCACTGCCCGCGCCCGCGCTGTGCTGCCCGCGCGTAAATCAGCGCGCGCGCAGCGGGCGCCGCGCGTGACGCGCTTCCTTATCGTGTGATAGCGATTTATAGGGGCGGATAGTTCTATTCGCTAGACTGCAGGGAAGTTGAAATCAGTGGGAATCTTAGGGAACTAATCTCAAGTGTTGACAAGCTGCACTGCGATCAGCTAAGTTCGAAAGTAGGTTTCATACGAAACAAGGAGTCCAGAAGTACAAAATAATAAGAGAACATAGAAATGACAGGGAATTTTAAGTGATCGATTATAATTTTATACTTTACTCTAGAATGTCACGCACTGCACCGTGTATGCAATCAGATCGTGTTTACCAGGTGGCTCCGATAATCGTGCAACCTTTTCGCTGCAACAAAGTATGGAAAAAGTTTCCCTGTCTGGGTTGAAGACTTATGTACCAACATAAAGTATGTTATTCGGCTTCCTCGCTCTCTGTTGATGCAATCTCTCTTCAAGTTGGTACAACTAGATTTGTAGTGGGCAGATCAAATCTCTTCAATAATTTCGTCATCAGCCGCGCTCGAATGTGTGTTGTACAGAATCGCATCGCCTATCTACATCGCTGGCACAAGAAACGAAGCAAGCATTGCTGCGACTAGCTGTTATATCGCCCAATAAATCCGAGCGTCGGTGCATTGTGCCGGCCGCGGATCGGCGATGGCTATCGGCGCGGGCGCAGGACACACGATATGACGCGATACTCCCGCAATGGCGAGTAAACTGTTTGGAAATTATATTGGCACTGATAAGTTGCGGGAATAAGACGTTTATGGCCGAGTCGCCTGCAGGATGGTTTATGCCGCGCCGGCCCGCGTAACTGCTGCTCATCCAATATTATTGCCGCAGATAGCAAATTACTCTCCTTAATCTCGCATTTATCCCTGATTACATTTTGACTGCAGGAACATAATTTAAAATTAAACAGAATACTTGCGGATGAACATACGTGACTTATTTATGTATTCAAAGCGCACGCAGTCTACTTCTATTCTCAGGGAGAAACCAGCGCAGTTCTATTGATTCCATTCATCGCTGATCCCCATTCACGCTGGCATAATCCTCGCGAGCTCACTCGTAACTCATCGCGCGGAGTGATAACTCTCGCCCCTTTGTGCGGCGGCGCGGCGAGCTGCGTAAATCCTGCGCACGGGCACAGCGAGGACAGGACGTCACCGGTAGACTCTGGAGTAGCTCCCACAGAACACACAATTGAATTAAACCCTGAATGTACTTACCTATTTCAGTAATGTTTCCGCTAGTGAAGTTTATGGGACCGGTAAAGACCCGTTGTTGTTGTTAAGTATGTAATTTATTTGATCATCGCGTGGTCACTTTTTTACTTTCTAAACTATTAAACCTATAAAATTAAGTACCTAGTTTAAGTGGTAAGAAGAAGGATCAATGCGTCTGAAGGTTTCTGGTTCTTTCTGTCAGAATGTCTGAATGCCTCTTACTTGCTCAACAACATGCGCAGTCGCCACCGATCTTAACAGATCATAAATGATCATAATATCACATAGCTGTTGCCCGTGACTTCATCTGCGCAGAATTAAAATTGGCATCCCACGCAGCTTGACTTTTCCCGACATTTCCAATAATTCTCGTTATATTGCAACTAATGTACCATCAGCCAAATATGTGGTCTACCACCCTAAGGCTAAAATTCCTTTGCACGTCACAATATATAACGTCGATAAGACAGGCTGTCAACTTGAAAGTTCGACTTTAGCGACATTTTCATTTGATAGGAATATGGATGAAAAGTGGTAGACCACTTATTTGGGCGACCGTACACAAAACCATACATAAGTCCTCTTGAATCACTCTGTCTGTTGATGAAAACCGAACGAAAATCCGTTCAGTAGTTTTGAGTTTATCGCGAACACACAGACAGGCAGGCAGACAGCTAGACAGACAGACTTTGTTTTATAATATGGTAGTTATTGTAATAAGGTTTACAAAAATGGTTATTTAACGGTTTCGGCAACTGCACCGGGACTATAATAATGTCATTTATTTCAGATAATAATCCATAATGTCAAATATGTATAAACTATACGGGGGTTCTATTTTGGGTTATTATAGAACAGTGTTGCATTTTCTGTATCAAAATAGGAGTAGGTAGGCCCCCCCGCGGCTGCGCGGGATATTGTGCGAAGATTTCACGCACATCCGCGACAATGCGCGCCGCTGCGCCCGCGCCGCTATAAACTATAATAAATGTCGCACGATAATAGCACAAGTCGCCGCAGTTTTAATGCGTAAAGAAAACGTGTGTGTTGTGAAAGGGGTTTAGAAATGGATGGAAGATTTAGTATTTATTTATGTTGACACCTAAAGTTGAAAATTTGCATATAGGAGTAAAATAATAAATAGTTATGGTTAGTAGTACCTACCATATGCGTTTTTATAAGTATTATTTTTCACAAAATCATCATTATGTCACAGTACCCTATAAAAACCAGATGAAACCCACCCACTTGAATTCCGCAGTACGCATGACTGTGCCCGCTTCCGTAGCGATCGTATCGCAAGTATATCGGCAATCTGATGGCTGGAGGCTCCGATGTAAATGCCGCGCGAAGCGGAACTCGCTGAAACAAATGATGCGCGGGCGCAGCGCGACGCCTCACCTGCACGACGCACGCGAACCACTGCTGAACATTTGCAAGTGTCAGTTAGTATATCGGTTCGCTAAAACAGCCGAGTCGAGCTGACACGCACGGCCGTTAGAGGACAGTGATCGATGCTGCGAAGAGCATCTGCTTCGACGTGGACTAGTGTTGGATAGAAGACATTGAATGAGGAAGATGTATTCTTTTAGCATACTGGCTATATAAACATTACTACATTTTACACATTATATAAAAACGATCACTATATAAAAGGTAAATTTATGACGTCAGCTATTAATGTTGTACCTTTCCACGCAACAATGTCGACAAGTATATCTTAATAGCGCTATTAAAGGCTCTTAAGTTTACAATCAATTTGAAAATCCATAAAATACACTGTGGTAATAGACGTTTGCTGCAGCTTTCGTTAGGTCCGTGTTTAATGCAACGCTGGGAATGTCCCGCTAACTGTTAGTACGTAAACGAACCGGTAAAAACAACACCCAATCTATCACCATTAGGGCTGGTCTCGCCTGCAACGAGCTATTCACCGCAGAGATCAGATCGTTTCCTAATTCACCGGCGCACAAACACTCCATCTGTCCTGGAGCGCTGTGCTGGCCAGTGTAAGTTGGCCCTGGGATGTTTGGGGGAAATAAGACGGCAGAAACGCAGGTGAACAAGTAGTCATTTTAAATTATACAGTCATTTTCGCCAGACATTAGGAACACAACAAAAATAAGACCGAATTTTTCCAGCCGAAAGCTTCAGCGTTCAAGGTAATAGGTAGGTAGGTAGGTTCCAGTAACATCTTGGTATTTATGTAATGAACATGATTTGAATGATTAAATGAATAGAATTGAATTGAATTAATGAATGATCTAATGATCTTTCAAACCTATGTGTGATCAAGTGTGTGCAACTGTGACAAGAGTCGGAGTTATATCGTTTACAAATAATCAAATTTCTTGATCATTTTATTTTAATTTGCCTCAGTTCAGCGTTGTTAAGTGGACCGAAGCATTTATTAGCAAAATGGTGTAAGCGAGCAGTTTATGCCTTGGTTTATACCACCTTGTCCAATTACGTTGTCCGATTAGTGATTAGTCTGACAAACTATTGTCTGATTTAGCTAAAATCGGTTTACAGCTTGACGTGGAAGCCGACCGTTTATTACCAGATGCAGAGCAAGCTGCAGTAAATCTGACTGTAACGGCGCGGCTCCAGCGGAGGTCCAGGCAACGCGGTCGTATGTTCGCGCCTGGCACCGTATTTGGTTAGGTTAGTTAGGCAGCCGTATCGATCGCCGTAACTCGCGATCACGCGTCGCCTCACGTCCTGCGCCCGCGCACGACTGAAGCCCGCTGAAATGTTATACGCTTGTATTGGCTTTGTATACCGAGCAAAAGGTCGGAGTCGTGGTTTCAGCGCTGAGAAATGGATGTAGATAATGGGGATGCATTGTTGGCTCAGCCTCCCCTGACAAGCCGGACAAACTCAAACGATCGTGACGACAACTCAGTGGAATTTTGTTTTCCTGAATGCTTGCATTTGTCTCTGGATCTCATCGGTTTAGAATTTTGCAATTTAGCGTAACTAGAGTTTAAGTAACGGGATAAAGCTTTCTGCGTTTATTATTTGTGTTACGTAGGTACGAGTAAGTATAAGCTTTCCCTCACATTCGTAACGTACCAGGAAATTAAACAGCAAGTAGCAATTTCATTCGTTCATTCTGCATGTACTTAAATTACCCACATTAATCAAAGAACTTTATTAATTACAAGCGGCACGCAATGGCCGCTGAAAACCTCAATTACGAAAATACACACTTTACTGTCCATCGCCGAGTGCGCGGAAAGGTGTCGTGTTATTAGGGCGTGGTGGTGAAACAACATGGCCGCGGACAGTTCGGGGCGCGGGAGTTTATGTCCCCGGCGCAGGCGCAGCTAAACGGGTGCTAATGGACAATATTTTATGAACCTTTTAACAAGCAACGTGTGAACTGTTGTTAACATTGACTCGCAATTTGCAATAGGTATTGCTGTGGGCGCGGGATGTTGACAATCGCAAGAGTAATGTGCGCTGCGCGGGCGCTGTTGGTGCAACTGGTGAACGTGAGAGGCAACCGGATCGTTAGCGACCTTATATAAGTATCCTTCCTTAATATTTAACACTATATACTTGTCTTAAAATATTAACATATTCAGTAATCTGGTAGCTTCAAATAGCATAGTATAGCATAGCAACTAAATACACAATATACACGAACTAGACGACGTGGCTAGCACAAACAGATAGGTATCGCAGTAGGAAAAAAGCACTATTACACTAGAGAATGACAGATGCGTCGCTGGCCTAGGTAAAACCTTAAGGCTTAAGCAATTCAGTGGCGTGTGAACGTCCTAAACGGCACTGGGCCTGCGTGGGAACTATTAGCCCAAACTCTCATTCTGAAAGGAGGCCTGTGCCCAGCAGTGGGACGAATATAAGCTGGAGATTATGATGAGCTTATGGCCATTCATCGACTGTCTACTCTCTACGCCGGAACACATGCACTGCTGCTTGACTCTGACTCCGTAGAAGCGATTCTGACGGACCTTTCATGAGGTTTTACCATAGTCAGTTATTACTTCACTTTGACAAATAGTTGCACGAAAGTTAGGCTTTCTTTTTAAATGTTCAAAGTAAATTGCAGACTTCAGTCTAGAAATCACTTATGTGTTATTAGCAAATATACGTCGAGAATGGAGCACGACTAATATTTTAAAGTCATGGATATATTCGGTCTCGTAACACCGGATATCGAGTCTATCATTGAGACTTGGGTAACATTAAATTACAAGTTAAATAAAACGATGTTGGCAACAAACAGGGCCGCTGTCTCGGCGCGGCCCACTTTTACAGCAGTAGTTCATCTCGACTCGTCTCCCAAAGCGGTTCCATAAAATTAGAAATCAAGTACATTATCCAAACCAGTTACAGTTTATAATTATATATTTTATTAGCAAACGTCGATCGCGATTACGACATTTGACTAATCTGGGCGGGTAGGCCGCTGCGCGCGCGCCGCCGAGATCGCATCTTGGGAGCCGCAATTTGCTCTTAATCTATAATGTCTTGCGAAAGCCGCCATTTTGTTTTTTGCCTAACATTTGATTATAGAGTTCAGGCAGGAGTGAGTACGTATGTTTGCCCGGTAATAAGGCGAATTGATTGCCTTTTACAATGTTACAGTTTACGATAGATTCTTATCTATCGTAAAGCCATACAGAGATAATGGGTCTCTTAATACAGACGACGCAGATTAATGACAACGTTGATTTATTGTAATAGGATAACAAAAGACAAGTAAACACTAGTCAAACAAAAAACAAATTACATTTATGGATTCAGCGTGAACCCGTTAAAAAGGTATTAATTTATTATTTACGACCGCAAACTAATGGTCCAAATCCAACCAGGTTGTTTTACTAAATTAAAAATTGCCCATTAGACGTTCACGGCAGCAGCTATGGTTCTTGGCGATCGTGCATTCGCGCCGATTATGTAGGCAGAGCAGGCATTAGCGGGGCCGCTGCGCGGGCGCACCGGCTCCCCGAACTTGCGAGCATAAAGCCGTAATGACCGGCAATTAATGCCGATGCAAATTTTAATTCGTTCCACGCAATTAGAGCCTGGGAACGGTCGCGGGCGTGACCGTGCTTAGAATTGTCAATACGCCTGTTAATCGACGACACCGACTAATTATTTTTCACATTTGCTTTAATTTGGTCGTTTGGATTGTAAATCTTTTTAATTGCAGCGGCAATTTTATCTGTGCGCCGTAAAACAAGCGATAGCGAGCCCCGAGATAACTCCGCTTACATTCTTGCGTGAGGGGTAATTATTTTATCTGAAGAAACGTGCGAATTTACTTAATTGGTTTCGTTCGGTATATCGGGAGCGGCTAAACGCGTCCGATAACAAGCTTCTTAACGCTACGGAATTAAAACGAACTGAAAATCTTACCTTTATTTATAAAATGGAGCAAGTATTTATATACGCGGCAATGAATGAAATAAATACTTTAATGAATATTTTTTTTCCAAGGATTTTCCTTGGCGGTGTGTCTTACAGACGGGAAATAATTTGCTAATTATTCACCTTAAACAAACACAAATCGATTATCCGTCTGCAGAACAAAAGGCCCGCGTCCCTCCCGCGGCGTGCGAGCATTCGATAATCGGCTGAATCGAATAATCGTACCGATACTATCGATTAAGCCAATTGGTTAATCGGCCACGTGATAGGCTAAGCCGCGATTACCAAGCATTGGTTAATTTATTACGAACATGTATGGAGTTACCGCGGTTTTTCGGTGTCAGTAAGCGGTTTCATTAAAAATTTTATTAACCGTTGATTCAATGCCAGCAAATTACTAATAATTGTGCCGCTGTGTTTGTAGACGGCTTCTACATAAAAGCTGTCTACGAATAATTAAAGATTGTTAAAAGCTTACAAGAACACCCTGAAAGCCTAATTCCTTCGACTTAGAGAATGCGCCTCTACTGACCCAATAGTACCTAAATGAGTTTTACTTCAAATGAGTATTATTCTTATATTGCTCTTATTTACCGTTAGGTATACAGAGTGAAAAGGTGATATTATGGTCAATCATCCGACGATCCTTGATCGACCGGATTTACGGGAACTGATCAATTGACGAGGCTGAGCCTCTATAAGTTTAGACAAACCAAAACGTCTACCCCTTTCTTTATCATTTTGATTTGATTCCATTATCGATCAATATCATCAAATCTCGTAACACGTAAAAGCTATATTTTTATTCTGGTTCAAAATTAGCGAATCAGAATAGATACTTTTAAAATATTTAAATATCCCTACATACAATAGCTTTTCAAAATCATAACCCTCTTTTGAGTTTGCCGTAGTCGGGTAATAACTCTGTACCTATGAGAATGAGGCCCTTTCTTTGATAATCGGTGCTTTAATTATTTAAACATAATAAAGCAGTCGTATATTAAAACGACAACACGGGGGACCGAGTTTATTGTTGGATGTTGTATTCATTGTTTAGTGGTGTTAATGGCGTGCTTGGAGCCGAAGCCTGCGCGCGCGCAGCCCACGCACGGCTATTCTTTTAACCATCAACATCTTTCACAAAAATTAAGTATGACAGATTGTAATCGTCTCTATTTAACAATTACATAAATAACTTTAAAAAAAGTTAAGAAACGAGGCGTAGATGAATAAGGTAAAAGTTTTGTAGCCACAAAACACTTGTCTTTGTTTGTATGACTGGTAACACATCATGCTTTATCAATGATATCAATCTAACGTTTACTTTTGGCTTTAGATATAAAATAATAGTAATTTATACGTCTGTCATTGTCCACCAGATCGACTCTACGTTGTATATTTCGTTGGCGTCGTCTCCAATCTGTATGTATGCATCCCGCTGCTGAGCGCAGGCCTGTTCAAGCAGATTTCGTAATTAATAAATTGCCTACCTATATCCTTCAATTCAAGACCGTCCTTACAAACAATAAAAACCGCAGCTAATCACCCTTTAATTGCAGGCCAGTTGAGTGCGCGTGCGCGGCGGGCGATCGCCGGTAATTGCGCAGGCGCAGGGCCGCGGCGCGCCGACAAAGCGCCGCGACGCGGAAAAACGCGGGCGACGCGCGAGCGACGCAGCGCGACCACAGGCAACCATCAATGACATAGCTGCGACGAGTGATCAACAATTACGCAAATGACAGCTGTGACAGATTAATTATGAGAATAAAACTTAGCAAGACGGTCTCTTTTAGAATAAGCTTTTATTTAATTTTCAACTTGTAAGTTAGGAAATATTTAGTTGTATTTAACACATTGCACGCTCATTATGGGTTGTTGTTAGTACTTTTAATTACGTGCTACTGTTAAATTATAAATAAATGAGTTGCCCGTTTCAAATCATGCAAGTGAATTGTAGGTAACTATTTTGTATCGATCGAATTAGCTTTTAATTTTATACATGACAGTGCAGCTCGTTTAGCAATGCGGTAATCAAAGAGATTAAACATAGTATTGTAATGTTACATACTAAAATGTTTAATCTCTTTGGCGGTAATGAAATACCTACCTACGGTTAGCAAAAAAGGTTGAGTACATTTTGAAAACCGAAAGTTAAATACATGAAAGTGAAAAACACTAACTAGACAAGAAACAAGAATAAATCAGACAGGTACTTCTTGTTAGTAAAAATATCTTTTGTAATTTATCTAGATTACATTAACTACTTATTTGAGTTTAACTAGCGTTTCTAATAGAATGCGAGATTTACCCAACCTCATTTTAAATTGAACATTTGAATTCATACACCAGAATCGGTAGGTAAGGTAGGTACTTAAATAGTTATGGTTGTTTTGACATTAAGTATGTTTTACATCAAAACTTTCATACCTTCACTCCAAAATCCTTATCGAGTTCTCGTTACAAATACGTCATTATAAAGTAAACAAGTCGCGTGATGCGACTAACGAGCGACTCCGATGGGATCGGCGGCCCGAGGCCCGCCCAGCTTGACGCAGCTCGCCGGAGATCTAATCGCGACCGCCCCGCCCCGCCCCGCCCACACCACTCGCTATTACAACTCATTCAAGAAACTGTGATGATAAAGCGACACCAGTAGTAAACTAGCCTGTGGTATGGGTATCAGAATCATCAGCCAAAAGACATAGGCCTCCCCCGAAGACCGCATAAAGACCGGTCTTGCGCGCCCCTCAACCAGCGGTCTCCCGCAACCTTCACCATATCTTCAGTAGCAGGTTTTTTTTTGTGAAAATGGGTAGCAATCTAGCAAGTGGGTTGAGGACCACTACTGGATCCTCACAGCAACTAAGAACTGCAGATGCGTTACCAGATTAGAATGCTAAAATGGCAATAATTTCACTGGCTGTCCTACTTTCCACGCTGAAACAAACAGCTGCTTTGCGGCAGGATTGATTAAGATAACGATGATAGGTAACGATTGCAGATCATCCGCAAAATATTAGTGTGCAATCGAGAAATCTTAAGCCATACACTGTTTAGTGTAAGAAATGTTTAGTTATAGGTCCTTTCTTATAGTGTCTAGCTAGTCTACTGCGCGACAGCGCTGGCTGCGCGCGCGCCGCATCAGTATGCGTGGCGCGTCGCCCCCCGAACAGTCACGAGCGCGTCTAATGAGCGCCGAATATTTACGACCTGCTTGACTCCGCAGACAACCACTACCCTAATAAGATTATAATACCACGACTCGTGAAAGCGGTAATCTGCTGAGATGGATCGCGGCGTGCTCGGCGCGCTTAATGCGGACTAATAGCGCCATCTGTCGCCGCGCGACGGATTAGCCCAGCCTTTGATGCGTGCTGCGCAGACGCCGCTGTTATGACAGTTGCACCGCACTCCTACGCAGGTACATGTGGCAAGATATTCAGAATCTTTCCAAGCTTAGCCGTAATAAACATGTACGTTTACAAAATGTCAATGGGAATAATATGACAGACAACTACGAATTGACTAAAGATGCACACATCCAACACAGTACTTTTTATTTTAGTGGCCTCGTTCAGGTGCTTTCCTGTTGGTGACTTTTCTGCTTTTTTATATATCAGAAGAAAGGAAAACGAGCAAGTGGGACACCTGATGATAAATAAGCACCACCACGCGTCACTGAACACCCGCAATAGGTACTGAAGGATTATAAATATCTAAGATGCGTTGCCAGCCTAAAGGGTTAAGATATAGTGAATATAGTGATATAGAATACCTCATGTACGCAACGCAACGCACCGTCATTTTAGCATGTCATGCAGATGATTACGTTTACTTTCCGAAAAGCTAAGAGGCGTGAGCCTAGGCTTTGAAACCACGACCCTCTGCTTGAGAGGCTATAGCTCAAACCACTACGCTACCACACGGCTTTTTAGAGGCTCAGTTTATCGCTAGCGAATCAAGCGACGTTTTAGCTAAATCCCGACCGTGGCGAGGGTCGGCTGCGCCCGCGCCGCGCACGTCACGCGACGACGTATGCTAAGCAGCTGCCTGATAAACAGGGCTGCCTATAACCACAGCGGGTGGGTTGTTTACTTTTATAATAGTATCCTATTAACAAATTTGAAAGTATATTTGCTAGTTACTCTTCACTCTAATATAGCTAGCCTGATCAATTGGATGCTATGTTATACGTTACATTGTATAGGGTAGATTATACAGGTATCTCTTGGAACACTACATGACGACGGGGACGAACTACCTGTCGGTATTCGGTAAGTTTTGCCAGAGGTACCATGTGCAAGGTCTGTCCAGATTGCTTGCTACCTCCATTAGTCGATAAGCCTGTGTTGTGCTGTATTGTCCCGGCATGGAGAGAAAGACAGCCGATGAAATTACAGGCACTCTAGGCAACCTTTTGGTTATATGGATGCCCATGGGTAGTGGCGAAATCAAATATGGTACAACTGACCCATGGTGTTGTAGGCAAAGGTGTAGGAAGGTTTAGGACGGTTCTTTTTGTGAAGGCGTTTTGTTTCGGGGTCTTCAACAGGGAGCTTTTCAGAGCGTTGGCTGCGCTGAACAGAGTTGCGCCATTGTGATCCCTGTTGCGTAAGCTCTTCCCAACCACTTACTATCAGGTAACCGAATTGCTCGTTTGTCATCCTATTCTACACCTAAATACTTAGTTCTAAAGAAGCAGGCGAGCCACAGCAGGCACTTCAAGCAGCAGCCCTGCAGATCCACTTGCACGAACGAGTAACGGCGACCAACACGACATGCGGTCGGTAAAACGAACGGAGAGAACTTTGTGTGCACCTTCTATCATGGCGAGAGAACTATACGTTTGTGTGGCTCTTAAACTTAAGAATGTCGCGTTTATTACTATTTTAATTTATGAGATACGTTTAACACATTTTTTTGGAAGAACAAAATATGGGCTAGTACCTTATCCTGTAAGAGAGTAATCAGTGAAATTACTGGCACATAGGACATTCCATCTAAACCTTTATAGATAATGCTGGAAACGTTAACTTACCGTACGGTGACCAAGTAGCTGGTTTGCCGCCTTTTTAACTGTTTTCAAAAAAGGAGGAGGTTGTAAAGAAAAAAACAATTTCTTTATCACGCTGCTAACTCTGGTAGTTTAAGCTGTAATAATTTATCTGCTCTCGCAAGGCTCTCGCGTTGAATATTTTATTTTCGCAACCCCTCCCTACGCTTTACGCAGCCAAAATTGCCAAGACACTTGTCCAGCTATACTTGTTTCACCACTTCGTTTGCGGTTGTTGGCGTTCCAAGGGTCAGTCCAAAATACTGTTTAAAAACCCACTTTATTTTGCAAATAGGCTGCCAAGGGCTCTTTTACATATTTATTTTTAAACTACTAGCGCAATCGGAAAGACCATCATTGCCAAGAAGAATGCGCCGCAAGAAACTTGGCAGAAAGTCATTTTTTCAATAATGCCAGCAACCGACTAAGCTACTCGTGCGCTTACACAATGCATAGCATATATATACGTAGGAAGTTTATGTTAGACAAAGCGAATTACGTATGTCACCTTATCTTTAAGCGATCACAGTCGAGTCGCATGAACCTGTCAGCAATGATGTCGGAAATTATAAACCGATCCCGTGTGGTGCGCGCGCGCAGATGTATCGCGGCGATGCTTATCCTGCACTGTGAGTCAGCGCGGGCTGCGCCTGCGCCGCTTGTTAGCTGCGCTCGTAGAGCAGACAACCTAATAGAGAGGAAATGTCATGTAATGAATATGTGATGAAATTAAGCCGAATCTAAATTGGTGATTACTGCATGATTGGCCGGCCGAAGGGCAAATAGGTCACCAGAATAGAGCCAGCAACTATTATGTTCAATATGGATACCTAGTTAATGTTTAGTCATTGTGTAGCATACAATAGAATACAATACAAATGCTCTTTATTGAACACCACAAGTACAAAATAATACAGAAACAAAGAACAAGGTAGACAATAGGCGGTCTTATCGCTTAATAGCGATCTCTACCAGACAACCATAGCATAGCATAGTTTGACGACCGGATAGCCTAGTGGTAGTGGTTAGCCACCCTGACTATGAAGCTAGACATCCCGGGTTCGAATCCATGTAAGGGCAGGCATTTGTATGATGAATACGAATGTTTGTGCCCGAGTCATGGATGTTGTATGTATTTAAGTATGTATTTATTTATATACATTGTATAAGTATGTTTATCCGTTGCCTGGTACCCATAGCACAAGCTCTGCTTAGTTTGGGACTGGGTCAATTGGTGTAATTTGTCCCATGATATATATATATTTTTTTAATTCTAATTACTAAAATGACTTTGTTCCATGTAGAAAATAAAAGAAAACAATCGCGAAAAATAAGTATTATTAGTATGGTATTTATATGTCGAAAAGGTCATATGGGTTGCCAGCATTTAATAGCCCTTATTACCACTCTAATTGGTTATTTCCTCTATGGCTGCACTGTATGCACTCGTCGAGTTGACTCTTTATTTTATTGCCATTGTTATGTAGCAATCTGGTTTATAACAGATTAGTATTTGATGTTGTTTTAGTGTATGCTTCTATGAACGCATTATATGAGTTAAATGCATAATATTGTTGAGGATAGGCACTACTAAGCGAATGCTATCGCCATTGGCTGCTTAATAAATAGTAGTTTATGCAACTGATACATTGTGGAACGACTAGGCTCGTTTTACAAAGCCATAATTCGTTATCGAAGGTCTAATTACAAGTATATACAGGTGCATACAATATTTTATCTACACACTTAATTATGCATGGATGAAGCCAAAAAGGGTATGTCAGGATCGTAGCAAGTGGAACAAAGTAGTCTCTGCCTACCCCTGTGGGAAAAAGGCGTGACGGTATGTATGTATGTATGTATGTACCTACTTAATTAAAAGTACATACTCAAAAATGGATTTGGAAGCGAAAAAAAAAACAATTTCAAAATGATGATTTTGCTGTCATTATGGCGCTATGATAACACTGCTGTTGTTGCTGGTGCTTCTGAATGACACGATATTGTAGAGCAGTTATGAATGACATGCGTGACCATGTAGATATGCTTGATATTGCTTAAAAAATGAAAAAAATGAAAATGAAATTATTTATTTCAGATAAAAATTAATTAGGTAATCCATATCCATATATAATGTTAGTAACAATAAGACTTAATATTTAGGTTAGTAAAACATGAAATGCTCGTTGGATTTAACATGCACGGACATCCAATGAGCAATAATAGGACTATCGGTCCTTGCTGCCACCACCTTCAGGAGAGTTGGAGCTGCGCCGCACGCGCAACCCGTACCACACTATCTTACGTTTATTCTAGCGGTGCCTAACCCTTTCAGTTCTGTTACCTTTATAACGTAACTACGGTCATGGATTTTAGCCCTCACGGATGAGCTTCATTCTTAAAGCAAGGAAACCATTAAGCCAACCAGCCATGACCCCCGCGAAAAACCAACTTTAACCCAGTAGGCTTATTGTCTAACTCGCTCGCAATCGCCCTCGTGTTCATTTTGACAGTTCTTGTATGAATGTGACAGCTAGCTGATTCCGATGCCAACTGTCAGCCCATACGTGAACTATCAAAATGAACACGATGGCGATTGCGAGCGAGTTAGACAATAAGCCTACAGGTTCTAAACTAATACAAACCTTATCACTCCTTGCATCTAATCTCAATGCACTGAATTAAACTGAAGGCACGTTACTCTCGACACCTCCGGCCTCGCGTCGATCGCGCGATGTGCCGCGATACGGCGCGATGTACGGCGACGCGCGCGATACCGCGGAGCTGCGCCCGCGCCGCGAGCCCGCCCGTCCGTCCAAGACGCACGACTTCCATACGTGACGAGCTAAGGCTGCTTTCACAATACACTTGGCATAAAAATACACCTAAAATGCTTGAAATTCTTGTAGCAAGATAAATATTAAGTAAGCAAAAGACGTATACATAATATTTATCCTCGGTAAAAATTATGCAATTTGCTCCCCCCTTTACAAGTTGAAGTTTGATTTACAATTAACAACACACCAAACGTTTGCAGGTTCATACCAGCATGTTATGTACGAAATTAAATTCAGACGCGAAGTTCTTTGGCTAAGTTACCCAAATATTGGGTAACATTTCTACTATAAAATAATCAAAACAATATTATGACGTGATTTAAGCAATCCAGCATTATGGAAGGGTGATCTTAACAAAAATTCATTGATCTTATCATAGTACATGTATAATCATTTTCAAAACAAAAACAAAATTTACAAAGTTTGGAGCGAAATTAGGCGTGCGGGTGGTAGGAACTTGTGCAAGGTCCGCCCGGATCGCTACCACCATCTTACTCGCTAATCCTGCCGCTAAGCAGCAGTGCTTGCACTGCTGTGTTCCGGTGAGGAGAGTAAGACAGCCGGGGAAATTACAGGCACAAGAGGCATTTCATCTTAGCCCTCTAGGTGGGCAACGCATCTACAATCCCTCCGGGGTTGCGGGTGTCTATGGGCAGTGGTGATCGCTTACCATCAGGTGACCCACTTGCTCGTTTGCCTTCCTATTCATATAAAAAAAAAGAAATTAGGCACGTTATACACTAGCTTACATGGTGTTTGATAAGTATAAACGGCAGTCATTAAGGTACTAAAGTGACTTGGTTCTAAGTCGGCTGTGGTAGACCGCGATCATAAAGATTAGTTGGAACTCTAAATTACTAGCAAGGCATAACAGTTAGCTTAGGTTCAGCAACCTCCCATTGCCCTTTGCTCTGAAAGCGATCCGGTGTGGCGGAGCCCTAGAGCCCTACAGCTGGTATTTACGAGGTGCCGCGCACGACGAAGCGGCGCGGGCGCATCTACCAGCCCCACTGTTTAGATTAGCAACGAGACCGCGACCCGCTGAGTAATCACCCGCCGCACCAATCTACGAACGGCCGGGGAAATAAATTTAATGCTGTATCTCATGCAGTTAGCATAAGTGGATTCACTGTTGAATACCCGCTGTATACGGAGATAATATTTCGTACCTCTGTTCTAATTTAATGATATTTACAGTTTCAGATCCACTTAAGTGTAGCGGCGATAGTGAGGTATCCGCCGTATTGGCGGGAACTCGCGCGCGGCGTAATGGCCGCTCCGGTTATCGCCGCGCCGCCGTGTCCGACATCTGTTACGACGAGCCGGGAAAAGCGGGACGAGCCGATTATCGAGATTATAGAGAAATGGAGACATTCACACGTGTACCCGCATTATCTCCTTATACCGACGCGTACCGTTTCTATAATATGATCGTCGCACTGACGCTAAGCCGCAGCGCCGCGCGCTATTTCGGCTGAAGCTTAAAACTACAACTTAAAGTATATTTTTATTTTTCAAGACTCCTACGCGCAGCTTGGATCCTACTTTATATTCTCAATCCGGAGCCCGGCACCGTTTCCACTATTTACAGAGAAAAAAGTTAAAAATACAAATGGTTCATAAAGTACCGGAATATGTGTGCGCGTGACTCATCATCTCCGCTGTTTGTCCGTCCGTGTGTCCGTTTAGAGCAAACAGCACAAACCGACCGAGCAAACAGACCCTTCCACGACAAACACATGTGTCGCATACACTGCTCGCTTTGTACCAGCACCGTTTATTCCTCGTGTAGGGAGCGCGCAGTGAGATGGAACACCGTCTCGTTATTGAATCAATATCCCAATTTCGGGTGTCTGAGTAGAGACCGCGGCGTGGGCGAGTGAGCCTTTATTTGTACGAGATCACAACTTAAACATACATTAAATATGAATTTATGTAGTTTGTGTGACTGTGCGTTTGTGTAGTTAACTCGAGAACTATCGACCAGATTTGGAAATTTCCTCGCGATGGAGGCTTAGCGGAGAGTAATGGGGAGCGGCGGCGCGGGCCCGACCTTTCCGCATAGACTTTCTGTACGTCAACTGGTGTTATTTATTGAGGTAACCACTATTCCACGAGCAAGTCTTACATTTCACATGGTAGAATTGCAATACAGCAACAATGCGAACACAAACAGTTGTAGATTTCTAAATGATCAACGCACGACTCTACCGCCAAGGCAATAGAGGGTGTGTAGATCTTTTTAAGCACTTCCACTACTTACCTACTTCTGCTGCTGAAAGGAGATACAACAATTAAGTATTTTAATTAGCAATGCCTACCTAATTAAGAATGAATTAGTTTACTAGGTACCTGTAGCAAATACAGTGTCTGCATTTTTTTGAACGTTCTTGGTTGTCTAAACCAGATGTTTCTTCGATGTTACTTCAACGTGTGCGCTTGTTTGTGTTGTTCCGCTGCGCGCGCGCCGCGACCTGTCTGTTCAAATAAAGTGCCTTGCGCGACCAAACAGAAATTGAAGAAGCCCTATTACAAACATAAAAATTTTCATCATTCGTTAAGGCATTTAGTCACTTCAGATGAATACATCGTACACTTGTAATCTTCGACAATGTCTACACTATTAAAAAACATAAAATTTATGCTCCTCAGAAGGCAATAATTTAATAAAAAACATTATTATAGTAACGGTGTCCACTGCCACTCGGGCGGAGAACGGGTCTCACAGCGCTTTTATTAAAATTATAAAAAACATATAGCACTGATAAGTGGCGACGACAAATATCATAATATAGTGTCGTGTTATCCCGGCACGCGGCGTCGCGCGCGACTAATTGCCGCGGGGCGTTACTCGCGCGCGATTTATCGCCGCGCGCGCCGCTCAACAAGGGGGAATTAAAAATACATATTAACACGTTAGGCTTGTGTTATCAGTCTTTTGTCATCTGTGGATAAAATTTGAAAAACGTTTGTCTGTTACCTAAGTACTTTATGATCGCGTCGTAGTCATTATATTTATTGAACCTACCTTTTTTCGTACAGAAAATGTGCCTTGTACATCTCTATGCTCCAAGGAACAGCGTCATACCCGTTAAAAACCATGCGTTTCCATGCCAATAGTGGAACGTCACGGATATATGAAGTGACAAACGCAACGCCCATTTACCTTGGAATGGGCTTCTCACAGTATTCCTAAGGCGCCTATTTCTAAAAGATCCAGTTCAGAAAAACTAAAGTTAATAAACTCTGAAGTTATGAAGCACTTTTGTGTAACGGTATCGCGGAGTGGATCTCATTTGAGCGCAATGTTTGCGGCTGTTTGCGCAAATATGTAAACCATAATGTGAGCGCTATAGGTATTTTGACACGGAGCGTGGCAGTTATATCCATAAGATTTGCCAAAACTGTTTTTGCCCGCGGTTTTTGCATGCCTAATGAATTACTTCATCAAGTTTGATATCTTGACTCAAATTAAGATCGCACTAAATTCTACTTATGGATGGACGAGGTGTATTTTTATAGCTATTTTCTATTTACTTATATGCTTTTTTTGCTCGCGGTAGGTACCTACTTTATTATAATACCTGTCTAATTCTAGGACTGTTTGGCCACGGAAAGTAGATTAAAATTGAGCTTCAAGATTTGATTGAGTCATTAGGTATACATTGTTAACAGAAAGTATGTAGTTCGTCTTTACGTATTCCAAAATATCACATATCTGCCGGCGTACTACTCAGGAGGCAGGCAGCCTTTCCGTGTTGGATGGTAGAGCTCAAGTTAGGCGTCCGCCGTCATAGCTGCCTGATTCCTAGTCACCAGTCGACTCGACCAAGCGTGAAGAAATCCCATTCGACATAATCCTTTAAGCATTTTCAATTAATATTCGCCATTTCAATTAGAAATGTGTACTTACGATCTGCATCCATGCTTTCTATATAATAAACCCCGTGTACTCGCGCTATCGTTCCCGCTAGTTACAAAATGAATTTATGAAAGGCGCGCTCGGTGGAGGGCATTTCATTAACCCCTCGCGCGGGAGGGTAGGCGGGAGGGGGGAGGGGGGTCGTGTCCAGTTAATTACCAGATGGTATCGCGTAATTGCAGACACGCAGCAGGACGAGGTAATTATTATCTATGGGATTCTGCGTTATTGAAAATGTAAGGAAATTGAAATGCTCTGATAATTTTAACGAAGCCTGTTGCGGTGTTTGACCTGCTTGGCTAGTTGTTCCTTGCGAGGGAGTTACGTGGGGAACGCAAAGCTCTTGTTAGTTTACATAGAGTTCATATAACCTCAATTCAAAATGAACCTGACCTTACCATACATAAATTAATCATCAATCATACACGCGGTCGCGACCCGGAAAACGCGAGATCATTGATTAATTTCAATTTTGAAGTCAAAGTCAAAGTCAAAGTCAAAAGTTTATTTAGCAAATAGGCCGCCGAGGGCTCTTTTACATGTCTTTTTTTGAATCTACCAGCGCATTCGGAAAGACCATCATTGCCAAGAAGAATGCGCCGCAAGAAACTTGGCAGAAAGTCATTTTTTCAAAATAAAATAGATTTACAATAGTACTTAAATTCTACTTAACTTACCTAATACAATTAATACATTTTATAAAAGGGATGTAAAAGGTCCCTAAGTTAAGACCGTACCTTAAATTACATTGGTCTATAGTAGAGATGTATAAAGTCTCTACTGGTCAAAGCGAAACAAAGACTGGTCAAAGAGAACATAATGTAACGCTGACATTACTTAATTTGTTTTATATTGTCATTGGAACAAACAGGCAGCGGGGTTAACAGGTAGCTAACGTTTATAACCTATTAGGGTTCCTGGTGCGCAATAAACAGAGTACCTAACAGTGGAATAAAATAAAGGAATAAAACCAGCATTTAAAACGCTGGAATAACGTCTACACTATCTAATGTTCATTAAAACATGACCAGGAAATCGTTTTAGCATTTCTATTGATGTGAAGTGCGCTATCTATCTCTCCTAATGGTATAACTTTGCCCACAGTAACAATATCTGCTCGTTTTGATGGCCGGAAAAAATATGGTATCTATGAATTTAAGTAATGCCGAAATTTATTGGCTGTGGCTTGCCGCGGCGGACATCGAATACCGTTTTGCTATGCAAATGGCTGCTACTTGTCGCCTCCAGAGAGACTTATCTTAATGTATCTTTTTATACGGATTCCTAATAGACATCGCTTGTCTTTTAGCACCGTGCGTTTAACACTGTGAATACGTAAACGTCAATGTGACGTTATTCAAAGTTTGTTAAATAATTGATGTATTTATGCACTTAAGATTATGAATGTTCCTATAAAGTGGCGCTTGCACAATAATTGAGATAGCAAGAGTTCTTAGGTCGTTTTGCGAGGAAAACTTTTAAATAATTTTGATTAAGGGCCGATTTTTCAATCCTCAGATACCTATGCAAGTATGCACTTACCTGTCAGATACCCATTAGTTATTCGTCAAATAGTGCCTATCTGACGATTGGAAAATCGGTCCTAAGTATAGTCGGTGTAAGAAAAGGTTCGTCACTTTTGAACCTTAATGTCAAACAAGTAGAGTCGAAAAATGAAAAACCTTTCCTCCACCGACTTTAACTAGTGTTGAAACGTATTATGGAACTATCAAGCTTTAAACTAGATTTTGCGACTAAATCGAGATAACTTTTTTCCTGCAAAAGGCTTTAGTAATCGGGAAACAGTTAGTACCTACTATACCGTAGAACAACCTCATTTGAATTTTATCAGCATTCATCATGCTATTATGCGTTTAAATGCCTTGAGAGCTTTATTTCCCTTCGCAGAACGGTAAGTAAATCTCATCAACCCACCAAATGTCTACTTCGCCGCAGCGCAACGGTCACTTCGTGAATCCCTTTACGACTTGCGGTTGTGTGTAACGGTACAATAATTCGCTCGGTCCGTCCGTCCGTCCGTCTGCGGCCACATTCAGCTGCCAGCTTCGCCAGCACTTATCAGCTTATATTCCAAACATACAAGTCTTGCAGGTGTCCATGGGCGATGGTGATTACTTTCCATCAGGTGACCCGTCTGCTCGTTTGCCCCCTCTTATATAAAAAAAAAAAAAAAAAAAAAATACAGACAGGAACATGCCAGCGGCTCCTACATGATAAACATTGTTGTCTTGTCTTTTTGTTGCATCTGTTGCACTTACATAATCTAATATTATAAATGCGAAAGTATGGATGGATGGATGGATGGATGTTTGTTTGTTACTCAATCACGCCAGAACGGCCCAACGGATCTGGATGAAATTCGGCACATAGATAGAGAAAAGTCTAGAATAGCACATAGGCTACTTTTTATCCCGGAAAATTGCGTGGTTCCCGCGGGATAGCGCTAAACGAATTATTTGCAGACGAAGTCGCTGGCAACAGCTAGTTATATATAAAAGTTGTTGACAATTTAATGTCAAATTCCTTTTACATAAACGAAAAATGACACTCCAAATGACTCTTACAGCCCCCAGGCTTATCCCGAAAATCGATTCGGGGTAACCATATATAGATTTCAACATCTCAATGGTTTCAACACTAAAATTGTTACTGAACCATTGACTATGATATATGTACGATAACATAAATACTCCCAGGACAGTACCATTCCAGATTTACTATTTTGACCTGAATAAATTTGTTCTATCGTTTAGATTTAGATTGCTATCGATTGTAAGATTTCATCATATTTTAGCTCGGTTTGTTCCTATTCACTGGCAAGCATATTTGTATGTTACAATGGTTACAGCACCTGAAGTGGCGATGTCGGTGTCTGTGACACAAGTGTCACAACGGAATGGGAGCCAGTAATTGGTTCGCGCGCGACAGTCGGCCACGCTCCACAACGAATGGCCGGCACTGTTTCACTGCGTGTGTACGTTACGGTACACTTGTGCTCGAGACAAATGTGCCTTACATTACTTGGCTAGTTACTTTGACGTATTTGGTTCCAAGCTTACATTGTGTTTGTTCGAGTGCTGAGAGTTATCCAAGTATGTTGAGTACAATGTGTTACGTGGGTACGAATGATTACTTAGTATACCCAGTTTAATAGAATTCAAGCACTATTCACTTGAGTAACACGACGTTGTGTCAGACGGTGAGATATAAAAGCTAGTTCATCCATACAGTCAAGCAAAAAAGTTAGTAGACCGGAACAGAATTATAATTAGGCTATATTAGGCTATTATAATTCTGTTCTGTTTGTGTGTTGTGCAAGTGGAACAAAGTAGTCTCTGCCTACCCCTGTGGGAAAGAGGCGTGACGATATGTATGTATGTATAATTCTGTTCCGAATAGACGAAATAATTCAAGCATTAGTAAAGTTACTAATACCTGACCAGATATCTTGGCAAACTTTTAGAATTTTAAGTAAGTAATTATGTAGGCTATAGTATAATAAGTACCGGAATAAAAATATAACCTAACTACGTCTTTTCTAATTTTTTTTTTTTGTTTGTCGTAACATGAATGTATACCTGTGTGTAACTTACAATCGAAGGCAACTGTACACCCCACAATGGCCGAGGTTGGCCAACAGCCGACACTTCTCGCTGACGTGTGCCAATTATGCGTAGGATTGTTTTCTTATCGACATGTTTTCGGCAAATGTCTGTTGCGAAAGTGGCCCGTTCCACGTAACATACTTACTTCACTTGCCAATCGAATATATCCCCTGTTACTTTATCGCGAAGTCTTCAATCATGTTTGAATGGGACACTAATAGCTGCAATGTTTGGAGTATCTTGATCTCTGTTTTCGGAGGATAGCGCGTTATCTGATAGAGTTTTGAGTTCACGAATAACCTTTGACGAGCAAATGGTTATGATGCATTAGCATAATGTAATGCTTGTGTTTGTGAGTGTGTAACAATAAAGCGTTTCGACACTCGCTGTCACGGTTCAAACCATAATGATGCATTTGTGACTAAGTAATTGTGACAGTTGCTAAAAGATAACAAATCTGAGGGCCATAATAAAATAACCACCGATTCGATTTTCGTTTAGAATGCAATCCTTTTTAGGGTTTCGTACATACTTACAGAGCTTCGCTATCTGCTCTGCTCGTCCGTCTGCCACAAAGCTTCAAAAATAAATCTAGTGAAAAATTAATCCTACTTAAAATAAAAAATAAATTAAAATGAAAGTGTAGTAGGTACGAAATTCTTTATATGCGAGTCGACTCATGCGGTAGTTTTCTACCAATCAAACATCTACAAATCGTTAATCTCAGGACATTACTCCGAAACCTACAAACCGCTGTACGGGCGTTCCTTATTGAATTATAACGTAACCAACTCTAAGCTTACTGGATCGCGTGTGTTTTAGATAAGGGAGGGCCTGGACCACCGGGACAGGAGGGGGAGAAGCGGGGGGAGGAAGGGGGGTAATGGCCGCGATTAAACACATTAGCGGCTGATTGGAAAGTCGTGTCGTAATCATGGACAATGCCGTTACAGTCGCGGGCGAGGGTCGCGACAAAACTGTACCATCTACAAAGTTACGGTAAGATGCCCTGAGTTCAGGTGGAGCTTGGGTCGAGACATATTAAAATGTATGTGGTAAGTGAGATAGTGAGATTATAATATGTTGACGGTGTCTCAACTAGAGTCAAAGCAATTATTACTCTTACAATACTTGAAATGTTTATTGTACAAACATAAGTAGAGCCTGGCAAACGAAAGCGTGACCTGAGAAAACGCGGCAAATTCAAAAAATTTACATGTGGTATTACTAACTGTTTTTCACTTCGCAGATTCCTTGAATATCTTCAAAATTATCATCAACGGTATCATCATCATCATAATTATGGTCAATATATCAAATAATCAGCCAAAAAGGATTAAGATTACATAGTCATAGGTACTAACCTGAAAAATCCGACATCGCATGTAAACATTGTTGTTTCTCTTGGAAAACAACTTCTTTCTCCTCTTGTTTTTGCTTGAACTTACTGATCATGGTATGTAGCAGCTTTCGCACATTACTTTTTATTGTTTTACCCATATATTACGGCAATTATAAATGAAAAATAATTGAGTTCACAAAATACTGACAAGACTTTGACTTGCCTTTGACAGAGAAATAATGTTGCCATATAAAAACATTTAAAAAAATCCAGATCACGCTTTTGTTTGCCAGACTCTAACTATTAATGGACCGGGGTGATTTTGAACCGCCGATTCATTGAGTGATTGAGCATTGTTGTCAATCCCTGGCCACAATAATGGCGGTAACATCTTGGTTCCATGATGCCACACAACAACAAACACCTAAAAGTCTACTAGTAAAATGGTTACTATCCCCCCCCCCAGCCCCCACCAACATTGACATTTATTTTTATTTATTTTGTCACTCCGCAAGCGACGATTTGAGGGTGCGACCAAACCGCCGCATATACGCAGGGACGTGTCGTATGCGTCACGTTTTCTCATCGTTTCTTCATACATTTTGTTTGGGGTGCATGTCGGGTTACCTCCACGTGTGGCCAAGAGCTGCGGTTCGTTTCTGGATCCGTCCGGGGGGAAGAGCAGTGCTTGGTCCGGTGCACCCTGGGCAACGGCTAATGATTTCCTGGCAGTATCTGAGGGATATCATTGACCGTGGGCTAAGAGCTCGACAGGGGGGGAGGGGGGTCTTTGACCGTGTTACCGTACAACGTTGCCGACATTTTGTCACAAGATTTTATTTTAAGAAAATTTTACTTTTTTTTGAAGTTAACTTTTAAATTTTTTTGAAGTTGTCGTCGCTATAACGACTTGTAACGCCACAAATAAAAAAGAAGAAGAAGAAGAAGAAGTACATTTTGTTGCGATTCCGTAACGTCACCGTTTTTTATCGCATTTACCGTTTTTTAGGGTCGCACCCTGATGTACCTATTTCAGTTACCTACTTGGGCGCACATTTCCAGAGCTATTTTCCCAAAACGAGTTTATAAAATCGGCCGTTAACCGGAGTTTAATACGGAACCCAAACCAAACGTATTGCGCCCGTACCTTGCCTCACTTAGCTTAACTATAAAAAAAATCCTTGGCATTTCCGACGTGGATCCGCGGTCGGCGCGGAACCCTGCGCGCGCGCACGTCGTGTAGCGCAGCGATCGCCCGATAACGACCGAACGATTCTTTGTTGGGCCAACAACGTCCGTCTGTACAGTCATCGTCAAAACTATGTGACTTTAGGACCTTGTTGCTTGAACACGGCGGGACTGGTGTGCGTGTGAACTTGGCCATTCTTTTACAGAATATTTTTGATAGTTGTAGCTAAGTTCTGCTTTTCGATGCATTTCTTCCGCTTGCTCCGGAAAGACGTAATTATAATTAGTAAAAATTATCTTAACCACCATTATCATTAAAAAACCGGCCAAGTGCGAGTCGGACTCGCGCACGAAGGGTTCAGTACCAGAAATACTCTGTTGTTTGGGCTCCCCCTTAATTATTATTATTATTTTGATTTTAGTATTTGTTGTTGTAGCCAAAATGTCAGCGCCTTAATGAGGTTAGTTAAGTAATTACCACCGCCTATCCCAACCCAAAGTATACATACACTGTGTGAGGATGGGCGTTGGGAGGTGACTGAATAGGCCGAGTTTAGAGTAAATACTGTCCTTTATTATAATATAGACTTACGCTTATATAGTAACATACTGGGAGAGTGTGAGTGTGGCACAGCTCACACTACACCTCCCCCCTTGAAAAAGAAAAAAAAAATGGTACACAATTGTTTAAAAAAATAATCTTATACACTTACAGCAAAAACTTAAAAAAAATCACTAAGTACTAACAATTATTTGCTTATATCTAAATTTGCACGCTTTGTTGACGAGATACAAATGAAAGTTAATACATGACGCATTTGTTTGTTTCGTTACCTATTTAGTTTGGATATGTGTCACTCTTAAAAAAATATCTTTAATCTTTTAGTTACCTAGGTAACATACACAATATTTGTGTAAAATTTTGCTTTATTCATATATTACTGTATTTCCTATCTTCTTAACTTCAGACTCTTTCATCTATATTTCATCTCAATGCCTTGTGGCCTTTCTTTTATACACTTCTACTTTTATAATTTCCTTATCTTTCTTCAATAATACGTCTCCTTAGTGAGCAACTTTGGCTTCACTTTTTGGCATGGTGCACACTACACATATTATTTATATGGTCGGCCGACCTTATTTCACATATTCTTTATTCAATCAGGATACAGGTTTTTTTTTTTATTTACTTTCGTGCGCGCACATACATTAAACCATTTATAACATAATACACAGGCAGTTCATTTAACACTTCCATACTTAATTTGCATTCCTTGTGTCCAAGAGTCCCCACAGTGTCTATTTCACATTCACTTCACTTCATAAATTATTTGTCCTTCCTTTTTTTTATTTTATTTATTGTCTCTTATTTAATTTGCCAAGGCCGCACTGGCAGGGTCGCCATGTGAGGATGGGCGTTGGGAGGTGACTGAATAGGCCGAGTTTAGAGTAAATACTGTCCTTTATTATAATATAGACTTACGCTTATATAGTAACATACTGGGAGAGTGTGAGTGTGGCACAGCTCACACTACAACTGTAACTACTAACTCTAGTTAGTCGTGTTTTAAATTCTACACCACCAATTTAAGTAAACCGCTTTACAATACTAATTACGCTAAGAACTCATATTATATGTATATACGCATATTGCCCGCACTTGTGATTCCTATAACCGTTATTGTAATAATTAATATAGAATTGTTTAACGTTTCCTTCCATACATTTAGAGAAAGTTTATATAAATTATTTTAAGTCTTTTTTTCTTTTTTAAAAAATGTAGCTTGTTGCATTCAATTTAAGTATTTTTGATATTTGTTTCGCGTCCTTACGCGTCTGTCACATTCAGCTAGGAGGCTGAATTACTTAAACTTGCTATGCTAAATGTGAACACTGTTTTGTCAATGATATAAACTTTTTGTGATTTGTTTATGAGCCATGTGTGACTGTTTGTGTTCCAATAAATAAATAAATAAATCTAACTAATATTATAAATGCGAAAATATGGATGGATAGATGGATGATGGATGGAAGGATGTTTGTTTGTTACTCAATCACGCCAGAACGGCCCAACGGATCTGGATGAAATTCGGCACATAGATAGAGAAGAGTCTGGAATAGCACATAGGCTACTTTTTATCCCGGAAAATTGCGTTGTTCCCGCGGGTTAGCGATAAACGAATTCTTTGCAGACGAAGTCGCTGGCAACAGCTAGTAATTAAGTAAATAAACTTCATGCAAAAATCAGTACGGCACGGCGGGATGCGGTTGCCGTCACGTTACACAATATGACGTGATGACTAGTTTGCGTGTGCGCAGCGGCCGCGACACCCTCCCGGCGCTGGGGGGCCGCTCAATCGTAACTAGATATTTAAACGTTTACAATTCCAATCGGTACAAACAAAACAGACTGTGTCTTCCGATGCCTAAAGATCAAGTATATTTTTCTTGTTGTTTTCAAAGTCATCTAAGATGTTTACCCTTGGTATTATAGACTCGCGGCATAAAAGATCTGCGATCAAACATTTTTAACGCGAGTGGGAAAAAGTTACTAAAATGCAATGTGCGTTTCCAAAAATTTGCACGACATTAAAAAAAGGTTTATTTTATGAGTCCCTAAACGTCGTCTCTACGTCTCTGCGAATGTTACAAACGATTTTATTGGTAAATATAACTAATCATCTGGCGATACCCTCCCTCTTTCGTAATAACCCGTATTCTGCCTATTATCTTCCACCACAAACATAAAGTAAGTCAAGTGTGAGTTAGCAAAATACTCGACGTTGACTGGCACATCGTAAACTTTCTCAAAGCTCCCTCAGTGCTCAACAAATAAGCGGCGTCGGGCTCGATTGCCGGCCCTTGCTCGTCAATAAGGCGAGCAGTCTCGACAGCAACAAACGCCTCTCCTAAACCTGCGCCTGCGCCATTAGCGGCGCAACATCCATAACTTGACGGCTAGCACTGCCCTAACTAACCCTGCAGAACACACACTAAAACACTACCACCATAAACATGCTATCTCTACCTTACGGACTAGTAAAGAGAAAGACAGCATCAAAGTTCCTGAGCGACTCGGCGGTATCGTTAGTGTATCTAATAAGGGTTCTGCTTTGAGTAAGTCGATACATTTAATTGGTCTCTGTAAGGTCTGGAACCCCTGGGCAGTGGCTAAGGGGGACTGATGGTGCGCCGGAGCAGGCCGGGCATAGCCCTCGGGGTTTAAGGCATTACTTAGCAGAGTGAATGCTACGATCAATTGGCTACTTTGTAGATAAACTGTCAGAAGAAGTTAGTTGCAAATTGAAATATGATCGATTGGATAAGTCTGTCTTACCAAGCTAATCTTATTAGATAACGTACTATAGCGTCCTAATAAGAATTGAGGGTGGGAAATGGATCATGATTTTAAAATTTCCGCAGATGTGCAGACGCATGCGCAATGAGGAACCGCGCCGCTCCTAATTAGCCCATAATAAATAGCCAACAGCTCAGACCACCCTACCAAAGAAAAAGAAGCAGATATACGCGAGTACGAGTCGTCTGAACAGCTGTTTCCTTCTCGTGTGTAACGGCATCTTTCTCGGCGCGCGCGCAGCCATATCTCCACCAATAAGGATGCGATTACACCTGTAATTGTAAACTAATGTACTTCGTAGCGAACCATAAATGGGGGCATTAACCTTATCGGATCGGATTCTCGAGGCAGAGCGGAGCAAGAAGACAGAACTATGCTATGTTACTTATGTTAATCGGGGTGTTTGTAGGCGAGCTTCACACTCGAGCAGGTTCATTAAGCGTAATCGAATGGATTAATTGAGATTATGTACGAACAAATAATGATCCGACGTCAACCGAGCGTTAAGTGTAAATGAATTGGAACTGCGCGTGTTTGAATAATGACTTCTCTAATTAAATAATAAAAAACTTCGACAACTGTTTATTAAACGAGTCGTGAAACATGAACCATTTGTAAAATCGATGTTGGCATCATCAATATAACGAATTACTATTATCGTTTTTATATTAATTTAGAGAGTAGACATTGTAAAGCGATTTGTATTAATAGAGGTGATCCGCACGGGACGGTACAGCGAGACAAATGACGACCGCGTCATGATATACCGCGCCCACGCCTTTACTCCGTTAGGTAGTGCTTTTATCTAGATATTTTTTGTTCACGATAGGTACCTACCCACATACAAACGTGCCTTTAGTCTGTTCATACATACATACATGCATACATACCGTCACGCCACTTACCCACAGGGATAGGCAGAGACTACTTTGTTCCACTTGCTACGATCCTGACATACCTCTCGCTTCATTCACATTCATCAATCTAATTTTTCAGTATCTTTTAGAAATATGAAATGACTATGAACAGACTACGACTAGATTGATGAATGTAACTGTAAAAATATAACAAAAATCGAGAGGTAAAATTTTCGATACACTGATAATTGTTACTTTGTGTAATAGTTAAAATGTTAGCTTATTTTTTTTTACTTTTTTTTTATCTACTTTATTATTTATCTAAACAGTAGTCAGTTGGGTTGACTAAAAAAAACTGAAATTGAAAAATATTAAGATATTTTTACATAATAACTTGTGTCTAAGAAGTGATTTTATATTTCGCCAGCAAACGTTTACTGTTAAAAATTATTTTCTTAACAATTTAAAATTAATTAAATTGGGGTCTACCCGTGATCATGGTGCATATACAACTTTGTGAAAACACCGGGAGCTTATCAGAGAATTAAAAAAAAATCTTTCTAGCAATTTTAAAATGAAATCGAAAATCACTCCCCGGTTCTAATTGGCTCCGGACAGTGTGTCAGCGTCAGCGCCGATGGCTGCGCTGCGCTGTTACCACCACAAGGGACTCCTTATTGGGGCCTACTAATTAGTATTCAATACCAACTTACATTTTTACTTTAAGCCCGGACAGTTTCACACAGCTCCGGTCACGACTCGAAATGTATAGCGGCAGTAGCAGCGCCGTGATTGGTCAGCGTGCGCCGTAGCTCTGCGCTGCGTGCACTAGTTTGCTAAAATTTATTGTCATTGCGTATTAGATTTCATTAAATGTGTATCATTAAAAGCTAAGGTTAATTGCTATCGGATGATTAGCTTACGAGGCGAGTTAGAAGATAGTTAGCAGTAGTTTTATTTCTAACCGTTGGATTGGATACATGATTGCCAAAGCAGAGAGCTTTATTTCTGTAGGTATTTCCAAATAGGACATTTATCCGGTGAAATCTCACAAATAGCATGTTATGCTTATGCTATCGGTTGTCGGCTACTTAGTATTTTCGTGCTAAATAGAGTGACTAGTCGTGGGGCAAACATTGGATTAGGATTACAGGAAACGTCCTTGAAGAAAAGTGAGTGTTGGTACTATTTTATTTGACGTACCTATGTATGTATCTTTGTGTATATTTGTGGAGCGTAGCTCCCAGACGATGAACCGATTTCGATTTGTTTTTTTTTTATCTCTTGTCTTGTTAGTTGGTAATCATTCATTTGTAGAGTTCAGATTCTCCAACCACTAGGATATTAGTCGTAAAAATACTTGAGATAAACGAATCATTAATCCGATCGACATTATAAAGCTTTGAAAGCGTACCTAAGTAGGATCAATAGTCGCCTGCGCGCTACAGCAAGAGATCTATAGATCGCAATAGCCTTTATGATCGCTCGTGAGGGCTTCATTAAGATAATCGCGCAGCCTCCTACCCCCCAGAGGAGGGGGGAGTAATGATGCTGATAAATAAGATGATAGCCCGTAATGCATACTTAATTATTAACTTGATTAGCTCCTAAGATAGACTAATTAATACATCGATAGCTAAAGGAAGAAGTTTTTGTTGTTCTGTATGCTTAGTGTAGGTTTTCGGTCACAAAATACGTCTCGAAGGCGTTTGCGTTGAAATGTCAGTATGCTTAGTGTAAGTTTTCGTTCACAAAACACGTCTCGAACGAGTTTGAGTTTTAACTCAAACTCGTTCGAGACGTGTTTTAATGTCAAATAATATGAGAACTGTTTGTTGCCGTTTCGATCCGCTAGTGGCGTTGCCAATTATTCCATAGTAATTGATACGTTTACGTGAACGCGTTCGAGACGTTTTTATATGCGAAAACTTACACTAGAGGCTCTGGTTAGAAGTCGAGCGATCAATGTCGGAATTCGCTTCTATGGGAATATCACTTGAAAGTTGCAAAAAATCTAGTTCAATTTGAAATAAGTAAGTATGAAAAAATATTACAAAAGAACACAGTTGTTCTATTAAATGGTTTTTACTAGTCGTTAATGTAACAAGTCCTAGTTTTAAGCAACACGCAACACCTAGAACACAGGTTTTAAAAGCTAGAGACTTGTATTCCTACAGATGTATCAAAAATCTTGGTCATTTAACTATTTAGCTAATATTATAGATGCGAAAGTATGGATGGATGGATGGATGTTTGTTTGTTACTCAATCACGCCAGAACGGCCCAACAGATCTGGATGAAGTTCGGCACATAATAATAATAATAATAATAATAATATCAGGGAACAATTCACACAAATTGACCTAGTTCCAAAGTAAGCGCTAGTAAGGCTTGTGTTATGGGTACTAGACAACGATATACATACTTATAAAGAGAAATACATACTTATATAGATAGAAAACATCCATAACTCAGGAACAAATATTCGTGCTCATCACACAAATATATGCCCTTACCAGGATTCGAACCCAGGACGCTTGCTTCGTAGGCAGGGTCACTACCAACTAGGCCAACCGCGTCGCATAGATAGAGAAAAGTCTGGAATAGCACATAGGCTACTTTTTATCCCGGAAAATTGCGTAGTTCCCGCGGGATTGCGATAAACGAATTCTTTGCAGACGAAGTCGCTGGCAACAGCTAGTATTTTATAACGGTCATGATTTTCTACAATGTGGCATTATTTGTAAAGTGACCCATGTTCTACTTAGTTTGAAAAAACTTAAGGATGTAGTTTGAAATCCATTCATGCTATAAATAGTTAAGAAAATAAAACATATCTCTAAACCTAATATCGTTATTGTAAGATGTCAGGGGTGTACTTAGTAACAAGTTCGTATCATACCACCCCTCTCACTCTTATATAAAACCCAATTAATGCGAGTGGAATGGCATGACGCAAACATCTAGTTTCTAATTTCACAGTATAGGTACCTAAGAGCAGAACAAAAGATATCAACGGGCGTGTGTTGAACTTGCCTGCATTAGTATTCAGGAGGAGGTTCTCAGCTCAGGCTTTATGGGGCCGAGATAAGTCGGAAATGTGAGCGATCTACATACAGACAGACATGGCGATCATTATCAGCCACTAAGAAATTAGAAAGCTTGCCACGCAGAAAAGTCAGGTCAGGGAAACAATGGAATTTTTGTAAATTTCCGTGAGGATTATCAAATGTTTGACTGCTGGTGATGGTTCACGCGTGCAAAGCCGCGGGTGAAAGTTAGTGTATACGGCACGTAAGTTTAGCGTTGACCTTGTATGCGCAGAAGTATAAAATACGGTATCCGTGGGTGCGCAGATCCCCTCCACGTGAAACGTCAGCGCTAGACTTACGTGCCGGCACGTATACATGAACTTAGACAGGAAAGAAATAAGGAAATAAAGTACTAGGTGATTGAAGAACAACACCCACCATTAAATTTCAGTAATTTAAGAGAAGTACACACCTTCATGGTCTTTCAGATTTATTCCGGTATAGATATTTCAGCAGTTTGTGTTGGTTGTGATTGAACACTTCCGTACAAATTTGTCCTCGTAGTTTTGGATTCAAAATGAAAAATCACCCCTTTTATGTACGGTTAGGGTGCGACCACACCGCCGCTTAAAAAACGGTGACATTACGGAATCGGAACAATAATAATACGTGCCCGGTAGGGCCTTGTGCAAGGTCCGTCCGGATTGCTACCACCATCTTACTCGCTAATCCTGCCGCTAAGCAGCAGTGCTTCCGCTGCTGTGTTCCGGTGTGGAGAGTAAGACAGCCGGGGAAATTACGGGCACAAGAGGCATTTCATCTAAGTCCTCTAGGTTGGCAACGCATCTGCAATCCCTCCGGGGTTGCGGGTGTCTATGGGCAGTGGTGATCGCTTACCATCAGGTGACCCACTTGCTCGTTTTCCTTCCTATTCATATTAAAAAAAAGTCGGAATTAGGACGTCATGGTGAGGCCCCTGTTACACGGACTCCGAAACCATCCAATTTTTACATACATACATAAATCACGTCTTTATCTCTTACGGGGTAAACAGAAGCTAAGGTGACAAGACTTAAATGCCACGTTTAGCATGAGTGTGGGCGTATAGGTGGAAAGGGAAATGAAAAAAAAACAAATTCAGTTTCAGTTCAGGGGCCTTACCATGACGTCTTAATGCGATTCAGTTTAGGTTCGCTCGCTGTCAGATTCATACTAAAAAGTGACAGCTAAAACTTGAACTGAGTCGGAATTAGGACGTCATGGTAAGGCCCCTGTTCAGTTTATTTATTCAAAAAACAATTTTCGTTGTGTACGAATATTACATACTTAATTAATACAGTCCTACTCAAATTAAAACTAAGAAAATAATGATATTTAATTAGAATGTCAAATATAAAGGAACAAAAAAGCCAACAATAACACATTTATAAACTTTACTTTTTTAGCCTGTAACTAACAAACCAGGGATGTAACGGAAGTAGTTTTATCGGAACCGGAGCCGGAATCGGAGTTTTTAAATTTGCTTTATCGGAATCGGAACCGGAGTCGGAATCGGAATCGGAAGCAGGGTGACATGAGAGAGAATTATTATTTAAGGACAAATTTAAGGAAAATATGGTAGGTGTGTAATATTGACTGAAAGGCTTAACTGATCATATTACGATTCAGGTTCCAGTCAGCCAGTGTTGTCACACTTATAGACGCTCATCTCATAGTTTGCGTATTCGATGGATCGAATAAAAAACATCGATATATACTCGATGTTGAAGTATTAACAATACATCGGTTCAATACGATGCATCGTTACTATACATCGAGTGTTTACAATACATCGATGTATATCGTCCATCTCTAGTCGGCACACGTCGCCGCACTCGCCCGCTATCTATGCTTCGACCTCCGATTCAAACCTCCGATTAAAAAATGTCGGAGCCGGAGTCGGAACCGAAAGTATAATAGTAATCGGAAGTTCCGACTTAACGGAACCGGAACCGAAGCTCCGTAACATCCCTATAACAAACCATTGATCTCATTTTGCGGAAATTTCAAATGCTTAGCTTACGGTTCAAAAACAATAGTCACGAGGCAGACGGACCAACTATAGCAATAGCAATAACCATAAGTGATGATTTTGACGCGGAATTATATTTGACAGAAAACCTGTGAAATATTATGTCAAAATCGTTCAGTCGTCCATTATTGATATTGTTACAGTTAGGGTGCGACCAAACCGCCACGTATACGCGGTGACGTGTCGTATGCGTCACGTTTTCTTACCGTTTCTTCATACATTTTGTTGCGATTCCGTAACGTCACCGTTTTTTAAGTGGCGGTGTGGTCGCACCCTTACTGGTGCAACTCGCGCTTAGTAATAGTCTCGTTAAGCTTTGGATACGAAATCCTCATGAAACCATAAAGTACCTACTAATATCATAAAGAGTTAAAGTTTGTGAGGTTGTAGTAGGTTTTTTTTAATATAAGGGGGTGCAAACGAGCAGACGGGTCACCTGATGGAAAGTGATCACCATCGCCCAGGGACACCTGCAAGTCTTGGGGAATCACAAGTGCGTTGCCGGCCCTTTCAAGAACAGGTAGGCTCGCTTTTTAAAGATCCCTAAGATCTCTGGATCTAGTGAACCGATATTGAAAATTTTTTGGCCAATAAAAGCTACATTTGTTGTCAGTGGCATTGGCTATATTTAGGATATTCTGCGCGGACGAAGTCGCGGGAAGACAGCCACTTTTTAATAAACATTTAATGACTTGTTGGCTTCGGCCTGGCGCGTAGTTGACGCGGGTCACGTCGAGCACCCTCCTCCGCCCACCCCTCTCCCCCGACATGGCCGAGTCGTGCTCACGACCGCTGCTCGCTCTGTTTTAGACTTCCCGATATTTCAGATCGTAATAAAAATCAGGCTTTCCTGACCGGATGCATTAGCTCCGCGCGTAAAGCTCGGCATCCACCGCGGGTCACGTTGCGCCCATTGTTCGCGTGCGCGCGCGCCGGCCAATCAGCGCCGGCCCCGCCCCCCGCGCCCGCCGCCCATTGGCCGACGGAACCCGAGCTGCGGAACCACCGCAGCCGCAGGCATCCAGTGCTTGCTATGCCTAAATGCCACAGCAAAGTTTGGTCGCAGTGATAAACTGTGTAGGTTCTTAGACGATATAATGCTCACGATTCAGAAGTCGAAGAGGGAACGAAAGGCATGATTTTGTAGTAAACTTCAGACGTAATGCAGTAATGATTCAATAAACAGCTAGAGCTAGTATTTCACTGTTCGACTACTCAGTTCCGCGGTCATGAGTTCCCACCGTTAGCTGAATGCCCGCGTATCATTTGCTTGCATCAGGCTTGAAGAATTGCGTTATGTTTCTTGTACCTATATTTTGCGGGTTGTCCTCGTGCAAAGTTTGTCTGGATTGCTACCACAAGCTCACTTGCTAATCCTAACCCCAAACAGCAGTGCTTGCGCTGCTGTATTCCGGTGTGGAGAATAAGCCAGTGAAATTGCTAGCACGTGCGGTATTCTATATATCTTAGCCCTTTAGAACTTGACGAGTCAGAACATGACGCCCTGTAAAGGGCACACAACATAAACTTAATGATTAATTTCTAAACGACACTGAAAATTAGAATACATTGTAAAATCCGAAAAGTAAAGCTATGGCCGGGAATCGAACCCGGGTCCTCGTCATTCCGTGACGCGTGCTATACCCCTACACCACCCATAGCAGGTGAGTAAGCCTCCGAATTTTTCTATCTGTTACCAACTGTCACGTGACCTTGTTACTATGCGAATATTTGTCGCTAAGCGTCATCTGTTTGAATGATGTCTGTACGACACAATTACAAACTCCCGTAGAACATGTACTGCTCTCCAGGGACGAGAGAAGGCGCTGTTTTTCAAATGATAGGAAATATCAAATTAATCAAGAAATTTACTAATATTTACTATTTTTACTGTTTTTTATTTAATGATTTAGGCAAACATTGTAGAGGCACTAAATAAATGCTTCGAGGAGCCCGCGCCTCTAACAATTTTGTTGGTAAAAGATTAAAAAATTGCCGGTTTGTCTGCGCCCACGCAGCTCCAGCCGATAGATCAATGACACGCGATGGCAACCGATACGCTAACAGGAAATGAATCACTCCGCAAAAACTAATAGCAAATATACCATACATGAAACGTTTAGAGGTCACGGATATCAGATGTATATTAGCCTATTATGGCGTGATGCTTCGAGTTAAAATAATAAGGTAAGACGAGTTTTTTCATTAATATAGAGTAGAGTATTGAATATACAAATAAGTTGTAACACCTTTTAAAATTCGCTTTGCCAAAAGTCACATTGAATCCTGTGTTCATGTTTTACAAGAAAACCACCACCACCCTTGGACACCCACAACACCAAAGGATTGCGGATGCGTTGCCAGCCTAAAGGGCTTACGTGAAATTTCACCGGCTGTCTTCTCTCCACGCCGGAACACAGCAGCGCAAACACTGCTACTTGCGGCAGGATTAATGAGAAAGATGGTGGCAGCCATCCGACGGACCTTGCACAAGGTGTTACCACCGAAAAATCTCTCCCAGTTAAACTTTGAACGATTGACAGTGAGTCAGAATTAAGATTCCGCAGACACACGAAGATAATTTAAAAGTTCCTTACAACTATTGGGATCACCGAAAGGTCACCTAAATCGTAACAGGGAAAGAAAATGAAGGGAAATCTTGTAGTTGGAAGCCGAGCGTAATGACGGGGTAGCTGCTTGGCGGAGCCTCACCGATCCTTCACCTTTGGGCCCGCTGTCCACCGAGACGGACGCGAGAAAACGTGGCAAGCAACCACAACCCCCATTTGATGTGACAACTATTAATCCGATGTCTTTGGGATATTAGTACGGGTCCTTAACTTAAAATACGGTCCCATCCTGAAGAAAGCATGAAACTTGGCATGAATGTAGCTGTCATATATGTGCTTCAATGGCGATATGGAAGCACGTCGAGAAATTATTTTTCCCCCCTTTCCCCCCTTTTTATGTGCCAAATCGTGTTTTTTATTATTTTTACAGATTTCATTAAAAAAATCGGCTACACCACAGTTTGTCTGACTACTGCGGCCTTACCATGACGTCTTAGTGCGATTCAATTCAGATTCAGTGTAGGTTCGCTCGCTGTCAGATCCGTACAAAAAAAATACAGCTAAAACCTGAACTGAGTCGAAATTGAATTGCATTAAGACGTCATGGTAGCCCCTGTACTCTGTTCAAGTTTACAAACTTACAACCGTAACTATCTATTTTGTTCAAGACTTTGAATACCTTCACAATCCCTTTTATAAAATGTATTAATTGTATTATAGGTAAGTTAAGTAGAATTTAAGTACTAGGTACTGTAAATCTATTTTATTTAAAAAAAATGACTTTCTGCCAAGTTTCTTGCGGCGCATTCTTCTTGGCAATGATGGTCTTTCCGAATGCGCTGGTAGATTTAAAAAAACACATGTAATAAAAGAGCCCATGGCGGCCTATTTGCAAAATAAACTTTTGAATCTTCAGGCGACAATGACAGTAATTTTTCTCTTAATTTTCATTGGCGAGTCAGGCGGTGGACAGCGGGCCTAACGGCGACGTGGTTGCGCTGCGCCGGCGCACGAGTCCACCATTTGTAATTAAAGCATCGTGGCTAATGCGCCGATAAGATGGCCGATAGCCTGAACCTTATCTTACGGAACGGTTATGCGAGACGATCCGATTAGCGGGGTCGTGCCGCCACCATGTTGTATTGCAAATTACTTAAAAAGATAAGATTCCACTTGCCAAGTCAAGCAAATAAATAAACAACTTCAGATAATATATTGACACCAATTTACCTAGTCCCAAACTAAGCAAAGCTTGTAGTATGAACTAGAAAATGCAACTAGACTACTTTTAGAGCAAGTTGAGTCAGAAATTTTAAGCGGCAAGTGAAAACAGAAAATATTAGTTCTAATACTAACCCTTTCTCCCCCCACAATCCTTTCTCACTCCGTTTTATGGTACAACCAGAACTTGGAAAAGTCTAAAAGTCAAAAGTTTATTTTGCAAATAGGCCGCCAAGGGCTCTTTTACATGTATTTTTTTAATCTACCAGCGCATTCGGAAATACCATCATTGCCAAGAAGAATGCGCCGCAAGAAACTTGGCAGAAAGTCATTTTTTTTCAAAATAAAATAGATTCCATCCGATGGACGGTAACAACTCTGAATACTCTGATATAGTGACTATATCAAATCAACCCCATACTAGTTTGCTTGTACTACTGAATTATCTTCCACACGGATGCAAAACCGCAGTGCAGTCGCGTGCAATCAAAATTATGCTGGTTACACGTAAAAGGAACAAAAGTTTTCTTTTTGCGGACATTCAGTCAATTATTAACATAAGCTTACGTGTCCATAGAAAAGATGAAACTAGTTCTATATAACTAAGTATCCATGGTCAAGATACTTGCCTACTTCCACGACACAACTTTTATCATCTTTTGCTAGAGTCTAGACCAATAATTTTTTTATAAATAGGTAAGTATGTACAAAAAACAACGAATTTGTATCAAACCTGTTTAATACTTCACGAACTCTCAATGTCTCAATACATTCCATTCGATGACTATTTCCATAAAAGATAAGGTCCTAACAAAAAAAAGATGATGAAAGCAACAAGATGAAATTTCTACGGGTGCTTCTGACTTATATTTTTAATCTTAAAATGTAATGTAACCATGTTGCGTGACTGTACGCCTCACGCCTCGAATATCTCCGCAATTTACACCTGCAATAAATAAATTAATTGACCGCGAACAAACAGCGATCGGCTATCAACCGCGCCGGCGTCCGCGTGCGTGATCCTTGCGCACACGCATCGCTAAACCCTCCACCCAATACATAATCGCATCCTTTACACCGCGCCAAGGAAAGAACAGGATAGCTTCAGTAACTGTTGGTGGTTTTGTTGGTGTTGTTGTTGTTGCTGCTGGCAGGCGTCGGACGGACGTATCGCGATCGCGGCAATAAATCGCGGCCGACAAACGACGCCGCGGCACGCCACAAGCGATGCTGGGGCGGGAGATAGTTCAGGTAGCGTTTAAACCAGACTATTCTGTACCAACTTATTTGGCAAATATCTAAGCTGTTTTCCAACATTTAGGACGTGTTTCACCACTCTCTGCTAAGTTCCGGTTATCTTAACTGTCAGTTATCTATGATTCAGTCTCTATTTATTACTATGAAACAGACAGAGACATCATTCTAGATAACTGACACTTAAGGTAACTGGGACTTAACAGCCAGTAGTGAAACCAAGGGCGGATCCAGGGGGGTCATGGGGGTCATGACCGCCCAATAGAGCTGGTTCCAGGACCTTGGCGGACCAGTATATCTGTTATTATAAAAATTGAATTATATAACTTTTTCTGACTTAACCACGACCATGTGACACCCCTGGCGCTAAAGCTAGATCCGCCCTTGAGTGAACAAGCCCTTAGTCTTTAAAAGACTCTATTCAAGTCAACAACATCGCTTAGGAAAATGGACAAATACGAAGTAAAATTCGAAGACTTACCTACCTGTTGTGGGTGGTTTAGGGGTAAAGCACGTACCACGGATTGATGAGGATTCGGGTTCGATTCCCAGCCGTAGCTTTAAATTTTGGATTTTTAGTTTTCAGTATCGTTTAGAAATATAAAAGGCAACGAAATGCTTGAAGATTTTACGGGCTCTACATCTATACTTATTCAAAGTCAAAGTCAAAAGTTTATTTTGCAAATAGGCCGCCAAGGGCTCTTTTACAAGTCTTTTTTTGAATCTACCAGCGCATTCGGAAATACCATCATTGCCAAGAAGAATGCGCCGCAAGAAACTTGGCAGAAAGTCATTTTTTCAAAATAAAATAGATTTACAATAGTACTGAAATTCTACTTAACTTACCTATAATACAATTAATACATTTTATAAAAGGGATGTAAAAGGTCCCTAAGTTAAGTCCGTACCTTAAATTACTCGCTAATCCTGCCTCCAAGCAGCGGTGCTTGCGCTGCTATATTGAGTGAGACAACCGTTGAAATTACTGGCACGTGAGGTATTCTGTCTTAGCCGTATTCAGGCAACGCATCATCTTTCCATCAGGTGACCCACTTACTCGTTAAACCTTAAACCGTACCGGTACCGTACCGTACCATAGTACCGTGTCGTAGTCGTCGTTGTGATCTATAAAAATACCTACTTACTAAGCGAAAAGGTTAAGTTAAGATTTCCTCAAGTCAAGATGTGTTTAGCCTCTTAACCAGGGAATAAAGCGTCTCACAGGCAAGACACTCAGATGTCACAGGGCACATTCAATGCGACAGTTACGGACAGCTCTGCCGTCGCCGGTGATATATCGACGGCTGAGCCTGCTCGAGTGCGCTCAATTCATAAGGCCTGAGTTATGAGGCTTAAGTGTGATTAAATAGAAGACGGAGTACTAGTGTCAGAAGACAGACACAAGCTATTTTAAGCGGCGTGTTTACTGTTCAAGTTATGCCTTTCAACTGATTGTAAACAGTTTCTTGTGTACTAATCTAAAAGGTACTTAGTCTCGTAATTGTTGTATATTAACGCCAAAGTTCAGACCCGAAAAAATGCCTATAGCAAAAAGACAATGGAGCGTTTCATAAATCTCTATTCAGGTATCAGGTAACGCCTTTGACTTTCCATGTGGAATATTTGTGCAGGTGATTTAGTTAGTATAATTGACTCGTGTATTGTTGTTGATAAGTTTATCATTTGTAATTTTTTCGAAATTTGATTTCCTTTAGACATTTTGAACGTCGACTATAATGTCGATCGATTATGTCATCGACGTATGGAAACGTTTATCAACTGTTCTATTTGCAACAGTATTCCGTCGAACTAAATCTACCATCTGGCTGTAGTATTCTGGATTAAACAACGTTGTAGGCATACTTAACTACCTATAGGTTTAACTTCAGCAGTGCTGTGTGGGACTGTGCCCCCTCACGCCCCGCCCTCCGTACACCACCGCGGAGGAATGTCAGGAGCGGCGCTGTTAGTGTGGGAGCTACATAACCAAAAACAACGTTCATTTAAGTAAGTGAAAAGTTTTTCCGCATTGTTCATGGAAGTATTCGCCAGATGTGTCTTGTTAGAGGTAAATATTGTTGGAAAGTTCCGTAGAACAGAAATTTACATCATTATTTTAACAACAAGTGCTAGAGATTTTATCGCTTAATATGACTTCGGCTTAGCAGTATTTTAACAGAGCTATTAAGTGAGAACATTCCCTGCCCCCTGCCCTTTGCCCCACCGCGCCGGCTCCGAACGCGAAAGCAATTAATGCAAGTGCCGCGGACGAGCCGTTAAAATTTTATGACGTTTTATTTTACATAGGTGTACGATTGCCTGGAGCCATCCGCAAGTATCTTGACAACGGTTATCAATCATACTCGCAGATATTTCATAAAGGGAGTCAACTTCCATGTTATTTTTCACCCATCCCGTTGGCTTTCGAGAGCAACGTGTTGGTTAAATGAATTTGAAGGTTTACACAAGTGTTAGCATTTCACACGGCGGCGTGCAAAGGTGCATACCACCATTTAATATTAAGCCATAATCTCGTATTCTACATCATGTACATACTGAATTGAAAACACTCTCTTTTCCCTAAGACATAGGACTTGAATTTTCGTCCCTTTTAATACACTTCCGATATGCTCTACGGATGTTTAAAATATAAAGCCACTCCCAGATAAAACTTCTCAAAGCTGAATTTAATGCGTTACATGAAAGACGTGAAAGTGATATTTCTGTAAATACATAAATCACGTCTTAATCCTTTACAGAGTAGACAGGGCCTAGGGTGTGTGTAAAGGTGGGGTAAAAGTTTTGATTCCCCTTTCCACCTTTATATGTATTTTTGTAGCAGGCATATAATGTAATAGTTTACAGTGTGTTTCGAGGTTGGGGTCCCGGCGGCGCGGGCGCACGACCCGGCTGCGCTAGTTTCGTGACCGCGGCGCAATTACACGTCACGCGGCGCGCGCGCAGGGCTGCCGCCGCCAGCACAGAGCGCTGCGACAGAAGATGGAAGAAGTTTAATACTATTAAGATTAAGCAACTTACTTAGGGTATTATTTATACTTCAATTGAAACAAGTAAGCGTCACGAAAGTATGATGATTAAAAAAAATACAACCGAATTGAGAACCGCCTGCTTCTTTTTGAAGTCGGTTAATTAGGTACCTACTTAACAATAAAATAAACCATGCCAATTATTTATTTTCATAAATATAATAATGTAGTAAAATATCTATGTATAATATTAGTCCGTCTATTGTATTTGAGCTGAAGAACTGTATAAAAACTATAAGGGTGCGACCACACCGCCGCTTAAAAAACGGTGACGTTACTGAATCGCAACAAAATGTATGACGAAACGGTGAGAAAACGTGACGCATACAGCACGTCACTGCGTATACGCGGCGGTTTGGTCGCACCCTAAAGCAATTGCAGAGAGTTGATCATCAGGCCGCGAGGTCCTGGCGCGGCGGCGCCGGCAGCCCTGCGCGGGCGTACCGACATCGCGCCGATAATTTATGAGAGAGGAGCTTTTCATTTCGCTCCCGACGCCGGCGCGGGCGCCCTCGCTACGAGGACAAGGGAGACTGTCCTGGCTCTACTGCATTTTTACATAAATCACGTGTTTATCCCTTACGGGGTAGGCAGGTCCTAATGTAACAAGACCTAAAGGCCACGTTAAGCATGATTCTGAGCGTCTAGGTGGAAAGGGGAAGCAAAATAGTGATAAAAGTACATTATACATTATAAAGATGTTAACATTGTTCTAAGTCAGTCCATTACTTTTGATAACATTAAATAACTTGTGATCAAAGAAGAAATAGCAACTGCTTACTTGTTTACCTGCTGCTGCTGCTGCTGTGCTGTGCTGTTTGCTTGTTTAGGTACTCTATGGATTCTGTCCGAAATAAATGGTTTTTTTTAGGTATCAGTATAAAATACGAACGAAACGCAAAATAATACGTGTGCCATACTAAAATGAATACTAATATTATAAATACGAAAGTGTGTATTTCTGTGTGTTACTCTATTCACGCTTAAACCGCTGAACTGATTTAGTTGGAATCTGGTATAGATAGAGATAGTTTCAGTCCTGAGAAAGGACATAGGATAGTTTTTATCCCGGAAAACGCATAGTTCCCGCGGGATAGTGACAAGTGAATTCTGCGCAGATGAAGCAGCAGGCAACAGCTAGTGAAAAAGTATAAAACAAACAATTAAGTCACGGCTTAAGGATGTGAATATTTTCATCAAAATTAAACTCTGGTGGAACTTTGGCTGGAAACAAATGATGGGCATAGAAATTAAGGAAAAAGTTAAAAAGATTGGATGAAGAGTTATAGTATTATTTCCGCAAGCGTGGAGGCCGCAGCGTGCAGCGGCGAAGGGCCGAGCGAGCAACAACCGGCAGAGGTCGCGGCAACTGCAATCTATCTGTCACGGATCCGCTCATTGTGTGCATTTTTCCTGCGCCCGCCCCGCCCCGCTCACAACTCGCACGGAATTGCTTTTAATTTTGTTCTTATTACAGCCACTTATGACGAGGTCTAGGCAAAAGAAACAATCGCGACGCTTAAATATACGGGACGAGCGGCTGCGTGAGCGCATGAACCGTGTATATTACAGAGGAACGTTTCAAAATAGCGGGATACGATCTCGGCACAGAAATCATGATCGGTACATAATAAAATGGAGCGTATGTTGTGCGCACAATGGTGTCGCAACGCGCGCAGCCTGCCCGTGCGCGGCGCGGGCGGCGATGCTATCGCGCGTGTTTTGTTCCGGCATAATCCAAAAACTACCGGCCGCCTTTTAAATTACCTCTTACTGTCCGGCCGTCTCCGGCTGACAGTAACATAGCGCTGGCCGCGATACCATCGCCCGTAATGGCCGTGTCGATACAACAACAAACCATCATAACATTGTGAACGATTTCCAGATAAATGCTCACGTTTTCTACACCAATAAAAATACCAATCAAATCGAAACAGCTTACTTTCGTCGCGTGGGCATTCACTGCGCTTCGAATATACTAGATTTGTCCAATAAATAGTGTAGAGCGAGGCATTAGCATATTAATAGACGCGCCCCGCGCCCGCGCCCGCTCTAACGGCGTCTTTAAGGCTTTTATGTAAATGTTATGCGCCGTATCTCTTACTAAAAGTTTCAATTACATGGAGACAGTTTTCTTAATTAGGCCCTATGGGGTACTTAGGCGAGTGCGCCCGCGCCGCTCCGCGCCATGCAAATGAGCACAGATTAGTCCGCTGCGAGGCTGCGACGCTATGAATATTTTGTAACCGCTGTCCAATATAATCAGGTTTCATTAATCCCTTCATAAATTGTAATTGACCCCTCGGTGTTATTGTCTCGTTGATCGCGCCTCGAATAATATCGTGATAAATAACGATAATGCTGTCCGCGGCGGGCGACGTCATCCGACACGCCGCCGCGACAACCACGACACAACTTCATCCATCGCAGCGACTAACTGCTCGGCCTGTTGGGTGGCAATCACATCTCATCGTATAAAGCTGTAGCAATCGGCGGATACCGAGCCGAGTGACGACACGCCTAATACCGGAGAAACACGGCAATTAGAAATAAAGATTAAGTAGCATGATAGAACACGAAATTGCTTAATGTTAAGTACCTAAAAGGAAATAATGAGCAGTGCTCCATAAAGTAATAACTTTGTCCATTACTCCAAGCGCGAGTTCTCACGATAGACCGCCGATATCCCTGCCGCGAGGTAACCGGCTTGATCATATCACGGACAAACGACAGCTATCGATAATTACAATATCCCCTCATTAGGGACTTGTGCTAAGATTATAACTGTCCCCACTTCTAGCGAGACTCGTTGTCATAACATAATCACGGTGTTATCAGACTTCTCGGTAACAGCATGCAGCATTAGCGTGGTTTTAATTCGAGATAGCGACGATAAAGCGAAGCGTTAATGGCGTACACACCAAACACGGCGAACATTCACGGGGTACCGTGTCCCGTGCAGCGACGACGGCGACACGATAAATACCGCGCGACGCGACACGCCGCGACACGACGCGACCCGCTAATTAACCTCGTCCGGAAGTGGCCGGCGCATGCAACGCAAACTGCATCCGTCGCGACGCAGGCGCAGGTTACGCATGCCCGTGTTAACATGTATTTATTTACTAGCTAAAGCTGCTAGCTTAGCGTGCGATTTAGTCTGCATGGAATTAGTATTTTCATGCTCATTTTCAACGCATAGGTATAAAAAAGTTTGTGGGAAACATTCCATTGTCGTAGTCCTTTAGTCTTCCTCGATAAATGGGCTATCTAATAACACTGAAATAATATTGCAAATTGAATCAGTAATTCCTGAAAAAACATGAACTTTTCGGTAAACTAGTATAGATTTCGACTGGTTGCCCATTTTTCGGCAGCGAAACGAACACGGGTGAGCGCTCCAAGACGAAGGACTACGAATTTGTCCGAAACATGTCGAGCATCACTCGAATTTTATACGTGTGTTATCCGTTTTAGTAAGTACATTGACTGGATTGGTATGGATTGTTCGACAACTTAAGACGAAAAGCTGTTCGGAAATCAAAGAGTTTTCAGAAAATCACAAACCGACTTCCAGTAAAAAGACTGTCTGACTTTTAGTCTCGTTCCTGAGTATATATATACGGTGTATATCTATACTAACCTGCTTATTCCTACTCGTAGGGCATTCTCAAATTATGATAGAATCATTTTTTTATGTCACCATATTCCTGCCTCAGCAATATCGTAGATCAGGCCGATCGTTAAAGTCATAAAAGTAAGTAATGTCCAGATACGAGCTGTCAACGAGTTAATAGTTCTGTTTACATAATTATTCGGCATTCCAACCAGATGTCGACCAGGTCAGGGGTTAAACTCTGTTTTAAGCTGGAGCTTCCAACGGACACTGTCAAATACCATAGCAGTGAGTTGCCCTGTCGAGTTCAGCGGATGAGTCAATAAAAATTGTAGGCATTTTAAATACCAACTCTCTGGGGCTCTACCAAGGGTCTACTACCAAGTCAGAATTAGAATTCCGTATCATACCGACCCTTTTGCTCATCTATTAAACACTATTGGAGTTCCTGCTGAAGGAAGTTGGCTACATGAGCCGCACGAGGGCACACAAACTGAGACGAAGCAGTCGCCGTAGCCGGAATCGAAAAGGAGAACTAACTATAATGGTGCGAGGCCTTGCAACTCATAGTGATGGGCAATATTTGCTTGGGATAGCCGGAAAGAGAAAGGTTGGGCGAAGGAAGAAATCTTGGCTCTGTAACATCAGGGAGTGACGGAGACGAGCGCTGCCGAACTGGTCAGCCTCGCTGCGAACAAAAAAAAGAACACGGAGCTATAGATGAACTGAAAGAAGTGTGACGTAGACGGCATGCAACATAAAAAAAATTGTTTTCGGATAGTATGAGGCCAAGCGCGCGAATTTTAAAAGCACCCATGTCTTGTCAAATTGACAGAATTCATTTACAGCAGCATTTTTCTTAAACTCGTATTTCTAATTCAGCAAAATTTTCCTCCATCCGTATGGTTTTGGGTAATGTAACTGCATACAAAAAAAATAGGTGATAGTGGAAGAGCTCGTATGTAAGTAGGTACCTATCTATAGCAACTTACGGTGTTCCTAAGCGTCGCTCCGTTTGCAGTTGAAACCGCTATCAAGACTAAAACAATCTCCCACACTAAACAATCACTTAAGGTATTTTCATTCTTACCTGTCCTATTTGGTAAACAAAATTCTAACCTCAAAACGTCTCATTTTTGTTGGTTTTTAACTACTTCATCGTAAATAAAGGTACTGGAGATAAAATATCAGAGAAATTATGTACAAAATACTGCCTCAGGTTTCTTCGATAACATAATACACCTTATTCTTTACAAAAATTTGTACATTGAGGTTAGAATTTTGTTTACCAAATAGGACAGAAGAATGAAAATACCTTACAAAACTATACATCTTTAGAAAGGAACTGGAAAAGTATGGTATGGGCATTTTGATATTGACACATTCTTAGGCTGATCTGTATTCTTAGAAAAAATAAATTAGATGTAGTCTGGACATCGGAAAAATAGTAAGTATCTGTTCTATCCTCCATAGAATTTGTGTCGTGAACGAGCCTCCAATTTGTTGGCATAACGAACGCACAGCCGGGCTATGCGTTAGCGGCCGTCACGAGCCGATACTCGTTAGAGCAACATTTGACTTTTTGATTTTACACGTTTCCGTGGTTTTCCTGCGCGGGCGCAGGCGTGAAGTAATGAGGTGAGAGCACAAGGCGATGCGCGATACCGCGGTTATGGCGGCGTGTCGTGCCGCGTCGCACGCGAGCCGTCGGGTGGCCGCCGTGTCCCACCGTCACCACTGAAAAAAAAAACGTAGAGGTGTCCGCACTTTAGCGGGAAAAAAAACTAACGTTGCGCTTCATAGATATTTCTATGAGAAGCAGTTATTTTTGAAGCTCAGTAAACTCCAAAAAGTGGGACGTGTATAGGCTGGTGATGATGATGATGAACTCCTAAAAATTCTTCACTTGCTGCGAAGCGTTCCTATGTTAACATTTTGATCAAAATGAACTTAGAAACTTCTCTTTTCACCGTTGCTAAAGATCATAGAACCAAATATTCGTATTCATACCAATTTGTTCAGCAGAACAAGGTTCTTGACAGAGAGACAATCTGACGGACAATGAAGTGATCCTATTGAAGTTCCAAACCCAAGGAAATTGTCTGAACTTTGCTTTTACTTACCTTACGACGCTGCTGATGGTAACGCATATATAGTACCTTAGTTATGTTATGCGAGTTTAGTGCCAAGTACTGCTGACAATTTTGGAAAAACTTAAAAGAATATGATGCGATGCGCGAACCTGAAGAAATATTGTTTTTGAAATACATTAAAATTACAGAGTGTTTGGCTGACAGACACACAAACAATCCACAGTCAAACCACTGATAATACTAGAGACTTGAAGTTTGGAAATCTACCACTGTAAATAGCATCCTAAAGATATGAAACCTAGATTTTTTTTTCTCTGCTATAATTATAATGCCTACGTAACGTAGTTATTCAGTTTAGTTATTGATTGGTAGAGTTGAAATAGAAATCTAACTTCTAACTAATATTATAAATGCGAAAGTATGGATGGATGGATGGATGGATGGATGGATGTTTGTTTGTTTGTTACTCAATCACGCCAGAACGACCTAACGGATCTGGATGAAATTCGGCACATAGATAGAGAAAAGTCTGGAATAGCACATAGGCTACTTTTTATCCCGGAAAATTGCGTAGTTCCCGCGGGATAGCGATAAACGAATTCTTTGCAGACGAAGTCGCTGGCAACAGCTAGTTATTCATAAATTTGATAGAGCTACAGTATTTTGTTAGATGGTTAGCATTCATAATCTACAGCCATGTCTACAAGGGGACCCGAATAACTACTCTGCTCTCATTTTTATTCTGATAGTCAACATATCTTGGCTGAGCGCCGCAGTCCACATTATCGTTGATTTTAGTGCCTGCTTTGATGTAAAATGCTCTCGGGATCCGAAAGGAATACCAATTTAGAAGCAATAAAGTACGTCGTGATTTTATGATCGACATCTCATATCTGCCTTTCTTCATATCAAAAACATAATCATTCCGAACATTATCGTTTCCATTGAAAAGCCTTATTGATTGGAAATTATTTGTAAAGGCGCAGCAATCTGTTGGTGCGGCGCGGGCGCGCGTCCCGTACCTGTTATTCTAATTGATTTCTACTAAACTCATCTCGGCCCCGCGCACCGCGCCTGCGCCCGCGCATACCAGTTTTATTCAAAGAAACCAAATCGACTCTCATACCCGATTCATTGACCCATCGTGGATTTAATCAAACGTCTTTTGTTAACCAAAATTAAATTTCCTGTCAATCATACAAATAACGAATGATTAATTTATGTGAATCGACACAATCATAATTTTACTGAGTTAGAAGCTATCACACAGCGTTTTAATTTAAACAACAAAGAGACGGCCACAGTTTTCGACGCGGTTAAAAAAGTCGGATAAAAACCGTTCCCGGTTCGGGAGTCATCATTCAAATTACGAGATTGGTCACGGCGGCCGTTCGAGACTAACGGTAGCGATTAAAATCGATTACGATAATACGCAGCACTCGAAACTATTCGATACGATGGGGCATTAATCGATCCGATTTCACGCCGCGATACACAGTTAAACACAATAATCGCTTTAATGAATAAAAAGATATATTTCGCGAGGGGAACGAGCACGGGGCGATGTCGCACATGTTAAAAATAAACTCTGACAGAATAATAAACTTCGTGCCCTTATAGCGTCATCCGAACAATATCACGCGATTTGAGCGCATTATGCAGCGATCGTCGATGGTTAATCCCATTATTGTGGGTTGTGAGGACAATACGCGCTCCACTTGTGCAGCTGACGTGATAAAAAACCTGTCGAGGGAGCGCCGAGCGCCTCCCGCGGGACGCTGGCGGCCGCGCCGCGCCGCAGCCCCATTCAAATAATATTTGCCAACGATAAAGCCAAATGGCACCCAATTAAAGCAGACATCAATAAGTGTTAGATGTCCGCGTTTTGCATACACGCCACATTATTTTTATAACGCCGATGTTTAGGCTCTGATATTGATAGCCATCGAGCGAGTCGTCGTAAAATCGCGGGTCCCGTTAGACGAAATTTCTATTAATTGAAGCTGTCAGATGTGTAACATCTGGGAGACAATAAATAATAATGAACTGATAATCAATAATAACGTACAGTCGACTGCATGAAATCAGCTGGACCATACGAATACCTACTTAGTAGCACATTTACTGGTATATATACCTGTTTGTATTTGTAAGCGAATTAAAAGTTCTTGTTTGCCACGAAATGAGATATCAATATCAATTAGCAAGTGATTTGTCATATCGATTCTTATAGAGCGCTCTATTAAGTATTCTAGCTTTTAAAGTAATAGCCGCTAATGGGCTGACTGTAGGCAACTTAATTTAATAAACGGTAAAAACAAACGACGCCGGGTCTATAAAAGTGGAGCGACTGCGCCGCGGTAGGCAACGCGAAATATATTAAAATTAAAATGTTACAAAATAAATCAGCATGGGCTTGGAACCCGTTCCGCGTCGGAAATGTTCTCGGCTCGCTATTCTCACGATAAACACCAATTAGTTTAGAATTACGTTTAACTAAAACGGATAAAATTAGAATAACGTGTATTGCATTGGAGGCTGGAACGTTGCGGGTTACGCTCGACGCAGCCTGCATGTAGCTGCACTTAAAGCTTTAATGAGTGCCTACCCTAGCTTATACCTAACCTTATTAAGTAAGTAAGTATAGGTACATTCTACCTAGTAAGAGTATAATTGTCTGTCTGAAAAATAATTTTCAATACAACTATTCAAAAAACAAACCTACTTAAATGTTCTTTGTTCAATAATATGGATCTCAAAAAATATCAAATTAATCAAGAAATTTACTTCTTGATTTTTAATGTTTACTTTTTACGTTTTACCGTTAGAAATTTAATTTCTAAACGACACTGAAAATTAGAACACATAGAAAAATCCGAAAAGTAAAGCTATGGCCGGGAATCGAACCCGGGTCCTCGTCATTCCGTGACGCGTGCTATACCCCTACACCACCCATAGCAGGTGAGTAAGCCTCCGAATTTTTCTATCTGTTTCCAACTGTCACGTGACCTTGTTACTATGCGAATATTTGTCGCTAAGCGTCATCTGTTTGAATGATGTGTCTGTACGACACAATTACAAACTCCCGTGGAACATGTACTGCTCACCAGGGACGAGAGATGGCGCTGTTTTTCAAATGATAGGAAATATCAAATTAATCAAGAAATTTACTTCTTGATTTTTAATGTTTACTTTTTACGTTTTACCGTTAGAAATTTAATTTCTAAACGACACTGAAAATTAGAACACATAGAAAAATCCGAAAAGTAAAGCTATGGCCGGGAATCGAACCCGGGTCCTCGTCATTCCGTGACGCGTGCTATACCCCTACACCACCCATAGCAGGTGAGTAAGCCTCCGAATTTTTCTATCTGTTTCCAACTGTCACGTGACCTTGTTACTATGCGAATATTTGTCGCTAAGCGTCATCTGTTTCGTCATCTGTTGTTGTTGGATTTTTCTATGTGTTCTAATTTTCAGTGTCGTTTAGAAATTAAATTTCTAACGGTAAAACGTAAAAAGTAAACATTAAAAATCAAGAAGTAAATTTCTTGATTAATTTGATATTTCCTATCATTTGAAAAACAGCGCCATCTCTCGTCCCTGGTGAGCAGTACATGTTCCACGGGAGTTTGTAATTGTGTCGTACAGACACATCATTCAAACAGATGACGCTTAGCGACAAATATTCGCATAGTAACAAGGTCACGTGACAGTTGGAAACAGATAGAAAAATTCGGAGGCTTACTCACCTGCTATGGGTGGTGTAGGGGTATAGCACGCGTCACGGAATGACGAGGACCCGGGTTCGATTCCCGGCCATAGCTTTACTTTTCGGATTTTTCTATGTGTTCTAATTTTCAGTGTCGTTTAGAAATTAATATGGATCTCCGCAACGTAACGCCTGGTCCAATCAATTATTATAAAGATGATGGTTCAGCTACTTTCACGTGTTATCACTAGATAGTATGAAACAAAGTCGCTTTCCGCTGTCTGTCTCTATGTAAGTATGCTTGATCTTTAAAACTAACGCAGAAGCCACCCCCCCTACAATTTTTACTAGGTATCTACAAATTTCGTGCTGTTTCCACTCAGAATCACGAGCTCTTTCCATCCCTGTAGGAGACGAAAGATGTTCCCAAATTTTCATACATTTTTTAATGTTCTTCCTTTTCGTTACTACGCTACGCCCTACGCCATACAAAATACAAAATGTATGGAAATTAGTAACAATAGGAAAAAAAATGGGTCGTTTTTTCGCCCCATTAAGATTGTAAGATTAAGGTAAGATTGCTTTACGTTTCGCAACATGCGTCCGCGATCCCATGGGAAAATTAAGAAAACTGCATTAAAGGCATCTATAGACGAGCTTCATTAAGGATCCAGGTTCTCTATTGTTTGCCCGAATTTCATATAAACTAATTTCACATGCCCGAATTTCATTTGCCATAATTTTATATTCCATAACGATATATATGCCATAATGATCATTAGCCATATTTTCATTTGCCATAATTTTCAGGTGCCATAACGATACGTTTGCCATAAATTTCGTTTTTCCTATTATCAATTGTCCTAATATCATTTGCCATAAAATTCAAATGCCATAATAATTATTTGCCATAAAAAAACCCAGAATTTTGATTCTTGTAATAATAATAATAACTAATTAAAAATGTTATTTTTTTACTACGGGTTGTGTTAATTATCTACGTTTAACAGATGTGATGACATGTGTAGAAAACAAACAAAAATATGAACTGAATGACCCTGAGGCGAAGCCGACGGAGCTCCGCTTCGCGGAGCTCCTATTCCGCCTAGTTTTGCTTGGCGCTTCGCGCCTTGACGCCATTCTAACCTAACCTAACCTAATTAATTGACCAGGCATGTGGCTATTGAGGAGGGCTTTGCCCCCCGAGCCCCCCGAGCCCTTAGAGATGCTTCTATTTCAGCTCTGAGGGTCGCAAGAAACCTAACGAACCTACCGTGTTTCGGTAGCAGTAAATTCCAACAGTCTGGATCTGTTTTTTCCTTAATTATGGCAAATGATTGTTATGGCATGATATATTAGTGATTTTGAAAGTTATGGAAAGTAAAAATTATGGAAAGTGATATTATGGTATCTAATATTAGGGATGTTGAACATTATGACGTTTGAGTATTATGGCATTCAAAAATTATGGCATGTGATATTAAGGCAAATGAAGGTTATAGCCAGTGACCATTATGGCAAATGAAATTAGTACAAATGAAATTATGGGAAATGGAGGGATCCCGTTATTACTAGGTACATAGTTAAAACAAAGTCGCTTTCCACTGTCTGTCGGTCCCTATGTATGCTTAGATCTTTAAAACTACGCAACGGATTTTGATACGTTTTTTTAATAGATAGAGTGATTCAAGAGGAAGGTTTATTATGTACTAGCTTCTGCCCGCGACTTCGTCTGCGTAGAATTAGCAACTGACATGTTTATCGCTATCCCCCAGGAACTATGCAATTTTCCGGAATCAAAAGCAGCCTGTGTTTCAATCTAGGGTACCAGCTATCTTCGTTCCAAATCATATCCAAATCCGTCCAGTCGTTTTAGCGTGAAGAAGGAACAAACATACACACTCGTCACTCACATCGTCACAAACTTTCGCATTTATAATATTAGTAGGATAATTCTACGCAGACGAAGTCGCGGGTAGAAGCTATAGTTGTATGTAGAACGCGACGCAGAATCCGCGGACAGGAAATCATAGGTATCCCTTGCTTTGTTACTACTACAAGAGACTCATAGCGCCATCTTGTTTACAAATAGGTACTAATACCACACCGTGGTAATAGGTACCATACCGTGACGCACGCGCGCGATAGTGTACTGCGGCATTGTGTAGCGGAAAGAGTGACACCACAGGATCCGGGGGTCTACTCTGAAATTACAAATCCGTCTAGTAGGTAACTAGGTACTATTATCATGCGAATTAAATATAGGTAGTTCTACATTCTTTTTATTGCCTCCTTGTCCTACAATGTCATCAATTTGTAAAACAGAATTTCGTAATACACCGTGGAAGCAATAATATATTGATATTCTTTGCTAATTGACTTAATAAAGTGGTCTATAAAATCTTTATCTTCGGTGATCTTTGCTATTATGGAAAGGTTTTCTAATTTGTAGAAATATTCAAGCAGTTTCGTTCATTGTTTGAGTTGAGTAATAGAACGATTGAGCATAATTAATCCTCAATGGAAACTGCTCTTTCAGCTTTTGCACTACAATCTCGTATGACGTTAATAAAGCAAAATTAGTTTTATAAAATTGTAAGGCCGGCCCACTCAGGTATGCGGCAATTGCAAATCTTTTTTGTTCTGCTTTCCATTCCTTAATAGCAGAGATGACCTCGAAGTCAATAAGAAAATTCTCAATATCCTCCAAGCCCGAAAATATTGGCGTCGACGACATCTTTATTTCTATATTATAAAATTAATTAAATCGATATCACCTTATATTTTTCATTCTTCGGGATTTATCGTAACCCGCACCTCCACCATATACCTACATACTAGCTTGAGATAAATAAAACTAATGCTTGAGTATTTTCCAAATTGTATTTTCTGTTACACGTCTGACACTCTAACTGTCCAGCGGACTGACAATCATTCAAATAACTCTTCGAACCATTCAAATTAGAAATGCTTCTAAGTAGCCAGTGCGCTACACAGTACCTACTGTCCCTCTCGCTCTAATGAAAACACTATTAGTATGGGCGGAACGGTACGTATTGAAATTCAAACGAATTTCGTAGAATTTCCCAAGCAGTAAATTTTGATGGCAAGACTGAAAACGCAGGTGCAGAAGGCTTTGATAATGTAGAACTATTTTTTTTTTAGGAAACAGCCCCCTATTGTCTACCTCGGGCAACAGCTAAAATTAAAATATTATGTTATTTAATCGTTTTAAAATATATATTTAGACCGTATTTCTCATCAAGGTGGGTTGTCCCGGAGCCGGTTTTAGTTACAAAATGCCGGATAATTCGGATACTATGCGTGGCAATACTTTTCTTTTACCTTTATTTTATTACCATAACTATAAACAGGTAACAAAAAAAGCACATCACCTGATTTTTACCTCATTTGTAAGCTTCTGAATATGTGCATATACATTTGTCCGGAGACACGCTCTCATTCCGCGGGCAAATTTTGGGAACGATTTATTTCCCGAGTTTGATCCCTTAAACCCTCCGTCTCTCGCGCACTCCGAGCAATAGTCAAACTGCAGCGTTCAGTGAGATTGGACGTGTATTACTGTGGAACGTTTTCGAGTAAATTTTATTTTTTTATCATCGCCATGGTGTGGGGACAAAATAAAAATCATTCCGGAGTTAGTCATAGTTTTTGTATTTTGTATCGCTTTTGTTCGGAATTTATATATTTCACGTAAAATATAGTCCTAATTTCAAGAGTTTAATTAGTTTAACAACACGACTCTTACCCTTCCTTTAATATTAATTTTTATGTCGAGTTTCTCATTCCACCACTTTTATTCCGGTGTTTCCGGTGTAGTAATATCAAATGTAGCTTCACTTTAGTATTATGAAAGGGTCCGTAGCATATTTTCTAAAATGAAATACAAACCCAAGTGCGATGCGTTTTTTGGTATAGTATAAGTATTGTACCAGCGCATGTTCTTAGATAATGTTTAGGCTTTTAGGCCACCAGGGAACGCTACAAAAAGGGTTTTTTAAAAAATAGATTTAACTTTGTGCAACTCACACTTAATAAGTACTCGATAGTTATTGTAAATCTGTGACTGATTCCTACAGCAGCAGGTTATGGGGTTAGTTCGGGAATCAAATAATACAAAATAATAGTTTTGATTATGGAACCCTATTTTTTACTTTAATTCCGGTGGTCTAAATATCATTCCAGTGGGCTGGTATTATCATCCCGATGTACATTTATCATTCCATTGGAACTTATCTTTCATTCCGGTGTACATTTATCATTCCGTTGTGTGTTGAAATTTGACCTCTAATATCTCGAAAACTATTTAAGATTTCAGGTTCCCTTTCAGATATGTCTTACACAGTAGTCTAAAGTATCTTTTGGCATTTAAAAAATAAAAAAAAATAAAATATAAGGAATCACACCGAAATGATACAAAAAATGCGTCTTGTTGAAATTGACCCAAGTATGTATAAATATGGCCGGTGTACTCATGGCTTAAAGATGGATTGGTCGACGTACAATTCGTGAGGACTGGGCCCTATTTTATAAAGCTGCAATTTACAATTTACAAGCGGAAGTCTCTTTCTATGTTAGATAGAGACTTCCGCTTGTAAATTGTAACTTTATAAAATACGGCCCTGCTGTAGAGGACGAGGAGATAGGCGGTAGTTTCACGTTACGAGGGTGAGGGTAGATGGTAGGTACTACAGCACGTGCCTATACCTACGTAACAGTGTACTGGTAGAGCTCAATTATTTATTTAACGTTAAGTAGTTTTCAACTTCTAACCCGATTTCATTACACGTGTATACTAATTCAATACAGTTATTAAAAAAAAAATAACTACGATATCAACAAATCCCAAAAGACACAACCCCACACAGATAATCAACAATGCAAACACTACTTCCATCCGCCGTATTCCTTTCGCGCAATAATAATATTGTTGACAAACAAAACAGAATACCTTATCGAAACAAATTGCATAGCGAATGAGTTCGCGCCAAAAGCGGCGGCCATTTGCAAGTGGTATTGCGCGGGCGCCTTATATGCGCGGAACTATGCGCCTTTGTCCTTAGCGGGCGACGTAATTTAGTCGGTGGCGGATAGCGCGACCCGCGACCCCGCTATCGCTTCATTAGGGAATAGCATTAACTCGCGCGGGAAATGTGTTTGAGCATTACTTTGTTCCCGCTAGTTGGTGGCGCGTCGCAAAGGTCAGCCTGCACGTTTGTCTTTTGTTGCGGACTTCATTTGTTAAATAAAGACGTTGCTTCCTAGTTTAGCAAGTTTCCAGCAGCGAGTTGAGTGGCCAATACAGTCAGAGTCATAAAGTTTGAAGCATCCAAGTTGGCCAAATAGTTCGGTACGACATAGGTATGTACAGTCTGGCGTGCCAAACTGTTTGGTCACTCTGGATGTTTCATACTAAGTATGACACTGACTGTCCCTAACGGAAGACCTTGGTACAGTCAGCCTCATAAAGTAGGTATGAACCCTCCAAGGTGATCTAAAAGTTGGACACACCATCTAACTAATATTATAAATGCAAAAGTATGGATGGATGAATGGACGTTTGTTTGTTACTCAATCACGCCAGAACGGACCAACGAATCTGGATGAAATTCGGCACGTAGATAGAGTAGTCTGGTATAGCACATAGGCTACTTTTATCCCGGAAAATTCCCGCGAGATAGCGATAAAAGAATTCTATGCAGACGAAGTCGCTGGCAACAGCTAGTACTACATATTTCTATGATGTACCGGACTATTTGGCCGACTTGGATGCTTCAAACTTCTTACGCTGACTGTACCTATCAAGTAGGTATTTTTCATCTCTCATACTCTGAAAGTAGGTCATTGATTATCTGGATATAGGGTTGAAAGTGACTCATCGCGACCCTTGGGTTGAAAGTAATTTTTTTTTCTAGCTAATCCAAATGAGGTACATAGCAATGGAAATACGTATACAGCCATGTAATCTATGTTTAAAATAATAATCTATACTAATAGTTCCTTTTTAATTGTAAAAGGCAAAATAATCTTAAAATGACATTCCCGCTATTATATAAGCTTATGCAAGCGTATACAACGAGAATTAGTAGAAATTATTACGTTCGGTAATTTTTTTAGCTTGAAATATTTAAGTCGACAATTAATTGATAGCGACCTCCGTGTCTGCAAGTTTAAAAAAAAACTAGCCGGCCGCCATTGGTGCGCAGAAGAAATGCGCAATGCGCGCAAATCGCGCAATAGAAAAAAGAGCGGGAAGAGAATGACAAACGTAACAAATATTAAATGCGACCATGCGACGTTAGTGAAATTTTAATTTCCTCATATTCGAAATGAAAAGTAGAGTGTTCAACTCGGATGAAATTACCCATTTCACCCTCGAACTATTGGCACCCTCACTTCGTTCGGGTGCCAGAAATACCTCAGGTGAAATGGGTATATTTCAACCCTAGTTTATCAATCTACTATTTACGGTACGGGAAGTTTTTGGTCTTGAGTGGTAAAATAGTCGATAGCTAGTTTCCTCGTTCGCGGTGACAGCTGCCAGAGCAAGTTTATTGACTCTACCTAACGTTCATTCTCACTTTTTCAAGATAAGCTAACAGGCTACGAAGCTCAACCTACCTGTATTCTTGCCAATTGAGAGGGCCATGTATAAATTCTATATGTAAGGCTTATTATACTAAATGGTCGATTGTGGCCTGTGGTTTCTTTTTTTTCGAGGTAAAATAAAACAGCTTGCTTTATAATCTATTTTTTCATTGATTTAATAGACATGTAGGATTACATATACATATTTTATCTCGTCATAAAACTATATTATATGCATTAATTTACTCAGCTATAGTGACCTAATAGTGATCAGTGAACAAACAACAAATATAGGTATTGGTCGGGCGGGCCCGACAGATCTCACATCCTCTGTGTAAGCTACGGTATATTAATACAATCAATGTTAACATTCAACTTATCTATGTGAGCCATCTCCGATCGCGGCCGGCGATGCCGGTTCAACAATCAGAATATTGAACATGTCGCGCGACGCACGCTCAAAGAATAGCTCACATTTTAAAAGTGTCAGACATACATAACATTTTTTACTAGCGTCCCTTTGCGGCGTAAAACGAGTGGGTACAATGTGGTAACAGCGGCAACAGTCGCGTTTGCCTTAGGCCGGTGTAGCGTGGCAACCGCCGATAAACTGAACAAGTTAGTTTCCACTACACTACAAAAACTACTCCGCGAAGTAAGCAAGAACCGACGAGGAACGAATTGCATCTTCACCGCCACACTACTCGTTCAATTAAGAGAGGAATAAAATCACTCACGCCGTTTCCATACTGTTGGAAAAGTAGTGTAGTGAGCCAAGTGATGCACGAAGTTAATCGAAGTGCGTGAACTCTCGTCCAAGCTTCGATCGACTTCCCGCATAAAGTAGCGCGTTTAGGAGATGCCGAAATGGTCCAATACTGGCGACGACTGGCCGCAAAAACATTACAAATTAGCACCAATTTTTAAGAGGGGAAACTCGTCCAAACCAGTTATTGGTTTTTATTTTTACAATCTTGTCAACAACATGCAAAATGATTTTATGTAGCGGTTGAATCACCCCTTATTCACTAAGTTGGGAACCAGCTATTCAGGTGACAAGTTTATTCGAGATGTTTATAATTCAGAGTAAATTGCAGATAACAATATATGCACCGGTCTGAACTGCTGGCAGCTACTTGCTTCTGTCTACTGTCCCAGCCACTTTACTCCGCAAAGCAAACATAAATTGTACCTAAGTGTTCGGATACACTGGCAAGAAAATTAACTAAAAAGATAACAAAATAAAGGCTTTCAGCCGCTTTGTACATTAAAAATACATTTTCTTTGGTTTTTAACACCTCTGGGAAGCGTAAAATATACCTTTTTATAAGCGTTCAAAATGAGTAAGTAATAACCTTAGATCCGGTTCGTTTGCAGCCGCCGATCCTCGCGTCCCGGGGAGACGACACGCCCAAGGCTTTCATCAGCTAAAATAATCTCACTGTACAACGAAAAACCTCTACCACGAAAGACAGGGTTGAGTCCGCGTGAAATACCCCCTAAAACTTGTATCACCGGCTGCAAACAAACGTTTCTATATAAAAAAATGCTCTATGTTTGACACAGGACACGATAAAAATATATAATAATATGTATGTATATAAAATATGTAAAATGAAACAGCTTGATATGTTACTTTACGGCTTAATGTTAAATGGCATCGATCGGTCGCACTGGACGAGCCCGGCGGGGCGCGGGACACACCACATGACTAGCACAACAGGACCGACTGCGACAATAACTATACTTGCATGTCGTCCCTTGAACACTCGGTACGGTCCTTTCTAAGCAACCCACCGAGCGTCTTGGACGATTGCCATTACCTCGTTCATCCGAGCAGCAGTGCATCGGCTTTAAAATGTGATAATGCACTAAATTCAAGATTCATAAGTGTAAATCAAACATACAACAACTAACATTGATCTAGAGCGCTGCCCCGCCGAGTTGTGTACAAGCTAACATGTGAAGAAAGAGAAAAACTTTGAAAGAATGCGGCGACGCGCCATCAGCGCCAGACCTTACACTTGACTTGTCACATTTCTAATATGAACCGCTTGACAATTAGGTATGTCAAATGGAACGGGTGACTCACTTGTTGCTCACTCACTCTGACGATCTGACCTTCAGAAGCAGTTAGAGCGGTTTCATATTATCCGATCCGATATCAGTATCGGTTGCCGAAACGATATCGGGGCAAGTAAAATGTATGAAATATGTACCTTTCACATTGTCCGCTCCGATATCGGCTATCGGATCCGACGCAGATATGGGTGAGGACCAAAAAGTTACACACCGTTAAAGTTGCGTTAAGTAATGTAGTTAAAATTCGATAACTTTTTCCATTGTGACACGAAAGTTATCCATACAAATGTATGACTAATTATCGTGTCACAACTTTTACGGTGTGTAACTTTTGGATCCTCACCCATATGTTGGCGACACCATCGGACACCTGTGCTGTCGTATGTTAATGAAAGCAGCACTAGTGTCCGCTATCGGATATAGGATATCGTTGTCTGACACCGATATTGGATGGGATAATGTGAACACGCTCTTAAAGTGAGAGACGTCGCGTCGCGGCAGTTTCCGCCAGTGGCAGCCGATGGACGGCTCATGGCGCGTCGCTCGCGCAGCATAGGTGCATTAAGTACATTACAATATCAACCGAGTCGCAATATTTGTACTGTTCTGCTGTAGGGTACTGCGGTTGAGGACATTTGGCACAGTCGGTGACGATACGATCTCATATAATTATTTTATTATATCAACAAGCGTAAAATGCATCCATTTTATTGGGACCTTCCACTGCGCCGGCTCGGGAGCTTAGGGAGTGACTGAATTGCAGAGATTCTTGTAAGATTCCGACAGTTTGGGCTCGTGGAAGGCGGAGAACAACAGTTGACGCGCTGGGCGACGCCGCGGCGGGCGGACTAGGGCTCCACGGTTGTCCCGCCACGGTACAATAATCACTTTTTGCATTAATTTATTGAAATTAAACTGCAGATTATCGATGGATGATATAGAGCAGCGCGAGTGTCTATAATTTATTGTGACATTAAAGAAACTATCAATAATTTATTAAGTACTAGCTGTCACAATTTTACAGTAACGTATCGTGTGCTAAACCATCTGTGCGCCAAATTTGTGTGAAAGATTAACACACATACATACAGACACACTCATAAACTCGCATTTGTAATACATATTAATGGGATTGTACAGTACCGTTGGGACACTACCGGGAGCGAAGCCCGCCGGCCGCGGCGCCGCGCGAACGCAAGCAGGCTCAGGTGCGCGAACTATGCATACCGCGCCTACGATTGTACTACTTCAATTACCAACTATTACATCATATATCCCTCTTTAAACAATTAAAACATAAAACAAGTGTAAATACATCATACAAAAAAATGATAAAAATGAAAAACATTTCAAAAATGTTCAAATTTACGTCAACAAACAGGTCGGCCATGCGAACACTTATACTGTGCATAAACGATAACGCGAGCCGACACCGGCCGCCGCCGCGCCCCGCACACACACGCGCACGCACACACACACACACACACACACACACACACACACATACATACACACACACGCGCGCCACTAACCGAAGCAGACCATGCCGTCGTCTCTAAAAGAAAGCACTAAACAAAACTTAGCCTATCGACATCTCACTGGGGCTAGGAATATGTAAAACAATGACACGACGGTAACTAGACGGCGCGGCGACCGAGCCGCCTGCGCCTGACTTATGCACGATTTGACTAGTTCATTAAAAAAAACGTGTCGAGCGGGGCGCCGCACACACACAAGCATACGCAAAACGTCCGAACGACACACAACTATGAATGTCCGATCAAATCATATTCCACGTAACATTTACATAGCGGCGCGCGCGCGCTGCTCTGCCGCGCTGCAACCGTTGCAGCAACGCGCAGTGTAACAATCCTCTAAACGTAGGCGGACATTATATTCCCGGACATTCAAAATAATCTCGACTATTTAATGCACATTTGCCCTTCTTAAGCCTATACGAGGCGCTGATATAATACACTTAGATACTCTTAAACTATACAAGCAGTTTGTAACATTATGTCTGACGGAGATAGCTTCGCGATTGTCGGCTTTGTAAATAATATCAATAAGGTAGAGAGTGGCAGAGCAGCGTGCGCGGCGCCTCCTTACTCTTACTCGCTACTTGTATTAGTACGGTTCACATCAAAAATAAACGTTCACTCACATCACTTACGCTATAACAGAGAAACGGCAAATACGATACATACATACGTACGCGGTTATACAGTGGACACGTAAAGCCTCGCGACCCTCCGCAGTGAGCCTTAACACATACGCATAAGGTATATAATCCGACGGACGAACTAAACGAACTCATGCCTGTAACTATTGCGACGCGTTCTTGCCCCTATTTCATAACCGTGACAGGTGACAGCTGACAGTGACATTTCCGTATACATTGCAGTACCCGTTATAAAGGTCGCACTTCGGTCTTTGGAAAGAGACAATCGGCATCACGTGAGTCAGAGCGAGACAACGCTCTACTAAGCCGAAATTAGCTGAGACATACGTGCAATCTTTATGGCCGGGTATTATAATATGTAGCCTTCTTCTACTAGATCTTCTCAAGGCGGCAATATATTCCGAATCGTCATAGTGTTTATGAAATAGGTCCGGAACACACACGCCCACGTATTAGAGAAAACAAACCTGAACAGCGCACGATCCGCGCGCGCGGACACACGGACATGCAACCCACGATATTAGTTAAACATGTCATTAGACGGGCAACACGTACAGAGATTTATAATTAATATTATTTATATTATTATACACTAACAACTACATAAAGCATTACTTTTGTGCATCATCTGTGTGCCACCGCACAAGTTAACATCCCTCTAGAAATAATTACACCTACCTACTACACGATACGTCAACTAACAACTTAGCCTTTGGTTTGTGGTTTAATACTAACTTATAGAGCGCGACGCGCGACACAAATAAATTCATAAAAACAATGACTCGGACGCGACACGCCGGCGGCGCGGGCGACCACAAGACCATAGACTACGGACCACGGACCACAGACCATAGACCATGGACCACAGACCATAGACCACAGACCACAGACCATAGACCACAGACCATAGACAACAGACCACAGACCATAGACCATAGACCACAGACCATAGACGATAGACCACAGACGATAGACCATAGACCACAGCCCATAGACCATGGACCACAGACCACAGACCACAGACCATAGACCATAGACCACAGACCGCGCGGCCCGCAAGCCTGCGACGCCGCTCTGTAGCGAGCGACGAACACTGGCGACAATACCGATTGACACTTATTTACGCGTCATAATAAACATACAAGGAGTCTTATTACTCTGAAATATTTTAACAGCTGATTGAGTTACTTTAATCGAGTCGAGGATATAAATATCGATACAGACGTACATACATAAATTAAGTCTATGCTTTGCGTCTTTGCTTTGTCTTAGATAACAAGACCTAAAGGCCACGCTATCATGTCAAAATATCTGACACCTGTCTTATTGTTTGATGTTTTTGACATCTTGGTAACGTACTTTATATCTATGCCTTTGACTGAGCTATGCTGTAAATTTTTATCGAAAATTACGATTCAAAACAATGTCACCCCTTTGAAGAAGCATTTTGTCAACCACGATAATAAATCCTGGAAAATATAGCGTAAAAACCACATGCTAAAATATTCCGTATTCAAGACACAGTGTATAAATATTAAAACACAAATCCTAGTCAATCACCTAGAGGCAGCATTTAGTATTAGCGGTGGGCGTGGTCGCCTCGCGCTTCACCGGTGTCAGCGCCCGTAACGGCAGCACGGAAACTAAACGGCTATGAGTATTGTGTGAACATCACAACTCGGGACTAGACTGCGCGCGCGCAGCACGAACAAACACTCGAGCACCACGGAGATAGGTACACGGACCATCAACAAAAATAAATATATCCCGCCGGCGGTCGCGCGCTCGCGGCGGCGCGGCCCCGCACACCCGAACACCACTGCCCAAAAGCTGGAGACCAACAGCCTTATTCATAAAAAGTTAGAGGCTCGCTATAAGCTCGCTATAGGACCGATGCAAAAAACATGATTCATAAACGTCAATTAGCGCTAATCAGTCCATCAAGGGTCTGTTAAGTCTTCCGAAAGTTAGCGGACCGTAGATCCTATTTTATCTCTCTGCAAACTCACAAAATGGCTGCCACGCATGTGAACAGCTGATTTTGGCAAGAGCAAAACCATACGCAAGACAGTTTTTTTTGTTTTAAGTTTTTATTCCCTCCGGGAAAGGTAAAGGAAACTAGATCCACACTGCCTAGTCTGTCGTGTTAATTCGCTGGTTTCCCGCTAATTCGCTGCCACTGCTGTCAATTTTTTTTTTTTTAATTCACTAAAAGGCCATTTTTGGTCTATGATTTGTCAAGGTGACAACATAACGCGTCTAATCCATCCATCAGCAGCTCATTAGTTAACAGACTGCTAGCAAGCGTTTATGAATCATACTTTTTAACAACTGTCAAATAAGCTTAATCAGTCTGTTAACTAATCGACTGATCAAACCTCAATTAAGGATTTTTTATGAATAAGGCTGCAAAGCTCTATTTGAAATCAAGAAGCCCGATATTAACGCTTACAATTGCGAGTATTTCGACTTCTTAGTCCGCTAGCTTTCGCCTTTTCGGTTTTCTGTCAATATTTTGCATGCTGTTTGCTAATGTACGGTAGTGGAGTAGGTACAAAGATTTTCGTACAGCGACCTGTCACCTCGTTTCTGTCATTCGCGTGTAAATATTATACTCATGCTTGTACAAAGAATTACGCACGAGCAACACGAATAGTGCCTTCTACTTCGAAATTCTATCTCAAAATTCGTATCGTACCGTTCCTTTCACTCTCAGTCTAATGACTATTAGTGTGAACGGGACGGCACGAAACGAACTCCGTAAATCGAATTTTGGAGCATTAAGCGGCTCGGTCTCCAGCGTTCATGGCGTGGCGTTCGGCTCGACCCGGGGCCGCCCGGCCGGCGCGAGAGAGCGAGCGCGCCCGCTATCGCCGCCTCGCTCGCACACACAGACAACACGCGCTACGCGAATGGGGTTTATGGTGGCGCGCCGTCCACGCCGCAACGACACATCCATATGCATACGACTCAATATTTACAACAATAAATAATTGCTCTAACCTCGTTTCGATCTATAATATACTTAACGGATCTCGACGGACCGAGAGTTCGACTCGTGTTTTTTTTTAATTTTTTTAGTGTGTTTTTTTATGTATTTTGAAGGTATCGGGGACACGCGATGGGCGTCGTGGACAGAATCTCATAAGAAGCCTCCGGCGGGCGCGCGCCGGCCCCCCTCCCCGCCGCCCCGCGCGGCTCACGGCGCCGGCGCGCCCGCCAGCGACGGGAAGTCCGAGTTCACGAACGAGAAGCCGCGGAACTCCTCCTGCAAACACAACGCATGGCGCTTTATTAATACGAACACCTGGAACGACTGGAATACGTGGATACGGTTAGAAGCCTTCGTTAATTTAGCTTTCGTTGTTAGGTTTTTGAAGAAAATTATAATTATTGACTGTTCAAAAAAAAAAGTTTAAAATATTGTTACTGATGCTATTTGAACAAAAAAATTATGATAAACGTCTGTTGAGTTCCGATCACTATTAATAAAAAAAAATATGACAAATGTCCATTATAAGTTCCGATGATAGTAACAAAAATTTATAAACAGAAAAATTATGAGGAAAAACATATGACGAATGATTGTTATGCTACAAATCGGTAGTAGAAAAAACATTAAGAGGGTGCATCCGTGCTGAGCTCGCAACGTCGCATTTTTGGTGATTTTTTGCGATTATTTCACAGAAATTGAATGAAACTATCAAATATCCGTCTGTAGTGCACTTCGTTTTAGTGTATTAATGTGTCCAATGCAATGATTAATCGTGATGGACTTTTATTTTCGTATTAAAGGGATAAAATACTATATCTCGTTTAATAAGAAAATAAAAGTCCATCACGATCAGTTATTGCATTAGACACATTAATACACTAAAAACGAAGTGCACTACAGACGGATATTTGATACTTTCATTCAATTTCTGTGAAATAATCGCAAAAAATCACCAAAAATGCGACGTTGCCAGCTCAGTAGGGATGCACGCTCTTAACTAAGAAATTTTACGAGAGCCAATATGGACCCGTTCGGTAGTTCGCGTAAACATGCGCGTGCTCGAGTACGCGGGTACGTGTGAGTGTGCTTATTAAAGGTGATAACAGATGGTTCATTTTTTGTTCATTTAAACGGTGCTGGATATTTTCATTCGGCAGCATTCACTGGAAAGAACATTCACTCGAATGAACCGTCCAGGGCCGGATTTAGTGGAGGGCAACCGGCGCCACGGCCCCGGGGCCTCCACAAAAAAACAGACTTGTAAACACCAGTAAACAACTTGGGAAGGAAAATAATCTGGGGCCAGGGGGCCTCCACACCTTTGTTGCCCAGAGGCCTCCAGACCTCTAAATCCGGCATTGGAACCGTCTGATATCACCTTAGGCGTGTGTGTTTGCGTGCGTACCTGGTTGATGGTGCGCACGACGTCGGGCGGCACGGGCGTCAGCACGGGCTCCTCCTTCGTGAACTCCGCGTCGAAGTTGACCGCCTCGCGCTTGCTCTTCTGCAAACATCAACATGCGGCGTCACTCGTATGTCTACAGCCTACAGATCCGTTATGTGTGAAACACTTAAGAGGCTGACAGCACCTAATTTTGTTGAAATTGATGTTATTTAAGCACTTTTTTAAGAAAAACTTCACACAAAAAAAATACAAAAAAAATATAATGTTCATTTTCATCATATTTCAAACACGCTAGACGGACTCGATACATAATTGAACAAAATCGGCTCGATAGAAAATAATTGCAAAGATTGGTCTTAAAATCATCATTAAACGGTTCTATGTCTTTATTTTTTCGACGTATGGGTCTGCAATTAAAAACATGAAGTCAACATATTCATACCTACACGGCTAACGAGTCATTATTTAACAAATAATCCATACTTTTTTTTATTTCTTCTTATTTGAGTCTTATTTGCAAGATTTTAGACGCGCGCCAAGCTGCCGGAATAGTTTCTTCTCTTTCACTCACAGGCACGCGAACCGTATGTGTGAAGAGTGGCGCTGCTCAAGGTCATTTGCTGTTGACAGCGCCTTAAGTAAAGGATCTCGATGACTCTACGCTACGTGAACCTGCTCGCTTTACGATCACTCCCGATCTTTTCTCCCAACTCCAGTCCATTTCGTTTCCTTCTCCACTAGGACTCGTCCAGAAATCATGTGATCATATTTGGCCTACTTTTGACCCCCCCCCCCCCCCTTCAAATATCACCAAGGGAGGGGCCCCTTGGTGATATTTGGTGATTATATCGCTACCCCTTCCCCATCATTCAAGATCACGTGTATTTTTCGGACTAAGTATGAATTAAGTCAGTCAATTAAAAAAACAGCAATAATTTTATTTTTTATGTTATTTTTTGATTTCATGTTGTGTAAAAAAAATTACACGTCATGTGTTCGCGGGCAACCCCTCCCCCATCGTGATCATTAGTAATATTTTCTACTGTCGTGTTAATTCGCTGGTTTCCCGCTAATTCGCTGCCACTGCTGTCAATTTCTTTTTTTATTCACTAAAACCGAACACCACTGCCCAAGAACTGGAGACTAACAGCCTTATTCATAAAAAGTTAGAGGCTCGCTATAAGCTCGATATAGGACCGATGCAAAAAAACATGATTCATAAACGTCAATTAGCGCTTCAGTCCTTCAAGGGTCTGTTAAGTCTTCCGAAAGTTGGACCGTAGACCCTCCTTTATCTCTCTGCTAACTCACAAAATGGCCGCCACAAATATGAACAGCTGATTTTGGCAAGAGCAAAACCATACGCAAGACAGTTTTTTTTGTTTTAAGTTTGTATCCCCTTCGAGAAAGGTAAAGGAAACTAGATCCACACTGCCTCGTCTGTCGTGTAAATTTGCTGGTTCCCGCTAATTCGCTGCTACTGCTGCAATTTTTTTTTTATTCACTAAAAAGCCATCTGTGATTTGTCAAGGTGGCCAACATAACGCGTCTAATCCATCCATCAGCAGCTCAACAACTAACAGACTACTAGCAAGAGCTTATGAATCATACTTCTTAAAAACCGTCAAATAAGCTTAATCAGTCTGTTAACTGACCGATCAAACCTTAATTAAGGATGTTTTATGAATAAGGCAGTTAGTGTGTACCTTGGGGCGGAAGGGCGGGCGCAGGCGGCGCTGCTGCAGCGCGTCCCAGTCCATGTCGCGGAAGAACTGGTGCGCGCGGATGCCCGAGGCGCCGCCAGACACGCCCAGCCGGCGCACCGGGTTCTTCGTCATGAAACCTGACAACAACACGACACGTGTCAACAAACCGATACTGCTGTGACGAGCCTCGCTGAAATCACAAGTGACAACTTGGCTGGCATAATTTTATTAATTTTGAGTCAAAAATACGGTTTCAAAGCGCACCATGCGACTGATGAGTTGTGTGATCAGAACATGACTTTTATGGGGCGTGAGTTTTTACATCCTGGCCGGGGGCAGACGTAAAATTGTGTACACGCCTCGGGCGGTGATAAAGAAAGCCTCGGGTAGCATGTTTAACACCCTCGCCTTTGGCTCGTGCGACAAGTTTCTACCATCTGAGACGTTCTTTCTCGAAGCTACAAGTTAAAAATTTAAAAACGAACAACATTGGCCAAATCAATCAGCGGTTGGCATTTGACCAATGTTGCTATTGCTACTGTAGATTTAAAAATGTTAACAAATGCTAACCGGTAGCTACGAGAAACGGGGCCACTGGTCAATTGTCCTACAAAGCAGTGGCGTGGCGTCAAGTATATCAGAAGGCAAGCCGAAGGGAACTTAACTAGCCTTTTCCTCTAATTTTGCACAATAAATTGCCCAACTGCCTTAAAATAGGCAAGCCGGTGGGAATCGAGTTCTATGGACGCCACGCCACTGCTACAAAGCCGAAACTCTAAATGGAGGCCTTCCTTTACGCTGAAGGCAAGAAAGAAATACGAATTTTGGTTTTCCAAATGAACATCAACACGTGTGGCGTGTTGCATGTAGCGTGTGGCGTGTTGCATGTAGCGTGTGGCGTATCGCACGTGGCGCGTGGCGTGTGGCGTGCGGCGTGCGACTCACCCTTGAGGATGGAGACGGCGTCCTTGGAGAGCCAGACGGGGTACAGCACGTCGTCGTGCAGGATGGACTCGAACAGGTCGTCCTCGTTGTCGGCCTCGAAGGGCGGCTGCCCCGCCAGCATCTCGTACAGCAGCACGCCCAGCGCCCACCAGTCCACCGACGGGCCGTACTCCAGCTCCTGCAGGATCTGGACACACACGACCACCATCACTAACTTGCCAATACACAACAACAACGATTGACAATTTTCATGTCAGTCTAGAGCGCTAAGACAGAATACTTCATGTGCCAGTAATTTCACCGACAGCCTCGCTTTCCACACCGGAACACAATAGCACGAGGACTGTAGCTTTGCGGCAGGAATAGCGAGTAAGACGATGGTAGCGATCCGGACAGACTTTGCAACAAGTCCTATCACCCGACTTACCGGCAGGCAGTGGCGTAACTACAGGGTTCAGTTCAGTTCAGTTTCTTTATTTGCTTTTAAAAGATACAATTATCATGCAAAATTGGTGGCAGGGCTGGCAAAATGCCAGGGGCCCCCAGCTCTACGGGGCCCCGAACTGGCTTAGCCTTGAGCACATAAGGGAAGATGATGCCCTTCTTTATAGAGAGGAAGGGCCCCATCTGATGAATTTGCCGCAGGCCCCTGACGTTATAGTTACGCCACTGCCAGCAGGTATAAATTGTTGTCAACTTACCTCAGGCGCTATGTAATCCGGTGTGCCACAGAATGTAGTGGTAGTCGTGCCATCTGCAAGCAAGGATTAGTGTCAGACCAGCGTAGAGGGCTCTCGCACTATAGGCTCGACTTCTTGGTTTGTCCTCAGCTCTCATAATCTCGGGTCACAGGGCACCTCCGCGGGGCCGGGCCGCCGGAGCGGTCCGACTTCCGCAGCCCCCTCCAGCGCTTTTTGTAATCATCGGACAAACCATGTTAGTTCTTTGGCAGTTTTGGAGCCGGTAATCTATTTGATGCACGTTAAATCCAAAGGTTTACCTAGTGACTACGATGGCTACTTTATTTACAGTTTTCAACTTTAACGTCATTTGAATAAGGTCTTATTTATAAAACAATTTAATCTGACAGCTGCATTGTATACACGACTTTAATAACACGTCACTGAAGATGAAAACCGGATAAAATTTAATGAAATGTCATGGAAAATCATTTTGCACTTTACCTGTGTGTTGATTATAAATTATAATATACGCGTCAAAGAAAACGGTTATATTTATTAATTTTTAATCTGTGGTCAAACGGCAAATTATCATCAGTGTCAATGTCAAATCGTAAGTCACCGGATCCGGTCTAAAATAAAGTATTCAGTAGTAGAAGCCACGCTTAAATAGGTAAGAACTGTGACTCTTGATTGTGTTACTAATGTAGATTATTGTATAATGTTCTTTTTAGTTTTAAATTTTGCTACTCCCTAGTAGGGTCCATGTATGTATTGGCTAGAATAATGAGAACATCTTGTAAATACCATGGTTGCATTAAATGATTGATTGACTCTTATTCTCACGTAAATAAAGTAGAATTCGGACCACAAGTGTATAAATTGAATTTAGACAAACATTACATTTCCGCTGTTTCGTCGTATGCATTCGTGTGCGTGCACTGACCGAGTATGCCCTCCTTGCACATGCCGAAGTCGGCCAGCTTGCAGTGTCCGTCAGCGTCCAGCAGGATGTTGTCCAGCTTGAGGTCGCGGTAGATGACGCCGTGTGCGTGCAGGAACTGTAGCGCCAGCGTCACCTCCGCCGCGTAGAACCTGCAACCGGACACGTGTCACAACACACTAACTACACGACGGCACGCACTTGTCCCTACGAGCCTTATGAAGTGATAGACTATCTCTAGAAGCAGTTTGCAAAAAGCGGTAAGTATATAGTTATTTATGTCACAAGGGAGCAAAATGATGTATTTACGGCGAGGGCGCTACATTGAATCCAGAATGTAGCGAAGGATTCTAAAGTAGAATCCAGAGCGTAATGAGGGATTCAAGTGTTAACGCCCAAGATGAAAATAATTTTGCTCCCGAGTGGCTCATACAACTTTCCACAGAGAATATTAAAAAAACTTGAAAAAAGAATTCTAAATATAATTAAAGATCTTACCAGCATAGAAAATGGCGTGGTTTTACAATTATCAACTATAAAAAATTGCATTTGCAAAAAAATTCTTAGAAAAGCCTAGAACAGAAAAGTAAGCTTTGCTCCCTGTCGAGACGGATCAAAGTGCAACTTTTCTGTTCAAGGCTTTTCTAGGTGTTTTTGTGCAAATGCAATTTTTTGAAGCTTGATAATTGTAAATCCACGTCATTTTCTATACTGGCAGCTCTTTATTTAGAATTCTTTCTTCAAGTTTTTTAATGTTCAGTGCGAAAAGTTGTATGAGTTATGAGCCACTCGGGAGCAAAATTATTTTCATCTTGGGCGTTAACACTTGAATCCCTGATTACGCTCTGGATTCTACTTTAGAATCCATCGGTACGCTCAAGATTCTATTCTAGAATCCTTCGGTACATTCTGGATTCGATGTACAAATAACTACTGATTAAATTTTGTATGTAATATGGAAAAAAACGTTATTTTTGTACGCATGTTTATGTAAAAATTTTTTTTTTGAAAAAGCCCCACATACCCCCTGTGACCTCAAACAATACAAAACGCGCATCATCCACTAATACTAATAAAAGTAATGTAATCGGTAGCGATATTAGTGTAGCGGATGATACCTGGCGCGCGGCTCGTCGAACTTCCTGGCGCGCTGTATCTGGAACATGAGGTCGCCGCCGTCCACGTACTCCATCACGAAGAACAGCCGGTCGCGCGTCTGGAACGCGCAGTGCAGCGCCGTCAGGAACGGGTGCCGCGCCGCCAGCGCCAGCACGCGCCGCTCCGTCAGCGTGCACTCCACGTCGTCGTCCTGGATTATCGCGTCCTTCTTCAGCACCTTCACCGCGTACACCTGCAACACACGCACATAGCCTAAGGATGATGAACAGTACACATCACACGGTGAATATTGATGTGGAATCGTGGATTCAAAAACAACCGGATCTGCTACGATACGCATCGATATTTCGTGATATGGATCACGATATAAATAAATCACACTATAACATTGACCGTATAGTGTAAAGGAGCCCTATTTGCAAAATAAAGTTTTTTTTTTTTTAATTTCTGAATACTTTAAGCTGCGTCAAAATCTACTTGTAAACCTGATCAGTGATCATATCCACTAAAATCAAAGCCACAACAAAATAATCGCATAATTTTTAGATCCTTAAAAACGCGCCGCGTCCCAATAGCCATTGCAACACGACAAATACAAGGTTGACTGGAAGAAATACCTTAAAGGGACAAGTCCGCCTTTGCTCAGTGTTTGTCAATTGTATTTCATTTGTTTTTTTGGCGCAATAAAGAGTTTAAATACGTATACAAATTTCCTTAGGACCACCAGCTCAGTGTCCCAAAAGCACGTATACCTACCAAGATTTCAAAAATCATTAAATAACTGTTGACTATCAAAGCGCCGTTCGCGCTAACGTCTGCTAGCACAATGCTGACTTACCTCGTCAGTGCCCTTCTTCTCGGCGAGCATGACCTTCCCGAAGGAGCCCTTGCCCAGCACCTTGATGAACGTGAAGTCCTCCAGCGACACCTTGTCCTTGGCGCCACCCGCGCTGCTGTCTCCACCTACAGACACACACACATAACCACATACTTAAGGTATCAGGATGTTAGCAGAGCCATGAAACAGACCTTAAGGCCAGACCAGCCGCGAAAAGCGGCCGTTTTAATTTTGTGCAAGGTTTTTTTGGACAACTACAGAACAAAAAATTGTATACACTGATTTAATACATATTATAGGTGTTTCTTTAGTATCTAACCTTCGGAAATTATTGAAAATTGATTTAATTTAGGAGATATAAGAACATTTCCGAAGTGGCGCTAGTTTCGCGGCTGGTGTCGCCTTAAAGGCCAAGGAGTACCTACCCGCACAATTGAATTACAGTAAGCAGACATACTTGAGGCACTAGCTTCAAAATTAGCTTCAAAATTGACATAATAACTAGATGAATTTGAAAATGAATCTACAGGAACTAATAATCAGTGTCAAAGAACTACATTCAAACGATTCTTTATTGAATTTCTAAACGACACTGAAAATTAGAACACATAGAAAAATCCGAAAAGTAAAGCTATGGCCGGGAATCGAACCCGGGTCCTCGTCATTCCTTGACGCTTGCTATACCCCTACACCACCCATAGCAGGTGAGTAAGCCTCCGAATTTTTCTATCTGTTACCAACTGTCACGTGACCTTGTTACTATGCGAATATTTGTCGCTAAGCGTCCTCTGTTTGAATCTTTGAATTGTTTGATTCTTTATTGGTTGAATACTGAGTAACTTTAAAAAGCAGAACAATATTGAAATCTGCCCTTCTAAAACTTAGGCACTTGTCCCACCGCCGGCGAGTAGCGAGACGCGAGTGTTTTTTAGTAAGGAAAACGCTCGCTTCTCGCTACTCGCCGGCGGTGGGACAAGTGCCTTAAGCCTAACATGAAAATGCTTTAACTGCACATAAAATAATAATAAAAAAAAGGAAAAGAAAGAACAAGGACAGAAAACAAACTAATGCAATAATTATACCAGACAAACAAGTCGTTTACATTCGGCCAGCGATAATTCGATACAGTGCCCATTTCTCTACCCCTACTAATTTTATAGTTAAACACGAAAGTAACTCTTTACGTTCGTCTGTTACCTCTTCACGCATTAACAGCTGAACAGATTTAGATGAAATTTGGTATGTTACAGTGGCGTGGCGTCAAGTATATCAGAAGGCAAGCCGAAGGGAACTTAACTAGCCTTTTCCTCTAATTCTGGACAATAATTTGCCCAACTGCCTTAAAATAGGCAAGCCGGTGGGAATCGAGTTCTATGGACGCCACGCCACTGATGTATACAGTTCTAATCCCGGAGAAGGACATAGGATAATCTTTGGAAAAATAGCATAGTTCCCTATAGATCAACAATGGCTAAATCGATACAAACAAATCCAAACTATTAATTGATTTTAGTGTCTAATTCTAAAATTTTATGCGGCATATTTACTTTTTTCCTATTTACGGATAATTTTCCATTTCACGAAAGTAAAAGACAATTCAATCTATCGCAGCGCCATCCAAACAAAGGCCGTGCCCGTGCGTGCCACACGCGACACACCAACGCGGCCGCGGCATGATATTCCCAGACCGACCCAGCAGCGTAAGCAATTCTTTAGGACCCAGCCCCATGGGACCCTACATCCCATACCACGTTGTCCCTTGCAATGCCAATTTTCCCTACAGCCCAGTTTACATAATGCAAATAAAAAGTACCTACACTCGGTTTCAATAAGGAAGGGTTGTATGTGACATTACATTGACAAATCTACAGGTGAGGCTTCTTTCTGACACCTTTCACATAAAACGATTATCGATTATATCTTAGTACTAATAACAATCGATTCCTAAAAATAACGACTGCATATTAATTTATTACATAAATGCTATTTCGATATAATGATACTCAAGTCAATCTCCTAAGATGTAATAATTATAATTCCTATTTTACGCTTTTTGCCAGGTTGTGCTTTTTCAACAATATTTTGTATAAAATATTATTTAACTTCATAATGTAATTGAAGTTCTAAGGAATCTATTTATTTATTACCAATAAAATCAATTGGTATTGTGTAGTGAGTGTAAAAGAATGTAAAATACTCACTTCATATTTTTGTAGGTTGTCTTTGGATTTTCGATTATACGCGATTTTAACCGATTACCCAATTATACATAGTCACCTCTCTAGTTTTAATGACCATAGAACGTAACCTAGCAACGTCTCGTTTATAATGACATATATTGAAAATTTGTACGTGAAAATTATGCAAACGCAAAAAACATCGCCGTGATTCTTTTTAGAACGTTATTAATATACAGTACCAAGTATTGGTTTATTTCTAAAGTAATTCAATTTAGTATTTATTTTGCTGTCAAAACTTTCGTGAACACTAACAGTTACATTCTATGGATCTGTCACACAACCCTTCCTTATTGAAACAGACCGTAGTCTATGCTGTAATCTAGGGTACCCAGGGCCCTATTTTATAAAGCTAAAAGTTACAATTTACAAGCAGAAGTCTTTATCTAACACATAGGGTCAGAAAGAGACTTCCGCTTGTAAATTGTAACTTTATCTTTATAAAATAGGGCCCAGCTATCCCTGTCCCAAATTTGACCCAAATCCGACGTCGTTTCAGCGTGAAGGAGGAACAAACATACACTTACATCCACACTAACTTTCGCATTTATAATATTAGTAGGATTATGAGGCCTAGTACAAGAAAATATTTACACCGTTCGACATTTTTCGCTGGCTTATCTACACTTCAAAATTGAAATAAGCGAACCAGTAAATTCTGCTTTTGTTACTATTAAAACTTTACATTGTTTAGTCATATAACATATCAGAATTGTATCAAAGCGTTTCAAGGCAAGACAATCGTACGTCATTGTTTACCACTAAAAGATAAATTCCAAGCTTCTAGCCATAAAATTAATAGAAAAAACCCACCATTTAATCTATTGTATTTCTCAGTTCGACAGGTAAATTATAGGATCAGTAAGTAGGCTTATTGTCTAACTCGCTCGCAATCGCCATCGTGTTCATTTTGACAAGTCATGGATGGGCTGACAATTGACAATATTTCAATTTTTTAAGAGCTACTTTTTATCGTCTGGCTGGAAAGAGCGCACAAATTTAAGACACCCATATTTTTTTTATATTCGTGAAAATCTTGTATTTTCGTGGAAAAATCCATTTAAATCGTTGCTCAAGCAGAAAGGACGTAAGTAACAAACGTCAAGTATTAGCGAAATGACGTCACTGCTTTGTTTCGTACACTTAAAAAAACGTTGAAATAATTACATTAATTGACAACCAAAACCTGTGCTTAAATACTTTGACAGTGAATGCAGTTGTCACTGTCGATGAACGTCAAAACGAGCTGACAAACTCAAACAGAATACTTCACAAAAAATATGATTTTAAATGAAAACTTGCAAAAATATTATCATTATTGCCCGGCAAACAGTTATCTAGTGTTCCCGATGGCAACAAAGCCGAGCGGTGTGGGAATGAATTAACCGTCAGCTGTCAGTAGTGTTTGTGTTGTGAAAGTTGTAAATGTCAAAGGGAAACCCGGAAGACAAGGTTTTTTATAATGGCGGTATTGGACCGGCCGCTGGACGTCATTTCCTGTTTTACATATTTTGCTCATTTTTCCAAAAAATACTGTACGAAAAAATCCAAAAATATTTTTTTTGTGTTCTACAAGTGTTTCTCTCGAAATGGTTTTTGATTTATGAATATAAAGAAATTTGAAATATTGTCAATTGGCATCGGAATCAGCTAGCTGTCACATTCATACAAGAACTGACAAAATGAACACGATGGCGATTGCGAATCGATTATGCTTTAAATACTATTAACCGGCCATAGAAGGACTGCTCAGAGCAGAAGTGAAAGCTACAATAGAGCATACGTCTCTAAATACAATAAACAAAATCATCAAATAGACTACTAAATATTATGATATTTAGGGCTTGTCTCACCACTTCTTAATTGTCCGTTATCTATGATGACGTCTTTGTCTGTTTCGTAGTAATAAATAGGGACGGAATCATAGATAACTGACAGTTAAGGAGTGGTGAGACCGGCCCTTAGCAGTCTAGATAGCCGTCAGTCTGTTATAGCCGGCCGAACAAATTTTAATGTTCACCTGTAGGCTTACAGCCTTATTCATAAGCTCGCTATAAGACCGATGCAAAAAAACATGATTCATAAACGTCAATTAGCGCTAATCAGTCCATCAAGGGTCTTTTAAGTCTTCCGAAAATTAGCGGACCGTAGACCCTACTTTATCTCTGCTAACTCACAAAATGGCCGCCACAAATGTGAACAGCTGATTTTGGCAAGAGCAAAACCATACGCAAAACAGTTTTTTTTGTTTTAAGTTTATCCCCTACGGAAAAGGTAAAGGAAACTAGATCCACACTGCCTCGTCTCTCGTGTTAGGCTGAAGCCATGTTTTCGGTTTCCCGCTAATTTCCGACAATTTTTTTTAATTCACTAAAAGGCCATTTTTGGTCTATGATTTGTCAAGGTGACAACATAACGCGTCTAATGCCGTCTAATAAACAGCTCATTAGCTAACAGACTGCTAGCAAGCGTTTATGAATCATTCTTTTCAACAACTGTCAAATAAGCTTAATCAGTCTCTTAACTAATAGACTGATCAAACCTCAATTAAGGATTTTTCATGAATAAGGCTGTTATTGTCTAACTCATTCGCAATTGCCATCGTGTTCATTTTGACAGTTCATGTATGGGCTGACAACTGGCATCGGAATCAGCTAGCTGTCACATTCATACAAGAACTGTCATAATGAACACGATGGCGATTGCGAGCGAGTTAGTCAATAAGCCTACTGAATGGTATGTATGTACTGTACCACCCGAGCCCCGCAACCCGCAACCAAAAAGCATGAAAACAAGATGTGAACCTTCGTAGCACGTGAATACGTCGCGCAGCTCGTCCCAGTGCGTCCACGCGGGGCCCAGCGCCACTATACCTACGCGCGCCAACACACGCATACAGAACAAAACATAACAAACAATGCAACAAACAAAACAATCAGTGCGAAGCCCGACCCTCCATCAGGTAGAGTTGCCGCTCGATAGTCCACTGTCGATAGTTTATCGATGACGAACTCTGCTATAGAGCGACTGCTTAAATAAATCCTCGCCCGCGCGGCACAGGCACTAGTGATGGGCGACTTCGACTAATTTGCTGATTCGAATGATTATTCATTACTAATATCATAATTCGAATTTGAAATATAGTAATATACTAATGCCGATAATCGAATAACGACTACTAATATTAGTAACTAATCGGCGGCTGGATGATTGCTCGGACCGAATCGGGAATCTTCGTGTCGACTCGGCGCACTTGCGTTAGTTGTTGGCTTGTTAGTTATATCAACGTCAACTCGACTGGACTGGATGGAGGGGATTTTGAGTACTACTAATATTAGAATGATTACAATAATGGACTAATCGAATTAGTATTATTCAAAGTCGCCCATCATTAACAGGCGTGCGTGGTGGGACGCCCCCGGGGGCCGAGATAGCTCCCCGCGGTCGTAACACCCCGCGCCCCGCAGCCGCGCCCGCGAGGACTCATCTAAGCGTTCGTTCTACTCCTGATAAAGGGGTTGTCAAAATATAAAAAAGGGGACATCAAACACAAATTTCACCATGCAAATAAGAAAATTCTTCACTATCGTAACTATAACGGCTGTAGTGTAGTATAATTTTAAGCCGATAACTGTACATTATGTCACAGACAACTTAACGAATCATATCAAATATGGGGTCTAAAGGTGGGGACTGACTTGTATCATTTTGGTACTTCAACTGGTGGAGATATGATACTTCAAGTTTATTTCTAAAAGATATTGTTGATTTTTTTTGCCAGGAAAAAACCTGGATTCACTCTTGTTTATGCAAATAGTGTACAAATCGTTATAACGAAAAAACTGGAGATGGATCATAAATGAGCAGGCCGCCCATAATAAGAGTTCGCCGCATAGCTGTACCGTCCAGCTTTACAGGAACGGTTCTTTACTGGATCCCGCAAAAAAACATGGGTGTGCCGAAAAACACGTATGCAGGATGCAGGACGCTAGCTAAACCGAATCCAGCAATACAATTACAAGTCAGTCGCCACCTTAATGAGAAGCTGACCGAGTATGATGACAATAAATGAACTAATGCGGTGGTATGTAACGGTGTCACTGACCCTTGTCGTCGTGCTTGTCGTGCGCGTCCTTGTCAGCGTCGCCGGCCGCCTCGCCGGGGCCCTCCAGCAGCACCGGGTTGTACTGCGCACGCGCACACACACGTTACACAAACACTACACTAGTGGTCTACTCGACTCCCCTTCCCACCTATCCCGCAATCACGCTCAAAGTGGTCTTTAAGTCTTGTTACCTTAGGCTTTGTGCTTTGGGCTTACAACCACTAAATATCATAATACCTTATTCACTAATACCCCTAATTTTCAAATTACCATTGTTACAAGAGACAATTTGACTTTCAGGTATTTTTAGGTATTATGAGCCCATGGTAATTTGAAAATTAGGGGTAAATATTAGTAAATAAGGTATTATGATATTTAGTTGTTGTAAGCCCAAAGCGGCTTTGTCTACCGTAACGGATAAAGACGTGGTTTATGTATGTGAGTACACAACTACAACATACAGTCGGGATATTTTAAGAAGTGATCTTTTAGGTTCTCTTGTCATTATTATGACGAGGATCAAACGTCAAAGTGAAGACATCTCAAAGAGGAATTAACTAATATTAATCGAGTAATACTTAAGTAGCACTAAGTATATCTTCAGATTCGTTTTATCCCTAAGAATATCTGTCGACAATATCGATCATATTTTGATTCCGGTTCATTCCAACCAAATATCATAATGGCCTTTTTCATATTTTACTAAATCTCAAATTGTCTTAGTTCCAAAATGCCTAAATTCCCAAATTGACTTATTTTCAATACAATAAAATGTCGGAATAACATTTACACATTACATCCGATATCCAAAATGTATAGTTGGTAAAATGAACAATAACTTTAAATACCGAATTAATATTAAGACTGAAAGTGATAGTGCATTAGTTTCATAATTACCAAAATTCAAAAATGCCTTTTGTTGACAGGCCCAAAGATCAAAATAACACTGTCTCATAATACTTAAAATTTTAACCACGCAGTATTTTAGTGTTACGTATTTATAAATGTGAACGTTCAGTCTATCAGAATTGGTTTAGCAAGTTTTAACTACTATGCTTTTGTAAACGATTCAAACAAAAACTGTCCTTATGAGCATGGGCACACACTTTACAGATATTTTGACAATGTGACGTTTTTGTATCTGGTTAATTTGAGTTTTAGACATTTTGGGAAATAGTATAATTGAAAATTCATCAAAACATGATCAAGTCAAGTTTTAGACATTTTGGGAAATGGTAGAATTGAAAATTTACCCAAACGCGATAGAGTCTAAATGAATTATAGTCATACTAGCGACCCGCCCCGGCTTCGCACGGTATATTATGTATGTATTATACATATAAACCTTCCTATTGATTCACTCTATCTATTAAAAAAAAACCGCATCAAAATCTGTTGCGTAGTTTTAAAGATTTAAGCATACATAGGGACATAGGGACAGAGAAAGCGACTTTGTTTTATACTATGTAGTGATTAAGAATACGGTAATTTAAGAAATAGGCGTGAGTCATTTCGAGCTTTAGACATTATGAGAATAATCTGTTTTTAACATTTTGATATTCTAGGAACACGTTATTATGATATTTGGTTGGAATGAACCGGAATCCATTTTTTTGGCCGAAACCAGCCGAAACCGAAACTTCGGCCGGACTCTAGTTATGTTGGTGTCGGCTTGTGAGGCGCGCGGGCTTACCTTGGAGGTGCGCGGGCGCGGGTTCTTGTCGGGCGAGATGCCCATCTCGCTGAGGATCTCCGCCATCATCTTGGTGTTGATGCCGCAGTTGTTAGCCACGTTCTTCTGGCAGCGCTTGTGCACGTTCATCGAACACACTGCACCAACACACATTTTATAAGCATTATTGTCTGTTCAGTATAATTCATGTGTCATAAGTACAGTCATAAAATTTATGTGAAATCCAGTGCTAGTAGAGCCCTACCCAGGGCCGTCTTAAACTAGGCTGGGGCCCTTGGGCACACAAGAGTTTGGGCCCCTTTTGGAAAGTAAAAAAAGCGAATTATAATAACATTTTTTTATAAGAAATAATGTGTGAGAGAAATTGTCGGTGCTTTGGGGCCCCGTGTGCCCTTATGGTGAAGACGGTATTGACCCTACCTCCTAAGCAAAATGTAGGCAGTGTGAGATCATTTTATATTGATTACTTACATAGACAGAAAGAACTAAAATATTCTGTTTTTAGTATATTAGTAAAATTTCAATTGTCTAGCTATCACGGTTGATGAGATACAGCCTGGTGAGAGATGGACAGACAGACGGACAGACGGACGGACGGATAGCGAAGTCTTAGTAATAGGGTCCCGTTTTTACCCTTTGGGTATGGAACCCTAAAAAGGTATTCAACTTCAGATGTGTCCAGATTGGAAAAAGGTTTTATGCGAAGGACTTAAGGCGGATGCTCGCGTTAGCTCATTGTAAAAGTCCCGTTAGATGGCGCTATAATCAATTTTGTTGGTTTTTTGTAGTTTTTAGAAGATTCTTAATACATTTATAGATTATCAATTAATTTGCGCACACAATTCAATACGGCCGATTTTTTGAGACTACACTCAAATGGTAATTATGCACCAATTCGGAGAATAGCTGCACAAACGCTGGTGTCATTAACGGCCTTATACAGATACTAGGTCTTACACACACATGCAAATAGGAGGCACTAGCGGGTGGAAAAATATTGCAACACCTTGCTAAGCTGTTAGCGTAACTTTTCACGTTATATTTACGTTTTTATATCAACTTTACTTTTACCAGAAATTTTACAAATCTATACGTACAAAAGTAAGTCGTGTTATTTTAACTATTGATAACTTTGGAATAGCTGCACGGATTTTTATGATTATTGATTTGTTGGCTTTCTCTCTTCCACGAATAGCTGAATATCTAATCAAAAATATGAAAAATGCACAAAATAACTTTAATTTTTCGTATGCAGCGCCATCTCAGACAAAAACTGACTTTAAGGCGAAATATTTTTTACTAGCTCAGCTAGTTATAAATATTACATATGAGTCTAGCAGATGCAAATATGTGAATCAATGCCACCTTTAACCCTTTTTGAATACCAGGGAGTCAATTTTTTTGTACTTTGTTAGAATGAGGGCTATCGTATTTGTACTCACTAGTTGGCGCCACTGTAGAGTAAGGTATATCACATTATTCAGGATTTCTTTTAATTAATATTTAATAGCAAGCTATTTATTACCCACAGTGTTGCACAGTCCTATCTTATCTTCTAAATTAGCTGCCATTTTATTTGCCTGCTTAATTTGGCTCCTAATTTTCATAACTCTTCTTTTCTCTTTTAATAAACCTGTCGTAGGTATGTCTGCGATAATAATCGGAAGGAAACAATCTTAATAACACTAAAAATCCGTTATGTAAAGCCGGATTATCAACTTGTAGGTACTACTAATTTTACGTTTCTGTATAATACCTCACGTTAAAATAGCGCCTCTAGCGGCAAATTCATATGCCGTCATTGCTAGTATCTTCAAAGTACCTATCAGTATGTAGGAACCTATTCATATTTGATATTCGTTCATACGTAGAGACATCATCATCACCATCGTCTGACATTTATTAATACTCTTATGCATTATAACTTATAAAAGCGTTTCGTCTGGGGCATCTAAACAGCTAGCGCCGTAAGGTAGGTATTGTCGTTTCGAGTCAGGCGCGCCTTTCGTAAATAGGTAACTTGAGAATGAGCCTAGTTGCAGCGATGAGACGAAGTCACTCGTGCTAGCCATTCGGATCCTTTCACCAAAATGCATTGCAGTATAGGTTCAGACAAAGGAAATAATTACGCATAGCGGGTAGGGACTACGTCTGAATGCTTCTAGGCCTAAGGGTTTAGTTAGGAGTTTGGTTAGATAATTTTGTTCCAGAGTTGTGAGCTGCCTTTTTTAAGTTATGTCCTTATGTCATCATAATTCATATTTATAATAATTCATCGTATAGCGCATAAAAGGAAAAAATAATATTAGATAATTATGATGACTTTGCAATAGGTAGGTACGTCAAATAAAATAATGACAACTCCAAAACAAATCTAATCCATCTGAACTCGCTTTTACTTACTATAATACTTACTTCCACAAAAGTCCAACTTCATCCGTCGATGGTTTTGATTAGCGTTGCCTAGAGTGGGATAAAGCAGAGTACTACGGTGTCTAGTCCACACGCGAAAAAATAAAATTGCAGCTCGACGCGTATTATATCAGCGCTTTCCTCATGAGCCTACTCTACATATATATATTATGCGCAACTAGTTGTGCCATTAGGAATTTCGGGTCAATAAAAATAAGAATTCTCATTTGAGATAGTAAAATTAGGTTAGGTTCATTAGGTATTTTCAAATACCCGAAGGGCAAACTGAATAGAAATAGGAACCCCGCTGTCGGACCTTACGGAGGAGTGAAATTCCTAAAAGCACAACTAGTTGTGCATAATATAGAGTAAGGCCCATGAGGAAAGCGTCATACATTTAGTCAGAAATCGTGTGCATAAAAATGAGATAAAATTTTGTTAGCGTCGTGCAGCTATTGCGTCTGTACTGCGTGTCGACCAGTGAACCAGAACCATATTTTTTTCGATCTTTCTCGTGATCTACCTACAGGTTGTCCACCTGGTTTTTGATGGAGCTCCGCTCTTGGGCGGAGCTCCTTTTTTCTGGGTATTGGAAGCTGGGTATTGGTTTTCCGGGTGGACAAATTAGGTGGGCCACGGGTAAGTCCCTATATTTTTCTAATTGGTATAGTAGGTAGATATTCGACTTTGTGTTTGATATCTAAAGTCGAAAAAACGTGCACGCTGCCATAGTACCTATGGCGTAATGGCTACTACGAACGAAATCATTCGACTCATAAGTAAATGCGCCACGCAACATGCGCAACATGTGGTATGCGCACACAAGGGCTAATTTATCAAAGCGCTGGTAGTTAAAAAAAAGATATATTTTTCAAATAAAACTTTCAATTTGATTTGAAACCAAATACCAGTAAGATGTCACTTTTGAAATAATTTGTATCACTATTCTATTCAGTATTCATAAACATTTGACACGCTGTAACAGGAATACGAATAGTTTTATTCGTACTATGTACTTATTCCTGGGTAGTGGTAGTGACAAATCAAGTCCTGACACATTGTTGAACTTTATCACAGCAAATGTCTTAGTGAAGTTTCATTTTGATTGAACTGACAAGAAAATTCACTGTGCTGTTGACCGCGTTGATCGTGAAAACGTTCTACTGTAGGTTAGAAATATAGGAACCCGACCCGGAGCAAACTCGGAGTAAAAGCGTTTTCAGTCAAATTTCACGAAATTTTAGTTTGATGGAGATTCAAGTCTCTTTTCATTTGGGCATAATTCCCTCAGAATTAAATGCTTCCAGTAATGATCAAATTTATATTTTTCTATTTCTATTATGTTTTCTAAATGCGATAAGTTCTTTGAAATAACACACACTGACTAGTTATTGATAACTATGCCTAACTAATTATAATTCTGAGAGAGTTATGCTCATACAAAAACCATACCAAGATACTGAAAATTCATACTAAAATTTTGTGAGAAGTAACTACCTCCTGAAACTACTTTTTCCTCAAGTTTTCCTGCAGGGCTCTTTTATTGATAGTACATACATACTTAAATCACGTCTTTAACCCTTACGGTGTAGACAAAGCCTAAGGTAACAAGACCTAAAGGCCACGTTTAGTATGATTGTGGGCGTATAGGTGGAAAGGAGAATCAAAATGAGCGATGGGTTGCTAGCCTGTTGATTGATAGTATATACATATACCTATGAACAAATGATCAAACTATTGTTAGAAGGTACGAAATGGGACCCGTTGTATAGGCAGTCCCACGTATAGTCAATACCTAGGGAAATAAGACGAAAAATACAAGCATTTCCAAATACACGAGTCTCTCAATACGAAACTCAAAATATTTAATAATTTATTAAAAGATGTCACGAAATTGTAGTTTGTACAGTCACCAGCATACATAAATGATCATTTTTGTACCTTGTCGCTTTCAGTCGTTACCATGATTTCGTATGGTTTTTCAAACATGACTTTAAAGTGACAAGGTACAAAAGTGATCACTTATTTATGCTGGTGACTGTAGATCACGTAACATATTCAATAAATAAAATTTTACACGAGTGATTATTCATAAGTTTCATAATTTAATGGAAATTTGCCACTTATTATTTATTGTTCACAAAATAATATTTTTTATATGCATACAAAAAACAATCATAACTTATTTTCCTACTTGGCATTATTTATTTATTTATTATTTTTCGGTTTGGTATTAAAATATTGCAAATAGTATCATTAAATGATACCTGTCATCATTATCATCATCATCATCATCATATCAGCTGTAGGACGTCCACTGTTGGCCATAGGCCTCCTTCATACAGCTCCAGTTGCCTCGGTTGGAAGCGGCTTACATCCACCGTGAACCTGCGACTTACGGTAGGTACCTATACGATTGCGTATGATACCTACGTAAAAAACTACGTAAAAACTTGGACGGTGATATTAATATCACCCTGTATCATACAGTTTCCTTTTGCTTTACTGGTCATAGGTAATGAGAACATGAAAGACGGACGAAAAGACTTCAAGTCTTCAGAACAGGGTTGACAAAACTCCGCTGTTGGACATCTGGCAATTCACGGTCTTGAATTTTCTCTAGTTATTTTTATTTCATTATGTTATGTTATTACAAATTACGGTAATAAAAATCTACAGAATGTTTCATGTGATTTAGAAACAACAATTTTTTTTTATCATCACACCAGCAGTAAACTTTTTGCCCTTCTTGCACAATAATAGCAAGTAAGATACGCTCGCGTCCAGTGGATGTTTGCTTCACTTATTTCCTGTTACTGGAGACAAAAATTAAGTACCTTCCGAATCCAATGTGAATCTGAAAAATTATTCTACAGTCAGTACTACAAAAGGATATAGATGGATGGGCGGACGAATGGATGAATAATATTTATAATGACAGACAAACAGACAGACAGATTTACATACAAACAGATGGACAGTGACGAACGGATAGAGGGTCGGACGCACAGACAGACATATGAACGGACGGACGGACGGATGATTGGACGCACAGACAAACAGACAGACAGACGGATGCACGGACAGACGGACAAACAGAAAGACGTTATCATTTTGACGGCAAATTCGGTATTCGGACGCCGGTCGGATACTCTGTAAAATATGTACATACATACACAAATCACGTCTATCCCTTACGAGGTAGACAGAGCCTAAGGTTACAAAACCTTAAGTCCATCAAGAACAAGCATGATTGTGGGCGTATAGGTGGAAAGCGGAATCAAACTAGTGATGGATTGCCGTATCGCCTATAATATGATTCCTAAGATTCTTGCATTTACCATCTGCGCGAGAAGCGAAACAACTAAAATACGTGTGTATTTGTGTTGTCCTGTATTTACCTTTTTCATGTGTTTTATGTACAATAAAGAGTTATACATACATACATTCCAGACCAGCATGAAAATGAGTAAAAAATAACTACCTAATATGGGTAAAAAAACTATAAAGTTAGGACAGACGGACAGATAGACAGCCATAGACGGACGAATTTGAACAATGTGGCCATAAAATAAACCATGGTACAGCATGAACTTGGTAATAGTTAAGCTCCTTTGTGTTCCGAACACCAAAGACTGAAGTGTGGGTCGGACTCTCGCACCGAGGGATTCGTACAAATTCGGCAAGTAAATATAAAATCCAGTGTTAGCAGAGCCCTGCCTCCTAAGCAAGATGTACTCTTTATGAGGTAATTTTATATTTGTTATTTACATACTTAGACTCACAAAAATATTCTGTTTTTAGTATTTGATGTTAGAGCGGCAACAGAGAAACGTAATTTTTAAAAATTACAACTGTCGCTAGACAATCACAATAGCTGACAGCCATATCACGGATCATGAGATACAGCATGGTGACACAGACAGACACGACAGACAAACAGACAGACGGACAGTGGCTTCTAAGCAAAATGTAAGCAGTGTGAGGTCATTTGGGTTGTATGTATTTAAGTATGTATTTACCTACATTATACAAGTATGTTTATCCGTTGCCTGGTACCCATAGTACAAGCCTTGTGCTTAGTTTGGGACTGGGTCAATTGGTGTAATTTGTCCCATGATATTTATTTATTTATTTTACATTGGTTACTTTACTTACATAGACAGATGGACAAAAATATATTGTTTTAGTATTTGTTGTTATAGCTGCCACAGAAATACATCATCTGTGAAAATTTAATCTATCACGGTTCATGAGATACTATACAGCCTGGTGACAGACAGACGGTACATACAAACAGACAGACGGACAGTGGAATCTTAGTAGGTAATTAGAGTCCCGTTTTCACCCTTTGGGTACGGAACCCTAAAAAACCTGGTCAATAGCAAGTTCGATTACTCGCACTACAGATTCCTCTGAGTTCTAAAAATTATAATTAGACGTAAACGTGATGCATCATGCATGGATGGTTGTTACTCTTTCTGTTGATGAGTTTCCAACAGCGGGAACGATACCAGAATTTCACTTCAAGATTACTGTAGTACTTCTTACAAGTCTGACTTACAAGTACTTATGCCAGATTTCACGTCAATCTGATCAATAAGAAGTGGGTCAAAATTCACTTCCAAGATTTGATTACATGCAGACACTGGGACTGTGCACTTCAATTGCGTTTACAAAATATTTTGTGCCAATCTGACACAAACGTTGAAGTATTGTATCTTAAAAAAATATTATGATTAATTGATAAGTACATACCTGTACGTCCGAATAAATGCCTTCGCTGCGTAAAATATCGTAGCTCGTAACATCTTTTACTTCCAATTGACTTCAATTTATTTCGAATAAAATTATTATTTTTATTTTGAGAAACCACGTTCTGTCAATCATTAGTTTATGACAATTTCATGTCATTGTTTTTTTAATTACCCTTCTAGCCAGGTTTTTGACTCGCATGTTTTTTTTTTAATGTTCTATAATTGAGAAAACCTATTTACTCGGCCTATTTTGTATTTAGCACCTGTCCGGATTTTAAAATCATTGCCGTGGTGTATGGCTGTGTTTTGATGCAGAGGTTTAGGGTTCGATTCTCGTGAGAAGCATTCGTGTAATTAACTAGAAGAACTTTTTTATTTTAATAGGTGTAATTTCTGTAGTTGAGTACCTTTTCTTAGTACATAAGGCAAAACATGTTATAAGGTGGCAATATGACTGCGAGGCGCCACCATCTATGCCAAAGTAATAAGCACGTGTGATCCTAATACTAAAGTACTAGTACACTTACTAGGTATGAAAGCTTTGCCAAGTTTAGGTTTGATAATGGGCATAAATTGCCCTAAATCAACCTGCTAAGTTTGTGGTTGTTTTAAAACCACTTAGGTAGTACCTAGCTTCTTTGATTTGGTTTGACAAGAAAAATATTTAATTTAACTTAAAGTTTCCTACATCTCAATGAGATGGTCTTACTCACTTTAAATTTGTAAATTATTAAAAAAATGTTTATAAAATATAAAAAAATGAAATGCGGCCTCGGGATTTGAACTTGGTCACTTACTATTCAGTTCTTTGAGTCATAACTACTGAGCCACATTAGTGGTCACGTGACTGCTCGAAATAGTCGATTGGTTTTTACAACCATTTTTATTTGACACTAGGCACTCACACTATTGTAAAATGCATCGAAATTTACTGCATCGTACTGCAATTTAGGTATGATAAATGCACACCTTTTTGTAATTTGCGCACACAATTTATCCATATCTAACTATCCTCAAAAAACCGCATTAAAATTAAGCCTGTGGACGAAATGCAGCTGCACGGAAGATTTGTATGGAAGAGCAACCCCCTTAAGGGTGTTTTTGAGACATTTGACACTGATTCGACCTCTACTTCTTTTGAGAGGACGATAGACCGAATAGAAGTCGTCAACCCAGCGCTGCAAATGTAATGTGAACTGGATTGTTCATGCAAGTTTAGACTTTTCTCGTGTTACCTTCGCACTGGAGGCCCTGCTTGATGAGCCCGTAGAGCAGCGAGCCGCAGTGGTCGCAGAACGTGAACCGCTTGTACGAGTGCACCACGAAGCGGTGCGGCACGTTCACGTTGAACCGCTGCCCGCCAGACACGCCCACAGAGCTATGTTGCTGCACACACACAAGCACGCACATACTATACTGTCAGGTGAACAGATCCTACTAATATTATAAATGCGAAAGTTTGTGAGGATGGATGGATGGATGTGACGATGTACGGTCGCCCAAATAAGTGGTCTACCACTTTTCATCCAACTTCCTATCAAATGAAAATGTCGCTAAAGTCGAACTTTCAAGTTGACAGCCTGTCTTATCGACGTTATATACTGTAACGTACAAAGGAATTTTAACCTTAGGGGGGTTGACCACATATTTGGCTGATGGTACGTGTTTATGTTTGTTCCTTCTTCACGCTGAAACGACTGAACGAATTTGAATAAAATTTGGAACGGAGATAGCTGGTACCCTATATTAACACATAGGCTACTTTTTATCCCGTAAAATTGCATAGTTCCCGCGGGATAGCGACAAACATGTCAAGGGTCGTAGCTGCCTAGAGTCGCGACGTTAATAATTATTGCAGAATATACTATCAACCTCAGTTGCTAAGTCTAAATCTACGCGGACGAAGTCGCGGGCAGAAGCTAGTATCAGATATACCATAGATTACCCAGATGCGTCTACTTTACGTGTCCGAACCCCGACCAAGGCCAGAGGTTTTTTCAGTCAACGTCTCATAGTTTGAGTATAGGCATCGACGGCTAAATAATTCGATACACCATAGATACATTAGGCATGCCGAACTTTTTAGTCACTCAGGATGTTTCATACTATATGTGTTACAAAATACCCAGTAAAATATCAAAGCCAAAAATATTGTCAACCCTAGTAAACTGTCATCTCAGGAAACTATACTGGGGTTCTTAAGAGGGTGCATCCGTGCTGAGCTCGCAACGTCGCATTTTTGGTGATTTTTTGCAATTATTTCACAGAAATTGAATGAAAGTATCAAATATCCGTCTGTAGTGCACTTCGTTTTTAGTGTATTAATGTGTCCAATGCAATGATTAATGGTAATGGACTTTTATTTTCGTATTAAAGGGATAAAATACTATATCTCGTTTAATAAGAAAATAAAAGTCCATCACGATGAATTATTCCATTAATACACTAAAAACGTAGTGCACTACAGACGGATATTGATACTTTCATTCAATTTCTGTGAAATAATCGCAAAAAATCACCAAAAATGCGACGTTGCGAGCTCAGCACGGATGCACCCTCTTAAATATTGTAATTGGACTTGTTATAGTGTCACATTTAACCTCCTTTCGGCTTTACGGGTAGTTTTGTAACAACCTGTATATGACGCTGACAGATCGTACATTTTGAAAAGACGAAGACATATTGCAGGGCGGCGACTCCAGTTGAATCGCCTCCATCGCAGCTGGGCAGAAATCGGTTTGGATTTCCCGTCACTCTGTGTCTAAACACTCTGCCGAACTTAAGTCGCGTACCTCCAGCAGTGTGTTTAAACACTTACCCCCTTTAATTCATAAACGCTCCATAGGCTTCTGTTAACTTCGCAATCGTTTGTCCTTATCTGTCACATTGACATTTACCTTTCACAGATAAGGAAGCCTTATAGAGCATTTATGAATAAGGGCTTAATTTCGGCTGCGGCGTCACAATACTCACAATAACAGGTAAATAATCATGATATTTGCGTAACCTATGTATGGTACAACTACGTGGTCAGATGCAACCTTGCAGTGGCGTGGCGTCCATAGAACTCGATTCCCACTGGCTTGCCTATTTAAGGCAGTTGGGCACTTTATTGTGCAGAATTAGAGGAAAAGGCTAGTTAAATTCCCTTCGGCTTGCCTTCTGATATACTTGACGCCACGCCTCTGCAACCTTCTATAGGTCGCATGAGGAAGATGATTGGGAGGCTGACGGAATCCGACTTCACACTCGCAGTCAGACTCCTGCTATAGATGACCGCCTAGCAGTGGCGTGGCGTCCATAGAACTCGATTCCCACCGGCTTGCCTATTTTAAGGCAGTTGGGCAATTTTATGTGCAGAATTAGAGGAAAAGGCTAGTCGAGTTCCCTTCGGCTTGCCTTCTGATATACTTGACGCCACGCCACTGCCGCCTAGATGAGTCCTCGCCCGCGCGGTTGCGGGGCGCGGGGCGGTACCATCAGCCAAATATGTGGTCTACCACCCTAAGGGTAAAATTCCTTTATACGTCACAATTTAATAACGTCGATAAGACAGGCTGTCAACTTGAAAGTTCGACTTTAGCGACATTTTCGGGTCTCTATCGTTTGCCCGAATTTCATATGCCATAAATGTATTGTTTGCCATAATGATCATTTGCCATAACTCTTCTTTCTCTTTAACTGTTAATTGATCAGGATTGTTATGAAACAAACCTAACCTAACCTATAGAGTTCTACAGGATTGCCATTTCAATGCTCCTGAAAAAATTACGGGTTCAGAGAAAAAAAACAGTTATGGCAAATGATCATTAGGGGCCGTCCATAAAGTACGTCACACTGATTTCATCATTTTTAGAGCCCCCCAGTGTCACAAGGTTTACTATGAAGACTACGATTATTTTGTTCGTGTGTCACGAATTTCCAGAAAACTGTGTGACGTACTTTATGGATGGCCCCTTATGGCAAACATTACATTATGGCATATGAAATTCGGGTAAATGAAGGGCTCCGGACATTTTCATTTGTTTTTCAAGTTGGATGAAAAGTGGTAGACCACTTATTTGGGCGACCGTACGACTGCGGGGCCGAGAGGTCCCCGCCGTCGCCCCACCCCGCGCCCCTGTGCAGCGCGGGCAAGGACTCATTTAAGCGATCGGTCTATAGCCAACATGTCAATGGACAACACTCTAGACTCGGTCCGCCAGTGTATAGCCAGCAGGGGCCTTACCATGACGTCTTAAGAGGCTGACAACACCTAATTTTGTTGAAATTGATGTTATTTAAACACTTTTTAAGAAAAACTGCACACAAAAAACATATAAATTTAATTTTCATCATATTTCAAACACGCTAGACGGGCTCGACACATAATTGAACAAAATCGGCTCGATAGAAAATAATTGCAAAGATTGGTCTTAAAATCATCATTAAACGGTTCTATGTCTTTATTTTTTCGACGTATGGGTCTGCAATTAAAAACATAAAGTCAACATATTCAATACCTAAACGGCTAAAGAGTCATATTTCACAAATAATCCATACTTTTGTTTATTTCTTATGATTTGTGTCTTATTTGCAAGATTTTAGACGCGCGCCAAGCTGCCGGAATAGTTTCTTCTCTTTCACTAACAGGCACGTGAACCGTATGTGTGAAGAGTGGCGCTGCTCCAGATCATTTGCTGTTGACAGCGCCTTAATGCGATACAGTTTAGGTTCGCTCGCTGTCAGATTCATACTAAAAGTGACAGCTTAAACTTGAACTGAGTCGGAATTAGGACGTCATGGTAAGGCCCCAGGGTTTGGTTACTGTTAGTGGTACTGGAGTAGTGAACTCACCTCTTCTTTCATGCCGGGGCATTTAGTGACAACGGAGGAGTGGCAGCGCTTGTGCACCACGCAAGTGCATACTGTTAACAACACGATTGCTATTAATTCACAATCACTATTCAACATCACATCACACAGTTAACACCACAAACGTATAGCCGACCAAGTTCTACAGTTCCTACATTAAAAAACAAACAATAAAGCTTAATGTCACATTGACTAGCGAATGAAAACGGTCTTAGTACAAAGGACATTGAACCTTAAGGTGGTAAAGGATCTTGGTCGATTATACATAGAGAAAATAACAAGATATACGACGGTATTATCGACTTGATATTACACAAAGTCTTATATACGAGGACATGTTATAAAACACAGAAAAAGCAAACAAATTACCTTGACACTGATATCCCTGCTTGCCCAAACCCCTGCGAATAAAGACAAGTTCAGTGGTTATCTCTACCTCCTTTCTCAAATAAGAAAAAATATTGCAGGCTAGATTTTATGATGTTGATTTTGCGCGGTGATCTCTTATTTACACTGTATAGTGTAGACGGAAAAATTGTTAGCAAAACAACAGAACTGAACCATGATGACCTCTTAAAGATAGTTCTTGTTTTCAGAGATTACAAAAAGTTACCGTTGACTATACAACACTTACACATTTTGAATCAATTGGTTGATTACAAATAACCTGACCTTGTAAGTATTAAATGATTCACTGAATCAGTTTAGTTTAGACAGAATATATTTCCTACGGGAAAACCGATGAACATGATAGAAAAAAAAAACAGCAGATAACATGTGTGTAGACTTGATACAAGTCGTCGCATGACGTGGGTAAAGCCCCGTTTAGACTTGCAACTCGCGAGTTTCCGTTCATGAGGCCTTCGCCTTACAGTCAAGTCAAGGTCATACTCGTATATAGTTTGAAGCATCCAAATCGGCCAAATAGTACGGTCTTTCGGTTGATGATGATGATGATATAAATCGGGCTATGAACAGTGGCGTAACTAGGGATGGTAGAACGCAAAACGTCATGGGTCCCTAGCTGTTTTTTTTAAATTGAGGAAAGACCCCCATCTGTCCGGCTAGCAAATGAGCGGGCGAGATAGACTACCAGTCTCTTTCTAGAACAAACAGTAAGAAAAAGACGGGCAATCTATCTCGCGCGCGACTCGACTCTTGCGCGCTCTCGTGCTAAACGTGCTGATGGCTAAATGTATACTAAGTAGCTAAAAATAAGAACATGAAAAAATCTGTAAATAAAATATAAGAAAATAAGTGTTTAGGATAAGAAACCACCAGTCAAATTAAAAATTGTTGAGCTGTGTTGTGGTTACTCCCCCTCCCCCCGAAACCTATATGTATACAAAAGGAACTAAAAGACGATGAATGACAAAGAGGACAGCTTAAATGATAGAAAGAATGACAAAGAGAACAGAATGAACGTAATGCATATAAATAAGATAGATAGTAAGTTTAGAAAGCCAAGATTAGAAAAAGCGAGAATGATGCAGAATGAAAGAAAGAAAACAAGTATGTAGAATGGCAGTACGAGAAGTAGCAAAAGCGAGAACTAGTATGAACGTGAAGACTAGGGAAAATGTTAAAATAGGCTCCGACCATGTTGGAGGTAGTTGTTAAAAAAAAAAAAAAAAAAACGTGCTGATGGATGCGGCACGGGCCCCAGACGTCACAGTTACACGAGTGAAGAGTGTGAAGCTCATAGTTACCAGATGAACTCGCGGCAGTGGCTGCAGAAGGTGGGCTGCCGCAAGAAGGTAGCCATGAACTTGTGCCCGTTGACCTGGTGCACGCGGCGGCGCATGGCCCCGCGGCGGCGCGCGAACCCCGCGCCCTCCTTGAACTCGCGCCCGCCCCCCGCCGCGCCCGCCGCGCGCCCCGCCTCCCCGCCCGAGCCCCCGCCGCCGCCTGCGGGACCCACATCCTCAGTATCCTCACTACGAGCCCGGCTGCCGGGGACACGACAGCCCGGGGCGTGTACTGAGGGTCGTTAGGGTAGACAGCGAACATACGAACAGTGTTGCGTCACCTTGCCTACCCTAGTGACCCCCCGCTACATGTGACATGACTGACAACAGCCCAGTAGCGCTAGCCCAACTGGTACTGAAAATCACAAGGCCTACTCCACCGCTTTCCGAGTTCCGGCTGTTAAACCTGACAGATATCCATGATATCGCAGTCCCAAAAAATAAACAAACACTGCATCTACCACAGATATCTGTCTCGGAAGCCCGAGAACTTGTGACGAAGGAATGGGCCTTTTTAGACAGCGATTGCCTTTAATAAGCTCCCGATATTTCATCACGATCGATTCCATCAAAATATTGGGAGGTAAATAAAGGTAATCGCGGTCGATATCCCGCAGAAAACAAAGGTCCTAATCTAATCAGACTAAATTTGTGAGTTTGAGGCGCGTTCGTTACTTGTGACGGCAATCTTTACACTGCACGGCAGCGCACAAATCACATCGCGCGCGAAATACATTGCCCGTCTTTTTCTTACTGTTCGTTCTAGAAAGAGACGGGTAGTCTATCCCACGCGCGACGCGACTCTTGCGTGCTGTCGTGCTAGCCGGACTGGTCTACTTTTGACCACATTGAAAGGTCATTTGGGCAAATTGATCACATATGATCACTAAGGAAAGATCATTTGGGAAAGTGACAGGAAACTTGTGTAAAACAAACTAGATACATGCTAGCAATTGCTAGCATTGGTTGCAATGCATGCTAGCAATTGTTAGCATTGGTTGAGAGCCGAGACACAGACATAGTGAGACTGGGCAACTCACTTATAAATAGTTACTTTTCTCAGAAATCTCGCGACCTGAGCATACCTATGCTGTCATTTCCTAAAGAGAGACCATATCATATTGACTCTACATTTAAGAATATCCGACAATCTGATTGCCGACGGCTCATAGCAAATTCCGAACTAACGAAAAGATGTTATTTTTAAACACTAGATCTAAAGCAGCCCAACTCATTTGCAAAAAAAATTTAGCTCTCTAATAACAATTATTTGAATAAGCGCAAGAGCTGCATACCGGGCTATATTGATGAGAATAGCACAAATGCTATTATCGTATTCAATATTAAAGCAAAACAAATGTTCTCTGAGAACCAAAGTTAAAAATGACATGACGTAAACAAGACCTAGATATTATTATGTAACGGCATGAAAAAGCAAGCGTCTGCAAATCTAAAAACAATACCCATCGCTGCAAATTTTCATCTATGAAAAAATTACTTCATATTGAATTAAAACTAAAGCTAGTCACACTTATCACATTCTACAATTATAAATATAATCTTAGGTAAATCATTTCATGTTACAAGTTATTTCAAAGAGAGGAATAAAAATAAATCAAATCACACAGAATTAGATTAGATAAAAGATTTGAAGTGAAAGTCCTTGTCCATTTATAGACGCCTTAACATGCCTTATTATCGCTTATAAGCGAAAACTATAATTAAATGACACTTTTATGATGCCCAACAATCTAACGCATATAATCAATTATTTAGTTAGTTTATTGTTTCTTGCATTCCGTGTCGCATCAATCTGAATTTGTAACTAATTTTAACATAGACGATTAAAATAACTTTGAATGGTCATGAAACCTACAAGTCAGCAGTGACTAGTCATCTTAGGTCAAGAAAGTGACATTCAGCAACTTTTCACGCTGCCACAAACCTAAGTAACTGCATGTTACTGTGGCACGAGTGTTGGAAATCATAGCCAATCATCACAAAACTGAGGTGACAATTTAGCCGCGGGAAGCGGCAATCGCGATAATGTGCTCAAACGTGCGTGCGCATGCGACGGTCATCGGATCAGGAAGTCATCTAGACTACACGGAATCTTAATGGGCAGGTGTTTTATTAATGTGTCGGGGATAATTTAAGAATCAACAATGTCTACAGGACACATATTTAATATAGTGACACACAGTGAACATGATTGTTCATGATTGGTCACTGAGTATGTGGAGGGATTAGTGTTATGTACATGACGCGTCACTATCCTGTCTCTAGAATTAAAAACGACAGGCCTATGAAATAATAATGCAATGTCCTTGTTAAATTAAATTATCTACAGCAAAAAAATGGCAATCGTCAATTGTGTATCAAACTTCTTTTGACTAGGAGAAAGGCAACATTTGGCACTGTATGCCAAAAAAATACCATCACAGTTACATTTTAATTTCAAATAGTTTCAGATTTTTAAACTTGACATTTTGGATCAGGGTCAGGGAGTGCTGGAGACCACAGACAACACTAAGAAATTTGATAACAATGTATATTGACAAACCCTATTGGAACATTCAGACACAATCTAATAAACTAGGAGCTCTACGGATATCAATAAACTTACTCTTGCCAGCGAAATAGGACGATTTTGCTTTGGGCTTTGCTGCCATCGCACATCCTGGTATAATTTGTTTTATGTCAACAAAGAAAGTTCCCAAATTTTATTACACAAACATACAGTCAGAGGTTTCTATATAAATGTGGCACTGATGCATTGTCTTGAGTCATAATGTTGAGTCATGTATCTTAGAATGGAGGTGAACCCACATGGGCAATATTATATTCGTGATCATGTTGATTTATTTGCTTAACATTTTATTGAAGTATCAACTCATTATAAGTGTTTTTTATGATGTTTAACATTAAATGCATTTACAGGCCTGTTTACATTTAGATTGCCATAAGTGAATAATTGAATAATTCAGTGATAAATTGAGGACTTACCTTGAGAATTCCATTTCAGATCTATTTTCAGATGCAATTTTCCTTGAGGTTCTAGATCCACCTATGAGGAGAAATTAAGAAATTAATTCAGACATTAATGAATTTCAATGCTATTAAATGAAGTAGATCAAGGGCAAATAGCATACTAGTACGAATGTTAAACACAACCTCATTGTTAAGAAGCTCATATTTGGGTTCCGAGCACATCAATTCTCTCCTCCAACAATACATGCTTACTTCACTCCAATTAGATTAGACAAATGTTCATCATCAAAATATTCCTCAAGACACAGATAAACGTTATCACAGTCACAACAAACAAGCCCTGATTGCTGATAGCACATCTCGTTACAACAATATGATAGTGTTTATTAATATCTTATCAGAGATTATGGGATTAAGATAAGCAGCTGTCTTGATAGACACTGCTACCGATCACCTGTCAGTCAGAACTACGCTACCAGTAAAATATGTGATCTTCACTCACCCAAAAGTCTGTGGCGTCTTTATCGCGATGTGTTAAATCTTCGAAAGGAATAGTGCAGTTTGCAACAAAATCATCTGGAGGTATGGCAGCATCGTGGAACACAGTGATGCCCAAGCTGTAGGAAAACATTAGTGTGAGTACTTGCAGAAAGGGCGAGGGTTAGCGGAGTAAGCAGCGCGGGCGGTACCTGGCGACGTTCTGCACTTCGTGGATGAAGGTCTCGTTCCAGACGGGGTCGAAGGTCTTGGGCTTGGTGGTGGAGCGGTCCAGGTGGTGCTCGTCCGCGTCGATCGACACGTACGGGTCTATCGGCTGGTCGTCTACAACCGCAACGCATATTTACATACATTATAGACACCCATTTTGGTAAACATGCTACGCCTATTACGAGCGAATGTTAACGACTATGCTATAATTTGAAACAGCGAAAATTGTCTCAATCGAGTCGGACAGCTTACTAGGAAGAGATTTAAAACTATAGCCGAAGCTCACCTGGTTTCCCGAAGGTCATGTTGTGCCGTTTCTGAAAGTCAGTCGGCCTGAGGCCCGTGGCCTCACACACCTTGACGCGCACCGTTCCGCTGAACATGGTGCCGACACAACCGGATCGCCGGCACCGCGCCGCGCCACCGCACGATCACTTCCACACTATGAACCCACTCAAAATCATTGAAGGTGCTTCATAATTGAAACAGAATTAAATAAAAGTCTTGACAGCGACGAGATCCGCCATGGATGGATGTGTTACTCTATGGTCGCTAATGGATTCCTATTCGATTTTAAAAAGTTCCCTGTCTTTGTTTCTGGTAATTTAAGGGGATTGTGAACAAAGGAAATAAAATAGACCTTGAGCTTCACATTTACGATATCTGCTGGCAGAAACCAAATAAAATAAACCGAATACCAATTTTTTGGAAATTACAAGTTCCTAGCTAAAAGTATTAGCAATCACGTTTATAAGCAAAAGGCAATAATATTTTGATAGTGTGTGTACCTACTGTACCTGTACCGATGATATTTTTTTTTGGATACATGCACCGTATAACAGGAAAATGTACGAAACCATTGAAAGCTCTGACCATTTTCTTTTATTTCATTTCAGAGAAATTATTTAAGTAAACCAAGTAGGTAAATGCTTATATTTGGCATTTTAAAAGTGTGATCGAAGCCATGCAGTAATTAAGAACAAACATGAAAATTGACATAACAGCTGAGCTGACAAAAGTGACAGTGACAGATCAACAAGCTGTGCGTTGTTGACTCACGAAATGAACAAATAAAACTCGATAAATTGAATTTTAATTTTATCACATAAACCGAAATAAACATGGGCTTTCTAACTATATTGAAGAAGCTCCGGCAGAAGGAGAAGGAGATGCGAATACTCATGTTGTATCCTTTTTAGACATCTTGATTTCGATTTGGTGGATTTCTTGGATCACTGCATTTCCTTATTTTCCTTAGCGTAAGATCAGAGGGTTGGACAATGCAGGTAAGACGACAATTCTGAAGCGGTTCAACGGGGAGCCGATCGACACGATCTCGCCGACACTGGGCTTCAACATCAAGACGCTAGAACACCGCGGTTTCAAGCTGAACATCTGGGATGTAGGCGGACAGAAGTCGCTCAGGTATCGCCAATAACTACCCTAATATAAGTGCATAGGGACGTGTATTATGTGAACTTTCCCTTCAGTGCTAATGTTTTGCTTTTATCCTACTTCTTGAGGGTTTTAACATGGTCATAGTAACCTAGGTGCTAGGTATCTATTGGTTAAATCTCATTGGTTTTTGTATCACTATGATTGAAAGTGTGGGATAAATCTTGCAAGTCAAATTTGGCTCTCTTCCAGTAGTCACATTGACGTAAAATTCGGTACAAACTACATATGTAAGATGGGTGTTAATGAAATGCAAGTACAGTCAACAAAAAGAACAATCAGAAAAAAAATATTGTATTAACTTTCATATCGTCGTCGGGGTCGTGGGTTCGAATCCCGGGCTCGCACCTCTGAGTTTTTCGGAATTTATGTGCGATATCTCATTTGAAATTTACCATGAGCTTTTCGGTGAAGGAAAACATCGTGAGGAAACCTGCACACAACTGCGAAGCAATTCAATGGTGTGTGTGAAGTTCCCAATCCGCACGGGGCCTGCGTGGGAACTATAGCCCAAGCCCTCTCATTCTGAGAGGAGGCCTGTGCCCAGCAGTGGGACGTATATAGGCTGGAGAGAGATTAACTTTCATATACCTAATCCCGGGTCTGGGCAAAAAAAGCCGTGGTAGCCTAATGGTTTGCCTCTCAAGCAGGGCCAAGATTGGATCTATCTTTTTGTATTTTTTCTTAATCCTAAATTGGTATTATTTGAGACAAAAGATTCTACTAATGCTGGGCACTCATCTTTTACATGTCACAGTAACCAAACACCTTAGTGTGCCAATTTCAATACCTACGGGTAATAGAGAGAGAGAGAGAGAGAATAGAGAGAATAAGAGATATAAATCAAGGAGAAATACAATATACTAAGGAATAGTACCAATATGGTGTAAAATGGATCCCACTCAGCATAATGTTGCGGCAAGCCGCAACGCTGTTTTTCAGTGGGACCCAGATAAAACTATACAACTAAACACAATATAATACATGGTCAGGTCGTACTGGAAGAACTACTTTGAGAGCACGGACGGCGTGGCGTGGGTGGTGGACTGCGCGGACGCGCGGCGGCTGGCGGCGTGCGCGCACGAGCTGCACGCGCTGTTGCGAGAGGAGCGGCTGGCCGGCGCCTCGCTGCTCGTGCTGGCCAACAAGGCCGACCTGCCTGGCGCGCTCTCCGCCAAGGACATCCGGGAGGTGAGCATCACCAGCCACACTCCGTGACCTCTTAGTATGCCATCTGGATGTCCTGTCTCACTCACTCTTTGGGTTTGGTACTCGAATCGGCTGACGGTACCCGAAACCTGAATGGCATTCTTAGTTGACATTTCTTGAATTTATCATTTACAAAATTTCATTTTCGATATAGGCACTTGTCCCACCGCCGGCGAGTAGCGAGATGCGAGTGTTTTTTAGTAAGCGACAAAATTTCCATACTAAAAAACGCTCGCTTCTCGCTACTCGCCGGGGGTAAGGTAAGACAAGTGCCTGATTGGCTTCTGACAATTCCAACTATTAATGCAACCTTTTATTAATGCAGCCGGAATTTTCGTCAATTGACACGTCACATTTATACAAGTGTTTAATTTTACTGATATTCAAGTGACCTCTATTTTCTGTTGAGTAGTGTAAAAAAATGTGCTGAGAATATCTGTCTCTATGGAAACTTTCAAAGCCTGCACCTGCATAGATAATGAACTGGCAAAAATCCCCTTCTCATAAAGCTGCACAATATGAGTAGCAAGGTAAGTTTTTCGTCCATATTTTATTATATACTAGTCCTTGTTCTTGGCAGGCTCTTGACCTGGACAGCATCAAGTCGCACCACTGGCGCATCGTGCACTGCTCGGCGGTGACGGGCGAGCACCTGCTGGAAGGCATGGATTGGATGCTGGACGACATAGCATCCCGCATATTCTCCATCGACTAGCCTACCGCCAATCGCTAACACACTACTATAGTAGGCGGCAAATAAGTAAAACGTGGAGGGGATATGCGCAGTATGAAAATGATTGTGCATTGTTTTTCATACTGTGCATATCCCCTCCACGTTTTACTTATTTGCCGCCTACTATACTGCCTAAAGTATTCGTCCTACACATTCGTACTACTACTGGTTGTATATCCCATTGTTCAAGGCAAAAACCAACGCGCTAGGCGTGTAAACATTGGATGGCATACTAGTTTTTGTCGGAAAAAATTTGAGTAGCCAATCTACTTAATATTCAATCTTTGCATGGCGTAGTGACGTCATTAGTTATATATATTTAATACTGCTTTGGTATTGATAAGTTTCAGTTTCGAAAAATCAGTCCCAACAGTAATATGCAAAAATTCTGTTAATAAAGAGCGACTAGATGGACCGCACACGTGATGTTTTCGTCTCGCTCACACATTATGCTTTGCTAGCAGGAGACGTTAGATAGGTATAAAGCTGTCTCATTGAACTATCAATAATCATGTTATTGTTTTTAGTAGCACGCACTCAAAGTCCCTGCCAAAATCATTCCTTGATCTTAATATTGTTAATACGCTTTCAATACATTGTTAAGCAATGTGATGTATTTAAAAAGACTAATTTAAATAAAGTTTTATTAAAGTCATCAGTTTATTCACTCCATTTACGCAAACCCAATCATAATCACAGTGATGCTGATGTAAACAATTTAATATCTTTACACTATAGGTTCCACGCTTAAATGTTATAATATTTATATAGAGCTGTGCAGTTTTCAGGAATGTTCCGTGGTCTCAGGGGCCGGGGTTTCGGAGGCCTCGGAGGCGTCGGGGGCCTCCGCTTCGGGCTCGGGGGCCTCGCTCACGTCATTTGCCACCTGTGAATCTTCTCTCGTCTCTTCCGCTTCCGTCTCCATTGTTGTATTTTGCTCCACACTTGTGTCCATTTTACTTTCATCTGTCACTGAAAAGATAAAGAGAAGTGTTTAGAAATTACCAAATTAATGGTCTAGCAGTGGCCTGGCGTCCATAGAACTCGATTCCCACTGGCTTGCCTATTTTAAGGCAGTTGGGCAATTGACAACATTTCATATTTCTGAGCCTATAATTTTAATGGTTCTCTGTATTTTGTTTGATAAGATGAACATGCTGACAGTTTAATTTTTTCGCTAGAGCCTGTATTTAATTTATAATTAATTTATTAATTTGTGCTTATTCTAAAAGGGCGTAACTCCGATACTATCACAGAATACACACTTATCCCTTTGTCTTTTCTCTATAGAAAAAAAAACTGACGTTAATTTCAAATTGTCAATGTCAGGCCCTATTCTCCAATATTCGATTTTCGAGGTTCGCTTCGTGCTGTTCCGCTCATACTAATAGTCATTATCTTGAGAGTGAGAGAGAACGTTTGCAACGAACTTCGAAAATAGAATTTCAGAGTTGCCCCACCTTGTACTTTGAAGCTGTCAAAAATACAAAATCATGATCGCTTATTTTTTCTCGTGAAAAAAGCAAAGGCGTTTCACCTATCCTGTGGTAGTTTTGGTAAAATTAGGACATATTTTTAATTATTTTTTATTTGTTATAATAAGCGATATTAAAATTATATAAATATATTGCAGTGATCAGGAGGCAAAATGCTTTCGAACCATATATACATTTTCAGGTGTTATAAAAATGAAATGTTATCAATTAGAGGAAAAGGCTAGTTAAGTTCCCTTCGGCTTGCCTTCTGATATACTTGACGCCACGCCACTGTGGTCTAGTTCACAATCGCACTAATTACAGAGAAAAAGCTGATGTAACTAAGAAAATAGAGCGCAAATCTTGTGAACAAAACCATAGAATTTTGAGATATACTTCCTTGATTTTTAGGATACACCGAAGCAAAGGGCACGGGTATACAGGTTGAATACCCTCCTTGTATTTGATCTGTCTGATGCTAGACCAAAAAATACAAGCACACAATACCTTTTCAACTTACCAGGCTCTTCTTTGGGTGCAACGTCGGTCAGCTCGACACTCGGCTCGTCATGCCTGTCATCAGCATCACTGTCATCTTTGTCTTTGTCATCGACGTCGTTGACGAACTTGTCCCTCTTGCGGGCGCCGTCGTCCTGTGGGCCGGGGGCGGCGCCGCGCGCGCGGGGGTCGCGGGGGTCGTTCTCCTTGGCCTGCGGGCCGCGCGGGCGCAGGCAGCGCTGCTCTATCCTCTGCAGCTCGTCTTGTAGCTCTTCGCGTTTCTTCATCATACACTCTGTGGAAGTAAACCAAATAAACGATGTTCTTTCTTAACTTGTCCGTTGGATAAAGAAAGTTGGCACTGTCAAATGTAGTCTTCTTTTGCTATAATTCCCTCTTCCTTCTTACATTTACTTTTTTCGTATTAAGCATGGGAGTAGGGAACAGAGCATGAAATGCTGGTGTAATATTATAAAATCTCAAGTTCTCTTTGAAAAAAACATGTAAAAAACACTTACTTTTACTAGCTTTAACATAAAACATCTAGTTTTAAAAATATGATTAAAAAATGTTCAAATAAAAGCAGTAAGTAAGGCAGTAAGTGGTTTAACATTACTTATTGTTGTGGCTACTCACTGCGGTACAAAGAACCATACTTTGCTGTAAAAAGTCGAAAAAAGGCCCTAATCAGTATGTCATTTTCACATAGTCTGGGTGAACCACAGTTTAATCTTAACCTTTTGTATTCCAGAATAAGAAAAACCTGCATTGTCATCATTTGTCGCAAATACATAATACCCGGTCCATTTTAGGGATAAAAAAAAATACAAAAGATATTTTTCAATCTTAGCCCAAATCCTGGACTAGGGATACAAAAGGTTTAGGGCTTAAAGAGTATCAAGAAAATAATACAACAAACTTACTTTCATGGAACTTTCTGCTAGAAGTCAACTTTTCCATGGCCTTGTCGGTCATCTTCTTGGGTAACCAGTAGACGTGGGGCTTGGCTTTGGTGAGGATGAAGTTAGCGAGGTGCTTCTGGGAGGCCTCCCACCGCTCGAACTCCTGGACACGCCCCATCTTGGCCTCCAAGGCCTTGATGGTGGCCTTCTTGTGTTCCCTCTCAGCAAACAATGTTTTTCTTTCCTTCTGCTCCTTTTCCTTTAGTAACCTAGCTTGCTCCTCTATTTTTCTTTCCACTTGCGCTTTTTTGTCTTCCTGTAAAAACATAAGGACAAAATTAAAAAATATATATATGTGTTAGGGGGAAAAACTAGCATGCATGTCACCTGATGGAAAACAATACCTGAGCAGAGAAAAGTTAAAGAGAGTATTATAATATAAGAGATACCAACACTTCTGCAAGGTCATATACAACATTTGCAACAGCAAATCCAGCTGTTCAGGCCCCCTCACCTTGGTCTGTAGCACAATCTCCTCCTGTTTGAACTTCTGCAGTGTACCAAGCAGCGAGCCAAAGATGCGTCGGTTGCGCGTGCGCGCCTGCTCATCGCCGCCCTGCGCGCGCAGCACGGCGGCGCGCGTCGGCAGCTCGCGGCTCACAGCCGACACGACGCGCGCACGCTTGCTTCCCGGACCCTCGTCCTCTCCATCACTGTCTGCCGTCCGTGCTGATAACCTGACAATGACAAATAACTTGCTATTTGATGACAATTTGGAGACGCTAAAAATGTATGATAGAAACAGCAAATAAAAAAACTTGATAAAGCCTACCTGTGACTTGTAGACCTGTAAAGGGCTCATATTATATTGAATCAATGCAAATATTAAATCAAGCTTAAATAAACTAGGGCTTGAGTTTTTTTGATTCATTAACCACAAAATTACTCTTAATTGTGTGTGGGAGAGGACTTCACAAACTCACAGTTCCAAATATGGGTATGGGTATAGCTTACCAACACCAGCCCAGCTAGGCAGGTGACTAAAACTGTCTCCCATATCGTGTGAGCATAGCTCTCAGCTAAGGCATCACAGGTTATAATTAATTAATCTTAGAGGTAACCAATAATGTTTCCTAAATCAAATGGACAAGCGTACAATGCTATCAGGGACAACTAAAACAAATTTTAATAACCAAGCTTAACGACTTGATTAGTCGCACTTAGCGTTTTTTACCTGCTAAAAACAGTTTTAGTTTCTTGTTTACGCTTTCCAAACGAATCGTCATTTTGTCTGGTGTCAGGGAAAGAATTTCGGCCGCCTAAACGCGGCCCGCCTTTTATATAGTCACCTGAAGAGTTGTTAAACCTAAAATAGAACAGATTAATTAGTAAATATATAAAAAAACTGGAAATATCTTGTTGTCAAGGCTTGGCACTAACCTATCGTTGGAGAATCGACCCGTCGTTTGCACTATCTTTTTGATGTTTTCATCTATTTTAAACAAGCTACTCTTCTCATTTTCCAACTGAGTACGTAATGCACTAAAAGATATTCCCACTTCTGTGCCCATGTTGCCTTTATTGCAGATAAATCGGACGTAAATATAAATTCACTCCACAAAATACATCTCCGTGCCGCTGATGGCTGTCTATGCTTGCGTTTGGTTTGCAACGATTTTTAGTGGTCGATTAAAATATCGTTTCGATGCGTTTTGATTCGAGCCTAGTTATCACAAAATTTATTAACGTTTATTAGTTAAAAAACGTAAAATCTTCAAATCATTAATAAAAATAACATAATAAAATTAATTCCAAAAATATAATATAATAATGTTCCGCAATTAAACAATACTTGTAGAAGAAAACACTACTCGCCACTAGATGGCACTGTTAAAACAATTACTAGTTTGGTTACTCTATTTGGCAAGAGATGGTGCTATGCGTCCAAATATGGAAAATTAGTTTTAATTTTTTTTAATTAGGTTTAATTTTTTATTACTCTTTGACTACCTACCCTACACTTAAAATACCACTCGAATGAAATTTTCAACAGAATACAACGATTGAGGTCCGTAATTTCCCACGTCTCTGCTTGAAGGCATTTCAAATTAAACTTAATTTTTAACCACTTTGAGTGGTAAGTATTTTCACAGAAGTCAAAAGCTTGTGGCACTGTTACAGCTATTGGTATTGATTAAGACAAGTCATTATGATTATTATCATTAAACAAACAAACACTAAACACCGTTTGATAAATAAAAAGTTAATTAAAAAAGTGTACTAGGTACTCGGAGGCTCTGCCGTATTTTTTGTGTTTGGGCGGGCGCGGGCGGGTTCCAGTGGGCGGCTTAATTTCACGCGTGCCGGCGCCCGCGCACGCGATCTGTCAACAACGCTTCAGTGGCCAGTTATTGCCGGCGACGGTGCCCATTAACTATCAATTTCGGTGCTATAATGTTTGATGGGTTATAAAGTTGACGGAGAGCTTGTTGGCGTTTTAACTAAAGCACCCGTAAATACGTGTATTTACTATTTATATTCTAACTGAGGCACCATTTAAAGTTTTTGAATCACATCTGTGAAAATACTGCTTGAAATTGGTAGCAATCTGTGCATTGTTAAAGAATTGCCGTGTTTACGGCGCTGTGTTTCTGCGTGGAGAGTACCTAACCTAACACAGCTACCTACTGACAGTAAGAAAATTACTGGTGTGAGGTATTCTATTTTAGCCCTTTCTGTAATTCTCTAGTGTTACAGGTGGTCATGGGTGGTGTTGCTCATTTACAGGTGGCCCACTTGCTTGTTTGCGTTCTTTACCATATAAAAAAAACCTGGTTCAGTTGATTTAGAGCTGTAATTTTCTAGTTATAACAAGTTCAACACCAATTTTTCATCACTTTTAAATGGTTTTTTCACTGGTCTAGATTTAGAGGTAGGTACAAGTGGAAAAAGACTTTTCAACAAATCGAACATTTAATTTGAGCAGCAATTTAGTAAGAACACACAGATATTCAACACTTTCGAGTAAAGTTCTGAAATCAGGCCCCGATTTCAAAAATCACGTCCCATGTTTTCGGCGTGAGCTTGATAAAGCCGAGCTTCAATCATAATTTTAATATTTTCGAAAACTCCATTAAAATATCGTTGCTCCGATCAAGCGTGCTTCCCCGCGTCTCCGAAAAAAGCAATTAGCTGTTATGTTGTCGTGCGGCTAAATCCGCGGCGTGCGGCGGAGCGTTCACGCGTGCATGAAAAATGGCCGACGCTTCTAGCACCGCGGGACGGTACTGTGTTTATTTACGTTTTTCTCGTGTAAACTTTAGTCATTAATACTTTTTTTGTAGCAACGCGTCGTAGATACTTAGTTTAACTGTAACACTCCTGAACAAACGTTTTGCAGGATTTTCACACACATTTGTTAGTCGGTGTTCAAAATACGTCATAGAGTAGACTTAGTTTTAAATCAAAAAACACGATTGAAACTTTCACAGAAGTCTTCAATCAACCTTACCCACTAAATACTTAAAATTTTGTTTATTTTTACTTTCCATTATAAAGGGTTAGGGGGCTGAAATATCCAAGAACTATTCTGACACACATTGTAAGTTGCGTTTAAAAATTGGTATCTAACGAAAACCTGCGTAAGTAAGCCTACAAATGAATGTGACAGCGATCATCAGCGCATCTAAAAATCACATATTTGATTCCAACTAGGTACGGTCACAAGCTAACAATAAGTTAACCAGTACCTCATAATTTTCGTTGTAATTAAGCGGCCGATATCTGTAGCCATCTGAACAGCCCGTAAATTAGTACGGGGTTAAAGTACAAGGAATAAATAACTGTCTGTCGCAGAGATCAAACATGGACGGGCACCGCCGCGGCCATTTGCGGCTCTCGCACGCCAGCCATCTTGTCTTGCCTGACAGGCATGGCGGAACCGCGCGCGATCCCCGCTAATAAAACGCTTTACTGATTAATTGCGACGGCCATTACGAATAACTCGCGCCGTTTGTCAGCGCGCGCGCCGGTTGGATTCAGCAGCGATCGCGCAACTCGTAAAAATTCAGAGTCGACGGAAACTAACAAAATATTGAGACTGGCGCCTACTTCCTGATAAAAGCAGCCTTTGATCTTGGACTGAATGTTATATGATGAATAGACGACGAAGGAAGTGCTTTAATTTTTTTTTAACTGTTCCCAAATCAGAAAAACCAATAAGGCTGATCGTCGTATTGACCCGTCGACTATTCCTACTTAAATAGCTATTATTAAGGTACTAGCTTCTGCCCGCGACTTCGTCCGCGTAGAATTAGCAATTGGCATGTTTATCGCTATCCCGCAGGAACTATACAATTTTCCGGGATAAAAAGTAGCCTATGTTTTAATATAGAGTACCAGCTATCTTCGTTCCAAATTTTATCCAAATCCGTCCAGTCATTTTAGCGTGAAGAAGGAACAAACATACATACTCACTCACACCGTCACATCGTCACTCACAAATTTTCGCATTTATAATATTAGTAGGATTGTTTTATTAAGGAAGTGTTATTAACTAATTACGTTAGGTAGGTACTTATTTTATCTTGTCTGAAAGCTAGTGGTCCTCCTTTGCACTATTCCATCGCTTTTACCCCCTCATTCATGAAGAGTGATTTGGCGCAGTGGTTACTTACTCTATTAATAAGTAGCCTTAGTTTAGTAGTCTTTACTCACGCGTTTTTTGTGAGAAATTTGGCCTCGAAACCCCTAATCCAGGCCGGCGCGGGCGCCGCTGTTCCGCGTACAACTCATTTTTATTCGACCACACCTAATTGAGTTTTATGAATTGTGTTATGAGGTATGTTTCTAACTCGCGCCGAATTTCAATTCTGCTCGAGTAAAAGCAGTTTATCTTCAACGATGGGCGTTATCTGTCTCGAGTAATAGCGTTGATCTTCATTTATTTAAAGAAAAATTAAGTGTTTAAAGTAAAATATTTGAAGAATACGTCCAAAATGAAATCATTTCAAAAACATAAAAGCTAACGGTCTCTACTTTGTTTTGATTTTGTTGCTGAAGAAGAAAAATAAAGATTGCAGGTAAATTAGGTAGGTAGATAACAAAGCACATTTTAAAGCCTTTACGATATGACAATTAAGATCTTTATAAAGCTCTATGGGACTCACCATTTTTGTAATGTTATGATATTTTTGTCTGAAACTGCCTCTATTTCCGTATATATGTTATTATATCAATAGTTATCTATAGTGAAGCAAAAGAGACTCTGAATTTGCCAAGCAAGTAGTCACGAAAGTTAAAAATATATATTAGTCGTTAGTTAATTCTTCTTGTGTAGTGGAGGGAGGGATTGCGTGTAAAAATATATATATTTCACACAGACTTCGCTACCTAGCACTAAATGTGTCCCAGTAAGTGTCTCTGCTTGAGCGGGGTGCTGCGCGGGCGCCGGCGACGTCCAATTAGCGGCGCGCGCGGCCGCGGCGAAGCGCGCACGCCGGTTCGCCGCCCGCCATTACCAGCCGAGCCGACGCTGCCAGCGACCTATTCCGACTGTCTTACTCGACTTAAAGCTATAAAGTTACAAGTTCGTTCGTCTGAAGAACTGAGACCCGAATTTTAATAGCTCTAAAGTACTTACCAAAGAATTGTGGTTTGTTTTAACAAAATTAAACTAACCTCTGGCCTCCGAAACGAGAGCACGCTAAAAAAAAATTACGGGTTTTTCGACTATAACATTACCTTATATACTCTAATTAGGCTCTAAAATCGATGGTTTGAATCTTTCGGGTATTAAAACCCACGGTGTATAATGGTGTCATGACTTAACTGTAATTTTAGAAGTGTGGGTTAAACGTTGAGACATGGTTTTAATTTCAAACATTTTAACACACTCCACATACCAGTGCCATGACCGAAGATTCTGTTTAAGTGTTCATGAAAATTTAACGACGCAACTTATTTGTGGAGGCATAGCGTACTTCACATTTCACACTTGGAAAAATTAACACTCAGTCCAATGTCGATTACAACCCTGGAAAACATTGTTAACGTGCGTCGAATTCATTAAGACGTTCGAATCCGGAGCTGAACGAAACGTAACATTATTTCCAAATGTAACCACTTTATTTTACATACAAACTATGTATCGTAAATATTGGAATAATACTAACTTTGCACATCAACTAATTCCAACCGAAAAACACTGTTTTCCGTCTGATTTTTACCGTAATTTTCCATTTAATTTTTACAAGTTTTTTGTTACGATGTAACCGATTAGTGGATTAGTCTCATCGCTTGTGTAATGAGAAATAAATCGAGATTTTACGTACAAAATTCCAATTGAAAACGCAGATTTGTTTGTCGCTCGTAAATTTCATGAGACGCTAATATTGGCAACGATTGCAATATGACATAGGATAGCGGTAAAGTGGTCACTGGCGTGGATAGCACTCTCGATATTTACAACACGCTGCTAAAATACATTTTAATTTAACGCCAAAGACAAATACGTCAGCTTAACGATGTGTTCAACACGGTAAATATCTGTTGACTAACTGTAAATATCATAAAATGTCCAGTTCGTTTCAGTGACTAATATAAAGTTTATCGCAAATAATGAGCCGACATTTTCGTACTCAAAGTTTCCACGTACGCAATCTCGCTTAAAATAAAAATTAGGTACCTATTAAGTCATTCAGGCTGTGACCTGAATGATCAGGTCAAAAGTACCCCCGAAACCGACGAGCATGTATGAAGAGATTGATGAATGTGGATGAAACGAAAGAGGTGTTTCAGGTTCGTAGCAAGTGGAACAAAGTACTCTCTGCCTACCCCTGTGGGAAAGAGGCGTGACAGTATGTATGTACCTATCACACGTGTTACCAAATTTATGACTAACAACCCGCCTTGACTTCGCACATGATAAAAAAAAAACAAAAACCAAATTACTAAAAGACCTTATCAAATTATAGTATACTTAAGTTTTTCTCATGATTCACTCTATCTATTGGTGAAAACCATATGACAATACGTCCAGTTGTTTTTGAGTATATCGTGAACAGACATACAGACGTGATAGAGGACTTTGATTTATAATATGCATCCATTGCTAGCCAAGACCAGCGCAATACTTAGATGAGACCATTTTGTGACAATTTACCTAAGTTTTTTTAAACTACTTTTTACATTTGTTGCAAAAAATCTTTTTATTTATCTCTTTCTTTAAAGTATTACTCCTGGCGACAGAACGAGAGGCGATCCCCTGCGGAGCCGTCGGAATACAGCCGCGGCTTGTTACCGCAGTGCGCGCGCGCACCTGAGCGCACAGCGCACCATTTCCCGCGCTGGCAGCGGCGGCTGCGCCTGCGCACCCATCATATTTAAACATATTTATGGCTTTCCCGCACACCGCGTCGCAACAAAGTCGTGTCAATCTAGCAAGTAATTAAATCACCATTAACAACTCTCTGACCACAGTAGTACATCTATTTAAGTTTATTGTTTGTTAGGTCTTTTCTGGCATTAGAAAAAAATTATATAATTATACAGTAACACTTTTTCATTTTCATTACAAGACTAAGCTTGCACGCTGACTTAAAGTGATATCAGACGGTTCACTCGAGTGAATGATCTTTCGAGTGTATGCTGCCGAATGAAAATATCCAACACTTCATTCGGCACTTTTCTTTCACTTAGCGTTCAGTCAGACGTGTCACTTTGAGTGAAAGATGCAAAATGAAATAAGAAATGAACAAAAAATTAACTGTCTGTTATCACCTTTACATTGGCCCCAATTTTGAAAGTATAACACTCGTAAATACCACTTGAAAATGGTAAAAAATTGTACTAATTTTGAAATATGAATAGCAGAAGAAAATTACAGTTTTAATTGATCTTGTCAACCTGTCATGTGAGCTGTAGCATTCTAGTAATTTCACAAATTCTTGCCACTTTGGATTCTAAGGTTTGGATCAATTGGTAGTTCCGAGTTCGGGTGCGACCAAACCGCCGCGTATACGCAGTGACGTGTCGTATGCGTCACGTTTTCTTACCGTTTCTTCATACATTTTGTTGCGATTCCGTAACTTCACCGTTTTTTGAGCGGCGGTGTGGTCGCACCTTTATGCGTTTTCAAAAATCCGGGCCCTGGGGCCTTACAATGATGTCTTAATGCGATACAGTTTAGGTTCGCTCGCTGTCAGATTCATACTAAAAGTGACAGCTAAAACTTGAACTGCGTCGGAATTAGGGACGTCATGGTAAGGCCCCTGGTATCGTGCACTCAGTTCATTCATCACACGATTACAAGTCCGGTTTTACTTAAAGTATCATCCGTAATGAAGTCACCCGTTTTCTCGTGTGGTCCTACTGATTTGTCCTGGTGGTGGACTGGTGAGCAGTAGATGTTCCACGGGAGTTTGTAATTGTGTCGTACAGACACATCATTCAAATAGATGACGCTTCGCGACAAATAATCGCATAGTAACAAGGTCACGTGACAGTTGGAAACAGATAGAAAAATTCGGAGGCTTACTCACCTGCTATGGGTGGTGTAGGGGTATAGCACGCGTCACGGAATGACGAGGACCCGGGTTCGATTCCCGGCCATAGCTTTACTTTTCGGATTTTTCTATATGTTCTAATTTTCAGTGTCGTTTAGAAATTAAATTTCTAACGGTAAAACCGTAAAAAGTAAACATAAAAATTAAGAAATAAAAATTTCTTGATTCATTTGATATTTCCTATCATTTGAAAAACAGCGCCATCTCTCGTCCCTGGTGAGCAGTAGATGTTCCACGGGAGTTTGTAATTGTGTCGTACAGACACATCATTCAAATAGATGACGCTTCGCGACAAATAATCGCATAGTAACAAGGTCACGTGACAGTTGGAAACAGATAGAAAAATTCGGAGGCTTACTCACCTGCTATGGGTGGTGTAGGGGTATAGCACGCGTCACGGAATGACGAGGACCCGGGTTCGATTCCCGGCCATAGCTTTACTTTTCGGATTTTTCTATATGTTCTAATTTTCAGTGTCGTTTAGAAATTTGATTTGTCCTATTAGTAGATCCACGACGGAGAACTATTTCTGTCTGACCAAGTGTGCCTGTAGCCGTTGCCAATTTTTTAAACCACCTGGGATATATTTCTTAGGAGCCTTAAAATGTCCTGTAGAACTGTATAGGTTAGGTTAGTTTTATAACAATTCTGAACAACATGACATACACGCTGAACAGTATACAAGTGGGTTTTGCATACAAATATAAAGTAGGACAGACAGGAGTAGGTGTCTTCTTCGTGGTCCTACTAATAGGACATACAGGACATATCAGTAGGACTACGAGAAAACGGGGATGAAGTCAGCCATGCGTAGCGGCGTAGCCCGTAGCCTGTAGCACATTCGTAGCAGGCATCACGTAGCGCCGCGTGACGCTTCACTGATTTTACAATCGTATCGCTTTTACAGAAAAAAGGCACTAAAATTGAAATAATTTGTCATATTCATATTACACTTAGTGCCTGGGAGATCGAGTAAAGATCGATGCAAACAAAAGTCAGGTGAAATAGAGATGAGACCTCCTATATAGACCTAGATTGATTACACGCCCCCGGAAACTCAGTCAGTCAGCGGCCAGCAATCTATCATTTTAAGTAGATGAGTACTTAAACTTCGTCTTAGTGGCACGTCATTTGATATCTCAAGTTCTGGCTTTTTCTTCAAATTTTCAAATGAGTCTACCACAACTGACTTTTACATTCTAAATCCATTTATTTGTAGAAGAACGTGTTTAACGTGAAAAATGGTTATAACCTTAAAACAGACCGACGAACGTGTGATTTTTCTTTTGAGATACGGTTCTCTGAAAAATAACGGATTGTTATTTAATTGTGTCTGTCAGTGTCAAAGTAGGTACTTTGACGTGTTCATTTGTTTGTTCCGTGGGTTGTGGCAGAATACAGTGTTTTGCTCCTACGAGGAATGTTGACCACTAAGCTATGGTCTTTTTGCGCTACTGTAGCGCACACAAACAAAGAAAATGTTCTAGTTTTAAGTTTTGGCTTGATATGTTTATATTTTATGTAATCTTGATTGTGTGTGTTGGCAGTATCAAATAAACGTTTTATCTATCTATCTATCACTTTAACGTCAGGTCTACTAGCAATCGGCCACCAACCCGCGTCAAAATAACTTGCAGTGAACAAAGAGAGCTTCGCGCAGGTTTACTGCGCATCAGTCAGCTCGTAAATCGATCGGCGCGCGCGCAGCCGACACACTGATGGACAAACAGACGGAAACAAACCGGGACATGCTTCTACAGGCATTCGTCATCAACATATCCAGCCTGTTACGTATAGCTGGGCACAGGCTTCCTCTCAGTACAAGATGGTATGGGCTATTAGTTCTCACGCAGGCCCAGTGCGGATTGTGACCTTCACACAAACCATAGGCATTGCTCATGTTTTACTTAAAAAAAAAAAAAAACCTTTTCAATACAAGGCTTTTTGCTGGCTGTATGTTATGTTTTGTTGACTGTACCTGCTTGCGGTATAATAATTGTATACCACAAATTTCAAAGCAAAGTATTAGAATGGATCAAATTTGACTTAATATAAGATTTGAGCCGAAAAAATAAAAGACAGCAAACAGGACGAAACAAGAAAACAACGAAAGCTTTTTTAGATATCTTTTTGCTTTTACCATTTAGGTACTTTCGGAGTGCGCATCATTGCAATTTATTCAAACACTGCTTGAGACAAGCTAAACAAAATTATGAAATCCCTACTAATGTTACAAATGCGAAAGTAACTCTGTCTGTCTGTTACCTATTCACGCCTAACCACAAAACCGATTTAGCTCGAATTTAGTATACAGATATTTTCAGTCCCGGGGATAATTTTTATCCCAGAAAATAGCATAGAGTCGCGCTCGTCGCGGGCAACAGCTATAGTCTGGCAGATAAACCACTGCAGCCAGATGACACTTTCAGTGTTGTCAGTTTTTGGCAAATATTAAATAGTGATGTGACTTAGTGAGTGAATGAAAGAATGAACGATGTAATGAAATTAATTTGCGTCATAAATGAGAATTTTTAAAGCGTATTTTAATAAAATGGTTTGTTCAATAAGGTTTTTTTGGATGTTTTCTAGTCAGTAGTGTAATAGCGCGATTTGGAAATGTGCGGAAGCATGTCAAATCAGTTACCAGTTTTCAACTCATTCCCCGTTTTGCCATAAATAAAACAACAATTATCACATTAATATTTTTTTCTACCTTTGTACTTTTACTTAAAAACTTAATTATTCCGAATCAGTTTCACTGCTGCTGTCACTATTTACGTGTATTACAAAGTCATCGCACATTTTACCTACTATGTTAATATGAACCTTGAATGCCTCAAAAGTATCGCGCTTATTTTGAAATATACTAAACTACGAATGTGACATTCATAAAATATTTCGTTCGTTCAATAATCAAATCATTCATTACGTGACCTTAGTCGAGCACTAGTGAAATAAATGTGGTATCATTATTTCGTAAAATGACATTTGGAAGTGTCACCTGGCTGCAGTGGTTTAGCTGCCAGACTATAGATACTTACAATGTAAATACAAAACTAAAACTAAAACTACCTACTATTAAATTAAAATAACTAAATAAACTTTAAAATTAATTAGAAAAGAGAGGTGAGCCTCTTGGCAGGGTGCCCATCACGCAGGCAGCATTCCCGCGCTGAACTGCGATTGCGAATCTTTGCGCGAGAAGGCTGCCGGCGCGAGGGTCGCCTGTTGCCTCTCTCAGTCTTTTGCCGAGCTCCCTATACAGTTTTAAACCCTCTTTGTTTTAAGGCGCTGTCAACAGCAAATGACCTTGAGCAGCGCCACTCTTCACACATACGGTTCGCGTGCCTGTGAGTGAACGAGAAGAAACTATTCCGGCAGCTTGGCGCGCGTCTAAAATCTTGCAAATAATACACAAATAAGAAGAAATAAAAAAAAAAGTATGGATTATTTGTGAAATATGACTCGTTAGCCGTGTAGGTATGAATATGTTGACTTCATGTTTTTAATTGCAGACCCATACGTCGAAAAAGTAAAGACATAGAACCGTTTAATGATGATTTTAAGACCAATCTTTGCAATTATTTTCTATCGAGCCGATTTTGTTCAATTATGTATCGAGTCCGTCTAGCGTATTTGAAATATGATGAAAATTAACATTATATTTTTTTTGTGTGTAGTTTTTCTTAAAAAAGTGCTTAAATAACATAAATTTCAACAAAATTAGGTGTTGTCAGCCTCTTAATCCGTACTTCCACAAGTCAGTGAACTATAATTTCCCCCGCCTCTGCTTCCGCGCCGCGTGTCCCGCATGTGTCTACGGCGGGACACGCGGCGCCTTTGACCCGCCACCGGCAGCGGCGACGAACCAGACACCACACTATATGTCGAAAGCGAGGGAGCTGTGACAGAGTTACACCAACAAAAACATGATCAAAATCAAATGTTACATACATACATGACGACCGGATGGCCTAGTGGTTAGAGAACCTGCTAGTTTATTACGTAACTCGCTCGCAATCGCCATCGTGTTCATTTTGACAGTTCTTGTATGAATGTGACAGCTAGCTGATTCCGATGCCAATTGTCAGCCCATACATGAACTGTCAAAATGAAGACGATGGTGATCGCGAGCGAGTTACGTAATAAGCATACTGACTATGAAGCTTGAGGTCCCGGGCTCGATCCCCGGTCGGGGCAAATATTTGTATGAAAATTACATTTGAAATTTGCCATGAGCTTTTCGGTGAAGAAAAGCATCGTGAGGAAACCTGCACACATCTGCGAAGAAATTCAATGGTGTGTGTTAAGTTCCCAATCCGCACTAGGCGCGCGTGGGAACTATAGCCCAAACCCTCCAATACACGGAGGAGGCCTGTGCCATGAGGCACGCCGAATTGCGCGACAATTTAATAAATAACAACAACAACAACATATAAAATTGAATTGAAATTGTAGCGAGTTCGGAATAAAAAGGCTTACAAATAAATAAATAAACGAATGTTTGTTCTCGAGTCTTGGATGTTAATATGTATTTAAGTATGTATTAATTTAATCATAGTGTAATTTGTTTTTTGTAAATATGTATATTGAGTAAATAAAATGCATATTGTTTCATAAAAAAAAAGTATTTATTTATCTATATAAGTATGTTTATCCGTTGTCTAGTGCCCATATTACAAGCTTTGCTTAGTTTGGGGCCAGGTCAATTGGTGTCAACGGTCCCATGACATTATCATTATACATACACATCCTTCCATGTTGGTCATGGGTCCTTCCATGCTGGCCTGGGAGCAAAATAATAACACAATACCTACCTATATAGTTGCTTCTCTTTCCGCGCAGATAGTAAAAACCCTTGGAGGGAATGGGCGAAAGCTTAGGAATCATGTTATAGGCGATGCAGCTAGCAACCCATCACTATTTTGATTCCTCTTTCCACCTAAGTATACGCCCACAATTATGCTAAACGTGGCCTTAAGGGTTTTTTACTTTACGTCCTGTCTACCCCGTGGCGAGCCCAGGGTAATAACAACCAAAAAGCCACACTTTCCATGATTGGTATCAAAATAGTGATGGGTTGTCACATCGTCTAATAAAATGATTCTTAAGATTTTCGCCGATTCCCTCGATGAGTTTCATAAATGAACTGTAGAATATCACATGAATTTTGTGGGTGTCTGTTGTGTGTGTTCAAACAACAGACCTCACTACAGTACTCTCGGAATCAAATAAGGTTAGCTCTGAAGCTACATTTATAACGCTTGAGCAATAAGGAAAACACAATATTTCTGTAACGACCGCCATCAGTGCGCGGGTTGGAGCCAACAGCTTCCAGCATGCAGGCCCAGGCCGCGCTCGCCGCCGACTAATGATCCAATTATCGCTTCGGATAACTCGCATTTCTTAATTAAACCGGCTAATTAAAGATTCCAGATAGCATCTAACTGCGATACTGCTTCCGTTGTATCTACGCCCTTTGTTCCTCAAATATATGAAACTAAGTCTAATCTGCAAAGCGGTAAGCTTTCAAATGCGACGCGGTTTGGAAATAGGCGCTTGTTTGCATCATCCTAAAGTAATATACACTCTGTGGGGTTGTGTTTATGGTTGTAATAGTGTCGGGAAGGGTTTGTATCGGGAGTAGGGTAGGCGGTGCGATTACCGGGCGCGGCGGTGCGAGACGGCCGCCGCAGAGATCTAAAGCGCATGTTTGGCTGGGAAGCACCGCAGATATTTATAGTCAACCACTGGTGCCATTACCCTTGTACTCGCATCTTTACTCCAACGCAACATCCATCGATGCGTAAGTTACGCGAGTCGGACTGAAACTGTTCATGTACCCAGCCGTGTATAAAGACTCGTGATGTTTGTGGATGGTGGAGCGGTAACTTAGTGCGGTGTAAGTGTACTTTGGGTAAAAGTCCCCGGTTTACGGTGGCGGTAAAACATATTAATGACGTAGGGACGTTGGTTTACGACGCGCCTGTCACTGTTGACATTCGATCGTGTTCAAAGTCAGGGTGCCACAAAGCTAAGTTATTGGCTTATCTTTCTAGTAAACCGCGGCCGGTTCCGGCAGTTTAAGCTGTTGTTAATTTACATAATAAAAGTCAGTTCGAACCTGTACAAGTGTACAGTCGGCACATGAAAATGTTGAGCATACTTAGAACCTAGTCTTTGAAACAAAGAACATTTGTAACGTTAGTTTGACATGTGAATGCGTCAAAGTGTATTATGACAAAGTACTAAAGTGCTCAACATTTTCGTAGGCCGACTGTACAAGTAGGTTGGCATCAACGGAATATGCATTAAAGAATATTATCACATTTCTTAATAAATATAATGAAAAGTGTCATCGTAATTTTGGATTCGAAATTAAGTCGTCCCTTTAGCGCCGTGCATTTCAAATATCGGCCTGTATATCAACCGCAATAAAAAAAAACCGTGAAAAATATTTACAGGGGCGTTCAATTAACCTATTTAACAAAACCACCTACTGAATATTGATTATATTTTGAGAGACAGTGTGTACCAATGGTTGGCAACAGCTGGACCGCGAAGGTCGAACCTCGATTCGCCAAATATAATGTGTTGTAGGTACCTATAGGTACTAAGTATCAATTAATACGTAGATAAGGTACCTACACTTGTTTTTTTTTGGTCTCGTTAAAATCACATTATCCGGACCTCACTTTAATCTAGTTGCTGACCCCTGGTGTAAACTAACACACAAAGTAAGTTACCGTATCAAGCTATTTTGGAAGGTATACTTTTCCCTTCTGAATAAACCCTGTGTATAAGAGATAGGCGTCTGTATAGAGGTAACTATAGAATATGTATGCCGTCGGTTTTTTTTTACATAAAATAGGCTTACGTTTGACCTCAATCTCGCTTGATGGAAGGCGAAAATGAGGCCTAAGATGGTACATGTTTGCCTAGAAGGTGTCTGTTCACTTTGGCCTTAAAGATGACCAGATTATAGCGTTCCGGAAAAACTGACCTGACGGTTCCTTTGTCATCAAAATGTTGTGTCAAATGTGCTTCAATGACAAATTTTTCCGTTTAATTTTCGTAACCCACTGTGGAACCCTCTCACAGTAAATGTTATAGTGACGTAACATTGAATTGACAAGGAAAATCATCTGACGTTTACTATGATAACGTTCTACGGTGGCCCAGGAATCAAATGGTTCGACTGTACGTACTGTTGATCCCATAAACCGGTAGAGTATTAAATAAAAACCATGCTGCATTCGAAAAGCAAAGGGTAACCAAAAGTGTCCTATTTCAAAATAGCAAAGTAAAACCAAACAAACCCCAATACGGCTCCATAACAGTCTTATTCAAGCTATACCGTATTAATAGTCGCCGGCGCAGTCGCGGGCCGCGGTGCGTGACCGGCGCGCGCGCAATTAAAACAATCACCGACCTGTCTACCCTCCGACATGACACTGCTGTCTTTTTTCATCGCCAAGGATACAACAAAGATGGCACGTCAAAGCGGATACGAAAAGAGACTATTTTGTTGACGTTGAGATGAGGCGGCATGTGAAAATGGATACGGTGGTCTTCGATTTTTGAGAAGTGTTTCCGGTGTCATGGCATGATTGTCATAACATGATGAATTTGTTCAGTTTCTAATGTTCTGTAGTTGAAATTAAACTCTGTTGTTGTGGTTAGAAAACAAAATAAAAATGTATTGCGTTAGGTAACTTAGAAAAACTTAGTAATGATTTATTTTAGCTTTTACTTTCTGCAAATAAACATGTCGGCTGTCACGTTAACATAAAATGTGATTGAATAACGATAAAAGCCATTTCATAACAAACTTAATGATTGATTTCAGATACGATACGAGCCACGATAATCGAACTAAACAATACCTAGGCAATAAATCCTTTGGTATTTTCGAAAAATATCACATTAACGCAAACTATAAACGCGGACGGGAAAGATAAAGTCCCTGAACAATGGGTGGTGGAGGGCGCGGGCGGGAGGAGGGGGGACAATCGCGCATAATCCACGCCCTGCGCGCGAACAATGCGCCGTATCGCCGCTCGCTGCGCCCGCGCACCGGCAACTAAAGCCCTGTATTTCGCCAATATTTTGAACAAACGAGCCTGTTATTGATATTTTATTTCCGGTGACGAAGTCGTGGGAAGTTTGGGTGCACTTAATTTGGTTTCAGTAAAACACCTTCAACCCGAGCGGGGCTCAATTTCGCCGTTCACTTTTGTTTTTGATGCAATACGTTGACCTACTAAAGACTCTACCCCTTATTCATAAACGCTCTATAAGCTTTTGCTAACTTAGAAATCGTTATCTGTGAAATGTAAATGACAAAGTAATATGGACAATATTGTTTTATGTGGTCTGAATTAAATGATTTTTATTTTTATTTTTTTATTTTATTTAAAGTAACAGATAAGGACAAACGATATTGCTAAGTTTGTTTTTTCCATTATTCGTTTAAATTTATTATAAAAGCAAGTTTTTAGCGTGAATTTTTGCCACTTTTACTTTTGTCACTTTCGGCTGTAATTTTATTCATTATCATTTTTTAATCTTATTTTATGTTTATAACCTAAAAAGTGTAGGTACTCGTGTTTTCATTGATTGTTATTGATATTTCTCTTCTCTTCTATTGGTTCTTTTGTCTGTGATGTGGTTGTCTATACTTATTCTGTTTTTTTTTTTATTTTATTTTAAAGGGCAAAGGGGCTTGTGCCTAGGCAACCACATCATTTGATGTATTTGAATATCAAATTATATGTATTAATGTTTTAATGTTTATTCCTTATTTGTTTATATTGTATTATGTTTGTTTTTGTTTTTATTATCGTATTGTTTTTATACTATTCTTTCTTTTAATGTATTTGTTACCCGATGGCCCCAACGGAAAATCAGCGGGTGGTAGGGCCTTGTGCAAGGTCCGTCCGGATCGCTACCACCATCTTACTCACTAATCCTGCCGCTAAGCAGCATTGCTTGCACTGCTGTGTTCCGGTGTGGAGAGTAAGACAGCCGGGGAAATTACGGGCACAAGAGGCATTTCATCTAAGTCCTCTAGGTTGGCAACGCATCTGCAATCCCTCCGGGGTTGTGGGTGTCTACGGACAGTGCTGATCGCTTGCTATCAGGTGACCCACTTGCTCGTTTGCCTTCCTATTCACATAAAAAAAAAAAGCGTTTGCCGTAAGGCCAGCAAATGCTGAGTTGGGCCATTTTATGTCAATTTTATGTAGCTTTTAATATGTTTTTGTTTTTTAATTACTGTGATTGTCATAAATAAACTTTTTCTTTCTTTCTTTCTAAGTTAGCAGAAGCCTACACAGCGTTTATAAATAAGGGGGTCTATGTCCACATACACAAATCACGTCTACATCCAGTTTGAGGTAACAAGACCACGTTTAGCATGATTGTGGGCGTATAGGAAAGGAGAATCAAAACCGTGGGTTGCAGCCGCATCGCAAATAACATGATTCCTAAGATTTTCGCACATTGTCTCGATAGGCTCTATGTAATAGCGAGTTAAGTGACTCTAACCCAAAGTGAAAGTAGGCAAAATGTATTGAACTAGATATACCTACTAGAGCTAGATCGAGCCAGCGGCTCTTACTCCTAGTCCAAAGTTGCAAAGCGAGAATTTTTTATTAAAAATTTTTTCAGTAGGTCACTTGCGGGAATTTGTATTTTATACTAGCTTCTGCCAGCGACTTCATCTGAGTAGAATTATACATATAAATCTTCCTCTTGAATCACTATCTATAAAAAAACACGCATCAAAATCCGTTGCGTAATTTGTACCTATAGTATACCTACTTTTTAAAATTGACATACCTTCAAGTAGGTATATCTGTCCTTTGCCTTCAACAAGCCGAGCTAATCTATTATCTCTCTTCTTGTACTTGTATTTAAGAGCTAGGCTCTTGTCGGTGGAGTAATCGGTAATCCCGCTCGATCCTCAGCCAGCCCCTTGACCTCCGGATACGACGCGGCACCCACTTTCTCCTTCACCTGGTCAAAATAAGTTAATCTTGGCCTTCCTCTGCCTCGTCTCCCTTCCACTTTTCCCTCCAGCAGGTTTAAAAAGAACTCAAGCGAAGAATATATTATAGCACGACGCAAACTGATCACCAGAGCAAATACTTCAAAGTCCTCGAATATTCGGAAGCTCCTAGAGCGGCGGCGCGTTTGTGGTCGCGCGTCGTTTGCGGCGCGGCAATTTGTTGCGCCCGCGCCGACAGCATGCGCTTTCCCGAACTTCTACATACGTGGCATATTTGGGGTAATTAGCAGGAATACGCGGCGGCGGGCTTGAGGCGTTTTTGCTGGTGGTAATTATGTCTGGTTTTATTCGAGTCATGTGTGCCGGTGGCTGAAAAAATAAAAGCTGAATTTTTACAGTAGCTACTGCAGTTTTAGTTTTTTTTTAGTGCAGACTTATGTAGAAAGAAGATTTATTATATTTTTATTTGAATAAAATTACCAAGAACTTCGCTCAGTGAATTTTTTTGGTGACAATTTAGATGTCCACTTTTCCACGTTTATCATAATTTAAAGACACGAGAAAAAGGTCATATCTACTTATTCATTTTGGATTTTTTGGCGTAAAGTTATTAAAACTATTAGGTATTAGAATCGTATCGTGAAACTCTTAAGTATATCTATACACACACACACACACAATAAGAATTAAGTACTTATACCAATTCTTCAAAAATTCCCTGCTAAACAGTAGGCTTATTGTCTAACTCGCTCGCAATCGCCATCGTGTCCATTTTGACAGTTCATGTATGGGCTGACAATTGGCATCGGAATCAGCCAGCTGTCACATTCATACAAGAACTGTCAAAATGAAGACGATGGCGATTGCGAGCGAGTTAGAAAATAAGCCAACAGGTAAGACCCTAAATACTTGGAATAAGACATAACTTAACAACTAACTTTAAATAGGTACATAAGTTCTTATTAAGAAATTAAACTTTACTTTTAACAATTATATTAGAGTAAGTAACCCGTTCACTGCCACCCTGAAATATGTATTCGGAAAAGAAAATAAGCAGGAAACAAGTTCAGTGAAAGCTCATTACTTCCTTGAGTAGATTCCTAATCTGGTAACCATCTGTTCCTCAGGACAAGATTTATCATGGCTTAATGTAGAGTTGTAGAGTCGTGCATGAATAAATACTGTACCAACCTAATAGCGATACTGAGATGATTTACTTATGGTTTATAGTGACGTCCGCAAATTGATCCTAATCTATCTAATATCTACTTAAGTGTCGACATACGATATTGCAACTGCAAAAACCTGTGTACCTACAGAGAAATACGAACAATTTCTTATCAGCGCAGCGTAAATCACGTTGTACAAACTCGCCTTCCCGCAACCGTTACTAACTACAATCTGTAGCGAGTTAGTAAATTATCAATTACAAACCGTGTACACGACGCATGAACTACCGGTACATATGTGCAGCGATTACTCCGCGCTCCCCACATACCGTGTCGTTAGCCTGCCTATTTGAGCATGCACGTTTCCTTTGCAGTCGTCTCACTCGCCGCCCGAGCGCAACCGACCGAGCGGGAAAACAGACATTTCAAAACGCAAAACACGCTCCACAAACCCAACTCTAAAGCCTCAAATTAAAGTATAAAATTGTTCTCGAAGAAACAGCGATGCATCAGCACGCTTCAAATAGAACGCGACATGGAAAAAGGAAAGCGTTCGAAATGAAGCGCGGCGATTGGGCGATGCGCACCAATGGCGGCGGGGGGCGGGGCCGGCGCGCTCGCGCGGGCTCCGGCGGCGCGCGCGCACATGTCCCGCTCGCGCGACGCACGACGAACGCTCCGCAGCGCTCGAGGGTTGAGTTGATGAGTGAGTGAGTGAGTGACGATGCTGGGCGGCATGGACGGCAAGGAGTACGGCGCGCTGCACGCGGCCGCCGCCTCCTACGCCATGGATAGTGGTGAGTACAATAATTTGCATCTTGAATATGAACCAGATGTGTAAAAACCGCTGGTAGAGTCTCCATACAAGCACTAATTTAAGGACTCTATCCCTCAAGTCAATAGTTTTACTCATTTTAGATTAAAACGGAAATGCAGAGGTATTTTTAAAATTGGTTGGCTTGTTGATTGTTAGGCATGCTTCCGAGGTCATTAATTTTATTTAAGCAAGATAAAAATCATGCAATAAAACTAGGATTCTCATCCTAATATCCTTTTATACCTACTCACTTTGCCAATAATTTCACCACATTTATGAACTAAAAAATCAGTCATCTCATCATCAACAATCTAAGTTGGTTTGTTCATAATATATCTAAATACTTATGATTCTGTAAAGTTTAGGGTATTTTCATAATCTTGACATAGAGTAATGCCGGCTGAAAGTCGCACCACAAGTGCTGTCGATTCCCTAACATAGTATCCATTTTTTGTAGTTAGGTTACTATGTACATAGGTACAACGTGTACAGTCAAAGTGATCACTTATTTATGCTGGTGACTGTACAAGGTACTTTTACATACAAAACTGGATACCTACATATTAAGTACTCTACTAACTGTATTTATGCTACTATGTTCCGAAAGCTGTTAAACTTCTTATAGTCCCTAGATGTTTGAGACAGCATACAACTTGCATAGGTAAATACATACTTAGGTATACATATTTAATCACAGTACTAATTTAACAATTTTGATCACCTAACCCAACAGCTGGTATGACTCACCAAAATGATTTACTTTTTAAACTACTATATTATTTTTATTTATCAATAGGTAATGATCTATTGAAATCTCAACTTATCTCAAACACGTCTATTAGACTTTTTAGGAATACAGTTTTAAAAACACTTCGCTACTAAATTATTTTGGCCTCTTTACTTTTCCAGTCCTCAGAAATTAACTGTGAAATTATTAAAAACTAGCTTTTGCCCGCGACTTCGTCCGCGCAGAATCATAATTTGCGGTAAAAGGTTTTCCTCTCTCCCATCGAAAATGTACAAAAACAGCCAAATGGAAGTCGTACTTTAGCACGAAGGATTCCGTACTACCTACCTACCTCAAAGAAATAACAGTTTCTTGCATGGACCCACTTCCATTATTTTTATCCCATCCTTTTGTTCTGTGGGAAATTCGAAAAATCTAATCTTATGACACCTACGTGATCTTCAAAGAGCATGTCTACTAAATACAATGTTTATATTTTCTATACGGTCCTTTTATCCCGTGGGAAAATTGGAAAATTCCTTTGTAATACACCTCTTTGATCATCAAAAGTCAAAAGTTTATTTTGCAAATAGGCCGCCAAGGGCTCTTTTACATGTCTTTTTTTTTATCTACCAGCGCATTTCGAAAGACCATCATTGCCAAGAAGAATGCGCCGCAAGAAACTTGGCAGAAAGTCATTTCTTCAAAATGAAATAGATTTACAATAGTACTTAAATTCTACTTACACGTAACTTACCAATAATACAATTAATACATTTTATAAAAGGGATGTAAAAGGTCCCTAAGTTAAGTTCGTAATGTCAAGGAATGTCTGCCAAATACCAAGAAACTATATTAGCAAGTCAGTAAAATTACTCTTTTTCTTATCCCACGGGAAATTCGCAAATTCCTGAAATCAGTTTTCAGATATCATAATTATCTACTGGTATGCCAAATTTCAAGATTCTGGTAATAATATTTAAGGAGATAAGAACATTTCAAAGTAATAATTATAATTATCCCTTTTTTCTCCCTATCCCGTGGGAATTTTGAAAAGTCTTGAAATCGATTTTCAGCAGTTATGATTCCCTACTTGTGTGCCAAATGTCATGACTCTATTAATTATAGTTATGGAGACAGGCTCCCTTTTCAGTGGACTTGTAAACCCTATTTATACCTATCCCGTGGGAGTTTAAAAAAATCCAGTGCACGTCTATGATATTGAAGCAATATTTATTTACGTTGTGACTCTAGGCAGATGCAATTTTTGACATGTTCATCGCAATCCCGCGGGAGCTATGCAATTTTCCGTGATAAAAAGTAGCCTATAACCTGGCCGGTGATTTTCTCAACAGATTAATATAAAGCTTGCATCAAAATCCGTTCAGCCGTTTTCACGTGATGCGCTCGCAAATATACACGTGTTCTGTAATCGATTCTAAGTATCCCCAGAAAATATCTTCCAAGTACAGACTTTCGACCCTCTTTAGCTTCATTATTTGTATGTATAGATAGAAACCATTCTCTTGAAACATTTTATCTACTAAAAAAGTAAGAGTTTTTAATGATTCACGGTTAAGTTCATTCGAAATATTATAAACGGGAAAATTCATCAATCTTGAATTTTGCATCGAAATATCGGGTGCTCAATAAAGGTAATCGCGGTTAACATCCCGTTTATAATATTTCGAATGTACTAAAAAAGTACCGCATCAAATCCGTTGCGTTAGTTTTAGAGATCAAGCATACATAGGGACAGACAAACAGCGGAAAGCGACTTTATTTTATACTATGTTAGTGATTATAAAAATCTTATTGTCAGTCCTGTTAGAAAGGTACACGCGCCTCCATACTATCTCGGTCGGCTCGTTTTTCAGCTGCGAGTACTCGGTCCTGTTTAAAAATATTACGTCCATGGATTGAGATTTCAAACATGACTGTGTCAAAATTAAACTTACTTTAAAGAAAAGCACCAAGGAGTATTGATATCAACTTCGAAGCAAATCGCCCCCAAAATAACTGTCGACCCCTTTTAAACCCCAATAGGGCATGAATATCAAGAAAATACGAAACACGTATTCCATCATTTCTGTCAAAGAATGTTTATGCAAAATTTGAAGTAGATCGGACCAAGGAATCACTTCGCCCCATACAAACTTTGGACCCCCATTTAACCCCTTTAGGGGTCGAATTTCCAAAAATCCTTCCTTAGTGGATGCCTACATTGTATAAGGTATCTGTGTGCAAAATTTCAAGTCTCTAGGTCCAGTGGTTTGGGCTGGGCGATGATCAATTAATGAGTGAGTCAGGACTTTGCCTTTTATATATATATAGATTAAAATTGCCTTACGTATATTTTCGAACAAAATAAATAAATTGCATATACGTGAGCATTTGGTGAGAAAAAAGACTTGAGCAAACGTTTCTTGCAATTTATTATAATTTTATTATATGTGCTAAAATACTGATGACTCACAACAAATGATTGATTCTTAATTATTACAACATAGGTACGCTATCCTGGTAAAATATGAATCGGATAATCGCATCGAGGAATCAAATTATCTCACGGTAGAGTGAAATCTAATAATTCTATCAAACCTTGAATTTATGTAAAAACTTTGACGATTTCAGTATTTAATTCTTCTAATCTAACCAACATTATATCAAATGAATAAATTAACAAACTGTGTAGTGAACTCACTACGTTTTACCGTAGGCGGATGACATAGGTACTCATAGGTAGGTGTCATAGGTACTTTTTCATATGTTTTATGTACAATAAAGAGTTATACATACATACATCTAACTAATATTATAAATGCGAAAGTATGGATGGATGGATGTGTGTTTGTTACTCAATCACGCCAGAACGGCCCAAACGGATTTCGATGAAATTTGGCACATAGATAAAGAAAAGTCTGGAATAGCACATAGGCTACTTTTTATCCCGGAAAATTGCGTAGTTCCCGCGGGATAGCGATAAACGAATTCTTTGCAGACGAAGTTGCTGGCAACAGCTAGTACTACATACTTATATGTAGATAGTGTAGACACTCGTCTTGTGGGGAATTCAAATCGCTTCCTTTATCTAAGCGTCGGTAAAGTAAACACAAATCACAATAATATGACATTACTATCAATATTATGATCAAATCTCAATGATTAATGTGTCACGATCACGAAATATGATATCATTATCGGCCAAATCTGCATGTAACAAATGAGGTACCGCATATAAATTCCGAAAAACTCGAGGTGCAAGCCTGGGGTTTATAATTGCTTATTAGGTACTTAATATGTAGTTACAAGGGGTCGTATACAAAACTAAGAACAGTCTATGAAAGAACTCATCTTGTTCATTTTTAGGGTTCCGTACCCAAAGGGTAAAAACGAGACCCTTACTAAGACTTCGCTGTCCGTCCGTCCGTCCGTCTGTCACCAGGCTGTATCTCAAGAACCGTAATAGCTAGACAGTTGAAATTTTCACAGATTGTGTATTTCTGTTGCCGCTATAACAACAAATACTAAAAATAAAATAATAATAATAATTAAGGGGGGCTCCCATACAAAAAACGTGATATTTTAGCCCTTTTTCATGGCTACCACTCGCCGAGCTAGATCTCAAGAACCGTAATAGCTAGACAGTTGAAATTTATTTATTTATTTGTATGTATTTTTATTGTGGATACAACAACAAATCTATACCTCTTTGGAATGGGAGCACCATTTAAGTAAGTATTTCCTATATCTTAATTAGAAAGCTATTATGACACTTGGACATCATAATTGAGTAATTCGTTGTATGTATAACTTTTAACATTAATTACATTACATAACACACCCATACTATTTTTATAACACCCATAATATATTTATGAAGTCTTTAAAACCTTTAAAAGGCAAAGTATTCTTTTTTTAATCCTTTCCACCTATATGCCAACAATCATGCTAAACGTGGCCTTTAGAAATTAAGTGGCGCAAAGAAGGAGATCAAATTCTGCCAAGTGAGACAACGCTATTGAAAACTTAATGACCTAATTGCGTAGACACAAAATACACACTCTATCTCAAACGGAAGGCTGAAATCATAGGTGCGCTCGAAAAGAGTTGAAAATTGCAGAGCAGAAGAAAATTACAACTCTAATTTAGTCTTCATAACTAGTTGTTTTTTTTTCAACTGTAGTTTTGGCAGCAACACATACATATTATTATTCCATTCTAATGGTGTTTTCAAGTGATGTGATCTTAAAAATCTGGTCTCTGGACTGTATGGGCTCGAATCCCTTTGCCTGTCCTGCATGAAAGAAAAAGGATACAAATTACATACCAAATACTTAGGTCTGTGCTTGTGCTTCAATTGTACTTACACTAGTGCTGACAATATTTTTCTAATCTCGCAAAATCCAACAGTATCAGTTGTTAATATTAAATAAAATAGACAAGAAACATGATAAAAGGCAATATTTACAAAACAAAGTAGATACGGGCCGGGGTCATATAAACAAAACGTTACAAGAGGGACATTATTATACTACACTGTTTAATTGCGAGATTAAAATCCGCGCAGAAAGATATTGGGTTTATTGACAATAAACTGACTTTTCAGCCGTTACCCTATTTTTCACCATTAAAAACTCCAATAAGTTAGTATATTCTTTTATGGTCCTAAAGTCCTAAACCATGAAATAAAATCGTTCTGCAGAAAAAAAATGTTCGATTTAGTGGTTAAATCTGTAGGCTTATTGTCTAACTCGCTCGCAATCGCCATCGTGTTCATTTTGACAGTTCATGTATGGGCTGACAATTGGCATCGGAATCAGCTAGCTGTCACATTCATACAAGAACTGTCAAAATGAACACGATGGCGATTGCGAGCGAGTTAGACAATAAGCCTACTGGTTAAGAGCTTGATAGTTCCTTACAAATTTAATACTACGTATCTGGGGGCCGCCAAGTCGAGCAAAAAAGCGGCACGGCCGTACCATCCTTTTCTTGAAGTATACTCTTTTTCCAGCAAGACCACGCAAGACGCTATAAGTGAATCCGGATATTTTTTAAACATAAACAAATAAACGTAACACTTTATCAAACGTTGTTCAGATATTTGATCAGCAGGAGCGGGACGATAGGTATCTATGTAACGTGTGGCTACGGCTTTTCAAGCTTGAATATGTGTCTCTACGTCTCTCTCAATTCTACTTTTGTCATACATACGGTTCGTGTTCAAAACGTAACGGCGTTACCTGTGGCGCGTGAGCGTGCGCGGGCGCAGCGCTGCAGTATCGCGCGGCATATCGCGGGGGCGCGGGTTATCGCGCGATACGGCGCGTGCGTCATACGCTTGTTTGTGGTGGGCGCTGCGTGACATCTGATGGATACAGTGGCGCCACGTGGTTGCCGCTCCAGGACCTGCACGGCTGCAGGAGAGCGCGCGAGAGCTGTGTCGCACACGAGACAGACTACAAGTCTGCTCGTCTAGCACGAGGGCGCGCAAGTGTCGCATCGCGCGAGAGATAGATTGCCCATCTTTTTCTTACTGTTTGTTCTAGAAATAGGCGGGTAGTTTACTTCGCGCGCGACGCGACTTGCGCGCTCTCGTATCAGCCGGGCTGTTTCTAAAACGAACAGTAAGAAAAAGACGGGTATTATAGTCTATCTCGCGCGCTCACGTGCTAGCCGTGCCGAGAGGACATAGAAAACTCATAACCTTTCGAGAAACTTTGCGCCTTATACGCAGGTGTAATGCACATGCGGGCAGTGGCGTGCTGTAGGAAGATCGCCGGGTAGGCAGCGGGAAGGTGATGCAACACAATTTGTGCGCGCTGTCTACCGTATTTTACTTACTTCTCTGGGTCTGGGAGCAAAGGAAAAACATAGAATGTACCAGTTGCTTCTCGTCCCGCGCAGATGGTAAAAGCCCATCGAGGGAATTGGCGAAATTCTTAAGAATCATGTTATAGGCGATGCGCTTAGCAACCCATCACTATTTTGATTCCCCTTTCCACCTATACGCTCACAATCATGCTAAGCGTGGCCTAGGTCTCGTCACCTCAGGCTCTGTCTAACTTTACTCGCCCGTCTGTCACCCACTTACAACGTCTTCACCTTTTTTTTTTTTTTAACTTGATCTCAAATAAGAAAGTTCACAATTCGACTATTTTTACTGCAAATAATTTTGAGGCTTTTAATCGACTTAACAAAGAGGTTTTTTATTGTCGGATCCACACGTTTGGCACGGCAAGCATACTAGACGCAGTCATATGTTAGAGTAAGACCGAAATATCTCTGTCTTGCTTATATCTCCGTCTATCTATCTATCTCCAGCCTATATACGTCCCACTGCTGTGCACATAGGCCTCCTCTCGGAATGAGAGGGCATGGGCTATAGTTCCCACGCGATCCCAGTGCGGATTGGGAACTTCACACACACCATTGAATTGCTTCGCAGTTGCGTGCAGGTTTCCTCACGATGTTTGCTCGGGAGATACCTTTGTTTACCGTCAGATGTGATTGTGGTCAAAGCCTATTGCATGAAAAAACCAGTAGTAGTAGGTAAACGTAAGAGAAGGTTACTGGAGACTATAAGTACCAGAAGAGGGAAAATGATGGGACACCTGCGACGAGACGAATTCTTTCTAAACCTGCTGGAAGGAAAAGTGGAAGGGAGACGAGGCAGAGGAAGGCCAAGATTAACGTATTTTGACCAGGTGAAGGAGAGAGTGGGTGTCGCGTCGTATCGGGAGGTCAAGAGGCTGGCTGAGGACCGAGCGGAGTGGCGACTACTCCACCGACAAGAGCCTGGCTCTTAAATGCAAGAGAAGAAGAACGTAAACGTGGAGGCGCTCAGCCGATGCGCAATCGCAATTTACTGCCACGCTGTCGTGACTTATTTCTGTGATTTATTTCTCGTCAATATTCGTTCCAAATAATGGCAGCTGCGTTAAAATAACTTAATCGTAATTTTACACTTGTGTGTAGGGCCGTAGAGGTGAAAAACTTAAGAAAAGGACCTGGGGCCTTACCATGACGTGACGTCATGCGATTTCTACTCCTCAGATCCATACTAATAATGACAGCTAAAACCTGTAGGCTTATTGTCTAAGGGTGCGACCAAACCGCCGCGTATACGCAGTGACGTGTCGTATGCGTCACGCTTTCTCTCCGTTTCTTCATACATTTTGTTGCGATTCACCGTCACCGTTTTTTAAGCGGCGGTGTGGTCGTACCTTAACTCGCTCGCAATCGTCATCGTGCTCATTTTGACAGTTCATGTATGGGCTGACAATTGGCATCGGAATCAGCTAGCTGTCACATTCATACAAGAACTGTCAAAATGAACACGATGGCGATGGCGAGCGAGTTAGACAATAAACTTCCAGAGCCTCTAGTGTAAGTTTTCGCATATAAAAACGTCTCGAACGCGTTCACGTAAACGTATCAATTACTATGGAAAAATTGGCAACGCCACTAGCGGATCGAAACGGCAACAAACAGTTCTCATATTATTTGACATTTTAACTCAAACTCGTTCGAGACGTGTTTTGTGAACGAAAACTTACACTAAGCATACTGGACTGGATTACATCGGATTAAGACGTCATGGTAAGGCCCAGTTCGATTTGGTCTTTATGCTATTCGATCATGTTTCCATTTGAGCAACGCGTTTATTAGACAGAGTGCATCATAAAAATGACAGAACTGCAAAATCAGTGTCCCCGCTCTATCCTTGAGGCACAAATTCCGCATGAATGTCACAAGTAGAACATAGTGCAAACGAACACGACGTGAAACATGGTTTTATTATTATTACGTTATTTCAGGCGGGTGCGAGTGTATCGCGTCGAAAGCCATAAAACGCTCACGTAATGAATTCACACGATTATCGCAACTTGTTTTAATTATAAATTATATGAATATTGGTAAGGCTGTGGACCTAGCGTGGCGGAGCGGCTGCGGAATTGGTACATGTTATTATGGGTTAGCGTCATCTAGCAATGAAGTTGCAGAACATTCTTAAAAATGCAAGAATGTCCTCAGAAGTCTCTAAAAACTTTCTGAAAGTTTCCAACGGGTATTATTCAAAGATTTCTTAGGTATCCGTGTTATTTTATTGTGTTTTCATTACTGGTAATCAGTTGAATTAAGTATTAAGGTATATAATGCTGTAGACTCTTAACGTGATCCCATTAATTATTAATTAAGTATAAATTTCTGAGAACATTCCAATATGAAATTTTCGCAACTTTGATAACATCTCTTCTGCCACGATTCCTCATTACAATTGACAACATTTCATTTTTTTAACACCTGAAAATGTATATATGGTTCGAAAGCATTTTGCCTCCTGATCACTGCAATATGTTTATATAATTTTAATATCGCTTATTATAAAAAATAAAAATTAATTAAAAATATTTTTTTTTTTTTTTTACGTGAATAGGAAAGCAAACGAGCAAGTAATGCAAATATGTCCTAATTTTACCAAAACTACCACAGGATAGGTGAAACGCCTTTGCTTTTTTCACGAGAAAAAATAAGCGATCATAATTTTGTATTTTTGACAACTTCAAAGTACAAGGGGGCCAACTCTGAAATTCTATTTTCGAAGTTTGTTGCATACCTTCACTCTCACTCTCAAGATAATGACTATTTGTATGAGCAGAACAGCACGAAGCGACCCTCGAAAATCGAATATTGGAGAATAGGGCCTGACATTGACAATTTGATATTGACGTCAGTTTTTTTTTCTATAGAGAAAAGACAAAGGGATAAGTGTGTATTCTGTGATAGTATCGGACTTACGCCCTTTTAGAATAAGCACAAATTAATAAATTAATTATAAATTAAATACAAGCCCTAGCGAAAAAATTAAACTGTCAGCATGTTCATCCTTTCAAACAAAATACAGAGAACCATTAATATTATAATTATGCTCAGAAATATGAAATGTTGTCAATTGACATTGGAACTTTATTTGCCACAACAATAGTATGTCTTCAAAGTACCTATTCCGGCATACTTCTGCAGGTTGGGTTTGCTTGACTGTCCATCCTTATAAATGTTTAATAGATGTTTTTCAGGATTTATTAGGATTTGTCAAATGTTTTCATTAGAGGGGTGAGGTAGTTTTAAATACACACACAGTAAATCACGTCTGTAACTCTTACGGAGTAGGCAGAGCCTAGACAAGACCTAAAAGCCACGTTTAGCATGGTTATGCTGGGCGCAAATGTCAAAAGGGGAAACAACAGAGTGATTGGTTACATGATTTTTAAGTTTTGACCATCTGCGCGGGAAGAAAAGCAACTGGTTGTACATTCTATGTTTTTCTTTACTTCCAAACCAGCATGGAAGAAAATAAAATAAAAATAAATAAATATCATGGGACAAATTACACCAATTGACCCATTCCCAGACTAAGCAAAGCTTGTGCTATGGTTACCAGGCAACGGATATACATAAGAATAAGGATAAGAATAAGAATAATTTATTTGATTTTTTAATTTTTTTCATACTTTTATAATGTAGATAAATACATACTTAAATACATACAACATCCATGACTCGCGGGCACAAACATTCGTATTCATCATACAAATGTCTGCCCCTACCGGGATTCGAACCCGGGACCTCTAGCTTCATAGTCAAGGTCACTAACCACTTGGCTATCCAGCCGTCAATATAAATTCTATGACGAATTGTATATTCGTATTTGATTATCTTTTCGGGTATGGCCCTAGTGTAGAGTGGCAGCGGAGCGGCGCAAGCGTCGCCGCGCTGACCTCCGTTATCGGGCGCCGCGGGTCGCCGATAATCGCGGTTATCGGGGTCGCCCGCGCGTCACCGCACGAGCCACAACTCTATTAACCTAACCATTAACAAACAACTAACAACGACATTTAACGAACGCCAACGAACGTTAGAAAAACGGTACCTAGAATTTGGGAGCCAATTAGTTTGCTTTTTTCGTGAAATATTGATTGCGGATCGCCATCTCCGAGAAAGGGCAGCTGACGATGATGTGAACATAAATATTGAATGGATTATGAAAGCTAGTGGGACTTATAGTCTAACCCCCTTATTCATAAACGCTCTGTAGGCTTCTGCTAACTTAGCAATCGTTTGTCCTTATCTGTCACTTTAATATTTACCTTTCACAGATAAGGACAAACGATTGCTAAGTTAGTAGAAGCTTATAGATAAAGCGTTTATGAATAAGGGGGTAAGATACTATGAGATGGTAGAGTTCTTGAAACTGTAGGGTGTGTAGGTTTGTTTCCATTTCCAATATTATTAACACACAAACAAATACAAACAAACAAACAAACAAACAACACACAAACAAACAACAAATTACAAATTGACAATATCTACATGGATTGTAAATATAGTCAATTTTAACATAATTTGTATAACAATCAAGGGCATAAATACACGGTGGGAATGATTACGTCACATTATAAAGACGTGTTAACCTTGAGATTGATCAACTTGTGAATTACTGAAACAATTTAATATCTCGAAAATTAGGCTTTATCCAGCGATGTTTGTATTACTTTTTTTGTCTAAATATTAGGCAATATTAGGCAATAATTAGGCACTAGAATCGTTAGTTAAAATCTGTCAGGATACTCATTCCCACCGCGTATGTGTACGTTAGCAATATGTCAAAAAAATCTACATATACATACACCTTTATGCCACAAACAATAAGGTCGTTGACACATGTATTTCACTTGATGGCTGTATCGATATTTATGCCCTCAACTGTACAGCTTAGAATATCAAACACTATTTTCATTTTACAAATTGACGTGACAATGAGTCAGATTTTTTTTTTATATTTCGAAATTTTGTAAACGGCTAAAGTAAATTTTAATTATGATGAAATTTGCCATGAAGGGGTTTTATTATTATCTCAAAGATATTACAAATAACTTGTAAATTTTGTATTATGGTAATTAAGAGTTTTTAATGATTCAAGAATGAAAGTAGACAGAGCTCGGTCTACCCAACAATAACATCCACCCGCAATTTCTTCAGTCTACCCGTGATCATGATGCATGCAACTGCATCGAAATATCGGGTGCTCAATAAAGGTAATCGCGGTTCACATCCCGTTTATAATATTTCGAATGTATTATGGTAATTGTTTGCAGTCTCGCATTCAATTATTTCCCGCTTCGTGTTTACTATCCGCAAATGTTTTTAGTGTCAAAGTGTGCGTGTGCGCATATTAGCAGTCTAATATTATTAATGAATGAGTATGAGGCAGTTTAACCATTCAGTAGTTTTGATCAGATCAATCTAAATTTGGCTAGTTTGACTGTTTAAGTCTTTAGGAGATCACATTGACGTCAAAATATGCTGTTAAAAATGTATGATTAGGTATTACCTACACTATTCAATTTTAGTATTAGGTGTAGCGTTTTATTTTCAAACACCCTTCAGTAACGCTAATAAAAATATTCATCATCACCAGCCTATATACGTCCCACTGCTGGGCACAGGCCTCCTCTCAGAATGAGAGGGCTTGGGCTACAGTTCCTAAGAGGGCCCAGTGCGGATCGGGACCTTCACACACACCATTGATTTGCTTCGCAGATGTGTGCAGGTTTCCTCACGATGTTTTCCCTCACCGAAAAAATAAAAAGCTCTGGTAAATTTCAAATGTAATTTTGCACATAAATTCCGAAAAACTCAGAGGTGCGAGCCCGGGATTCGAACCCAAAACGCTAAAAATATTGAAAAACATTAAATTAGTGAATGCAAATTGCCTATTAGATGCGTAAACTATATCACACAGTTAGGACACTTTATGTTTTGGTTTCTATCACTGATATCGAACCTTGGGCTTGGTATGGATGCCCTAAAATGTTCCGTGACAGTTTAAACTTACTTCTCCCCACAAGACAGACACAGAGATACATACAGAAAAGAAAATAAGACGACTCTATTACATACAAAGTTAAAAGACACTAATAAGATAACGGAGTAGCGAGGTAAATGTTTCTGTTCACTAATAAGAAGCGCGTGAAAAAAGTATTTAAAAAAGTTGTCCCTATTTGTAGGAGTAACTCGAGGCAAGGCTCGCTAAGCGCCGCGCCTGCGCTCTAAGCAGCGGCCCAAACACGCGTTATGTTACAGTTTCCTGTCAATTAGCGCTGTTTGTCCACTCTGTTTGCGTCTGCGCACCAAAGGAGTGACACCTCTATCCTATAGACAGTAGGGTTAGGTTTGTTTGGTTCGGTAAGTACGCTAAGTAGTGGGTAAACATTGGTGTACCATTTGTACCCTCGGCTAATCGCATTGTTGCATTTGTGGTGCTTTTATTTGTTTTTGCGGCGATTAACTTGACTACACAAAATCTTTGTCCGGCATCTTTTGTTTGAAATTTTACATTTTAAAGAATTTATAATAAACAAATTTATAATATTTATATGTAACTACTACTACTACCTACATTCTGATGACATTTTAAAAATTCCTGAAAATGCATGATTTCATGTGGTGTGAAGAAAAAAATTACTAAATAATATTAGGTACCAAAATACCAAAAATTGTAGGACAAAAAGACCCGGATTTTATGGATACCGTTTAAAACAATATATGGAACATTTTTCGGTGCAGAAACCAAAATGTTATATTGCATTTATGTAGGATGACTTAGTGGATATTGTATAACCTTAAAGGAAAAGGCGAAATGAGCTTTATTTTTTCTTCTTTCCGCTGATATTTTGATTAAATCATTGAACTTAAACACAAACCCGTCCTCGTTTTAAATTAAGCAATGCTTTTACTTAAAAGTGGACAAACACGATCACCGACGGCGCCATCACAGCAATACAATACAACCAGTAACAGAAGGCAGTACCACAAATGAATCGTAGACCGCGCTTCCATTCGCAGGTTTATACTGTTTTATATTTGTGTGGTGTCGTCGGTTGTACTTGGCTGGGCTCTAGTCGGTAGCGTGTTTGCGGAGGCAAAACGCGGAACGCGGCGGTTTGGGTTTGGTTTGTATTATGTACCTGTACGAGATGCTCCGCTACCTCGCTGCCTCTTTCTCTTTGCTCAGTTTAACGTTCGCTTTGATGTCCACCATTTGATTACTTAAAGCCCTTACCTACTTCAAACAGATGTGGTCATTTAGGTTAAGGAGAACATGACATTACCGTTAAATTTGATGCTTAAATTAATTGCCTCACGCGAAGTGTTAAAGGTGCAAAAGATGTTTCATTTGTACAGTTTAAATTTATCAAAGACTATTTAGTTAAAATCCGTTGTGGCAATCAGCGCAGTTGTTTTCTCCTGATGCAGAGACTGTCAAAAATAATTACCTCTTACTTTGAACTTGGCTGAGGCGCTGCCGCGTGTCTAGATAAAGCACTCAGTCGATTAAATAACACGACACGGAATTAACCAGGCTGTTTAACACTTTAATACTAGCATTAATGGGGTTAGGCTCGTATTTTTAACACGGGGGATTCTGCAGTCTGCGGATTCGGATTCTAATTTTAACGATAAACTGCCGGTGAGGTTAGGTATGTCCAGAAACACGAATTACAGGAAGAGTTGGAAATATACTAGTCTGGGTAGAGTTAATAATTACTTAGGTATACGTGCCGGCATGTAAGTCTGGCGATGACGAGTCACGTGGAGGGCATCTGTGCACCTAAATTCTGCGCATACAAGCTCTGTATTAATTTGCTTTCTGGGAGAATCTTTAACTCAATCTAATTTTGTCCAAAGTCCTGAGATTAAAAGCAACCCACAGTAGCAAACAATCTCGACAGAACGCTAGTGTCCGTCGCCGTGGTTTCACCGTCTGTTGACGCACGCATTAGGCCGCGCTCCGAGTCAACAACGTAATGGCGGCAAACACCCCCCCCCCCTGCCGCTACCGGTGCGCCCGCGCAGCTCTCGTGAAATTTGCTTTGTGTACTAAGGTATTCGAATGGTTTGTTGTGCAAGATAGGTCTGTAGGGGACAATACGAGTGTATGGTTTGATTTTTGTTAGGTATTGGTAAGTATTACTTCCATGTTGAAGAATCACTGAACCAGTGAGCTACATCTTCGGCCTCATCTGCACTTACCATCAGGTAAGATAGAGGTCAATCGCTGGTCAGTTTATAATAAAAAAAAAAAAATGATCTGGGAGCAAAGAAAAAACATAGAATGTACCAGTTGCTTCTCTTCCCGCGCAGATGGTAAAAACCCATCGAGGGAATGGGCGAAAATCTTAGGAATCGTGTTACAGGCGATGCGGCTAGCAACCCATCACTATTTTCCAGCTATACACCCACACAATCATGCTAAACGTTGGCCTTTAGATTTTGTTACCTTAGGCTCTGTCTACCCCGTTAGACACAGACGTGATTTATGTATGTACCTATGTATATAATGTATGTATTGATATTAGTTTGTATTTTTTGGCACAACCTAGCAGTTTTCAACGCTAGAGTGAACAGGCCGAATCATTTCAATTTCGCCATACTTATCATTTATCATAACATAGGTAACATTCACAGTTTTTCTCTGAAAACTTATACATACATACATAAATCACGTCTTTATCCCTTACGGGGTAGACAGAGGCCAAGGTAACAAAACCCAAAGGCCCCGCTTAGCACAGGGGCGTATAGGTGGAAAGACGAATCAAAATAGTGATGGGTTGCTAGCCGCATCGCCTATAACATGACTCTTAAGATTCTGGCCCATTCTCTCGATGGGCTTTTACCATCTGCGCGGGAAGAGAAGCAACTGGTACATTCTATGTTTCTTCTTTCCTCACAGTCAGCATGTAAGTATCTGAAAATTCATGAGCTTTGAAATGGTCACCTGTAGAACTCTACATATTAGTTAGGTTAGCTTAGTAGTATAACCAATCCTGAAAAATCAACAGTTTATGAGAAAAAAGATTTATGGCAAACTATAGAGAACTGAACAGTGAGTTACACCTTTGGCCTAGTCTATACTTTCAAATAGATGCGATAGGGATCAATTGACAACATTTCATATCTCTGAGCCTATAATATTAATGGTTCTCTGTATTTTGTTTGAAAAGATGAACATGCTGACAGTTTAATTTTTTCGCCAGGGCTTGTATTTAATTTATAATTAATTTAATAATTTGTGCTTATTCTAAAAGAGCGTAAGTCCGATACTATCACAGAATAAACACTTATCCCTTTGTCTTTTTTCTATAGAAAAAAAAACTGACGTCAATTTCAAATTGTCAATGTCAGGCCCTATTCTCCAATATTCGATTTTCGAGGGTCGCTTCGTGCTGTTCTGCTCATACAAATAGTCATTATCTTGAGAGTGAGAGTGACTGGTACTTTGAAGTTGTCAAAAATACAAAAGTATGATCGCTTATTTTTTCTCGTGAAAAAAGAAAAGGCGTTTCACCTACCTATTCTGTGGTAGTTTTGGTTAAATTAGGACATATTTTTAATTAAATTGGGAATTTTATAATAAGCGATATTAAAATTATATAAACATATTTCAGTGATCAGGAGGCAAAATGGTTTCGAACCATACCTATATACATTTTCAGGTTTTAATAAAAATGAAATGTTGTCAATTGCATAACAATAAAAGTAATTATTATCATGCGGCAACATGGATGGCGAACGAGCAAATGTAAGCGATCATCAAATGGGATGTCTACTTCACTATCCTCCAAGAAACTATCAATAAATCTCTCCCTCTGCATCCTCCCAAGTCCAGCGCCCTCTCAAAACATCTTTAAATATTTACCCTCCGGCCCGTCGGTAACGGAGTAACACGGATTCCTGAGTCCACTCCATTACTTACAGTTTTTGCTGGAGTCCAGCTGGTAACCTTTAATTGGCTACAGGACGCAACACAACACCCCTTAAATTTAAAATCGATGCATACAGGGTGTCCCGTAACTAGTACAACTAACCTAAAGGGGGAGATACGTGGGCAGGTCATCTAAGTAGGTACCAAATATAGAAAAATTAACGACGCACTGCCACAATTGTCGCCATATTTCAAACAATTTACACAAAACTTTGACATTGATTGATACTTAGGGCCTGTCTCACCACTCCTTAACTCATTCGAAATATTATAAACGGGATGTGTGTGTAAAGGTAATCGCGGTTCACATCCCGTTTATAATATTTCGAATGAACTTAACCGTGAATCATTAAAAACTCCTTAACTGTCAGTTATTCTATGATTCCGTCTCTATTTATTACTACGAAACCGACAGAGACGTCATCATAGATAACTGACAGTTAAGGAGTGGTGAAACAGGCCCTTATAGACTGACGGTCGGTCTATAGTTAGGTATATCTTCCCGGTGAATTTGAAAATCCGTTCTGTAGTTTTGAGTTTATCACGAGCAGACAGACTGACGCGGCGGAGTTGCTTAATAATCTGTAGTGATGAACTTAGTAAAAATCTCACCATTGCATTATCAACATATTTAGATATTGAATTTTAATTTTTCTCTTCTGTTTGACTTTCTTCAAGATTTGAACGCTTTGGGAGAGAGACCTAAGGGTCACTTTTCTATATATTAGATGTCCAGTCCTTATATCTCGCCTTAACTTCGGGACAGCCTGTATAACCATGTGCTTATGGCCTTTGGTAACCGTGCAGTTGTGCGGAAATCTAAAAATATACTGAACAAATCGGATCCCCTTAGAGTGGTCGTAAAAGTGCCACAGCCTAACAAATTACCGAGCGCGGCGATCGAATGCGGTGACATTTCCCGGCGATGCACCAAGCCCGGTTATTGTCTGTGGCTTGCTGCGAGCTTGCCAAATTAATTTATTCTGTGCGGTCACGGCTATGAGTTTCAATTTCTAGAGTATAGGTATGTTGTAATGTGTTTAGAGCAGCGAAGCGTGAGACATTGTAGAATGTAGGTATGTATACTCCCGCCGGAACAGTGCGTTGAATCTTTTCATGTGTTTTCATTTTTCACCGCTAGAGATATCAGCGTTCGATTGTACTTACATGATAAATACTATAGTAGAAGTATCGCATCATATAATTTCTCAACGTCTCCGATTCGATTACGTTGTCATTGAATATACATATTACGAAACTTATATCAAACTACAATCTTTTGTTTATTCGGTTTGATTTTCTGTTCTGATTTTGGCCTAACCACTTTACTGTATGCAACTCTACATAACTTCGCTATTTTTTATTTCGCAGTCCGTGTGGGGCGAATTGTTCTGTTGCTTCCATCCACTTCAACATCAGATATGGGCTACAAGTTCAGCTGTTCAACTCTACTCCTAGTTATTGAAAAAATCCCAGCCAGCCTCTGGCAGACACCCCCAATAAATTAGAGGTCGATGGCACGTGCCACGGTGCCAGGCTGCGGGCAATTAGCGGGCATGAGTGATGCCGCGGGCCAAACGCCACTGTGACCTCTGACATTTCGACCACAGTCATTAAAGGTGATTTAAGGTGACGCAGAAGGATCGACTGTCATTTGTTTGTACAGCCCCGCTGTTGCCATTGCTTTTAATTAATTAAGTATAACAATGTCTACATTTTGTAGGACCTTGTGCAAAGTCCGTTGGTATTAAGAGTTTTTAATGATTCACGGTTAAGTTCATTCGAAATATTATAAACGGGATGTGAACCGCGATTACCTTTATTGAGCTCCCGATATTTCGATACAGTTGCATACATCATTCATCAGTCTACCCGTGATCATGATGATTTTATTCGCTAATTCAGCCACCACAGGAGCAGTGCTTGCTCTGCCATGTTCTAGCGTGTGAAGTATGACAACCGGTGAAGTTTGTTGTGAGTTTCCCTTTAATTGTTTGCCACCCTTTTGTAAAATAAACAAACCTACTTCTACTTCTTCTTTCGGTGCCATCTCCTACCGACGCAATATAGGCTTATAAGCGATGCAGCTAGCAGCCCATCACTATTTTGATTCCCCTTTCCACCCGTACGCCCACAATCACGCTAAGCGTGGCCTTTGGGTCTTGTTACCCTAGGCTCTGTTTACACCGTAAGGGATAAAGACATGATTTATGTACTTACGTACTAGCTATTTGCCAGCGACTTCGTCTTCAAAGAATTCGATTATCGCTATCCCGCGGGAACTACGCAATTTTCCGGGATAAAAAGTAGCCTATGTGCTATTCCAGACTTTTCTCTATCTATGTGCCGAATTTCATCCAGATCCGTTGGGCCGTTCTGGCGTGATTGAGTAACAAACAAACATCCATCCATCCATCCATACTTTCGCATTTATAATATTATTTCGCATTTATAATATTAGTTAGATTATATTAGCTGTTGCCAGCGACTTCGTCTGCAAAGAATTCATTTATCGTTATCCCGCGGGAACTACGCAACTTTCCGGGATAAAAAGTAGCCTATGTGTTATTCCAGACTTTTCTCTATTTATGTGCCGAATTTCATCCAGATCCGTTGGGCTGTTCTGGCGTGATTGAGTAACAAACAAACATCCATCCATCCATCCATACTTTCGCATTTATAATATTCGTAGGATTAGATGTAACATCGTTTATTGAGTAGGTATTTCCCTATTGAATTTCCCTAATCATCCTCGACGCATCTTTCTGTAACCAATCAACAATGTTAATAATAAGTGAAGCATTTGGCGAGAGCTACCGGGCGGTGTTTGCCCGGCTGTTTGCCCGGCGGCGCGATTGTCGGCGGCCTGTCGCCGTGTGCGGTCTGCGGTCGCCGCAAACACGGCACGAGGGCCTGAGAGCTACCGGACAGGACTACTGGTTCCCTTTTTCTTGTTTTGGTGACATTGCTCCAGCGGCACTTGATGTCTGTTCAATTGGGATCTATTTTTAAAGCCTTGACTAGAGCGTATAATGAATATATAGGATATAACTACAAAACTATAGGCCATATGCATAAAACTATTAATCTTATAAATACAATACATGTCATTTAACTAACATTATAAATGCGAAAGTATGGATGGATGGATGGATTGATGTTTATTACTCAATCACGCCAGAACGGCCCAACGGATCTGGATGAAATTCGGCACATAGATAGAGAAAAGTCTGGAATAGCTCTTAAGCTACTTTTTATCCCGGAAAATTGCGTAGTTCCCGCGGGATAGCGATAAACGAATTCTTTGCAGACGAAGTCGCTGGCAACAGCTAGTACTTAATAAAAGGGCATGGCATTCTCTTGTAGGCTGCTGGAGATAACTTAAAATCTTCGATCGGTCATACCTTGAAAACTATGGAGTCAATTTTTTGCATCGGTTGTCCACGCGTGAAACTAAACACGAAAGTAGAAATATCTCTCAAAGTGACTTCTACTTCTATTTAGTAAATTTAATTGAAAATGCTGATCTTATTGTTATATTTATTTGAAAACTATGAAAATTTATCATTTATTAGACAAGGAAGGAGAACAAAGTAGGTACCTACTTCCTATCCAAGTATAACCCATTTGGCGGTATACCTAACTATCAACTTAGTATTTTATGAATCGTCGTGTTGCAAGTTTGTGCGTTGGTAGTACCGATTTTCTATAGCTAGATATATGTATGTAGATATGTACCTAATAAGTAAATTAAGTTAATAAACTTGATTTCACCACGTTTATTTACTCCTGGGCGTGCAGTCGAATGGCGGCTTCTTATTGGCTAGTCGCATGCTTTTGTACGTGTGCGTGCGATTCAGGCTTTCTCAACATTTGCTTGTTTAACACTAGTAAACAGTCGTATGTAATTTGTGCTAATATTTTCTACATTCACACATACGAGCAGTTACCTACTACTTAACTTTTGCAAAAGAGCTAACTGCGCTAGAATAAAATATCTACCTAGAGGTACTTTTTACCGATTATTTTTTACTACTTTTATCGTTCTATATTATTATAAACTAGGTATTCTTATATTATTGTGTTTTCTTGCTCTGTTGAGCTTGTTTTGTAAATATTTACAAGAAGATACTGAACAAATATATATATGTATGTATAGTGGTTTGGCCCCTGAAGTAGAAGCTAGTTAGTTTCGAAATTTACTGGTTCAAAATTTGGGCTATGAGCCCTTGGATCAAGGAAAACAACCGTCAATATCCGGCCTAAGCCCTCTCGTCGTGAGAGGAGGCCTGTACCCACTAATGGAACGTATACATATAAGGTGATGATAAAGCATTAAATTAATTCATTCATTTCACTATAATAATAAGTACAGAGTGATTTCATACTCGTTTATCGTGGCGCTATCGTTCGTACCCAAACATTTACTCGGCACTTTTAATTAAGGAAAAACCTATTTAATACTAAATGTAATTATTTCATATCGAGGCTCATGTTACATCTAAGTTGCGCCCGCGCCGCGCGCTGATTGGCCGGTTGTACCGCATCGATCGTAAACCATTAACAGCTGAAAATCTTCGTCATACTCTTACTTTTATACCACTGGGGCTCGATTTTTGAAAGCACATATGTGAAAATACCACTCGAAAGTGGTGAAAAAATGTTCTGAATTTGAAATACGAGTAGGTAGCTTAGAAGATACTTACGTCTCTCATTAATCTAGTGACCTAGTCGAAAATTTGATTAGAGCTGTAGTTTTGAAGATATAAACAGTAGGCTTATTGTCTAACTCGCTCGCGATCGCCATCGTATTCATTTTGACAGTTCTTGTATGAATGTGACAGCTAGCTGATTCCGATGCCAATTGTCAGCCCATACATGAACTGTCAAAATGAACACGATGGCGATTGCGAGCGAGTTAGACAATAAGCCTACTGATTTATACCGCTTTCGAGTGATGTGCTTTCAAAAATCGGGGTCCTGCTCTTTCAAATGTTTCCTTTTGAATAATTGATACGTCGTAGAGAACTCTTACATATTATGTAAAAAATATATTTGGCTGGTTAGTGACAAGTGCGCATCGACATTAGCATTATTGTCCAAAGAATATGTAGGTAAGTAATCTAAATTGGTCACTATTTTGATCTTAGATTTAGGATATACGCAGCTTTATACTAAAGAAATTTTGACACGATCAGAAAGGCAGAAAAAGAAATGACGCGAGTAAACACGAAAGAAAAGAATATATTTCATAATAAGCTGCTTTTTTGTAATAACTCCAAGCGGTTTCTGATATTTACTTGGATAACTGAAATTTCAGTACGACTTGTGTCTACCTCCTTGCCATATTTACATAACTTGCTTATTAAGAAACTATGTTACTGCTTGTCATCCCTTACAGATGTTATCTATTTTAAGAGCGGAATACTATAAATAATCCACATCGACACACTTCACAGAGCTCCTGAAATAAATCGACTTTGTTATTTAGCCCTAAAGAGACGAATATAAAAATACCCGCTTAGAAGTTGGATCCGCGCCGATTGTTTGGGAACCATTAGGTATCATTAAAATCAAAGAAGCCAGTAATTATCATATTTACGGCCCACAAACTCGCGGCGTTCGCGAGCGATTTTAACGATCCATTGCACCCTTTGTTCTTCCTCAAACATCCAGCGTTCAAACCCGAAAAGCAATATATCTCGCGCGATATTAACCCTCAGTCCCGCTCGTATTAATGGATGCACCATTCGCCGAAAACACAAGTAACTGTCAGCGGACAAACGTCAAAGAAAACCGTAATTTATTTTCAGAGAAAGATATTTCCCGCCTTATTGTGCGTTCCGCTTTGGCTTATTGAACATTGGATATGGCTATCTCGCTCTCAGACCAATTAGTTGATGCTCAAAGAAACCAATCTAAATTGAGAAGTCGAATTGATATCGCTAGGGATGTAGTCAAAGATAGTTGCACTTTTATCGTATCGATTAATTTTATTCTTGCCACTCAAGGACAGAAATTACTGTAAAAAATAAATACATCATCGTCAATTCATCACAACAAAATTACAAATAGCGTCTGCTTTTTCTTTTATTTTCTGTCAATTTAATATTATGTGAAATCCGCGCGACACGGTCACCTACAGCACAGTTGTGACTTTTGATTTAATTTAGGTACATTATAATCTAAAAACGTACTCCCCCGCGGGGGATTTAAATTATACTTATGTAGAATACCGTAGCGAATTGAGAAAATCTCAAGTCAGTCGCCATCGCCAGTACGTTTAAAATTTCAAGGCCAAGAAACACCGCACAGTGAAGTGCTAATAAACACAATCCAGATCATGTTAATGGAAACCACTTGTTCGCCTTAGCCTGCTTATTATTATCTGCGCGGGTGGCTACATCCCTCCGACCTATCATTCCTGCCACTCTAATCGGATTTGGCAACAGACCGGGTTTGATAGATCGCTTTGACTGGATTCATATGCGTTGACCCACTTTATAATCATTGAGTACCTTACAGTTGTAATGAATTTATTGAAATTTAAGGGTGCTCCGAAATATTTGAGGACCTCGCCCGCTACGATATATCTGATGGCGACTGTACGTCGTACGTTGTACGACGTTGGTTCGCATGTGCATCGGTTGTGCTCTGACTTTGAGAATGATCCCGTAGAGGGATCGAAACGCGCGTCAGTGTTTGTGTGGTGATAGGATTAATTAAGTTTGTGGGATTTGTGTGCGTTTTGTGTGGCAGTAGTGGTGGGAGGGCTTGCATGCAAAACGTATATATTTCGCACAAGCTTGGTTATCTTGCACGTAAGTAGCGGAGTAGCAAGGTAAATATTTTGTGTTCATTGAAATGGACCTCCGCAAAGTAACGCCTGATTCAATAAAACCTCTAGTGTAAGTTTTCACACGAACGAACGTCTCGTACGCGTTCACATAAATGTCTCAATTATAATGGAATAATTGGCAGCGCCACTTGCGGATCGAAACTGTTCTCATAGTATTTGACATTTTAACGCAAACGCGTTCGAGACGTGTGCTGTGACCGAAAACTTACACTAAGCATACTGAGCCTCTAGTGTAAGTTTCTGACACGAAAAACGTATCAAACGTATTAGCATTAAACGTCTCAATTACTATGGGATAATTGACAGCGCCGCTATCGGAACGAAACGACAACAAACATTTCTCATCATAGTATTTATTTGACAGCTTAACGCAAACGTGATCGAGCCGTATTTTGCCATGGAAAACTTACACTAAGCATACTGTTTGTTGCCGTTTCGTTCCGCTAGTGGCGCTGCCAATATTTGCACATAGTAAAACTTACACTAGATGCTCTGACTAATGCATGTTACACATAATCTTAGTTTTATTATAATCGAAAAAGTTAATAACTTAAGTAACACGCTAATTTCAATGTTTCTGATTTCATTGTTTGTTTTATGTTAGTAGTTTAGTTTTATTTGTAGTGTAAGTCCCTGAACATGTTAAATGCTGTCGCATACTTGTTCTTGGTGCATGAAACACAGGCCATATCTTGTAATTTTGTGAATAGTAATGTTTTGTTTTTATGAACTGTTGGCGTGTCTAAATAAAAAAATAAAAAAATTCAAATTCAAAACTTTATTTTTGCAAATAGGCCTCCAAGGTCTCCTTTAATAAGACTTTTTTTGAAATTACCAGTGCATTCGGAAAGACCATCATTGCCAAGAAGAATGTGCCGCAAGAAACATGGCAGAAATTAACCTGGGACTTAGGTATACAATACTTAAATTCAATTGTGGTGTATGTCTAGCTAGATAGATTAATATATAAGTTGTGTATTCATTTGTATGTTTAGTCTTTAAGCTACTCTCATTGAATAAACACGTATCTACTCAATATGTAGTGTTTCAATACCTCGAACCGTACATGGCGATCCTGCCAGGATGTTATTCTAAATGAATCTAATAAAGAAGCTGTACAGAATCTAACACGTTCTATAAATGGATTCCCACAATGGACCGGTCCACGTTTACATATTTTAAGAGGAATCAAAAAGATAAATGATAGTGACACAATTCGCGTCATATTAAATGACTATCACATGCTGCCCACCAGCGGACACGCTGGCATAAGGCGCATGCTAAATAATATTAAGAGACGTTACTTCTGGCAAGGTATGGAACATGACGTCACAGATTTTGTTAAGAAATGTGACGCGTGTCAAAGGCAAAAACATTTTAGGCTTGTTAAGGAGCCAATGATTATAACTGACACAGGTCAGTCAGCATTTGATAGAGTATTTTTAGATTTAGTGGGCCCGTTAGTTAAGGATAGTTATAATTATAGTTACATTTTAACCCTGCAATGCGACCTTACGAAATATGTTGAAGCCTATCCCCTTACAGCAAAAGATACAGTGTCCGTAGCGACAGCATTGGTAAATAATTTCATATTACGCTACGGCATACCGCGAGAAATTATTACAGATAGAGGCACAGAATTCATCTCAAGCACGATGCAAGAAGTATGCAAGCTTTTAAAAATTTCACATTTAAAATCAACAGCCTATCATCATCAAACTATTGGTTCATTAGAGAACAGCCATAAAAACTTAATTTCATTTCTACGCATTCAAACTGAGAATACAGGACAAAATTGGAGCTTATGGCTACCCTACTGGAGTTTTGCTTTCAATACCACTATACATACGGAAACTAAATATAGTCCCTATGAACTAGTATTCGGAAAAACATGTAATATTCCAAATAATCTAACAAACTCTTTAGACCCATTGTATAATTTTAATAACTATCCGTATGAACTAAAATACAGATTACAGAAGTCGCAATTAGATGCTAAACTAAATTTATGTAAGAGTAAAGAGATAAGGAAAACGCGTTATGACGCATATGTAAACACTGTAGAGTACAAGGAAGGAGATCTAGTTTTAGTTAAAAATGAAGCTTGTTCTAACAAGCTGGACCCCTTGTATGTAGGTCCATTTAAAGTAGTGAAGGACATTGAACCAAATGTAATCATTTTAGATAATAATAATAAGGAGAAAACTCTCCATAAAAATAGAACAAAATTGTATTTTTGTTAATAATAAATATTAGGTAAAAAAAAAAAACTTACTATATCAGTTTTTTTTTTATTATGCCCCCGCGGGGCGTGTGGTGTATGTCTAGCTAGATAGATTAATATATAAGTTGTGTATTCATTTGTATGTTTAGTCTTTAAGCTACTCTCATTGAATAAACACGTATCTACTCAATATGTAGTGTTTCAATACCTCGAACCGTACACAATAACTTATATTATAATTTATAATAATATGTTAATATGTATAATGTGTATCAGTGGCGTGGCGTCAAGTATATCAGAAGGCAAGCCGAAGGGAACTTAACTAGCCTTTTCCTCTAATTCTGCACAGTAAATTGCCCAACTGCCTTAAAATAGGCAAGCCGGTGGGAATCGAGTTCTATGGACGCCACGCCACTGATGTGTATGCGCTACAATCAGGCTGTCTTCAAATCAAGGATGAATAGGCATTTTCTAGGCAAGCGTGCTCCACCCTAGATGACAATTACGCTTACCATCAGAGAGATTGTGATCAAACGCATAGATATTTTGCAAAAAAAGTAAAACCCTTTTTGCGTCAAAAATTTATGCTTTGATAAAAAAACAAAAGTCAAAACTTTGTTCTGCAAAAAGACCGCTGAGGGCTCTTTTACATATATTTCTTTAAACCACGTTCATATCATAACTGGAATAATATTTGACCGACGCGAGCGCATCACTGGCGCGCTAATGTGTTGATCAGCGCAACACTATCACCTCGTAAATATCTCGCTTCACAGCTTCACACTTTATTAGCTTTATTGTGCGAAATAACATGTAGCTTTCACTGTGGTAAAAATTAATTTAGATCTGCCTCAATTGTTTCTATAAATTAAGCAGTTATTGTGATGTTACGTCACTCCGCTAAATATAAAATTGTATCCTACTAATAGTAATAGGTATTATAAATGCGAAAGTTTGTGAGGATGGACGGATGTGACGATGTGAGTGTGTATGTTTGTTCCTTCTTCACGCTGAAACTACTGGATGGATTTGGATGAAATTTGGAAAGGAGATAGCTGATACCTTAGATTAACACATAGGCTACTTTTTATCCTGGAAAATTGCATAGTTCCCGCGGGATAGTGATAAACATGGAAAGATCAAAGCTGTCTAATATAAGTCTAGGCGGCCAGAAGCTAGTTTGTCATAATATTAAAATATTTCACGGATTTCGTACTATGTTACGATTTATTAGAAGTTGTGTCTGTCATTTGCTACTACAACTGTAATCTGCTCAACCGTTTATGTGGCTGTAACCTTCGATAAAAGCTTTTCAGAATTATTTCGCTACACTCTAACAATTACAGACTGAGTGTCAAATGACTTTCTACCAAGTTTCTTGCGACGCATTCTTCTTGGCAAGATGGTCTTTCCGAATGCGCTGGTAGTTTCAATAAAACAGACGTGAAAGAACCCTTGGCGGCCTATTAGCAAAATAAAGTTTTTGCATTTTGAATTTTGAAGTGTGAGGTGCACCGAGTTACTTTAACAATAACTTTAACCATAACCGACGATTCGACGTATATTTGACAGGAAACCTTGCATAGGTATATCAAAATCATCATACTACAGGGCTTCCCAAACTTATACAATAGATACTTAACTAACGGTTGCCCGCGGCTCAGTCTGATTCTCCGTCTGTCTGATTTTCCAGGATAAAAACTATCCTGTGTCCTTTTCCGTGACGGAAACTACCTCTATAACAAATTTCACTAAAATCGCGACACTGATTTAGGCGTGAAAGCGTAACAGACAGACGGACAGACAGTAACTTTCGCATTTATAGTATAAGTAGGGATTAAGCACCTATCTATAATAAAATTATCTGATTTCTTTCATGGCTGAAAAAATCCACGTTCAGTTAAGGAAACAATGTATTTCACTGAAATATACTTGACACCCGACAGGCAAAAAATGACCTCAAGTGACCTCATTCAAAAGAAGCAAGAAACTGAAGTGGGACTTTCTGACGTCGCATAAATTTAAAAGATGATTCCAAAAAGTGATTAACAACCACCGGCGACCCTTTGAAGTGAACAATGCCACCGTCAAGTGTTCCGTGAACGCGAAAACACGTGCAGCCGACATGCGCCGGCGCAGCGGACACCGCACCACACTTTTTATACATACATAAGTACATAAATCACGCCACTATCCCGTACGGGGCAGGCAGAGCCTAGGGTAACAGGGTAACAAGACCTAAAGGCCACGTTTAGCACAACTGTGGTACAGGTGGAAAGGGGAATCAAAATTAGTGATGAGTTGCTATACTTCATTTAATTTAGAATGAGAAACCACAATAGCATTATATTGCGTCTGGTCAACTATTTCTTACCTAGCAAATAGTACAGTGCAATAGTTTGGCAGCCGCAAAATAAAATTGTTTTAATGTCACTTTATTTGCGTGTCGTCAATTGTTACTCTAGTACAAATTGTTAAGAGATTACAGTTCACGAACCGCAATATAATGTTGTTGTGGTTTCTCATCCTAAATTAAATGAAGTATAGCCGCATCCTTTGGCCGCATCACCCATAACATAACGAGATTATCGCCTATTCCCTCGATGGCCTTTATCGCAAGCATTTTAGCTATGCATCTGTACCTAATGCGTAGGTGTTATAGATGTCTATAGATATTATAGAGAATGGTGATTACTTACCTACCATGTTACTTGCTCGTTTGCCTTCCTTACAGTAAAAAAAACAGTTTTAAATATAAGATACATACCTCCGTAACCAAAGAGATAGCTACAACTATTTTCTGTTAAGCTAATTCCCCTTGATAAAACGCGACAGTAACTGCTTTGGTATCATGCGCACTCATTATCCTAAAAGTGGTTTAAATACTCCGACACCTCGCTCCGATCTATATCGGCGCGGGCGCAACAAAAAGGCCGGCATGTCGGTTGTCGGCGATTTGTCCGCACTGACGAGCGGGGCTGCGCAAGCGTCGTTTTGCGCACTCCGTCACTCGATAGAAAAAAGTTGGTAAGCTGTCGCCACGGCGATGGGTTGGTCTGCACAACTGAGTTATTTATGAAGTGCTGATTCTTAATTAAGTGAATAACATGTTCGAAAATCATGTTATAGTGACCAAAAATGGGGGTCCACAATCGCAAGCGGGGGTGCATGAAAATTGAATAAAATTTGTGAGAATTGATTGGTTCTTGTGCTGTGAGTCATTGTAGATTTCAAGAAAGTAAAGTAGGATGGAGTCACTCACAGCACAAAAATATAATATAATTGAAAATTTGTTTAGTCGACTTTATTTTCAAATAATTAACCCTATTAAGCAATAAATTCTAACCAATTTTTCGAAAACTGTTAATTTATCGTTGAAACTCAGCAACAACGCAAGTTTTCATAGATTATAGAGCTAATCTTAATTTTTTTTTCGAGATTTAGTTTAGAAATTAGTGGTATGTAGCTAGCTGCAGGGGGTCCACCGGATCCAGCAAAATTTTGAAAGTGGTCTATGGAACAAAAGAGTTTGGGAACCTCTGTTATAGAGCAACCCATCACTATTTTGATTCCCCTTTCCACCACCACAATCATGCTAGTGGCCTTTAGGTCATGTTAGGGTTTGTCTACCCCGTAATAGATAAAAACGTGATTTATGTATGCATGTATGTTCGAAACGATGCCGAATTGTAATACTCACATTACAACAATACGTACACAGCTGTAGATACAAAAAATATCTACATTTATAATCTAATTCAGCTTTATATATATATTCATTATTGTCCACTCTAACCTATTGCGTGTTTTTTTTTTGTTTCATACAAAAATAATAATTACCATTAGGTACCGTCCAAAGAAAATCATCCTTGCATTAGACACCGTACCTAATTAATTAAGCAGTATGCTTTAAACTCATCATGCTTTAATGCTTTCATTCTGAGAGGAGGCCTGTGCCCAGCAGTGGGACGTATATAGGCTGGAGAGAGAGATGGTTTAAACTGACTAAGAACAATACAAACAATCGATCCTCAAAATATCAGCATCTGATTATTATCAGCCTGTATAATCAGCGCACAATATTTGGCACATTCTCCCTTCATTCTCCATACAAAACTACCTACCTATACATATTGCATACATTATGAAGGCCACATTTTTTGCCGCTAAGTATATTTTAAAATACAGACTAAGTATTTAATGTCACACGAAACAAAATATCGTAACATTATCGTTGTAAACGTTACATGTGTTTTTCCTAATTTGACAGCTACCGTGCACTTTCGCTGTCAACATTTTAAAGTCAATCAGTCACAGAAAGCGGCGCGGTCGCGTTACATCTCGTTCGCTCATTCGTTTGTCTCGCTCGCGCTGTCATTCATCTCGGGTGTGACACTCGTGACACTTATTAGGAGGATGCAACGCGATCCGCGCCCGCGCATCTGACGGCTTGTGTTGGGTTAAAAATTTGAATCAGCAGCGTCGTTTTACTTTGAAGTTTTGTTTTCGTGCTGTCTTCAGATGTAGATCTTTTTACATGTTTCGTAATTTTATCGACAGTCAAATTGCTACCTACCTCTCGTTCCCGAATGTTGTGCTAATTGTATAACTTTAGGGCCTTTAACTCTTTGGCCACCAGAAAAACGGATTTGGAAAGTACTACGTATTTTTTCAGTTTCCTAATTTTACTTGATCCAAAAAAATTCGCTGGAGCGGCAGTGGCAGCTGAATTTCTTTGACAAATCTTATATTTTAGGAAGGTAGAGTCGGAGAAACGGAATCACTGCTGGACACAGGGTTCTTCTCAGAATTAGAGGACGTTTTATAGTTCCCACGCTAGCCCAGGGGCCTTAACATGACGTCCTAATTCCGACTCAGTTTAAGTTTTAGCTGTCACTTTTAGTATGAATCTGACAGCGAGCGGACCTAAACTGAAACGCATTAAGACGTCATGGTAAGGCCCCAGTGCGGATTGGGAACTTCACACACACTATTGAATTTGAATTGCTTTGCAGATATAAAGTGTATAGTGTGCAGGTTTTTCCAAAATGTTTTCCTTTACCGAAATGCTCATGTTCAATCTCAAATGTAATTTCGCACAATTCTGAAAAACTCAAGGTGCGAGCCCGGGTTTCGAACCCATGACCCTCTTGAGAGTTGGGAGGCCACAGGTCAAACCCTAGGCTTCCACGGCTTTTTTGCCACCAAATATGCCCGTGTGTTCCGATTACATTGGCCTCCCTAAACTGCATCAAATAAACCTCCGGAATTCTAACAAGCTTAAATTTTACAACCGGCGTCGTATTCGCGCGCCGACATCAAAGGTCGCGGCACCCGACACCGCACACGGGCGTCACGCACACGTGCCTGAATTGGCTATTTGTCTTTCAGCGATGTAGGATTCGGGGAAGTGGCTTTTTGTCTTTTTGTCAAAGGGTTATATCAGTAACGATTAAGAACTTGTCGCAAAATATGTACCTATGGCAAAATCGGACCTGTTGTCTATATCCGTTGACTATAAGGTACTTGGAATGTGAAAATTACTGTATAATTCGAAAGTGGCAAAAAGTTGAGCTGAATTTGAGAGCTGAAGAAAATTACAGAGGAATTACCATGACGTCTTAATGCGATTCAATTCCGATTCAGTTTGGGTTCGCTCGCTGGCAGATCAGAAGGCTTATTACGTAACTCGCTCGCAATCGATATCATGTTCATTTTGACAGTTCTTGTATGAATCTGACAGCTAGCTGATTCCGATGCCAATTTTCAGCCCATACATGAACTGTCAAATTGAACACGATGGCGATTGCGAGCGAGTTAGACAATAAGCCAACGGATCTGAAGTGTAGGTATGTAAGTACGTTGATTTCGTCTCTTAATTAATCGTATATGTGCGTTTAGCCTAGTGGTATAAGGTGTGGAATAACAATGCGTTCTCTCAGGCGACCGCGGCGCGGTTCAAATATCGCATAGAAAAAGTTCTTTTTTTCTTTTTGCGCGAGTGTGCGTGTGTGTAGTTTTCACTTCTGCCGGCACTCCCAAAGCGCTAACCAAGTGTTTTTTTTGATAATAACTTATTTGTGTCCACAGACGGAAGCGGCGGCGCACTGGGCGCCGGCGGCGTGGCGGGCGCGCAGCAGTACGGCGAGGTGAACCAACTGGGCGGCGTGTTCGTAAACGGGCGGCCACTGCCCAACGCGGTGCGCCTGCGCATCGTCGAGCTGGCGCAGCTCGGCATCAGGTAAGCCGGGGCGCACACACACTAACTCTGCCAACAGACACAAAAAGCTGTATTGAATATTGTTTGAACTCGGAATCACATTGAAGCAGTCATTTCTTTATGTCAAAAGGTGAGGATAGGATAGATGGTGAATGCGGTAGTGAATGAACATGAGACGACCAATAAATGAACACAAAGTAAATTAATAATTTTAATTGGCTACTCCGCCAAATAGCGGCGCATGTGTTGTAATTTTATTTACGTAGAAGATAACCGTCTCTCTAAAAAATACTCCGGACACGCGTTTCTCCTCTCCCCGGAGCACCATCAATGGTTATAACTACACGTCCTCTCTTTCTCTTATCCCTCCAACGTCACTGGTGTATTGATCGCCTCTACAACGACCTCATTTGTCCCAGGCCCTGCGACATCAGCCGGCAGCTGCGCGTTTCTCACGGCTGCGTCTCCAAGATCCTGGCGCGGTACCACGAGACCGGCTCCATACTGCCTGGAGCCATCGGCGGCTCCAAGCCGCGCGTCACCACACCCAAGGTAGAAAACCTGGCTAAATCCGCCACCTTTTGTCTGTTGTTTTCCAGGTTCAACTTCTACTCGTTCCCTAGCAGCGTATCTAAATACTCTTCCGTGTTGTCTCCCTCTCTTCCTCTACCTACCTACGACCTATATTCAAATGAATTCCTGTATAAGCTTTTTTGGAATCAGTGCCTCCGCTCAATACAAAACAACATCAAAATCTAAAACGGAAACATCTGGCATTCGTTGAAAATACCACGTTATCATTATGAGGAAATTAACACACCAATGTATTTATAACGCGCCATAGGTCTGTTGAGGGGCAGATATGTACCTAGAGCAGGTCTCATCTCTTTTTTGCACGTTCTTGGCAAAGACGACGAGGTCACACAGCATGCTGAGCCATTCTGAGCCAGTTCTCCCAGGCTATTGCTTCTCTGGCGTACCACAGAGCATCACTGATCTGCCTAAGAAAGGAGTTTTTCTGAATTTTCCAGGAGATAATGTTTATAACAAAACCACAGTAAACACAAACTTTACCGATTCCTTCTCCCCAGGTGGTGTCCTACATAAAGCAATTGAAAGCGAAAGACCCCGGCATCTTCGCGTGGGAGATCCGCGACCGGCTGCTGGCGGACGGCGTATGCGACAAGTACAACGTACCCTCCGTGTCCTCCATCAGCAGGATCCTGCGCAACAAGCTGGGCGGCGCGCTGTACCCCGTGCCCCCGCTCTACCCCGTGCCCCCGCAGCGCTGCTGGCCGCTCCACCAGCCCTACGACTACTACGTCTATCTGCAGGTTGGAACTTTGGCTAGGGCTACAAGTAGCTGCACTCTTTTATAGCTTTGTCGCTTGGCAACCTATAAAGTTGACAAATGTGTAATGCCTTTGCAATGTCATCCAGTCCGCATTATTATGCATGACATGCGAAATTTCAAGTTAATCTGACAAATGGTTCAATTTCTACGAAAACATTCAGAAAACCACAAATGAATAAAGCTGGAGCTGGTAATCGTCGTAAGATTTATTTCTAAACTGTTGTCGCCGAGTATTCTAGAATTTGTAAAAATCCATGCACAGTTTCAGCAAAGCTTTAAACTCTTTATGCTCATTTAGAGATTTAGACCTTCCCTAAACCCCTTGCTAGCTTTCCTTTAAGAAAAAAATAGAGACTCGTTTCTTGAAAATCTCTAAGTTGTACCAGTTTCGAAAAAATTGATGAATTAAGGTTGATTCACATTCATCATCATCTAGGCCTTTGCATCTATGAAAGATGATTTAAGCATTGTCCGCGGTACTTTCGTTGATGACTAAACAAGCCCATACGGAAGCGGCACTTATAAATTAGTTCTTATATTCTGTAATTGTTCCCCGATATATCAACCTTCGGCTGGTACTCTATGTAACTACTTTAACTAGATGGCGTTACTAACTTGTCCCTCCGCAGGGGCGGCAGCACGCCGGCGCGCCGCACCTGCACCCGCACCAGCAGCCCGCGCAGCACGCGCACGCGCACGCGCTCTGACCCGCGCCCGCGCCTCGCACTGACCACGACCGGTGACCACCCACTACCCACCGCCGCACCAGTTACCGGCTACTCCGTTGGTAACCCGAGCGGTCACAAGGTTACCAGTGACTAGAGCTACCAGTGACCTACGGCTGCCTGAGACTGCGGCTATTCACCAGCGAGCTGCCATCACGTCTACGGCTACGTGATATGTGGTTACCGGTGACATTATGGTGACGCTTAGTTACCAAACGCGCGGTATTCGCCACCAGTGACAACGTCAAACGGTGACTGTGATATGCAAACTATGTCTATCCTGATCACCGGTGGATTGTGACTGTAACAGACAATTAAGTGACTTTTTAGTTCACAGTTGTTGTAGTTGATTTGACTCACGATGGTGGAGAGTCAATGACGTGGGAGTTATGACCGGCAGGAATGTCTCCTGGCAATGTAGTTTGTCATGAACTGCCAAACGTTTTCGGGTTTTGATAAAATATATATATTTTAGGCGAATTGAATCTTTGTGATCATAATTATAAACCATTACTTAATTATTAGCTGTAGGTTAATGCCATGGGGATGTGTGCACGTGGATTTTAAAATATTGCAATTGTGTGAAATAGATTTGATGTAACTTTGTTTATCTGTGTTAGTGTAGCTCATGTCGAAGCTGTAATGCATGAGGACAGTGAGTTTCTAAATAGTTTAAAAATGGTTTGGCTACGATACATTAGTAATAATAAGTTACAGCGAATTATAAATATTTTTTATCATAATAAAGCACATCAATAAATTATTGTTTTTAAAGAATGTTATACATATAAGTATAAAATGGATTATTACTAGGCTAGAACGCATGTGGCGTGTGTTGGAGTTTCACAGATTCAAGTCGAAGTATTAACTAGTGTATATAAGTCTCTACACCACGTTGTAAGATATTACATGAAGGTTTATCTTTACAATAAGTATTACCAGAGTAGATGTAGTGAAGAATGTTTGGGACACTAGTCTTGGCAAGTCATGCCCGTCTGTGCCACGCTTTAAAGAGTACCAACGGTGTAGGTAGGTAGTTGAATGATTATCTTAACGATTTTGTGCAAATCGACTGACGTAATCTCGTCGTTTATCAATCTTTTATCTAAAGGATAACACTGACTCACTCTCTCAAAGATTTTAACTTATAAATCGTAACGATAGTCGTTACCTACTATAACGGACTCGACATTGAAAAGTAGAGTACTTAAATATTTAATTCGTATTTTGTACAGTGTTTTAACACTTCATTAATGGGTTAGGTATATTTTTTTAAAGAAAAAGATACGAGGCAGGTTGCGGCGTTCGACAATGAGTGTGTTAGAGGTGCAATGATGTAAATATTTTACATATAGACACGTAGTTAGCGAAAGCAGGTTATCTCTTAGTTTTAAAACAAGGATGGGTACTTAAACTAGTTGTAACTAACGACACTAACTTACCAAATTAGTACTGTGTAGATTCAGGCGTTACTTTACCGAGCATAAACAAAATGGATAAAGTTAAATACCGTAAGTATGCTCACGAGCAAAAATAAGGGGTCACTTTACATACAACTTTTTATGGAAAGTTTTGCGGGTGTAGGGCCTTGTGCAAGGTCCGTCCGGATCGCTACCACCATCTTACTCGCTAATCCTGCCGCTAAGCAGCAGTGCTTGCGCTGCTGTGTTCCGGTGTGGAGAGTAAGACAGCCGGGGAAATTACAGGCACAATTACGAGCATGGTTATTTTATGTGGTTTGACCTCACCATTTTACGGATAACAAAGGATATCCATTTAGTTGAAATAAGAGCTAGTTGAAGATATATGGACACACACATCGGAATATATACCTAGAGTCAATGATAATCATTGCCTAGAGTACAGAAAGTCAGGGTCGCAGTGTTTATATCAAGAAAATAGAATGTTTTAACAGGATTCAGTGATCCGTTAATACAGGTACACCTGTCTTCGATGTGCCCGGTATAGAGTCATATCACATAAGTTTTGTTATAATTTATATTTTAACAGTTTTGAACTGGATTTGAACCTGCAATGGAGTCATGCTTGCACGCACAGCTCAACGGTCACATCCGGTTACAAATTATGATTGAACTAAGTACCATCAAAAATATTATTTAAGATCTTATACATTTAAAGTGCCTTTATAAGAATTAACATTGTAAATACATATTATAGTTATTTATAATAATTATAGATCCATATGTTATGGATATTTCGACCATTTATAAATTAAATTGGTTTGCATATAAGCATTTTTTTTATTTCAATCTATCTTACTGACTAAAATTAGCCTCCTTTTAAAGGGAAATAAAATGTAAAGGTAATTCAATCTATGCGTATTGTACATTACAAAGGCCCCGGCGCGCTCCAGTGCGCGCGCGCACGAAAATAATCTTCAGCGTTTTAATTGATTCGCGCGGCGGCGCGGGCGTCACTCGAGCCGCTGAATCGGCTTTACAGGCGAAAACAATAACCGAGCGCGGACACGAATTACCAATTAAATCCTTGCTTTGTTTCCAATTTAATACCACCTAATCCGAAATTTTACTGTATTAATAACAAATTTTACGACCGCCGCAGAAAAAGCGCGGGAGCAAAAAACTTGCCCGCTGTAAAGTGACATTCGAGCTGCGCGGGCGCGGGCTAATTAAAACCGGCGGCGGCTTTGCGCGCGCGCAGCGGAGGCTGCCGCGGCGGCCATAAAGCGGCCTCGCCATCGCTGCTAACGCACGTTCATGCCTGGTGTTGTAGCAATTATTAAATACTAGCTGTTGCCCGCGACTTCGTCTGCAAAAAAGTCGTTTATCGCTATCCCGCTGGATTATCCCGGGATAAAAAGTAGCCTATGTGCTATTCCAGACTTTTCTCTATCTATGTGCCGAATCCAGATCCGTTGGGCCGTTCTGGCGTGATTGAGTAACAAACAAACATCCATCCATCCATCCATCCACCCATCCATCCATACTTTCGCTTTTATAATATTAGTTAGATTTAAATTATATTTATTTCTCTGTCTAAGATAGATATTTTGATTCCCCTTTACACCTATACGAACACAATCATGCTAAACGTGGCCTTTAGGTCTTGTTGCCATATACCCTGTCTACCCCTTAAGGGATAAAGACGTGATTTATCCAGAGATAGAGAGATACTATCGACGGCCGGTGCCTCATTGAACAACTCACATGCACATTGCGTCATATAAATCTAACTATCTAACTAATAATATAAATGCGAAAGTATGGATGGATGGATGGATGGATAGATGGATGGATGGATGGATGTTTGTTTGTTACTCAGTCACGCCAGAATGGCCTAACGGATCTGGATGAAATTTAGCATATAGATAGAGAAATGTCTGAAATAGAGAGAGAGTAGAGAGGATGGATGAAAGAAGATTAACTAAACAGATTTATATGGGGAGTGTGAATGGGTGCGTTGGGAGGGGAAGGCCTAGGCGGACGTTCCGTGATCAAATTGGGGACGTTTTGGAGAAAGGCCAGGTCAAGAGTACCCGAAACCGACGAGCATGTATGAAGAGATTGATGAATGTGGATGAAGCGAAAGAGGTATGTCAGGATCGTAGCAAGTGGAACAAAGTAGTCTCTGCCTACCCCTGTGGGAAAGAGGCGTGACGATATGTATGTATGTATGTATGTAATGTCTGGAATAGCACATAGGCTACTTTTTATCCCGGAAAATTGGGTAGTTCCCGCGGGATAGCGATAAATGAATTCTTTGCAGACCAAGTCGCTGGCAACAGCTAGTCTTTAATATATTGTTTAGCCAAGAAACAAGATAACGCGCTATCAAGTTACCGAGCGGCACCACCGGGAAGAGGCTTACATGCGGATTACGATGATACGATCGTGATTGACTCATATACACATCATGTTAATTTATTGAACTTTAGTGTTTAGATAGTACGTCCATGACTTCAGTTGTCCCCTTGAACGATAACAGGGGCCTTACCATGACGTCCTAATTCCGACTCAGTTCAAGTTTTAGCTGTCACTTTTAGTATGAATCTGACAGCGTGCGAACCTAAACTGAATCGCAATAAGACGTCATGGTAAGGCCCCAGTATTTCCAGATTTCTAAAAGACACTGAAAATTAGAACATAGGAAAATCCGAAAAGTAAAGCCGGGAACAAGTTTTACCATCAAAATTGCCGAATTTCACGTAATTTAGGGCCTGTTTCACCACCGTCTCTATTTATTAGTACGAAACAGACAGAGACGTCATCATAGATAACTGACAGTTAAGATAACTAGAACTTAACACAGAGTGGTGAAACGGGCCCTTAAACTTTTTCTTCGTCAGTTTTAATGAGGTTTTAATCGTCCGATTAGGTTTTTTGACGCCATTCAAAATATTGAACAATTTTTCTTAAAATGTATTCCTTGTACTTTATCAATATTTACGCTTAAATCATTTTCATATTGGAGGTAGGACAATGCGTAAAGTTTACTCGCTAATCCTGCCGCTAAGCACCGAGCTTGCGCTGTTGTGTTCCGGGGTGTCTTAGCCCTTAGTTTAGCAACGCATCTGCCATCCTTTGGTGTTGTCAGATACAGGAACTGTCACTTAAAATTTATCCTAAATACCTCAGCAGGTAAAAAAAAAAAAAATCTAAACGACACTGAAAATCTAGAAAAATCTGAAAAGTAAAGCCGGGCCGGGAATCTAACCCGGAATCCTCATCTTTCCGTGATGCGTGCTATACCGCTACACCGCTACAAGTCGGTCCACTAAGACTAGACGAATTTGTGTTCGGCTCGTGCTCGGCTCGCCTACCGTAGACGCAGCTTTAGGAAACCGTATTCTCCCTGGCTATACTAATATTGAAGACGCCGCGGAAGCTTATCCTAAAAACACCGTAACCATTGAACTCGCCGCAACGTAATTAAGCATCATCGTTGTCATCGTTAGTGATCGCCAGCGGGCGCGGCGAGACAGGCGCCGGCGCAGGGTCACGGGGCGGCCGGCTCGGGTGACAAAGACGCACGATTCGATGCGCCTCGGTCACGCGGGACGGGGGTCTACGCAAAAAATACAGGGTGGGAGGAACGCCGTAGAAGTTTCAGTCGGAGAATAAAAATAGTAACATGCCAATCATTCGAAAATGATGTACCTAAATCTGTACGTAAAAATTACAAAACAATGACTCTTTATATTGCACACCACAAATCAACAATACAGACAAACAGATAGGTATGTATAATGCCGAAAATTACAAGGTAACCAACCAGGTGGTAAAATTACCGCTTCGATAAAATTTTACTTAAGTACATACGTTACGGTAGATAAAATGGGCAAATGGTACCTACTACAAATAATGATAAGTACCACTCAAAAAATGGTTATAACAGCAAGTTGGCTTTGTTACCTCTTTAGGAACATTTTCATTTGTGGCAAAACATGTAGGGACCATAATTTGTCTGCAAACCATCATCTCTGTACATTTGTATTTCAAACTAAACTGATAAATCTTATTACTAGGTACACGTAAATTTTTAATTTTATAACTATCACTATGCTCTCTTCATTCAAAGTGCGGGTGGTAGGGCCTTGTGCAAGGTCCATCCGGATCCCTATCACCATCTTACTCGCTAATCCTGCCGCTAAGCAGCAGTGCTTGCACTGCTGTGTTCCGGTGTGGAGAGTAAGACAGTCGGGGAAATTACGGGCACAAGAGGCATTTCATCTAAGTCCTCTTCTAGGTTGGCAACGCATCTGCAATCCCTCCGGGGTTGCGGGTGTCTATGGGCAGTTGTGGTCGCTTACCATCAGGTGACCCACTTGCTCGTTTGCCTTCCTATTCACATAAAAAAAAAATAAAAAAAAACGGTCTTCATTTTTCAAAACTATTTCATAGGTATTTTATTGAATCAGGCGTTACTTTGCGGAGGTCCATTTCAATGAACACAAAATATTTACCTTGCTACTCCGCTACTTAAGTAGCGGAGTAGCAAGGTAAATATTTTGTGTTTATTTCATAGGTACTATTTCGGGTCGAGTTTCCCCCTTTATTTTGAAACACAGAAATGTAAAAGTCACCTTTTTTACTATTTTAATGTATGGAAAGGTAGCCGTCACGATAGATAAGATTGCGGGCGCGATATCGTGGCGATAAATCAAATGAAAGTTAGTATTTGTACCTTTGTTGTATTGTTACCTTATTACTTCTGTATACCTTTTTTCTGTTTTGATTGTTATATGTGGTGTTCAATAAAGAGTTATTGTATTGTATTGTATTGTATTGTATTTGTGTATACCGTTTGTAACAAGGTGACCTAGGAATTCACCGAATTCACATTTCGCAGACGACTACCATTTCGTTAGACAGAAAAACGAACAAAAAAACAAAAACATCTGCCTTGCTAGAATAACACAGGCAACTTTTTATCCAAGTGATGGCATCGTGCTATCCCACTGTGGAACCTTTTTACAGAAAATGTCATCATAACATCATGTTGCCTTGGAAAATATATTGTGATAGAAAGGCAGCACGTCCACAGTGACCTGGAGCCTTACCATGACGTCTTAAAGCGATTTAGTTTAGGTTCGCTCGCTGTCAGATTCATACTAAAAGTGACAGCTAAAACTTGGATTGAGTCGGAATTAGGGACGTCATGGTAAGGGCCCATGGTTTAGCTGTCACTTTTAGTATGGATCTGACAGCGAGCGAACGTAAACTGAATCGCATTAAGAAGTCATGGTAAGGCCCCTGTTAGATCATTTTCATAGCCTCGCTCTACACAGTTAATAATGAGAGGAATATTTGCGGGTGGTAGGGCCTTGTGCAAGGTCCGTCCGGATCGCTACCACCATCTTACTCGCTAATCCTGCCGCTAAGCAGCAGTGCTTGCACTGCTGTGTTCCGGTGTGGAGAGTAAGACAGCCGGGGGAATTACGAGCATAAGAGGCATTTCATCTTAGCCCTCTAGGTTGGCAACGCATCTGCGATCCCTCCGGGGTTGCAGGTGTCTATAGGCAGTGGTGATCACTTACCATCAGGTGACCCACTTGCTCGTTTGCCTTCCTATTCATATAAAAAAAAAAAAAGAATATGTATAAATAGCAGATGAGTCAAAAAACCGAGCTGCCTACATATATGGCTAAAAAGACATCTTTTTCTTTTTCTAACTCAGTCTGTTACTAAGGCAGAGATTGTGGTTCAGAAAGGATTAAGTACCTACATTACATTGAAATGGCGAGTGATTTATTTATTTACAGATTGATTATTTTTAGTTCGATTTTATGTTTTCATAACATGAAGAAATGAAATTATAAATTCCCGCAAATGAATTGTTATATCGTTATTCAAATACTTATAAAGATAGTGTCAAATGATAATAGAATTCACAATAATTTAAGTTTTCTCAATCGATTAAATTACCATTATAAATTATCTTGAATGACCTTCTTATTTTCGTTTGTGTTATTACTATAAAGCTCTGCCGTGGCTCTACCTGACGCAGCATCTGCCATCTAGCGGCGAGTAGACGACCAAGCGTCGTAAGCGAGTGGAGGTCATGAACTCAAGCCAACGCGTTGTCCACAAACTTCACCTACTAGTCGCTAGATGTCATTAGCTGTTGTTAACGCTACTAAGGCGTGAGATTATAAAAGTTAATGAAAATTAAAGAAACTATTGTTAAATTTAATAATAAAAAATGCCTCGGTTAAAGTGATAACAGATATCATTCCAAAGTCAAAATGTAATCCAATCTTTGATTATTAGAATGTACCTAACAAAAGTAAATTATCGAAATTATTGTTTGCGCTATAGTATCGGGCAGCCAAGTGTTGCTGCCCGCGATTGATTGATGATCGATATTGTATCTGATAAAATAGTTGAAAAGCCTTCTTGCACACGGCCCTAGTGCCGTGTGACTTACGCTTAAGGAGTAGTTCTTCAAAAAAAAAATGTTGCAATCACCTACTTAGGTAGGTATTACTTTAATACAAAATTAATTATGCATGAGGGCTAGAGATGCAAAGAAATTAGTGATAAATAAGTACCTACCTATGTAAGTAAGTTTTTTTTTTATATGAATAGGAAGGCAAACGAGCAAGTGGGTCACCTGATGGTAAGTGATCACCACTGCCCATAGACACCCGCAACCCCGGGGGAGTAAATGCTCTATTGTACAAATGTAAAGAAACAGACACAATTCACAAAATCATTAAACATGTGCACAAAAGCGAACTTATCCCTATAAGGGATCTCTACCAGTTAACCTTTGAGTAGACGAGAGGAGCATTTTCGTCTGTGAGAGAACGACAAAGCTTGCGTTGAAAATTGGATTGACATGATTTTTATAACTTTTATTTTGTATTGTTAAATTAAAGCGGTAATAAATGGTTAAACCAGACTAGGTACATTTCGTACCTATGACCCGTTTTTAAAAAGCACATTAAAATTACTCGTATCTCTATGTAGACTGTTTCTTCCTTGGTGTTAGAGTAGGAAGGCAGGCAGTACACCTGTCATGTCTAGACACAATAAGAAAAATATTTCTTAATAACTATGAAGAAAGTGTTGATATATTGATGGCGTCCGCTTAAGGCGGTTTGCACGCGGCACCAATCTCCCTATCGTCAGCTTTAATATTAATTAATACCTCCGATACTCAAGTTCCATCGCGTAGACTTGCGCGGGAGTCGGCGCACACAGCACACCACTACATGATAAAAACAATATACCTACATACATAAATCACGTTATTATCCCTTACAGAGTATTCAGTATTTTATTCAATAAAATTGCAACATTTTTTTACAAAAAAAAATCAATTTGTTTTCTACACGTTTATTGCGATAATACTAAGCAATCTGTGAACTATAACGTAATCCTTAAAAGTCTGTCCCATGCAAGTCCATATTTCATTCCCTTGCAGACACGTGACGGACATAAAGAGTCTCACTTTACTTTACTTTCAAATCTAACTAATATTATAAATGCAAATGTATGGATGGATGGATGGATGGATGTTTGTTTGTTACTCAATCACGCCAGAACGGCCCAACGGATCTGGATGAAATTTGGCACACAGATAGAGAAAAGTCTGGAATAGCACATAGGCTACTTTTTATCCCGGAAAATTGCATAGTTCCCGCGGGATAGCGATAAACGAATTCTTTGCAGACGAAGTCGCTGGCAACAGCTCGTACTCCATAAAGTACAAAAAATATCATTATTTTTATTTTTATTTTGCTGGTCGCCGCCGTCACCTCGCAGCAGGCAGCAGTGTGCGCGGGCTGCGCAGACGCAGCGACCGCTGCCGTCTCTAAGGACGCGATTGTGAAACGCCGAATCAGCACCGATTATGACAAATGACGACCATGATTTTGATTTGTGTATGAAAAAAGATACTTTTGTTTTTTATTATTTTGGCGATGTTGATTTGATACAAGTTATTTTGATACGCATGGACACTGCTTGCAAAGGAAACAAATTTTTAACCTTGAGCAGAAAAACTATATAATATTTCGGTTTATGGCGATTTTGTGCTATCATTAACACAAGATCAGTAAAGTGTACGTATCGGATTCTCGTACAAAGGGTTCCATACAACCGTACAATTGAAGAAGAAGAAGAAGAAGAAGAAAAAAGTTTATTTATGACAAACAAAACATCAATATAAAAAAACACATAATACAGCAGATAATTGCCTACTTACAGGGTAGACAGAGCTTAAGATAACAAGACCTAAAGGCCACGTTTAGCATGAAGATGGAAAGGGGAATCAGTAGTGATAGGTTGCTAGCCGCATCGCCTAAAACAGGAGCCTACGATATTCGCCGATTTAAATTATTTGAACAATGTAGGTACCTATTGCATACCTATAGGTACGTGTTGCATCACAGCACCGTCACTCGATAAAAACACCTTATCTTCCCTATTCAGACTAGGCTAAAGAGTATAGAGTGTGGAGAGAGGCAGTGTGGCAAGCGTCGCAACCAGTAGCGATCAAACGGCTGCACGGGTGTGTGCCAATTTTTTGTGTTATTAACATCAATATCGATGAATTTATATAGCTTACCAGAGTTAATTATGTACCTCTCCATAAAACACTAGCCCTTATGATCGAGATATATCACAAATTAGGATTCTGGGGTCATGAATACCTACTCACAACATTAGGGTAGGTATGACACGCGGCTTCAATCGCTTGAAACCTTTGATGTGTCTTTTGAGTTTACAAAAATTCCCAAAAATAGCATCGTGGATTTTTTCGCGTTGCTTGAAGTTAACCCGCGGGACAATTAGCTATCTACAAACTACCCAATTTCATTCAATTTGGTCCATCCACCCGATTTGATTTAGCGTACATACATATTCCCAATCTGTAAACTTTCGCATTTGAAGTGTTAGTAGGATTGTCATATGCGTCTTAATTATCATCATCTCCGTATCTTTTTTAAGAGGTCAAGTTTGCGCCCGTTTTGCGCACGTTGCAGCCGAGATGCTGCGCCCGCGCCGCTCCGAACTCGCAGTTGGCCGTGCGCAGACCCCGTCGCTACTTCCAGACACACCACGATATCTTTAGAGGTAAACTTGTCTTGAGACGTGTGAAATAACCTTAGGACAGTGTAGTGATATGGAGAGAAGAGACTTTGCCTGTGTGTGTTCTGTCGCTTGTAAAGGGTTGTATTCCGAGGAACTGTTTGGCATGATGGCCACGGCCGCATTCTGCCGCCGCACCGCTCGCCGCCGGCAGGGCGTCCATCCTCACAGCTTGGAACCTAAACGCACGGTGCGGTTTCAAGAAATTTCCTCCCGCGAACTCCTTGGAACCTAAATGGTCACGCGGTTTCAAGAAATTTCCTCCCGCGAACTCTCCGGCTGTGGATTAACCTCCCCGCCGAGGTTTTCCCGAGGGACTACAGAAATCGGGTTCTTTAAGAACGGAGTGTTAAGATTTTTAAAGCATCGGCAACGTGCATGCTAGCTCCTTGTACTAGTAAGCGTCCATAGGCTACGGTAACCGCTTACCATCAAGCGGGGTACGGTTATTTGCCTCTGACGTTTTGAAGAACGGAAATAACGTTGTGTGCAATACTTTGTTACGCGGTGGCGGGATTTACTCCGGAACCATTTTTACCGACGTCTTGTTAACCACTGAAAGTCCCAGTGAATCATTCAGTTACCCCATCGTCATACGGGTAGTAATATAGTGACCAAGTGGAGATGAATGGCGGACAACCACCGTTACTAATGACCATTTTTCTGGTCATTGTGACGCTACTGAGTTGTGGCGGCGGATGAGTTCGTTCTAGGAACGACGACGTGTAGCTTTGGCTAAGAATGGTGAATTTGTATTAATAGAAAATGATACACAAGTCATGAAACGAAAGAAATACTTTTTCTGATACATCCCGAATCACCGACTGAGTACTCTTGCGTAGCGTCTACTTGTAAAGGGATCTTTGAATATCAGATGGATAATATGAGAGATAAAGGTAGGTAAGTGTATAGTTAACTGTATTAGGCACGTGAGGAAAAATCCGCAACCATCTAAGTTTCTAATAGATCTTATGAGGATGAGTCGAAAACGAGTTAGGTATTACTAAAAGGAAAACCCTACCTGCCGTTTTCCTTGTAACTCCCCAGATTACGTCTAAGCACTAACATCCTGCGCCCGCGCGGTTTACTCAAATCATTATCTCGCTTCTTTATATAACTTTAACCTCTTACGGACTCGAGGGATTGTGTCACGTGCCGACTTCGACCACGTGACTTTGGGTTCGCATACGCTGTCTAAATTAAACTATTATTATTGTATGCGTTTTCCCCCAAAGTCAGATAATAAGCAATCATCAAGATAACTAGCTGCATTTTCCATTACAATATAAGTATAGTATCTATATTATTTTCTATGTCCTCAGTGTTGAGTTAACTGTTATAATAATATTATAAAATGCTCCTATGTAGTAAAGATAATGTTAACTTATAATGAATGCGTCGATGCTGTTAGCACAATGCAGCTTGTCCTCTTGTTCTTAAATCATTCTAAAATTCAATGCTCAAAGGCAATAAAAGCAGTTTAAGTCAATCAAGACAGTCATAGTAATTTTGATTTGCATACCAATTAGTAGACAAAGATTTCATTGAGTTAAACATGATATTTTCTGCATTTACAGATAACTTAAACTACGCTACGACGGGAGAGTCTGCAACTGCCTGCGAGACTCAGATTATCAATTCTCGAATGAAATTAACATAATTTACTTAAAGTACGGCCATACAGCATTAAACTAACATTTGATTCGGGTGAGTTTATTTCAAGATTAAATTAAAATGTGCATAATTTGCTCTGAATCACTTATTTGCATACTTTGCGCGGTGAATTAGATAATTCGGAGTCGATAGATAGGTATAGAAGCTTCTACGTGCGTGGCGTCTAACTTCTAACTAATATTATAAATGCGAAAGTATGGATGGATGGATAGATGGATGGATGGATGGATGTTTGTTTGTTACTCAATCACGCCAGAACGGCCCAACGGATCTGGATGAAATTCGGCACATAGATAGAGAAAAGTCTGGAATAGCGCATAGGCTAAATTTATCCCAGAAAATTGCGTAGTTCCCGGGGGATAGCGATAAACGAATTATTTGCAGACGAAGTCGCTGGCAACAGCTAGTATAATTATATTTTACAGTAGCTGCTACCCGCGACTTAATCTTCTTCCCAGGATCTCAAAATCCACCAAATTTTATGACGATCGGTTGAGTAGTTTATAAGTCACATTTTATAATATTGCAAAGTTATGATGTTGTATGTTTTGGATTTTCTTTCAAATATCATTAGGCTCCTTATGGCTGGTTTATTTAGGCGATGCATTCGGTTCCATGTCGGTCGGAGACTTTCCCGCCAATCGACCTTGAAAATAATGGCAGCCAGATTACTGCCACTGAACCATTATCAGATAGCGAGCAAAGGGACAACGCTGTCAATTAACAAAGGTGTATAATATTAGGTACATAATCTAGTCGTATATAGCCGTGGCTGCGACCAGCCGGTCCAGTACACCCCTTGCTCGCTTACCAGACGAACCTAGAAGATATTGCTAGATAAGGTAGGATTTTTATTGTATAATATTAACGTATATTTGATTAATAAGAAGTAGTAAATGTTAATTATTTCACATGGAATCTTGTTAGGATAATATTTTACATCAAAGGTTTATTTAAACTATAATCGTCTATGGTTTGAGTGAGAAGATTTTATTATTATGTCATGTCAGTTTGAACTACTATCCCTTGCTACCAGCTAAATATATTCAATAAAAAGCCGTTAATAGAATTCATACCATTTTACCCCTTTTCACCTATACGCCCTCAATCATGATATAGCCTTTTAGGTCTTGTTACCTTAGACTCTGTTTACCCCGTAAGGGATAAAGACGTGATTTACGTATGTAGGTATGTACTGCGGAGTTACCTCAATAGCATAATGCGTGCCAAAATCATAACTGTGTCATTTATTACCTCACAATATAACGTCACGAGCAAAAAAAAGGTACCTACATTTTTCATACGACTTATATACCATTACCCCTTGTTTTTGCTCGTCAGTATACACTGATTTGTATTTATATGTAATTATGGCGTATCGTCTGGGAGACAACGCTTCCTGTGGCTATATAAACCAATACGAGAGCCACGTACTCTGCCACACGCGTGACAAGAGAAGTTTGCGGTGGTTGTTACTGAATTTCACATTGTGCTTTCAAAAATTGGGTCCCCGCACGTATTAAGACTATCAAGTTCCATAGTTATCTATCAATCGGTAGTGCGCGCGCACTAGCCAAACAATTGACGGTGCACGCATGCCATGCGCGCATGCCAAACTGATAGTCTCATTCTGCGCGAAGGCATGTCTAATGGGTACCTGTCACACGCACCTAGCTTTACCCAGTTTCAAGTGATCAAAATGACCCATACACTAACTTATTTAAGTATGGGGCTTTTCCTGATGAAAGAACTTTAGTTACTTACGGAGGAATTCTCTTTGTAGTTACTTACTTCCTTCATCAGCTTCACTTTACCATACATATTATGGTAATGTGGTAAATGTATTATTTTACGAGTATGACGTGTTTTGCAAGCATATTACAGTAATCGAATCGCAATCCGTGAATTACTTATTGAATCCGATGACCGTCTGTGGTCTTCATAATCAGTTCGAATTTGTGGTTCAAATTCAACAAATAGTGCTTTCCGAAGGCAAATGCACTTAAATATACCTAAATCGCTATCATTATGATTCGAAGAGTTCCTTCAGTTTCTCCAAGATCTCGTCATCAGATCCTGATTTGGTGTTAAGGGGACCAAACTGAAAGTAGTCCCTTTCCAACAAAAAAATAATTTTCCAAATCGGTCCAGAACTGACGGAGTTCTGTCTGAAGTAACAAACATAAAAAAAAATACAACCGAATTGAGAACCTCCTCCTTTTTTTGAAGTCGGTTAAAAATGACTTAAAGTCCCAGTCCCATTTACAGGTTATTTACTTAAGGTTTTTACCTATACTATTATTGCTTTTAGGTACTTTGATGAATTTGACGTTTGACATTTAGACATGTTTGTACATTGATTTCATTAAGTACATTGAAAATTGAAAGTAAAAGTAAGATCAGTTACGTCCGATGTTTCTCAGCATGCGCTTAAAAGTCATCCTAAACGCAAACGTCATGGTGTTCTGCCTCCGAATCTGCGCCCGCGCAAACCAGTCGAAGGTTACATCACTCTCGCTTCCTCGTCCGACTGACCGATTTTGACTCTAGCGCAGTACCAACTATATTACCCGTGGCCAAAAGTGGAACTAACGTGTTCGCAAACTAGACACACCAATATCTTAACAAGCAGCGCCACGCGCAAGCGAAAAATTAAGTGGTCGTTAGTTTGTATTCTGTATGTTATTCAGTTTTTATATACGGCATCGTGTCACGTTGGGTCGATTATTTACAATAGCTTCGTAATGGGTTTTTCGTTGATGCCTCTTTGTAGGCGGTCTAGTTGCGATGCGTACTAGATCCCCATACTAATGTGTTATAAGTACCGTTTCAACAAATCTTAGCTTAGACAAATCATGTCTTAACATTCAACTACCCATTATACAGGATGTAAACGTAATGAGCAGACGAGTAAATTTTAGAAGACAGCGAGATTTAAAAAAAAAGGCTGCGAAAGAAAGCGTCTTTTTTTAATAGTAAAAAATTTTAAGCCACTTTTTAATTTTGGCATTTTTTAAGAAATTGTTTCAGCACTAGAAATGTTAGGAAACCGATATTAACTTTCTTTTGACTTCTCAACTTTATTGACTCTACAATCTACAAGGAACCTAGTATCCACCTATTGTATACTTTGTTCTTTGTTTATGTATTGTTTTGTGGTGTTCAATAAAGAGTATTGTATTTTGTATCCCTTTTGAGTGCACTGTAGAGTTCCACAATGCTTAAATTCATCTTTAAACAAACACCTTTTTTTAATATCCAAGGGTGTATTTTTATACGACAAAGAAAGCAAACGATTAGCAAATTGGTTGTTATTTGAAGTTCAGTTTTAGTTTAAACTTTTTAATTAAATTTCAAAGGATATGACTTTTAATTCTGAATTCGTAAGTAGACCCCCCGGTCTCCAAGCCCCCTGGTATGACCCTGTAGTAGATGCGTTAACTGATAAATCTACTATCACAGTGTTATCGTATCTGTTGACTCTGATAGAGAATTTAATCATTACAGTAGCTGGAATGTCTAGACCAATGCGTGCTTCCTTTTCATAGTCGAATGTATTGACATTTGGCAGCAGAAGGACACTGCAATGGGTATATTTACGAGACGCATATTCACTTGTTGAAATAAACACGCGCGAACAGACGTTCCGTAGGCATGCGTATGATTTTGTTTTAATACCTATTCAAATTAATACATATAACTTTGTTAATTACATACATACATAAATCAAGTCTTTATCCCTTTCAGGGTAGACAGAGCCCAAGGTAACAAGACCCAAAGGCCCCGCTTAGCATAGGGGCGTATAGGTGGAAAGACGAATCAAAATAGTGATGGGTTGCTAGCCTCATAGCCTATAACATGATTCTTAAGATTTTGGCCCATTCCCTCGATGTGCTTTTATCATCAGCGTACATTCTATGTTTTTTCTTTGCTCCGAGACCAGAATTGTTAATTAAAGATGAAGAAAATCTAACCTTGATAGGTAATTTATTTAATGTCACTAAAGGTTTCACTTTATGTAGCTGTAAGGTCACGATAATGGTGTCGAAAGTCATAAGCTACTAAAGACTTTTTACTGTAACTCAAAGTTGCTATATAAGGTGAAAACACCTTTTACTTTGTATGAAGAAAGTATTCTGAAATACCTATTTCAGCAGATCAACAAGAAGCAAAGTAACGCGTGCTTCAACAAAATATTCCGCCAGGCCCCTTACATTACAAACTCGATGAGAAGCCACGCCAGTTGGCTTTATATTTAATACGCATTGCATTTCGAAATGTGAATGGTCACCGACAAATTGGTGAAATAGGGGCCAGGTGGTTGATGATTTTCATTGTAATATTTTTATTCAAAATTAAGTCACCCCCTTGACTCCATACACTTATCACCCCCTGGCTCCATACACTGGTCACCCCTTTGACTCCATTCACTTATCACCCCCTGGCTCCATACACTTGTCACCCCCTTGACTCCATTCACTTATCACCCCCTGGCTCCATACACTTGTCACCCCCTTGACTCCATTACCTTATCACCCCCTGGCTCCATACACTTGTCACCCCCCTGACTCCATACACTTGTCACCCCCCTGACTCCATACACTTGTCACCCCCTGACTCCATACACTTGTCACCCCCTGACTCCATACACTTGTCACCCCCCTGACTCCATACACTTGTCACCCCCTTGACTCCATACACTTGTCACCCCCATGACTTCATACACTTGTCACCCCCTGACTCCATACACTTGTCACCCCCCTGACTCCATACACTTGTCACCCCTTGACTCCATACACTTGTCACCCCCATGACCCCATACACTTGTCACCCCCTGACTCCATACACTTGTCACCCCCTTGACTCCATACACTTGTCACCCCCATGACCCCATACACTTGTCACCCCCCTGACTCCATACACTTGTCAAGCATGACTCCATACACTTGTCACCCCCATGACTCCATACACTTGTCACCCCCTGACTCCATACACTTGTCACCCCCCGACTTCATACACTTGTCACCTCCTGACTCCATACACTTGTCACCCCCATGACTCCATACACTTGTCACCCCCTGACTCCATACACTTGTCACCCCCCGACTTCATACACTTGTCACCCCCTGACTCCATACACTTGTCACCCCCTTGACTCCATACACTCTTCACCCCCTGACTCCATACACTTGTCACCCCCTGACTCCATACACTTGTCACCCCCCGACTCCATACACTTGTCACCCCCTGACTCCATACACTTGTCACCCCCATGACTCCATACACTTGTTACCCCCTGACTCCAGAAAAATTGGCCAGCCACTGTCAAAAAATTCCGTAAATCATTTACAGGGCTGGGTGTTAGTCATGCCAATTTAACTCTCTGATGATTCCAGAACAATTTTAGGACACTGTGTATTACTTAATTTTAAGCCTCGAGTTCATCGCTCACTAGTAAAAACAACCTGCAAACAAGCAACCTAACAAATAAAACAAAATAATTGATTGAATCGAGCGTCATTTTGTAGTTTCATATTTAAGAAAACAAAACTTCCAAATGCTTTTTTTTAAAGGTAACGCAAAACAATACTTGAAAAAACTTTTTAAACTAAACAAACTCGCACATTTTTTGGACCGAAGAATAAGCAAAATATAGAGTTTCATATGAATGAAGAAAAAAACATGTAAATATTTCATTTTTAAGTAGCTTCTGCCCGCGACATCGTCTGCGCAGAATTAAAAACATAAACCTTCCTCTTGAATCACTCTATTTATCATAAAAAACCGCATCAAAATCCGTTGCATACTTTTAAAGATCTAAGCATACATAGGGACAAACAACGGAAAGCGACTTTGTTTTATACTATGTACTTAGTGATAAAGCAACGCAAAACAAATTAAAAAAAAACTATTTTTTAAAATAAATAAACAATCATACATGATTTTGTACCGAAGAATAAGCAAATGAGTAATTTATAGCGGTCACCGCGGCCGCCGCGCCGCGCGAGCGCGACTTGCCGCCGGTCCGGTTCCCGCCACTCCGAGTTCGCGCGCCACCGAGCGATCACGCTTCGCACTTTTCGCTATCTCAAATTCGCGCGTCTAAACTTCGTGTTAAAAAAGAATCTCAGTTTGTGTTTTTTTGCTGATATTTTGGTGAGTTAAATAAAGATAATATTTATGTTACTTACGTTTTTATTGTTTGTGGCTTAAATTACTGAGGTTTATTATTAAGCAGTATTAAAATTTGCGTTTTTTCGTGATGCGTTAAAATCGATTACAATAATTTACATGCTTGTCTGTTAGGCTTACTTGTTCATTGTAGCTTTATTTACGATGTCCATTCAATATTTCTACTAATCCGCTTTTAATGAGTCAATCAATAACTTTTTTAATTATTGTTCGGTAAACTAATCGTGGTATTTCCAAAAACTAGTTTTCGCTCCAAATAAACAATTACATTGTTTTTTTATTAAGTGGCCAGTTACAGGATATTTAAAGAGTTAATCCGAAATTGAAAGCGATTTGGCAAAAATATCCTTTCTTCGAATTATTATTATGAAATAAATTAATAAAGCCTTTGTTCAAATAATAGTCTCGAACCCAGTATTCGGTGAATGTGGCACAAGCATCGCAATTCCGCGGCCTTCGCGCTGCGCAGCCGCAGATCAAATCTGGCCGGTTATGTTACGTTTGCGATGTTACTTAATATTTACTAACATGCGCACGCGCGCTTATTGAGCGACCGAACCTGATGACCGACTAGAGTGTAACTGTAATTAGAAGTATTAATATAGTTCAAAAGTTACATAAACTAAGAGAATAACTGAAAGAACATGTTTCACGTTTCATCGGTATCTAGATCTAACAATTAAATTGAAAATTAGACGGTCTCTCACAACCGACAAGTTTCGGTCTTTCGGAAGCTCTTCCTCAGTGATAAGTGTGTTCACGAGGAGAGAGATTATTCCCGACATGTAATCATTATTATTTTAATAATAATAAATGGTAGCAAAGCGGTTTTAAATTGTGTTTCACTAGAGTTTATATTAAACTAGCGACCTGCCCCGGCTTCGCACGGTATGTTATGCATGTATTATACATATAAACCTTCCTCTTGATTCACTCTATCTATAAAAAAAACCGCATCTAAATCCGTTGTGTAGTTTTAAAGATAGATACATAGGGACATAGGGACAGAAAAAGCGACTTTGTTTAATACTATGTAGTGACTAAATGATACTTCCGCAAAAGCGGTAAACCAGACTCAATAGAGGCTAAAACACTCGTATGGTCTTTCTTTCGCCAATAATAAGCCCCACATGATACCTTGGAATTAGTCAGGTCCACGTAACGCCAATAGTTCCATATCACAGCTGCGAGCCAAACGCGCAGCCAACAAAGGTGTTCCTTATCAATAACTGGGTCTTTGATTTCTCGCGTGGTTACCGCATATCGGCAGAATACGCGTCACGTAACAAAAACTAATATTCGAAGTTCGTAACTGCTGTTCTGCTCAAACTAATAGTCATTAATAGGGAATTCCGAATTTTAGAGTAGCCCCCCTTAATTTTAGAGTAGCCCCCCTTAATTTTAGAGTAGCCCCCCTTAATTTTAGAGTAGCCCCCCTTAATTTTAGAGTAGCCCCCTTAATTTTAGAGTAGCCCCCCTTAATTTTAGAGTAGCCCCCCTTAATTTTAGAGTAGCCCCCCTTAATTTTAGAGTAGCCCCCCTTAATTGCGAGGCGATCTTCGGTAGAGCCAGAATGATATCTGAACGAGAATTATCTTAATCCACGAAACAAAGAATGCGCTATAAAAGATAAATATCGGTTATTCATAAATTAAAAGAATGATGATGGTTGTCATTGTCATATTAATGAGGTAAGAAACTTTAAAACAAGAAGCATTGCATGACTTCTTGCCGAAAAAAATATAAACAAACAAGGGGAATGGGCGAAAATCTTAGGAATCATGTTATATACAGGCGATGCGGCTAGCAATAGCGACCCATCACTAATTTGATTCCCCTTTCCTCTTATACGCCCACAATCATACTAAACGTGGCCTATATCTTTTTACCTTAGGCTCTGTCTACTCTGTAAGGGATAAAGATGAGATTTATGTAGGTATGTATGTCATAAGCAAACCTAAAATGTCAGTTTTCTGTGAACTGCATGTTCTGGGGACAGTTTACAATCAGTTTAAATAATAGACAAATAAAAAGAAAATGTTATCATTTGTCGTAATTACTACTAGAGTATTTGGTAGTATTAATGGAACTCGAGCGAAGGTCAGTCGATTGTTTCTCATTGTTAGTAGTAGGTACATACTTAAGCCATAAGTTTATATGTGTAATAATTATTCAATGCATTGTGTGCAGTTGGGCGCTCCTAGTTTCTTGTCCGGTAACAAACTAAAAATACGCGGGGTATCTGCATTGATTGCATTGCATAACCAACTTGTGTTTATAGTGTGTCAAAAGTCTCAATCAAATCAAATTAATATTAATTTTTGGTGCGAAAAGTGTATGCGACCTAAACTTTAATTTATGACGACCTTGTCAAGGCACGATCGACACTTAATTGGTGTGACAGCTAAGATAAAGGCTACAGAAAATTGAGTGTTGGAAATTGATAGTGGATTTATCAAAGGATATGTGTATGTTTTGATAAGAGATAACAGGTACTTATGCATGTTCAGTTTAATTATCTGTTACCTTTTGTAATCAGTCATTGAGTCGCTAGGTCCAATATTTCTTTAAAGTTAATTGTTCCTTGGCCTGGCTCTGTTCTGGCCTGTTCTTATCTATTATCTCAAAATAACCCTGGTGGATCAACCATTTCTTGTTGTTATTCTGTCCTGTTACCGTTAAGGTAATCGCGGCTCATATCCCGTCTATAATATTTCGAAGGATAAAAGTAGTGCAGGTTATTAGAAGAAATAAAGAATTGTGTGTATACATGCTTCATTTCTGTGTCTTTCAAAAGAGCATAAATGACTTCTTTCTTTCTATCTTTAGGGCTTAGAACTACTACAAACATGCATATCTATAAGTGATTGATGGAAACTTGACGTAACAACTAGTGACAAAGTTCATTGACTCTTTGACCTATTCACTGTTTTGAATGCGCTACAAACGACACAGTCATATTATCAGCTTGATAGTGCATACTTCCTCACAATTTTGGAACATCAATACTTACTTATTAGTTGCGTATACTCGTAGATATAACTATGATTAATTTCTTCTAAAAAAACTGCGCTCTATGCGCGCGTGTCCACCTTTTCATTTTTCATTAGACAGTCAATTAAAGAGTTAAAGTACGGAATGGATTAACGCTGCGCAATTAAATCAAACCATTAAAAATCGATTAGGTACGTTTAAAATAACTTTGATTCCAAGATACCTGGTAGCAGCTCATCCGTTTCGAGATAGTTGATGATGTTCTCGCAATAGGTACTGGAGCATAGACATCATAACCTAACCTAACGCTTTTCGAGGAAAATCTTCGCTAAGAATGAGGCCCCACTGGTGCGCTGCACACCAGCTGCTGCAATGCGCATCTGCTGCTAGTACATTGGGTCGCATTGTCGCAACAGATCAACGCATTTTATGCAGCGGCAGAGGAAGGAATTTCCGTAGAAGATGCTCTGAAGATTCTCGGAAGATGCATACAATGCGTTACAAACAAACTTACAGACGTATGTTAAATCGGGTGTCTTGACGTAGGTCGTGCGTCGACAACGAGACACTTGATTCCATATTATGCCTGTGACTTTAAGGATCAAGTTATGATTGCCTGCCGATTACGTCGTTCGATTATAAAATTACAGTGCTGCTCGAAGTTTGGATGGTTTTGGTTCACGGATTGACGATATTTTGTTTCGCTTTGACCAGTAGAGACTTTATACATCTCTACTATAGACTAATGTAATTTAAGATACGAACTTAACTTAGGGACCTTTTACATTCCTTTTATAAAATGTAATTAATTGTATTATAGGTAAGTTAAGTAGAATTTAAGTACTATTGTAAATTGGCAGAAAGCCATTTTTTCAAAATTTTTTTTTTTCAAAAATAAAATACATTTTGAAAAAATGACTTTCTGCCAAGAGTCTTGCGGCGCATTCTTCTTGGCAATGATGGTCTTTCCAAATGCGCTGGTAGATTCAAAAAAGACATGTAAAAGAGCCCTTGGCGGCTTATTTGCAAAATAAACTTTTGACTATTGACGGAAAAGACTAGAGTAAAGTCGTTACATCGATGCACTGCAATGACAAATATCCGCACGACAATCTGACAATGCTACTTGTTCGCGCCAATCCAATACGGGTTATTGTTTTAAATTAAACCAAATGGTTCACTCGCGTCTGTTCAAATGGCCGGGGACAGCCCAATCTCGACCTTAGCACACTCAAATAAAGTTATAGGAAACAAAATGATTCCCCCCTGTCTGCAACCGACAAAATTGAACCCATTATCATTGATAAAACGATATCTGGTAACGATTTGAGATCGGAGCTGTAGTTTTACAATTTGTGAATGAAATGTTAACTTCCATACTTCTCTTCCCGCGCAGATGGTAAAAGTCCATCGAGGGAATGGGCGAAAATCATTGCCTCAGTGCCTTCGCGAGGATTTTTTAGCAACGCTAAATCTGTTTTGGATTGCACTGACTTTGTAAGCTCTTTGATCTTTGAATTAAGCTTTAGTGACTCTCTGATATAAAACGACTGCTCCTGTGAGACGTTACTGGTACTTAAACTCTCCCTCCGTCGTACACCTGACGCGATTAACACTTTTTACCCATCCCAAAAAGTGCTCAACGCCACTAAAGAAGTTTTCACATCAATAAAAGGATTATGTCATGCTGCAACTTTTCTTGAACGTACCCATAGTATATCCACTATAAGTGGAACAAAAAGATGCAGACTCAGCGTCGGTGCCACGAGCCGCGGCCGGTTACACGCGCGTGCGCCGACACTTATGCAAATGCCGGGTCGTCCGGTTTCCGCTCGCTTTGCATTTTGCATACTGTTAGATAACGCGGCGCGAGACTTAGAATAGGCCACCACCTCTAAGGACTTAGAATTTATTCAGACAGCTAAATTTTTGTATAATTACTAGTGTGTATAGTTGTCAGACTTTTGGCGCTTTATTTTAGACACTATCGGATAATACTGCACATAAAAACGTTTAAAAAACTTCTAGAAAAGTATCTATCTCGATTTCCGTTAGTAAGCTTTTAATCATCGTGGCAGTTGCATCCATCGTTAGCACGGGCATCAAAAGTAATCGCGAACTATACGTAGAAAACAGAATAAATCCTACTAATATTATAAATGCGAAAGTTTGTGACGATGTGACGATGTGAGTGAGTGTGTATGTTTGTTCCTTCTTCACGCTAAAACGACTGGACGGATTTGGATACAATTTGGTACGAAAATAGCTGGTACCCTAGATTAAAGCATAGGCTACTTTTTATCCCGGAAAATTGTACAGTTCCCGCGTGATAGCGATAAAAATATCAATTGCTAATTCTACGCGGACGAAGTCGCGGGCAGAAGCTAGTTATTTTATAAAATTGCGTTGCGAAAGAGGTATGTCAGGATCGTAGCAAGTGGAACAATGTAGTTTCTGCCTACCCCTGTGGGAAAGAGGCGTGACGATATGTATGTATGTATTGCGTATAAACAGTAATCAGACAGGTATTAACATTTTCAAGTGTGTTGACATGACGTACTTCGAAGCATATATAAAGGACATAAGAACATTGATTTGATAGTATAGTACCCGGATGACCGGTATTTTTTTTGGTACGTTTTGAAACCTAGCTAGATCGATTTATCGCCCCCGAAACCCAGGGCCCTCTTCTCCACTGGGCACTATGGGCACGTGCCCAGGGCCCCGCGATCGAATGGGGCCCCCTAGTTCCTGCCAGATTACCAAATGATAACCGATATTTAGGTCATAGGGGCTCCATGATCCTAATGTGCCCAGGGCCTCAAATAGTTTAAAGACGACCCTGCCGAAACCCCCTGCATACAAAATTTTATGAAAATCGTTGGAGCCGTATCCGAGATTCATACATACATACATACATACATATCGTCACGCCTCTTTCCCACAGGGGTAGGCAGAGACTACTTTGTTCCACTAGCTACGATCCTGACATACCTCTTTCGCTTCATCCACATTCATCAATCTCTTCATACATGCTCGTCGGTTTCGGGTACTCTTGACCTGGCCTTTTTCCAAAACGTCCCTAATTTGATCATGGAACGTCCGCCTAGGCCTTCCCCTCCCAACGCACCCATTCACACTCGCCGTATAAATCTGTTTAGTTAATCTTCTTTCATCCGAGATTCAGATTACTATATATAAGTATATTATACAAGAATTGCTCGTTAAAAGGTATAAGATTTATAATCCAAGCTTGACATGTATAGCTGTGTATGAGGCGTTACTAAGCACTAACCTAATTCTATTACTTACGGGTGTTTCTCACGTCCATACTTAGTGCAACTAATGCAATTCAGCGATTGTCGCTAGTATGCGCCGGCGCACGTTACCGGGCACGCTGCGCCGCGTCACGATGCCCTTATTCATGACGAAATTGTATAGTTTTGTATGTTTAGTTCGAAGACATTGTTTCTTTACGATTGTTCGTTTCTCTCACGAGTTTTGGTAGTTCGTGAGTTAATTTTCCGCCGCTTTGTGGTCAAAAACTATGACGTAATCTAATTACTTGGCAATAAAATCAGTTTAGTGTAAACGACGCATCAGTTTCATAAACGTCTAATTATGACTGGGAAAGGAATTAATAGGTTATTAACCCTTAAATTCACATAAATAAAAAAAGAATACAGTTCAAGCCTCACCGTAATTTTAGAGTCCAAAAACTTCTGTGTTAAAAAAAATACAAAAAGGTATTCTTAGAACTTGTATACATTAGCAAAATTAAGGGTGATTAAAAGAGCCACGGGGCTACGGAATCTCGAAAAAGTAACGCATTTTGATTATTCGAAACTTAACAAAACTCATATTGACTCTCAAAATCAAAGTTCGCTGTTTAATGCTGCTCCTGATAATTTTATGTTTCTCGAAAGTAACATTTCTGGTTTAAAGCAATAAAAGAATCATTATGTAGTGGTTTCAAACTGTTTCGCGCGGGGCGTTGCACCCGGCCCGGGCTTGCTCAAAAACTTGGCTTCATTGTTTAATTTAAGCTATCGAGAATGAGATGACGGTCAATAAATAAATGTTAAACTTATCAACAAATCAAACCCAAAAATAGAAAGAATTATAGGAATAACACATAAATACAATTATGAAATGAGAACCTCATTGCTACAAAATTGTCGCTTCAATAAAATTATTCAGTCGTGAAAATAAGAGCGCTATTTTTCTACTTTTTTCCCACAAATAAAAATAAACTGGACGATCGACTGGTATTCCCCGCGTGTGATTTAAAGAAACAGTCCCCAATTTAGTCAATCGATTTTTCGCGAGTCGATCGATTACGATTTCTGATGATGAAACGGGGATTCCAAACTTAAAACTTGAATTCTAAGTATTTACTAGAGATACACAGAAGGATGATACAGAACACACTATAATACCTACTTGTACAAGTTGCTCGGCAACTCGCTATCAATTTACTAAAGTACCGGAAAAAAGACGAGCGAAGTGAAGTCGTGTAAAGTTGCCGGTGGGAATAGCTGTACTGACAACATTATGTTTACGTCTCTCGTAGTCTTACCACAAGGCAGTAAGTTGTAAACTAAGACTGCGCAAGTGCGCAGGTCCTGCATTATCCGTTGCATGTGCGTCGATCACGAATCCGGCGATAGTCGCGAGTGGGGGAGACATTGGAAATAACTAGAAGTTGACTTGCTAGTTTATAATGGGTTAGGTTTTTAAATAGTTTTAGTCAGTCGGTCTTAGCTCTTGATCAGGCCTAATACTCCCAAAGTTTCGAACCTCGTCACATGCCAATCTGCTTACACTAGTACTTAGTTTGAGAGTGAGAAAGATGGTATCGCGAAAATCGAATTACGGTATAGACCGAGGTAGAGCGAAGTTGTTTTTCGATCGACGAATGTCTATTCGTGCCTAGTGGTGGTCGTTATTACAACAGCAGATAACGTAATGCATTATTTGCACGCAACGAACAACACATTATCGAATCGTCAACTATCCTGTTATCATTATTCGTTGTCTGTTGTCAACGTTGTTCATACGTGCACTGTTGCCGCACTTGGCATAGAAGCGCAAGCGAGTGCGCAACAAATCAAGTAGGTGTGTGCGAGAGATAGCGCTGTACGCGCGAGCTCGCATCGCAATCGCAATTCAAATAACTGACTTTTGGTATCATTATTAGCTGTTGCTGTTTGTTGTCAGTCAGTACAATAACAAACAAGGTAACAGAGCGTTGTTTTGCTTTTGTTCCCGTCCGTTTTTATTACGCCACGATCGCGACGAAATAAGTATAACAATTATTTTATAATAAGTACATTATCGTTTTGTAAAACAGCAATATAGCAGGATAACAGACAACAGTTTACAATAACAGCTGTTTAAGAATAACACAACACTGTTATTCATTATTGCAAAACAGCCGTTATTGCCACCACTATTCCTGCCACACGATTTGGGCGCCAAGTGGCGGCTCTGCTGCCTCTACCCTAGGGTACACTACAGGCCAGTCCTAGTTTTAGTGTAGCTCGGCATTTGCTTGATCTTGTAAAGGTAAATTAAGATTGTTGTACATAAAACACAGAAAATCAACAAGTTACAGGACAAAACGATTTTATTTTATTTTAAGTTCTCGTAACTTGACATTGTACAATTTATGATGTAATTTTATATTGAATGAATAAATAATCTAATCTAATCCAATCTAATCAATACAATGCAATACAATAACTCTTTATTGAACACCACACATAACAATCAAAACAGAAAAAAGGTATACAGAACTAATAAGGTAACATTAGGAAGATTTACAATACCTAATGCACCTATCCCTTAAAACTAACTTTCGAGTAATTGACAAGACTTCAGAAACAATAATAAACACGCACACACATAAGCTTAACCTATAATTATTAAAAATAATACCTCAAGCATACCTAAAGTAACATTATTTACTCTGAAGCCAGCCATGAGATATTTCAATTTATAGCGCTTGTGTGGAACCGGCATAGAGTCGGTCTGTGAACCCGGAAAGTGATTTTCCTACGCCTAGCTCAGCTCTGGCTCAGATCCTCTATCTATTGCATTCCTCAGTCGCACTAGCTGCTGCCCGCTACTCCGTCTGCCCCCGGTGCAATTTAAGATCTCCTTGAATAAAAAGAAGCCTATGTTGATCCCAGACTAATTATTAGCTTTTCATTTCTTCTCTTTCACTCACACGGCACGTCAACAGTAGTGTGAAGACTGGCGCTGATAAAAATTGAAGGCGCTCGTTATGTGTTGTTATTATTTACCTTTTAAGTAGATCCATTACTTGCATTATAAACAAACATGTTTACGTCTTTGTCTGTTATGATTAGTATCGAAGTATCGACGGAAAAACCAACGACGCCAACAATAGTATAAATTAACGAAATTGATACTATATTCATTATATTTTCCTGTTAGAACGAATAACCTTATATTCAAATGATTTGAGGTTAAATAAGAGGTTAAATTTACTATCAACAGAAACGTTACCGTGCGTTTCAAGACTATATTATGTCTGTGCCGCACGCAACGTCACAAGACCCTAACCTGTGCCCTAACTCTACCCTAACTTAAGGTTTTTTTACAAACTGCCCTTATTCAGGAGTTATCGAGATAATAATATCATCGTAAAAAGTAGCATTTTCCAAATTTCCTCTGAATTTAAGATTCAAAAAATTGTGAAAGAGTAACAAACCTACAGACCGACAGATGCACTCGCAAATTTCCACATTAATTATTCAGTACCTGATTTAAAAAAAAACTATGCCAAGAAATTGGCTTGAAACTAGTACCTACGGCAAAGCTTGTTCTAATGATAACGTACCTTAGGAAAAAATGCTTACCTAAACTGTTTACCATGACACTTATTATGTACCTACATAAGTTAAGTATGTATGACAACAACTTAGTTTAAAAGGAAGTACTTGACAAAAAACCCAAAACTTCAAAACTCGAGCAAAATGACGCAAAGATCAATTCTAGCAACAGCTATTGATGAGGCTTCTTGTCAGAATACTAATTGGACGTCCATTGTACTTTAAACACAGAACGAATTGGACATAAAATGTTGCAGCTCAGCAATACCTATCTAAGAAACTTAAAATTCGTTATTTCTATCTTGCTGTCCCGCTCACACTAACTGTGTTTAATAGGAGACTGAGAGGGACTGTATGAAACCAACTTTGAGTTTCGAACTTGGTACGCGTGTAGCGCCGCAACGCTTTCGTCACGCCTGCGCCCGCGCACCTTGTCGATTTGCGGAACGGAACTGCCAAAACTGTGCGAAGAGCTGTAACACCAGTGCTGATACATTTCGTTTTAAGGACGTGTCCACAAAGCTCATAAGGAAGGTTTACAATACTTAGAATAGAATAGTACCTACCATTTTAGGAAAGGTTTTTGCTAAACTATTATTAGAGGGCGAGAAACAGAGGGCTTCTTGTAAGTTTAGTGTTTCCGGTATAACTTACCTCAGGATATGATTGGGTTCATTTAACAAACAAACATTTTAACATTAGACTACGTTCTATACTCTTGCGTCAAAGCGGTGCCATTATTTAGGATCAAAAATATCAAGAACCTTATTCAAATCAAGAGTGTTCAATCGCTCAATCCGACTACCCCAGTGACCTACTGAAACATTCGGCCTTCCACCGTCGAGCCTATATTTATCCCCACAAATATAATAAATGCTAATAAGGAAGCTCTGTGCGTCTGTCTGTTACGCATTCACACCTAAACTAACATAGGATAGTTTTTATCTCAGAAAATCGCAAATATCCCGCGGGATAGCGAATTCTGCGCAAACGGAGTTGCGAGGAACAGCTAGTCATTAATATACGAGCATGAAAGTGAAATAATACGGTGACAATGAAATCGCAATCGTTTTCCGGCGTTAAAACAACTCGTCCTGCGGTTACCTTCCTATCGCGGTCAACAACTGATAGTGGTTGAAACACGTTACACTATCCGGCCGTCTTCTACGAAATGCATTTGAACGAATCTAAAAGCGACAAGTACACGTAACTCATATTTTATCTCAGATTATGAATTCAGTAAGATAACAAGGTTACTAGCAAGCTAATCTAGTTATTTGTCTAAAAACACACAGCTGCCAACCCAGAATACAGATTCATTTTATGTATCGATTCAAACTTTCGCGATTCAGCTTCAGCTTCATTTTGTTTCACAAAAAATATACTTACGTTCAATTATTAATAATAATAATAATAAAATTTAAATTAATAATTATTATATTAATTATTTTTTCATTTTAATTGCAACTTTTTGATTATTATGGTATCCGTTATTGTATCATAGCTATTCGAAAGAAACCATACCCATTATTCAAGTCATTAAATCTTATTATGACAAAGCGAAGAAGATTGACGCCTTAAAAACAGTAATGTCAATATACCTATAGGGTCCCTTAAAATTATTCCCGCATATTTCAGGTGGTGGTTGAGTTAGCTTAACTTTATTGGGCCCTATTTTACAAAACTACAAGTTACAATTTACAAGCGGAACGCTTGTAAATTATAACTTGTAAGTTTCATAAAATAGGCCCTGCTGAAATGTTGCTGGCTGCTCCATAAAAAACGACGGATCTTTCTCAAAAACAAATCACTAAAAAAGGCTTATGACCTTTGACTAAGCGTGCGTCAGCGTCACTATTAAACCAATTTAATAAATTAACAAAAACCCGTTGAATTTCGTCAGCAGCCCTTCGCTCTCGTTGCTCGGGGGCCTGCGCCCGCGCCGCGACGCCTTTCGTAATCGACCTTCGCCATTTATCTCTCATCTGACTTCACCTTCCTATTCATTCATTGACTTATATCTTGCTGCCTTACTCAGAAATACCAATTAAATGGTCAATGATGCGTTGTCTGCGTGTAAAAAAGTTTACATAATTATAGGAAGAAATTTAGTAGGCAATTAGCAACAAGTGGAGTACTCATGGTAGTACTATTCGCACCATAATAATATGTACTTATAGTTATAGATAACAAAGAGATAGTATGTACACAAGTTTTCAGGACACAGGCCACTTAGTGCCTTAGCGTGCGCCGGCGCAGTTAGTTTTGTGTGCCGAGTTAACGCCTTGTGCAGGTCGCGGCTAACGCGAACGGCCCATTTAAATAATAATTAGGTTTAATTATCAATTAGTAATTAGTATATGCTTAACTTCCATGCTGGTCTGGGAGCAAAGAAAAAACATAGAATGTACCAGTTGCTTCTCTTCCCGCGCAGATGGTAAAATCCCATCGAGGGAATGGGCAAAAAACTTAGGAATCACTAAACAACTTAATAAGTACTTATACAATGATAGTCATTTCGAAATAACCTCAAGTAAATACCTGTGCTCAGTTTTCATTTCGTGAATAATTATTAATTACACAGGTGGTTGCAATAAAAATTACAGAAATATTTATTCAAATGCTTTTTGTTTTTAACGCAAGTATAGGTACTGCATCTGCTTAATTTCAAAATGTATGGTTGTCTTACTCAATGACTAATTGAGCGCCGATTAAAGACAAAAAACAGCTTGAAACTTGCGACACGACCTTTGCGTGGTTTTCACAAAAGTTGTCACTAGTTCAAAGTCAACTGCTTTTCTATTGAACCTGTAAATTAAACAGAATTCGACTGGAAGTAATTGTGTAACAAGTTAACAAGTTGTAGAATGTAAGTGATAAGAACTAGAGCAGTGCTTGAGAGGTTGTGTTATATTTCACTATAGCGACCCGCCCCGGCTTCGCACGGCATATTATGCATGTATTATACATATAAACCTTCCTCTTGAACTCTTCCTCTTCCTTCCTCTCTCCTCTCCTTTCTCTCTTTCTATCTATTAAAAAAACCGCATCAAAATCCGTCGCGTAGTTTTAAAGATTTAAGAATAGGGACATAGGGACAGAGAAAGCGACTTTGTTTTATACTATGTAGTGAAGTAAGTATAATTAATATTAGATTATTATTCATCTTTTTCATGTGTTTTATGTTCAATAAAGAGTTTAACATACATACATACATACATTAGATACTCTTTTTATCTAGGATTTATATATATAAGTAGATGCCAATACTGTTTTAGTTAATTTCATTTACTTCTTTGAATTGAAAATAAAGTAATGCATAGTAGGTAAGTATAGTTTTAATCCCGGAAAATTGCATAGTTCCCGCGATCCGTTGGATAGCGAGATACGCTTTATTCTAATTCAAGTATGTATTTCTTGAATATCTAAGGGCTATCGTAGATGACTTAAGCTGAGAAATGTAAACGACTTTATTTCTAATAGATAAAAGTGTGTATCTGGCTGGTGCTACATTTAGATAACCTTTCAGTTAGAGCAGTGGTGGGCAAACTTTTTTAATGGGGGGCCACAAAGCTTAAAAAATTCTAGAGGAGGGCCAGAATTATAGAAAGAAAGTTCACTCGTTCCCGGGGGGCCACAAAGCTTAAAAAATTCTAGAGGAGGGCCAGAATTATAGAAAGAAAGTTCACTCGTTCCCGGGGGGCCACAAAGCTTAAAAAATTCTAGAGGAGGGCCAGAATTATAGAAAGAAAGTTCACTCGTTCCCGGGGGGCCACAAAGCTTAAAAAATTCTAGAGGAGGGCCAGAATTATAGAAAGAAAGTTCACTCGTTCCCGGGGGGCCACAAAGCTTAAAAAATTCTAGAGGAGGGCCAGAATTATAGAAAGAAAGTTCACTCGTTCCCGGGGGGCCACAAAGCTTAAAAAATTCTAGAGGAGGGCCAGAATTATAGAAAGAAAGTTCACTCGTTCCCGGGGGGCCACAAAGCTTAAAAAATTCTAGAGGAGGGCCAGAATTATAGAAAGAAAGTTCACTCGTTCCCGGGGGGCCACAAAGCTTAAAAAATTCTAGAGGAGGGCCAGAATTATAGAAAGAAAGTTCACTCGTTCCCGGGGGGCCACAAAGCTTAAAAAATTCTAGAGGAGGGCCAGAATTATAGAAATAAAGTTCACTCGTTCCCGGGGGGCCACAAAGCTTAAAAAATTCTAGAGGAGGGCCAGAATTATAGAAAGAAAGTTCACTCGTTCCCGGGGGGCCACAAAGCTTAAAAAATTCTAGAGGAGGGCCAGAATTATAGAAAGAAAGTTCACTCGTTCCCGGGGGGCCACAAAGCTTAAAAAATTCTAGAGGAGGGCCAGAATTATAGAAAGAAAGTTCACTCGTTCCCGGGGGGCCACAAAGCTTAAAAAATTCTAGAGGAGGGCCAGAATTATAGAAATAAAGTTCACTCGTTCCCGGGGGGCCACAAAGCTTAAAAAATTCTAGAGGAGGGCCAGAATTATAGAAAGAAAGTTCACTCGTTCCCGGGGGGGCCACAAAGCTTAAAAAATTCTAGAGGAGGGCCAGAATTATAGAAAGAAAGTTCACTCGTTCCCGGGGGGCCACAAAGCTTAAAAAATTCTAGAGGAGGGCCAAAATTATAGAAAGAAAGTTCACTCGTTCCCGGGGGGCCACAAAGCTTAAGAAATTCTAGAGGAGGGCCAGAATTATAGAAAGAAAGTTCACTCGTTCCCGGGGGGCCACAAAGTTTAAGAAATTCTAGAGGAGGGCCAGAATTATAGAAAGAAAGTTCACTCGTTCCCGGGGGGCCACAAAGTTTAAGAAATTCTAGAGGAGGGCCAGAATTATAGAAAGAAAGTTCACTCGTTCCCGGGGGGCCACAAAGCTTAAAAAATTCTAGAGGAGGGCCAGAATTATAGAAAGAAAGTTCACTCGTTCCCGGGGGGCCACAAAGCTTAAGAAATTCTAGAGGAGGGCCAGAATTATAGAAAGAAAGTTCACTCGTTCCCGGGGGGCCACAAAGTTTAAGAAATTCTAGAGGAGGGCCAGAATTATAGAAAGAAAGTTCACTCGTTCCCGGGGGGCCACAAAGCTTAAAAAATTCTAGAGGAGGGCCAGAATTATAGAAAGAAAGTTCACTCGTTCCCGGGGGGCCACAAAGTTTAAGAAATTCTAGAGGAGGGCCAGAATTATAGAAAGAAAGTTCACTCGTTCCCGGGGGGCCACAAAGCTTAAAAAATTCTAGAGGAGGGCCAGAATTATAGAAAGAAAGTTCATTCGTTCCCGGGGGGCCACAAAGTTTAAGAAATTCTAGAGGAGTTGCGCCCCGTATTACGCAACACATGAACTACGCGGCTAGTTTAGCTTCACCTATAGGTTATGCATCTATTATTCTACTAAGTAGAATCTACTTTATACTTCTCAACCGTCAAAACGTAATTATAGCGGGCCATATACTATCCATGTCGATGGACCCTCGGCGGGCCGGATTAAATACTTTCGCGGGCCGGAGTTGGCCCGCGGGCCGTACTTTGCCCACCACTGAGTTAGAGCATTAGCACCGTATGGAGCCTAATTCTCAAATGTAAAAGGCAATCGCCGCCATTAGGGAACCGCAGTTTCACGCTCGTTAATTCCTATAATGGCACAATGTGACTAAAACTGCGATAAAACGGTTATTGCTGTGTTGGGCAAGGAGACGCTACATAAATAAACCATTCACATAGCGTGTTTTTGTATGTATTTTCCCAAATTACATATAATAAATGTACCTATAGTGTATTTTTTTGCTCCGTGGAATTCTGACATTTCTTGGTATTACCAGTCAAAAAAACGTTCCTTAAATCTGTGGTGAGAAATGCAAAAAATAAATAAATGTAGAACATAATGTTGAAGTTGAAATACTTAAATTAACAATCATTTCTACATATTAGTAATTAACACATACTTGGTTTAATTTTAAATCGCATAATTTAGACATAATTAATAATCATATTTTTTTATAGGGAGAAAAAAAATTGTTTTGGGTAGTACTTTGATGATTGTCACATATATCAAACCTTCGGTCTACGATTATAATAATTTATTTCGTAAAATGATTTCCCTAATAATAAATGTGACTTGTAAAGTTTTTAACTTAAAAGTTCAGTACTCTGATTAGCCAATTGTCTTCAAAATAAAACTGTATATACTTGCCGGAAAATATACAAACTATTAAGAAATACCATGGCTTCTTCGTTTACTTTATTCAAAAAATGTAAGTATTGCTGTACAATAACCTTATTTAGCTTCTGTACTTTTTCTTCTGTGATTTATTAGTTAAAATAACAAAAGCTTAAACTGACAATTATTTGTCCAGCCGGAAAAAATGTTGGTGACCCCTGAAACGTCTAATTATGACAGCTGTCAGAATTCCACGGACCAAAAAAATACAGTATAAGTATTATTTGTTATTTGAACATTTTACGTTAGCTCTGTAAGTCCCAACCGAAAAAGGTAAAAAGTGTATTGCTATTTTTTTTTATTTATTTATTAGGATTCGACTTCGAGTTAGAAATGTAGAGTACATTATGGCTACAATAGGTTCTTCCCCACAATCAGAAGGCTTCAGTACATGTATTGTGTACAGCCTGCATAAATGGATATTATGTGCAAAGTTAAACCTTTTAGCGGATAGCGGATATTTCTTCACTAATTGTCACAGTAAATACACAAATTCAGACAATTGTGCATACACAACAAAATAAAACTAAAATATGGAAGCCTTTATAAAGTTTGTCTTCATAATTCACAATTTCTATCGTGTAGTAGATACCAACTTTAACGAAGTATTGAATCAAAATGCTGAATAGTAATCATCCGGCTCTAGCAGTAGGGTGACAATTTACAAAACAGGACGCGGATGCGGCGGGAATATTGTGACAACACGTTTAGACGGCGCGCTGTTTACTATCTATGAACTGTTTTCAAAATCCATTGATTCCTGTTATGATTCCGTGTTCTCTGATTTTACATCAATTGGAGAGGTTTAGCTCTTACTTGTGTACCTAATGTTATAGTTCTTGGTACTCTTCTAACATCACATCAGCAACTTGTTTGAATACCTAAGTTAATTTGGTGCCTTGTAGTTTTTGGGAATCTTCGTTTTTGGCAAGAATTGCCCTCAACATAAGTTTCCGTTTCGCGTTTCGGTTATAAATATATTTGTTCAGTCGTAGACCTACTTTTGCTTTAAGTTCATGGGAGGTTTACATTAATTCTGCGAATTGGTTGCTCTTGGCATGCAATCATGTGGAGTTGTTAGTCTTATGTTATTCGTCATGCGATATCCAGTTGACTAGACACATAACTCCTTATAATACCTACGAGAGAACTAATCATAATCAAGTTATCTTCGCACACATCCCACCCCAGCCCCCTTGAAAGGATTTTCTAAGTGGATGATTAAGCTTCTTAGTCTACAAACAGATATTCAGTATGAAGATGATAACAAGGCCCCAAGACAAAGACGCAGACCTAATGCTTTGAACCGGGGGGCGGCGGATTAGTGTTCGCGAACAATCGCTTGCAGTCGGTTGGAGCTCCACTGCTATCGAGTGCTCTCATCAGTTCTATCTTTAGCACGCACACGAGGCCCGTGCAGGGCTTGCGGGACCCTGAAAGTGATAAATCAAAATTCCTTTTTTTACTCTCGACTAGGGCCCCAGATTCCAGATTAATGTGTGGTGTGCCACAGGCACAGGGTCCTGGCTCTTAAAAAGGCGGCACCCGCTGGCAGTGGCACCGCGCGCCGGACGCGGGCAATCGCGCGTGCGCATGAACAATGTGCTACGATTTACTCATTACACAACGACATTCAAATAAGCATTGTTTTGTTGTTGTTTAGCAGGTGTACTGCGTTACATGTCTTCGGTGTGACGACACTGAAACTAAATGTTTTTATGATTCTGACTACTATGGAAAGACAATGGTATAGGATTGAAGCGAGTTTACGTACAAAACAGCGTTCTGCTTCCACATAAACGTATGCCACACAGACCTAACTATCACGCAGTTTGATTTGAAGCTATGCGAGTCGCTTACACCGAGCACACAACCGTTCCTTTTTGAGCACCTTTTTGTACCGTAAAACGGGGTGAAAAGGGATTGCGTTGAAACTTCAAATATATAACAGCAGAGTAGATAGAAGAATAAATGGTTGGAAACCGTTGAATGCCGATAGCGACGCTGCCAATTCGCTAACAGTAATTTGTTTATAGGAACGTGTTTGCGATATTTGTTTATTCTTATAACTTTTTTTACAATTTACTAGCTGTTGCCAGCGACTTCGTCTGCAAAGAATTCGTTTATCGCTATCCCGCGGGAACTACGCAATTTTCCGGGATAAAAAGTAGCCTATGTGCTATTCCAGACTTTTCTCTATCTATGTGCAAAATTTCATCCAGATCCGTTGGGCTGTTCAGGCGTGATTGAGTAACAAACAATCAAACATCCATCCATCCATCCATCCATCCATCCATCCATACTTTCACATTTATAATATTAGTTAGATTTATGATTCCAATATTATGGTTACCGTAGGTACACTGTACCTCGCGCAGGTAGCATCCGCGACTCAAGGTGAGCCGCATCGCTGCGCCTGCGCCTCTTCCAACCATGGTGTATAAAACATACTTCAATATTTAAAACGGCCTTGGTAGTTTTGTAAAATAGTTGAAAATAAAAAAATGGCTTTAATTTTTTTTTTTGGTTGGTTGATGTTAAAAATCTGCGGAGCAAGTGTTTCTTATTATTTTACATTATTTATAAATAACCCTGATCAAACTAACATAAACACACTTGCTGAAATATTCCAGTCATATATAAAGTACATGTAAATATTGAGTATATCTTAATCTGAAAGATCTACAGCTAAATATTTATTTATATAGTACCTACTTCCAAAACATTGGTACTACGAGGAACTATATCCGTATACTACTTTGGTTCCCACATATTTGTACAATATGTATGCAAATGTTTTACCTACGGTGCCACAGCTATCGGTGCGTTTTATGGACTCGTTAACAATTTAACTGCACAATTGCAATATTTTTACATTGTACAAAAATCTAAACTTGTTATCATAAGGAAAACCGCAGAAATATGATTGCAACACCGCTGTCACGTGGTGTGGTGCCACTATTAGACTTGATGAATAAATATAGGTATGTATGGTATGGTGTACCTAAGTAAATATCATGGTCAATATCTAAAGGAAAAACTAGTAAAAAAAATATTAACATAAATCTGGTACATATTTTAAAACGGTTCGATTTCTCATCCACCCTAAATGTGTTCAAACATCTCTATTTGTTTAAGTATTCATTTAGTAACATCCGTAATGAACAACAATTAAGTAAGTTTACCAGCCAAAGCTATGGCTGGTAATTTCCGACGGGGTGGAGACAGAAACAACTTTTACAGTCCATTTCAAATCTGGTTTTTAATATAATAACTCCATGCTTATATACTAACCTATAAACCCTACTACAGCAATCTTCCTATCGACAATCTAATCATCTCAACATGACCAATCTATCACAGGAAAACACGAACATATATGTTTAATTAATGTCACGTATAATGACATGCTGATAACCATGTGACATCCGTCACATAGTTCCCCCCTAAATAAAAAATACACGCGTCGTATAAAAGTAAATAAATTAATTATATAACACACTGCACACCTTACGCCAAAAACCGATCGCTAACCCATGAATCGCACGACACGCCCAGACCTAGTGACGTACGTGCGTGAAGTTGCTGAGTTGCCGCTATCGCAATCTGAATCCTCGAGTAAAAACGCAGGTTTGACACGATCTACTGATATTACTGTCTCTTTGTTCCCGCGTAAAATGCAAAATGTTTTTTCACTGCGCTTAATTACTTGATAAGGCCCTTCGTAAGGCGGTGTCAAACCTGGCCGCATCGTATCGCACCTAACAAAAACATGCGAACAGTGCTGCAACTGCGGATGTACAAAAACCGTTTGCCTCGTTCTTTGTCGTTTCGGCACGGCCGAAATCCTTGTTATGCACTCCCTTAATCTATTCATATAGTCACCGAACGTTTCTGGATGTACCTGGTTTTCGAAAAACTGTCCTGGTAACTTCATCGGCGCTCCATACACGACTTCCGCGGCACTGTATCCAGTGTCATCTCGCATACAACTCCTTAATCCAAACAAAACCGTAGGTAACTCACTGACCCAATTTGCCCCAGCATTCCTTGCCATTAATGATGCCTTCAACGACCTGTGAAACCTCTCGACTTTTGCATTCGCTTGTGGGTGATACGCCGTAGTTCTTATTCTCTGTGCCCCTAAGAACTTTGACAAATAACTGAACGTCCTAGACTCAAACTGTCCTCCTTGATCGGTTGTAATCCGCATTGGACAACCAAACCTCACGATCCATCCTTCATACACAATACGTGCGACCCTTTCGGCCGTTATTTCTTCCACTGGAAATGCCTCTGGCCATGACGTACAGCGATCTATAATTGTTACCAAATACCTTTTGCCCTCTGATACTGGAAGTGGTCCAACAATGTCGATGTGTAAATGCTCAAAACGTTGAGATGGCATAAATTTACCGATCTCTGAATTAGTATGCTTCCAGACCTTTGATTTCTGACACAGGACACAAGCCTCACACCACTCGACGATATCCTTGTTCATGCCTTGCCAAAGAAACCTCTGCGCAATCAGTTTTCTTGTAGAGCGCTTCCCAGGATGGCTTATTCCATGAAGTGAATCGAAAATTATTTTCCTGAACTTCTCTGTCAAATATGGTCTCATTACCCCTGTAGATGTGTCACAAATTACTTCTGACTTTGACCCTTGTAGCTTCAAACTCTCAAATTTTAATCTTCCATTGCATTTCAATTTCCTTAAATCGGCATCATTACTCTGACATCTCGCCAACTCGTCATAATCGATAGGCGACGGCATCGCTATCTCCTCGACGGAACGCGACAACGCGTCTGCCACGACATTGTCACGACCATTGATGTGTCGAATATCTGTACTATACTGCGATATATAATCTAACTGGCGAACACGCCTCGGCGTGTCCGTAACCGACGGCTTCTTGGTGAATGCAAATGTTATTGGCTTATGATCCGTGAATATTATGAATTTCCTGCCCTCGACGAGTCGTTGAAAATGCCTTATCGCCATGAAAATACCAAGCAACTCCCTGTCGAAGGTTGAATATTTCCTCTGAGTCTCGCTGAGACCTTTTGAAAAATAACCCAGAGGTTGCCATTTTCCACCTACTCTTTGATTCAGCACTGCTCCAACACATGTAGAGCTAGCGTCAGTCATCAGGGCTAGCACGGCATTCTTCGATGGATGACCAATGGTAACTGCCTTCATCATGCTCTGTTTACAACTCGCAAAAGCCTCCTCTGCCTCCGGCGTCCAAATTATGGGAGAGTTGTCATTCTTCTTAGAATTATGGAAATACTGATTTAAAACTGATTGATACCGCGCCGCTTGGGGAAGATTACCCCTGTAAAAATTCACCATACCCAAAAATCTTCTTAATTGCTTTACCGTCCCTGGCTTTGGATAATCCACAATTGCCTTAAATTTTTCATCGGTCGGGCGTATTCCTTGGCTCGTTATATGATAACCTAAGAAATCCAGCTCGTCCCTACAAAACTCACTTTTATCGAGATTGACAGTTATCCCGTTCTGACTCAACCGCGAAAAAACAATCTCCAGATGCTCGTAATGCGTGCTTTCGTTTTCTGACGTTATAAGGCAATCATCCACGTACACGAAAACGAAATCCAAATCCCTGAAGATAGAATCCATAAACCTCTGAAATGTCTGACCAGCATTACGAAGCCCAAAAGGCATTTTGGGAAACTCAAATAGTCCAAATGGAGTAATGATTGCTGTCTTCTCAACATCCGCCACTGGAATACAATGATACGCCTTTCGAATGTCAATTTTACTGAACATCCTCTTTCCCTCTGTGACGTATGTAAAATCGAGTAGTCTCGGAAGTGGATATTTATCTGGCACGGTTACTTTATTCAACATCCGATAATCACCGCATGGTCTCCACTCCCCATTCTTCTTTTTGACCATATGAAGAGGACTCGCCCAAGGACTATCTGAAGGGCGACAAATGCCCAAATCCATCATTGCTTGAAACTCCTTCTTTGCAATATAATGTTTGTCGGGCGGTAACGGCCTCGCCCTTGACGAAATCGGGGGACCCGTAGTTATAATATGATGCTCTACTTTATGCTTCGGTTCTCCCTTCAACGATGACGGACGAGTTATGTCGATATATCTTTCCAACATCTGCCTAACACGGGGTTGTAAATCCCCATCAACCGTTCGCACTGTTTGTTGACTTGCTTTGACCATAATTGCAGGCGTTGAAAGCTCTGTAACTCTGTCTATCAACTTGCGACCATATATATCTACCAAAATCTTGTGATACTCCAAAAAATCTGCCCCCAAGATGGCTTGCTTAACATCTGCCACGACGAAAGTCCAAGTATATGGTCTCCGGAGCCCGATATTCAAAATTAAATCCTTTTCGCCATATGTGTTGATCGTTGTTCCGTTCGCCGCGTACAACTTATATTTCCCATCCATCGGTAACCTAGCAGCCCCCCGGCTTAGCACCGATATAGTTGCTCCCGTGTCAACCAAAAAACTTATACCACTTTGTCGGTCGGTAATTGTAAGGCGGTTAGAGGGATGAATAGCACAGAGTTCCGCCGTATTCTGCGCTAACTTCAGTTTCCCTGACTGAGCACTATTTAAATCCTTCCACGCACATGGCTTAATACATCTTTGTGCACTCTCGCGAAACCTTGAATGATAGATGCAGAATCGATTCCCCCGTTCTCTTGACCTTGATCTTGATGCAAATCGCCAATTCTGCTGACGACTGTTTTGACGGCAATCCACTCGCCCATTACGTAATTCGTTTATGTCGAGTTGCATTTGCGCGAGCTGGGTCGAAACGCTAGCTAAGCTACTTGTGACGTCACCTGCCTTGCCGCCTTGCCCGCTAACCAACGCTATTTCCGACGTTTTAATGCTCTCAAATATTCTGTCTGCAACCTTGCACAAATCGTCTATGGATGTTTTATCCGAAACAGCCAGAACCGTACTCACAGCCGACGGAAGATGCCTTAACCACATGAGCCGAATCGTTTCATCATTCACCGATTCCCCGGCCATATTCCGCATTTTGCGCCACAAATGCGACGGCCTCTGCTCTCCGAAATCAGCCGTTGACAAAAGTTTCTGGAACTTGATCAGCTCTGACTCCTCATAACTATTGATCAACCTCTCCTTAACTGCTTCATATTTCTTCTCACCAAGAGGGCTCGCAATAATATCGCTTATGTGCTGAATCTCTTCCTTTGCTAACTTTGATATAACTAAATTGAACTTGTAATCATCACCTTGCTTCTGCGGAGCCACGATCGCTTCAAACTGAGTGAACCATAATCCCGGTAAATCCCTCCAAAACTCCGGAATACGGGACACTACCGACGCAGAAGCAACCTCCAAACTATCAGAACTTGCCCTCGAAGCAGCTGCTGCCTTTCGCGGTGACATCTCGATGGTTATTGCAGCAATTAAAAAATGTTGATGAATTTGTTCGTCGCGGGGTCACCACTTTACCAGCCAAAGCTATGGCTGGTAATTTCCGACGGGGTGGAGACAGAAACAACTTTTACAGTCCATTTCAAATCTGGTTTTTAATATAATAACTCCATGCTTATATACTAACCTATAAACCCTACTACAGCAATCTTCCTATCGACAATCTAATCATCTCAACATGACCAATCTATCACAGGAAAACACGAACATATATGTTTAATTAATGTCACGTATAATGACATGCTGATAACCATGTGACATCCGTCACAGTAAGTACTTAAATCGCATTAAAATTTTCATTTTAATATATACACCGGGTTTAAAAAGTACATATTACTATACTTACCAATACCATGTACGATAAGTTATAGATCTCCGTACATGCTACCAAATATATTCATTAACTTCATATATTTTTAATTTCCATTAAATTACAATTGGATCACGAAACTTGTTCATAGGATAAAGCAGTAGTTCCCAAAGTGGTCCAGGTGGACCCCCAGGGGTCCACGGAAGACTCGACGGGGGTCTACGTTGGGCGTGACCAAAAATGGGGGTCCACAATCGCAAGCGGGGGGTGCATGAAAATTAATTAGGTCGATAGTGAAGAACTAAAATGTTGGCCTACCTACAAGGACAAGGAAATATACTATATTTATTTTTACCACTCCGAATGGGACGTTTTCTGAATAAAATTTGTGCGAATTGATTGGTTCTTGTGCTGTGAGTTATGTTAGGTTTCAAGAAAGTAAAGTAGGATGGAGTCACTCGCAGCACAAAAATTAAATTTAATTGAAAATTTGTTTAGTCGACTTTATTTTCAAATAATTAACCCTATCAAGCAATCAAAATTCTAACCTATTTTTTTGAAAACTGTTAATTTATCGTTGAAACTCAGCAACAACGCAAGTTTCCATAGATAGAGCTAATCTTAATTTTTTTTTTCGAGATTTAGTTTGGAAATTAGTGGTAATGTAGCTACAGGGGGTCCACCGGATCCAGCAAAATTTTGAAAGTGGTCTATGGAACAAAAGAGTTTGGGAACCTCTGGGATAAAGGATACTAACTAGTTTGTGAAATTTATCGTTGCTTTTTTTGACAGCCCATAATTATATTTGGTTGCTTAAAATCGGGAATTCTTGCGAGGTACCTACTTCAAACGATTTACTTCAATTACGATCATTTAGACGTAACAACATCAAGTGGCTAATCGTCACACAATCAGAACAGAACCACATCTCACTCTACAGCTCTTTCCAATTACGTAGTTGATCAATCACTTCCACTATAACTTCTAAAACTCATAAAACACTTCCGCAAACATGGATCTCAATCACACAAGTCATTCCTAATAACACAGCAACATCAATCTTAAATCAATTTAGAAACTCTTCCGTGTGCCGGGAAATTGTCTCTATAAACGTCTCACTAAATTGTACAACATCTTTGGCAATAAGGAAAGCCGGGAGCGATTGCAGTCTAGTCTAGTACAGCTAGCAGCCGCGGCATTGCGCAAGCGCGAGGTCGCGGGCCGTGCCATTCACTGTCAGATTGCTGGATCGGTTGGTTCAACCTTTGAGGCTTTTTGGGCATGATTTCCAAGCGCCAATCTATATCGCGTTCTTAATAATAATAATAATAATAACTTCCCTACCGATACATCATAATAACCAAGAAGACGAAGATATAGACTCGCACACAACCACCTAACACAACATACACACAAACACACACATTCACACAAAGACATAACTACACAATGGTACATACCATGATACTTGGCGTACGCCCGTTTCATGGCCAAAAAAAAAACCGACATTAATGTCGAGTTAAAAAATCATTCAAAGAATAATAATAAAGATATTTTCTTATAACTGATACGTAAACCTATATTTGTAAAAAACTTATTTCCTCCTCTACATCGCACACCTCTACTCACATCCTTATCTTGTTACCTGTAGGTAAATAGTGGTGTCTTTTGTGCAATAAAGAGTTATACATTCATAGGTACATAAGGTATGAAAGCTGGAAAGTAGAGTAGTACTGCAAAGCACTATTTCCTTTTCTCTCCATTTTTAAACGGAAATACATAGGTATATGTAATTGAAACACAAGCGGGTGTTAAACTCCATTCTGCAACTACTTGTACATCTTATGTGTATAAATCGAAAACAGTATCGACTGTCAGTGGCGTAAATATCTGAATAACAGTCCTATGAATACAAATATCCAGAAAGTATCTGTCGCCCGCGGCTTCGCCGCCGTTCCTGTTTCTTTTTTAATGTTTTCTCACCGTTCCATTCCCTGGACTTTCGCAAATGTTTCAAGAAAAAAGATATTTAAATCGGTACGGTAGGTAATTCATTTTTAGTTAGAAACACTTAACCGAAGATATTCTCGATAACAGCTTATATCTATGCTGTTAATAGCAAGTTTAGTGGTTACCGTTGTCCAGTGAGCAGCCGCCGTGCGCGGGCGCAGTGAAAGCCGGTCTTGCACAACGCGGGACCCTCCTGCAGCCACGATGTAGGACAACATCTGATAACGGCCGAGAATAGCAAAGATCTCGCCTATTTTAACCACTAAATACGTAATAGACTAACTGTCTCCAACTTATTTCTCTGACTTATTGGTTGTCTGGAAGAGATCGCTAATGAGCGATAAGACCGCCTATTGTATACTTTGTTCTTTGTTTCTGTATTGTTTTGTGGTGTCAATACAAATAAAGAGTATTTGTACTGTATTGTATAGTATTGTAATAGAGAAGTCTAGGGGAACGGTCTTTGGCCAGAAGTGAGACACTACGGGCTAATAATAATAATAATATTCTTTTATTTCAGACAAAGTCCATATAGTGTTAGTTTACATAAACTTATAGACTATGTTAGTAGTGTATTACATTAAATTATCCTATAGATGCTGCCCCGAGACTCCATACGAACAGATTTCCAGTGCCACTCATCCCACAGGCAGGGTCAGCCCAAATTAGCTGCAGGATACTATAAAAAAAAGAAAAACTTTAACCTGCATCACGTCACGCGTTCACTTTGATGATGTCGAATACTACCTATGAGAATAGTTGTGGCTATATGCATTATGCCAGTGCCAGTTTGTCCATACATACATAAATCACGTCTTTAGCCCTTACGGGGTAGACAGAACGCTAGGTCCCTCTAGCCGCAGGCATTTATAATAAAAATAATAATAATAATTTTATTCAAGAACAACAGTGGTCCACATTATTGCAAATAAAATAAATATGATAATGTCACAATTCAAATAACAATAATAGAGGTACGCTAGCCAAAGGACGAATATTGAACCGAGATGTTACGCATGTGCGTGCGTGCGGCTGCGGGCGCGCACGCGGGAGTAATGAACCTGACCCCGATCGCTAATAGGCTGCTGCATTAATTGGCAACAGTATGCTCGAGCACCTTTTACATAGCTAAGTTCATTCGTTCTTCCATGCTAAATCTGGGAGTAAATAATAAACATAATAGCATGTACATACCGTATGTTGCTTCTCTTCCCGCGCAGATGGTAAAAGCCCATAACATGATTCCTAAGCTTGGATTTTACTGTGGTTTTCAAATGTTTTCATACATTAGTTGAGGTATTAAAGTGTACGTCGTCGAAAGGCTGCTTTAATTTTGGATCCAAATATTGATAAAAAATCTTTTTGGGAGCGTTCAATGAAACCAACCCTAACATTTGCCGAAATATTCTAAAAAAAAATCCACCATTGATTTTACTCTTTTCTTTCCTGCATAAGTACAAAAACTCCAGCATTCTTGTTGACTGGTAAGCGGCAGTAAATCTTTTACTCTTTTTATATATTAAATAAACTATTAAATACACTACCAATAACCGTAGCACATAAACAACATGTAGTAATTAAACATGCCTAAAATGTATAGGTAAAATATTAGGTATTTTAGGCACCTACTTAAAATGATGGTAAATTAAATACCAACATTCGTTACACAGGTGTCTGACTCGAAACCGAGAGGAATTCGAACCCATGACCTCTAGCTCCGTCGTCAGGGTCACTAACCACGTAACCACCAGACTTTCCGGCGGACGACAAACACCTTCGATACTTGAAAAACACATTTAAATGAACAAATAGTTTTCAGACAGCCATTGTCGACTGAAAGTTTAATGTAAATTTTGTTGAACCACGACACCTGTGTGTGTATACGTGTATACAGATGCTAATAACACAAACTAAAATGAAAAGGTTGTGAAGTGAATCATTTGTTTTTCGAGTAGATAAATAACGTTTTAGAGTGGCCATTCAGCCGTTGTTTTGTCAATAAAGTTCAAAGTCAAATTCTTTTGTATTAAGTGACACTTAATGCGTGAAGAACTACAGGGGCCTTACCATGACGTGTTACTTAATGCGATTCAATTGTTTCAGAAGCAGTGAAAGATGGAGCACGACCACAGCGCACACATGCACCACGCGATGCCCTCCGACGCGGCGCCGGCGCACCACCACCACGAGGACGGCGACGGCTGCTCCTCCATGCACGCCATGGTGGTCAGTACATTATTATTTAATCAGGCATTAACTAGGCTTCTTCTCCTTCTTTTTAACATTATTTTACCTTTAGCTGGAGTGTACGGCTCGATCGACCCATTTTTCTCACCTGGACCCTATTTCATAAATCTACAAATTACAATTTACAAGCGGAAGTCTCTTTTTGACCCTGTGTGTTAGATAGAGACTTCCACTTGTAAATTGTAACTCCACCACCAACAACAACATAAATACTCAACTGTCGCTGTACGGAAAACAACAAGGGGCATTACTTTGTTGTGATCCATAATATTAATAACCTATCACCACTGAGTTGCAAGTAGGCAGCGGGAAACCGAAGCAACACAATTTGTAGCCGCACTTTGTATTTAGAGCAGGGCACCCAGGTTCTTGCGCTTGCTACCTGCTTAATCACATTATTTAGGTACTCGAAGGTTTAGCCCCAGGGCTTCGCAGACATCTGAACTGTTGCGAGGTGACCTTCCAACATGTTACTTTGTCACATTATCACCCAAAGACTACAATGTACGTTATCTATTATCCTATGCGGTAGTTGCGGGATTGATAACGCGCAAAACAAATGTACTAACCACAGCTACCGTCATTGTACCTAAGTAAATGCTTATCAGACGATCAAATTTGTATGTACCTAACTTGAGTGCTGTTTATTGAAAACAAGGTGCCACTAAATAGTATTAGAATATTTCAGCCGGTGGTTGGGTTAGTTGGATTAAACACTTCTGTCGGTACAAACGTTTAGGAGGAGTTTATTGACATACATACATAGATTTAGAGAAGAACGGCGTTACGCATTATAAAAACCTTTCGACAACCTTCTTTTTAATCTCGGTATAAAATAGTGACCTGCATTAAAAAAAATCGCAAAACTTTCGACCAAAGAAAAGAGCACATTATGCACATATAATTTAGAGTGTAAATATGTCAGTGGTACAGTGGCAGTGGTCAGCATTCCGCGGCACATGCGCGGGCGCCGCTTCCTGCGCGGGCTATTGTTTTCGGCGCGGGCGCAGGACGCGGCTGCGATGCCTCTATTGTAGCGAGAGCGTGGGAAAGCGGAGAGAATTTAAGGAAAAACGATGTTTGAATACAAAATTAAATTTCAAGCATTTTTGACATATTTCTGTGTCGCAAAAGATTTTGATTATTGAAGGCGAGTTTGAATTTTATGAGATGAGGTTCTGAATGGTTGAACATCCTTGATGATGTTGATTGTATACAATTTGACCGTTACATTCGTAACTACTATACAATACAATACAATAACTCTTTATTGAACACCACATTTAACAAACTAACTACAATAGAATATAGGTGAAAATTAAGTATATAACCTGTTGTATGTAGTAGTGTAGTACCTAGGTACGTAACGCACACATTATTCACACATACATACAACTTAAGTTTTACACCTACACAGTAAAGATGTTCTCTATTAAACTCCAAAATACGAACCAACCGACAGAGAACCACAGCACCAAATATTAAAAAGACAAATTGTAACTTCCAGTTCCACGCTGGCGTCTGTCAAGAGATCCTCTTCAGCGGCTGGATGACGACGACGGCTCTGGAGCTGTTCGGGTCGGCGGTGGCCATCTTCCTGGCTGGAGTCCTGTACGAGGGGCTCAAGTATTACCGGGAGGCGCTCCACGCTCGGGCGACGAGCCTCAAGGGCGACTCACAAGTTAACATCACGAAGAACGAGTGCGGCGCCAACGGCACCTGCGGGGGGCCTGCTGTTGTCAAGTAAGTATCTTGAATCTTCCCTTTTTTCTTGCTCTACGGATGTGGCTTGCTTGTACATAGAACTGATGGCCGTTGGGGGAGGTCCTGGAGTGACGACCCCGTAACGAAGCAAAATGTTGGTAGACCTTGCGCTAGGATGAACGATCTGGTAAAGATCGTGGAAGGCCATTGGCTGTGGGTAACACAAACCGATCCACGTGAAGATCTTTGGGACCCTTGTCTTTTGACCTGGTAATGATGGTCTTTCCGTAAGCGCATATAGTACAAAAACAGACATGCGTTAAAGAGCCTCTTGCGGAAAATGTATTTTAAATTGGATTAGATGGATGTCCTGTAAAATCTTTGGCACACAGTTGAACTTCACATTTCCCCGTTCCAGATACTCCATGATGTCGTCGAGCCACTTCATACAAACGCTGCTGCACGTTGTCCAGTCCACCGCCTCCTACGTCCTCATGCTGGTGTTCATGACGTACAACGTGTGGCTGTGCCTGGCGCTGATCCTGGGCCTGGCCGTCGGCTACTTCTGCTTCGGATGGCGGAAGAACACCGTCGTCGACGTCACTGAACACTGTCAATAGAACACTCCTCCCTAACAACCATTTATGGACGAAAAGTAACTACTACTAGTTTAAAGTAAAGTTATAGAGCAGTGGCGTAACTATGACGTCTGGGGCCTGTGGCAAATTCATCAGATCCTTCTTCACTATAAAGAAATGCATCATCGCCATTTCTGAGCTCAAGGTCAAGCCAGTTCGAGGCCCCGTAGAGCAAGGGGCCCGTGGCATTTCGCCAGCCCTGCCATCCTATAATTACGTCACTGTGATAGAGGAACTGCAAGCCGACCAAATGGTACGGGTTACCTTATTAAATTGAATCACTAAATTGACATTGGCCGCGCTGCTGTATTGGCAGATCATAGCAGAGGCTACCGTTGTCTTACGCCTCTGTTTTTGCCATCTCTTTCTACCTCCATGTCAAACCGTTTGTCAGAAAGACATGGCAAATGCGATCGCGAACGACCGAGCGTTAGACACTAAAATTACATTTCTAAATTACACTGAAAATTAGAACACAGAAAAATCCGAAAAGTAAAGCTATGGCCGGGAATCGAACCCGGGTCCTCGTCATTCCCCTGCAGGTTACCTGCTATGGGTGGTGTAGGGGTATAGCACGCGTCACGGAATGACGGAATGACCCGGGTTCGATTCCCGGCCATAGCTTTACTTTTCGGATTTTTCTATGTGTTCTAATTTTCAGTGTCGTTTAGAAATTAAATTTCTAACGGTAAAACGTAAAAAGTAAACATTAAAAATCAAGAAGTAAAATTTCTTGATTCATTTGATATTTACTAAAATTAAACACTAAAACAAGGTTGCAAGTAAGCCGGTTCCTTTTATGTATTCGATTATGTAGAGCTAGCTCAAGAGGTTACTGATAAATTTAACGCTACGCTATACTAATGTTAATCAGGTGATTACAAATAGAGAACTAGGTTAACAACCCAGTCACGTCAGTTTTGCGATATCAAGTACCTTATTTTTCGGTACTCTAATCTAAGAGGTTGCTTTGCTACCATTGGGAGCCAAAGGGTCGATTTTCAAAGTCACACTCATGCACCTTGCAAAAATGACGAAAATCAGTGTACTTATTGCTACCAAAACAACCGCTCAAATTAAATTTTATCGACTAATTGATATTTATTTCAACCAAAAATGACTAATCTTAGATCTAGGTATACTAGGTTGTACCTAACCTACTGTCTAATAAATGTCATTGTGGTGTCTATTTGTCCTGTGATATCAAAAATTAATTATTAACAGATCCGATGTCTGAAGTTATATTGATATCCTTAACTATGTGACTGATTTTATATTAAGTAATATAACTCATTATTTATAACTGACATGTACGTTTTTGTATTTTGGACAATATTTGTTAACTTTTATACCTACGTTGGTTGCTCAAAATTGTTGACATATTTTATAAACAATTTCTCAATTGTACTTGTAAGGGTTGAGGCTGTAGCAGACTTATGAGAGGTGACTTGGGACCTTCCACTGACACCACTATAAATAATACAATAAATACAGAAGAAACGTTAAAAAAATATTAGGTACATAAATCAAATAAATAATCTATAGACCGCTCCAAGTTCTGCTGCGCTAGGCTCGTCGTATAGCAATAATTAGATTGTAAGTGTACGTTACTCAAGTTGTTATCTTGCCTGTATTGTAGGCCCATCGTTTGCTACAGTATTACGAGTACTGACGCTACAAAGATGCGATGGATTCCTCCAAGTAAAATGTTCCAGCCATAAATATTCGTATTGTGATTGACAGGTTTGAAATTTCGAATGGCTATTTTCGAGTGGTGTGCTTTTAAAAATTGGGCACTGTACGCACTGTACAATAAAAACATTATAATATAATAGTGCCTTCAAAACATTGTAAATCATGAACAACTAAAAGGATAAAAATGCAATAAAAATGATCAGGCGTTTCACTTAATTGTATACAAATTCGTAAATATTGTGATATTTGTATGTATGTAATTTAGTTATAAGAATAAAGAATGCAAATATTTTGTAAATATTTTTAACTACTTATATCATAAACATTCCTAAAGGTATAAATAAATTGATGATTTAATATTGTTTTAGTTTCATTTTTCTGCTTTTTGTTCTAAACTTGTAAAATTTATGCAATTTATGCCCAGTTATCAATAAAAAAGCATAATCCTAACCTAAGGCTTATGGGGTTTACAGTATTACAGTTACTGCATGACGTATGTACCTATACAGAATGTTTAAAAAAATAGAGGTTAATCAAAAACTAATAAAAAATAAAACTTGTGTATGAACCGGTGACCCACTTTACTTTATGTTTAATTGTTAATAAGTATTCCACTATGATTCAATAATCCTTATAGCTTCCTTTCCATTCCATTCCACATTTAACAGGAAATAATTGAATTATGGCAACAAAGTTATATGGAAATAAATTTCCTTAACCCATTTAAGTAACTAAAAAAAATTCAAGGGTCTATCTATGTAATATTAGCTATTTCGGTTTAAAAGATAGATACACTGCTATAACAAATAGACAGACGGACAGGCAGACAGCCAGCGGAGCTTAAGTAATAGGGTCCCTTTGTCCTTTTGGGTACTTTATGAGAACGGAACCCTAAACATTTAAAAAATATATATTTTTAACTGCATTCTTATGTGTAAACATTTTGTACTTAAATTAAATCATTATTAAAATCAAGATAGCCAAGACGTAGCCAAGCAAACAAGATGCTTATCAAGCAAAGGTCTAAGAAGCCAAGCACCACAATGTTTAAGCATTTTAAAAACGCCTTATTCGTTCAGAAATCATACAGTTTTCTATTCAGGGCTTATAGATCTGTGGCTTTCTAGCTTAATTTCGTTAATATCTACTTATTAATTAGAATGTACTCCAATGACTAAGCTTTCAATAGAAAGTTTATTTATTCAAATTTTTAATAGAATTCAAACAAACTAAATACTTGGAGAGCGAACCGGACCTTGATGTAGGTCTCCACTAGTTTCCGAACGCAACTCGTGTCATGTCAAGTGAGTGTGTGACGGGTGTTCAGTCCATGTTTGTCTTGTATATTTTTACTTGTTGATTTTTCTAATTACATTTGTTAAGTATAACGCGGCGTGTCGTGCGACGGGTTCCGGGAGCGATATGTTATAATTCAGCAAACGTGCGCTGCTGTAGGACTCGCGGCCGTCCTGCCTGGAGCGCCGAAAGTTCAGGTAACGGTAGTTTCTGACGACGTCGATATTTTTTCTCGAAATCTTCACGTCGATGTATCGATTTCACTACGAAAACATACCTTTAATTCGTACCGCAAGGGCACGTAAAGGGTCTGGTTGTGTTTGTTTACTGTGTTGTTCGTTCCTGTTACGCGACCCGCGAGGCTAACTGTATCTGGGGCAGATGTGCGCCCACTCCCCACTGCGTAAACAACAGCGTCCACGACATACCCACCACTATTTATCCTAAATATTCTTATTCTTTCACTTAAAATTCACTTAGTTCAACTGCCATTCAAATTCAGTGTGACTGTTGCAAAACATAATTTTTCTACAGCAAGTCCTTGTCATAAGGTTATTATGGATGTGAATAATTATCTTAAAAAAACATTAATTATGTACCTAGGTAGAAATTAATTTATATTTAATTAGTTTAAATAGTATCAAAAAGATAAATCATTTTATTAAAGCTGATGAAACAACAGTTTTGTATGTGTGATAAAGTTTATTTAATCATGGTAAATAATAACAAGCACAATCATTAATGCTCATTAGTAACATGAAATTGCTCACTGTGACAATGATAAACAATGTTAATCAAAGTCTATAAAATCTTTCCCGGTATTATTGAACTTCAGAGAATTTGTTATTTCATCTCAAGCTTCTATTGTTGTACTCGTATAAGATTGTCTTATTAAACTGTTCTAAAACTAAGAAAATATGCCTGAAATTTAAACTTGCACTTTTCAAATTTATTACTAGTCTCAAGACTTACTTAAGTAAAAAAAAAATTATAATAAACATTTGTTTAGATTTTTTACATCTAGTTGGAATACCTATTATTTTTATTTATTTTTATTTTTATTATTTTAGATGTATAATATTGCGGGAATTAAAAATAGCTTAAAATTTGAATATTTATTTTAAGTCTTGTAAGGGTGAATGAAATTTATAAAAGTTGTCATAGATGTGGTCCCATATGGTTAATGCGTGGGTGGACGACGGCCTGCCCATTGCAAATCCACTGCTTGGATCAAAGATGAGGCACGAGGCTGTGCTGATGTCTGGCTTCTCGTTCCTAATTGTGAAGGTCACGGGTTGCCACACAACTGGCAGTATGGAGGTTGCTAAAGGTGTAGGGTCACTAGAAAAAAATTAAGAAAATTAGTCTACTATGTGGAGTGTGTGCCACATTACAAAATTTACCTATGCCTTCCATAAGGCACTTGTCCCACAGCCGGCGAGTAGCGAGAAGCGAGCATTTTTTGGTATGGAAATTTTGTCGCTTTTGTTCCATACTAAAAAACACTCGCTTCTCGCTACTCGCCGGCGGTGGGACAAGTGCCTATGTGTTTTTATGTTATTTTTCTGTAAAGTCTAACTTTCGTAAAATATTTTGACTGCTCTAAAAAAAGTCAAAAAGTCAAAAGTTTATTTTGCAAATAGGCCGCCGAGGGCTCTTTTACATGTCTTTTTTTTAATCTACCAGCGCATTCAGAAAGACCATCATTGCCAAGAAGAATGCGCCGCAAGAAACTTGGCAGAAAGTCATTCTAATCTCTCTATTTGTTTGTGCTGAAATGCATGTTTTGCATCCACAAGTTAGGTAGTCCTCATAGAAGCCATTGTCCATTGTCTTGTCATCATTACACCTTACCTGAACTTCAAGAAGTTACTCCACAGACTCACAAGTTTCTCAGCCACTAATTCTTCATCATCATTGAGAATCTCTTTGCCAAAAATGTGATCAAATATAGTTTTGTTTCTCCCCTGCAAGGAGAACTCCATGAGATACACTGGAAGGTGGCTGGAGGCAGTGTGCATGGTTGCAGACTTCACTATGGGGTACACAGTAAACACATCGTTCATGTAATTTTCATAGCACTCTGCCACCTCTCCACCCAAAATATAATCGCCAAAGTAAACATCCTTTATTTGCTCGCCAATTCTTATTTTTATTTCCTCACTGTCAAACTCCAAATTATTTGGTAAAAGCTGATCAAACTCATCAGGTAGTGTGTGAAAACCTAAGGCCATGTTTTCATTTAGAGAAGATTCATCTATTATCTCTTTTGTGTATGTGATTAAGAGAGGCACATGTTCCAAGGAGCCACTGCGAAGAATTACCATGGGATCTATATGCAATAAGCTGGACAATGAAGCACTCTCTATGCATGGCATAAAACTTGTAGACACATTGAGTAACATGTTTTCTGAAATATCTTGATAAAAATTACTTAAATCGTCAGCTGTGCCAATATCGGTATTCTGATATCCAAGCAAAATAGCTACATCTAGAGCTTTTCTCAAAGGATCACTGCTCAGCGAAGTTGGTGAGATAGCTGATCCTGATTCCAATATAACTCTATGTATGAGTCCGGCTATTGCTCCTGACAAGAGCAGGAGATGAACAGAAGCCGCTCCAGCCCCCGTCCCATACAGTGACACTTGAGAAGCATCTCCTCCGAACTTGGCAATGTTTCTGTGGACCCAGTACAGGGCGGCGACCTGGTCCTTCAGGCCCGCGTTGCCGGGCACGTCGTCCGTGCCGAGGCAGAGGAAACCGTCAGCTCCGAGGCGGTAGTTAAAAGTTACCACGACGAAACCTTGACTCAAGAGACGCGAAGGTGGATGGTGAGAGCCCCATCTGGAACAATGTTTGAAGCATAATTCCCAAGAATTCGCGCAATATGTGAAGCTTTCACAAGTTAACGCTTGGCGTAGCTTGTCTATTTTATGTGTACCATCAGATCCAATAAAAAGTTAAGACAGAATCTTGTAAACGGCCTAGCGGGGACGTTTTAAATTGCGCCTCGCCGCGTGCGCGTGTACCGACCAATTCGCTTGGCATTAGATTGCGTTGCGCTAGTGTGCATACACATACTAAGGGGTATTAAACCGGCCCCACTTCGCCGATCACAGGACTGTCTTGACTTTTCGTTTGAGTGTGTTGTGTACCCTGCAGCGAAGTGTCCATCGTGCACGTGGACGAGGACGGGCGCGTCGCGCGCGTCCACCGGCGCGAACACGTTGAGCACGAGGCAGCCATGCGCGCCGCGGCGGCCCGGCTGCGCGCATCGCACGCGGTGCGCCGCCTCGAACACGCCGTCCCACGCCGCCGGCGGCCGCGGCGCCTGCCGACACACACGACGTGTAGCGCCTACTCGTTTATCTTAGCAATTGTTTGCGAACGCGAGATTTATTGCGACAGCAACAGAAAGCATTGTTTATATGACTTACGAGTTGTTTACGCGCGCCAAACTGCTCCTTTGAGGCAGTCGGTACGCGCGAACCAATTAAGCCGAATCCAATTTTAAAACGTGCGCCACTCCCGGGCGTTACTCATTCGGTGATAACCATCTAAGCGGCGGAGTGGTGGCAAATGGGATTTTCGTTTATCAACAAACGGATCGGCTGACCTTAAACCTGTCGTGGGGCGTGGGCGAGGCCGCGTAGGGCAGGCCGAGGTAGGCGAAGTGCGGCGGGCGCTCGGCGAGGTACCCGCGCGCCGCGCCCTGCGTGGTCAGCACGTCGCGGTGCGGCGGCGCCCGCGGCCAGCCCCCGCGCGCCCGGACCGCCACCGCCTCCGCCACCACCATCGCCAGCGTCACGCACACCCTGAGCAATCTCAGCATCGACCACCTGATCGCTATTCACTAGCCGACTCTAATTAGATCACCATTATCCTGATTGGAGTGGGTTTATGATCGAGTTAGCGAGTGATTAGTGCGGAGTGCGGCATTAGCGCGTGTGCCGCCGCCCTCCGCGCGCCGCGCCTCGCAGCGAGACGCGATTATCATAACAATTTGCGAACTAACCAAAGCAAACAGTTTATGTATCGTGTAAACATTCGCATTGAATGTTGTAATTTTAAGGGAATAGTTTACGGATTATAGTTGGATACTTCGACGAGAATACTTAAACGTGAAGGGATCTAAAACGTTAGATTAATTTGAAATAAGCCTCCGCTTCTGGTCAGTTTATTAATGTTTTTTAATTTATGTCTTGTGTAAGTATGGTTCTTACAAAAACTAAAAAGTTACTTAATTATTATTTTGTTACAGGTATGAATTTCTGGTGTCATCGTCATCAGCACAAACATGAATCAAAGTGGTGAGTCCTTTACGATAGAAAAACTCCTAAATTCTCATTGATTATGCGAGGACTACTTAATGCGTATCGTAAATCAATAACGATTAATCGTACACGGTATTCCGTAGTTTGTTGTAGTAGTGTCTCTCATAGACTTCGTCCCAGAAGCGATAGGTCCTCTCGTGAGGGAAGTCTGTCATGACGGACTCGGAGTCGATGTTCAGCTGCCGTGGTCGCTGGGCCTCCGCCGGCGCCCACTGCGGCTGCTCGACGGTACCCGAGGCCGACGGCTGCCTGAAACAAAACTTACCATTTCATAACTAAGAAAGCAAGAAAGAAAGGATTATTCGGCCTAAACATGCAAGCAAAAAGTACTATAAAAAAAAACCTTGGGACAATTGACACCAATTGACCTAGCGCCAAACTAAGCTATAACTTTTCGTTATTTTAATTCCCAGTCCAAGCTTTTTTACCAGGTGTACTTTTTCATTCTCTCATTGTATCATTCTCTTACTACGTCACCAATGTATACCAAATTTCAAAGCAAACACCACTATAAATGGGTCAAGTGTGACTTGCAAGATTTGACCCGAAAAACAAACAGGGCAGGTTAAATAAACGCTTGGAAAATAACGTGACAGCTCGAGTCAACAAATTGTTATTACTCAAATAACTAACTAGGTTAGGTAGACTCGAAATATTCAATGGCGATGGGGTGACGTCATGGACGTTGGTTAAGAGATGTCTCTGACAAGAAACAGCGTTATTTGCGTCACTTTTAAAAGGTCGTTGGACTGCTTACTAATTTCGCGCGAATTGCATCGGTTTAAATCAGTTAGAACCGTTACCAATACAAAGCTTACAATTACTACTAGGTACGTTGATGACTTTACATAGAGCTAGAGATTTACGGTCTCTGAAAGAGTTGTGCAAAAGTGGTATCATTGCTGCGATCATGCGTTCTTAATACTCACAAATATTTGACAAAATTAGTCCAAAGCCGAATCATTTGACGCTGGACTTCCCCGTCATCGCCCTCCAGCTCTTGTCCTTTGTCCGGGAACAGCAAGGCCAACTCGTCGGAGTGCGCAGCCCCGGTCTTCGGGAGTCCAGGTTCTTGCTCCACCCCCAGGGCCCCAGAGTGCGAGAACCGGTAGTAATACACCGGGAGGTCTGAAGCTGCAGCATGCAACCGGGCGCTTCGGTGCACGTGGTTTACGAAGTATACGTCGCTAAAATCAGTGCCAATATGATGCCCATATTCGACTGTGCGTATTCATGTTATCTATTTCATTAATTCATTATTCAGTTACCTGTGGTACGCGAGTACTTCAGTCGTGTTGACCTTGCCGCCGAAGTATAGCTCTTTAATTTGTTCCATTTCCCTCTCAGTCGAAAATTTGATTTCTTCAGGTAGCAAAATGTTAAAGTTTCTGGCCATCTTCTTCAATATCTTTACTCTATTTAACATTTCTGCGAAAACGTAGCCTTCGTTGCTGTTGAAGCCTATCATCAGAGGGACACGTCGAACCTTGCCATTTGACAGCAGATCAAAGGGTGGTGCGGAAAGGAATCTCTCCGATTTCTTGAAAGGCTTTTCTGCGCACATTCCGAAAGGAAAGTAAGAGAAATTGAGTCTGTCAGCTTTATCGGCTAGATCTTTGTTAATGGCTTTTAGAAGAGAAGGTGCTACAGCGTCACTCTCTGAATACATCTTTCCCAGCGACAGCGCCCGCTCTCCTGCGTCGTAGTTGAATGCCCAAGGACTGAGAACGGTTCCACTTTGCATGATGGCTCCGTGGAACAAGCCCTCCGCCATGGGCGACAGCATAAGCCCCTCAATGATAGCGGCTCCAAAACTCTGTCCGCCCACAACTACTTTCGCCGGGTTCCCTCTAAAGGCGACTATATTGTCCCGTACCCACCGCAGAGCTGACACGACGTCTTTAGCTCCTGCGTTGCCTGGTATTTGCTCTTCATTTGTACAGAGGAAACCAAGTGGACCGAATCTGAAATTACATAATTGTCAATTTGTCGCCTTCATAATACATATTAATTAATGTGATAGTTAGTTTTACAAGCCCGCAGCCGGCCTCGTAGGAAGGCTCGAGATCACTCAAAAAGGTCAAAGAGGAATGGAAAGAGCTTTGCTTGTAGTATCTTATAGCTTATAGGAATGGTGACCGTTTATCCGTAAATTTGTAGTACGATTTTGTAAACATTGCGGGAAGGCATTGAAGACCCTACCTATGGGAAGGCCTATGTCCCACTGTAGACTTGACGATGATGATTACAATTACAACCTGTGGTGAACAACGACGACAATGATGCCCTGCTGCACCAGCCGGGCGGGGTGGTAGTGGGTGCCGCCCGCGACCCACACGAGCACGGGCCAGGGCGCTCCTCCAGCACTGGGCACGTGCACATCGAGCTGCAAGCACTCCTCCGCTGACCTCGTCGTGCATGAGGCCTTCTGTGATTCTCGTATCCCGAACCAGGACGGCGCTAGACCGGCTTGCTGGAACATTATAGAGAGTATGAACCGCAATCAAAGCAATAGAGGGAGTTGAGTTGAATTCGCTGTTGTTTATTTGTTATGCATAGCAAGCTAATAGACAAGCCTTGTCACTTTCAGCCATTTGTAACATGAGCTGTCTAGATTTTAGTTTACTGCGACAAGTTACTAAAGTGTTCAGCTATTTTTGAGCCTAATTTTATGATCAATTTAATTTATTTACCAACCTTGAATTTGTCAGCTGCGTCTCTGATAGTTCCGTATGGGATTCCGTAGTAGGAGACAAAACCGTCGTTTTGCGCTCCCCTCAGTTTCCCTTGTGCCGTGTTTATCACATCTTGATGGCTCATCGACACTAAAAACGTCAACATTAAAAGGCATTGCATGTTCACACAACACACTCGTCTACGCTTCTACAGCGTTGTGAACGACACTAATGCAGTGATTTGCTGCAAATTTTCACTATTTACGATTGAGCAATTCGCAAATTCACTATAAAACGTTGTGCTGTGTACAGTTTTCAATAAACGAGTGCGAACAATTGTCGCCAGTGAACTGCATTATATCCAATACTATAGAGCCATGTGCGTGGCCGTGTCCTGGAAATTGTTTAATTTCATTTCATCCTGATTCTATTGGAGTACCTACCATAATCACTGACGGTGTACAGTTAGTTCTACAGATAAACGATATTATTTGTTATAAAAATGTCGATGTCGGCTAATCGATGTGTCAACTATTGTGGTACAATGTTGTAAGCATTTACATGTTAGGTAATGCACGGACTTACTGTTTTTTACAACTGACACCACGCCTCACAACCAGAATAAAAATCTTAACTAATTTTTTGCATAGGTAGTGTAGTGCATAGGAACGCTTTTGTTTAGCAACTATTTCAATTACGTGTAAGGTTTAGGATTTGGGTGCGCAGTATTCTATGGAATTACGTTTTGATGGTCGCCTGCGCCCTCGACGGGATCCAAAGCTCCTTTTAACGACTCATTAACTACGTCTCAGTTAACGACGCCATTAAATTATATGAAATATACTGAATAATTTATCTACACTCTACAGACGACAACACTTGCCACATTGAGCATTCGTGAACCCTTTCCCCGTGTGACATAATGTTTAAATTAAATCGTCAACGAAAAAAAGTAAAAAAAGAGATGTCACTCATTTTTATAAGGGAATTGATGACTGATTTTAAGAAAAAATATGTATGTTTTTTTCTGTATGTATTTCAATCTGTATAATAGTGAGATGGCGGCAGAAAAAGGCAGTGAATGCGAAAGTGATTTCGAGTTCGTTAAGCAATATGGCCTCTGTTTGCCCAGTCTGACAAAGTGACAGATTCATAGTAATTAAACGTTTTTGAACAAGGGGGTTTATTCACAATTATACTGTAGCTGTAATGTTTTTCAGGTATATTTTTGATACTGATTGTACCACGAAAGCGTTTGATTTCTGACAGTATCACGCAACCTGCAGTGAAGGATAGGCTTTTATTAAGCTCGAGACAAGATCTGAACGATACAATGAAGCCGAGTAATACCGCGTCTCGCCTTGTGCATACTTAACTGTTTCACGTATACAAGTGCAACCAAACTTAAAACCTAACGTGGTTTAATGTTAGCTCAGAGATGGAAGGGCGCGGCTGAAAACCAGCATCGAGGCCGCGCGGCTTGCGCAGCTTCGGCTTATGTTGAGCCAGTCCCTTTTGCCACAGAAATGTTTCTTTCTGTATTTTTTTCTTTTTTACTCGGTTTTTGATGTAAATGTGTTCGTTTTTTTGTGGCAATAAACATTTTTTTCTTTCTTTCAAACTGACTAAGCTACATACACGCGAATTAGGCGAGGCGTAGTTTCACCAGACCTCATTTTGTTGCCCGCTCTCCCTCTCTCTGTCTTTGCTTTGGTCTAAGGCTAGTAGTAAAACAATTAATAGTAAACATATAATTTATTTCGTTTATATTGTCTCAAGGTTTTTCAAATGATGAGTTTGGAAAATGATGCATTTATGATTTTTTTTTTAGCTAAATGATGAGCTTTCTGTGGTGTTACTAATTCATAAGTCATCACTTGATTCTCAGGATGTTTCCCGAATATTCCAGCAGATGATTGGTTAAGTTCTAATGAAATGAACACACCTACAAAGATTTTTCATTTATATTTTTGATTCGAAATTTAATCCCGCCTGACGCGGTTCACTTTGAACTTTGAATCCTGAAAAATATTTACTGGGCTATTTCGTTCAACTAACCCAACCAGTTGCTGAAATATTCTGGAACAATTTTAACAAGTCTAAAGTAAGAATTTTAAGTCTGTATAAATTAACAATATTGAATACATAAGAAGTATTAAAGTTGGGGGGCGACCAAACCGCCGCGTAAACGCAGTTGCGTTTTCTCACCGTTTCTTCATACATTTTGTTGCGATTCCGTAACGTCACCGTTTTTTAAGCGGCGGTGTGGTCGCACCCTTACTCGTATACAGTATAATCCTTGTGATTATGTAGTAGGTTTTCGAACCTATTATAAATTAAGTATCTACTAAAACTCACGAGATTGACTTAGTCGACATAAAACGTTGAGAAATGGTTCGATTATGCCGAATAGACAATAATATTGTGTTTTATAAATAATAACCATTATTATTATGTTATCAACGCTTGTTTTTTAAATAAGTGAATACATATACTCTTCCATTGTTTCTACTAGTCACTATCGAAATAAAAAGTATATTTTACATTTATTTAAATAAGTTCTTAAAGTCTGATATTGTTGTCATACTCTTAGTCAGATCACTTTTTATTTTGTCTTTTTCAAACACCCAACTTATTTCTGCGAATACTTACATCACATAACAGATAAAATAATTTCCCATTCCCTTTCTAAATCCGTCCCTTTTGAAGCTATATATAACTTCTATCAATTCATTTTTTTTTTCTTTTTCTTTTGAGTTCCCTTCCCAATGAATACATTTCATCTTTACATCAGTTACAACAGCTGTACAATATACAACATTGCTTCTTAGTGCTTTCACATACAATCATTTGCTTTTACGCACCTATTCGTGCCTCTGAGGTCGTCTCTTGCCAACGACTCACTGGCGACTGATTGTACCTAATATTCGTAGTTGAGTTAAATACGTGAGATCACTTAGCAGTAGGTAGTTTTGTTATATTTTATAGGTATGTACAAAATGCTTCAACACCATTTCCTTTTAAGTATCTTTCGTCAAAAAACCACGAACGCTAAACAGTCGAATCTTAACTAGCGCTTACTAAAATAACTTAAGGCATAGCTTAACACTGAAACAGTCATACGTCTGAAAGTCTCATTACTATAACACACCGACTTAGTTATAAGCCCAGAACAATAGAAACACTTTGGAATTCAAGCCTTTCCATATCTAAGTCTGTAATTCAGCTGGAATTGCTGTAAATGCCGTCAAAGAAGGTCATGGTGTCGCGTAGATCCCGGCTCACTTCAGTGGTCACGAGCTCGGGGGTGATGATGTTTTGATATTGCAACTTCTCGCGCTTTACTGCTGGCCACCCTGATGCCCCGTTCGTTGGGTTACTGAAACGAAATAATCATTTATGAAAATTTAGCAAATGACTTAAAATTGAACCATGTAAGAATACACGGTGTCCTAAATTTATTGCGGAATACTTCAGGTTACTTTAGTTGAACGCGAATGTAAAAGTTCTTTAGGATTGTTTATTTCCATACATTGATTGATGCCTAAAGTGTACGGCTATGACGGCGTCAAAGAGGTAATCGTTGAATTAAAAATTACGGTAGAAAACCTATACTGATGTGTTAAATGGAAGTAGCCCAACCTCCTGCTAAAATATACCAGAATAATTTTAAGACAACTTATATAGATAAGAGATCTAAAGTTACCTGTGCATCATGAAGTTAGTGATGTACGTCGTCATAGCGTCAATCATCTTATGATCTCTCGGGGCCAGAGACAGAGCCGTATCCCCGAGCACGTGGTCAGCTCGGAACACTAGAGTAAGGTCCTCGGAGTGCCCCGCGCCGCGATACTTTAGCCCTAGGCCTTCCTGGAACACGCTGTAGTCGGCTTCGTACGCGAACCGATACAAGTACACGGGAGCACCCCCGCTCGCGGCTCTCATCTCGGCCAGCTTCAAAGTAGGATACACAAAGTAGGAATCCGAACACAACTTTATGAACTTGTTTAAATTCGGTGTTTCGTTAAAATATCGCTGTACAATTTTTCCTATTTGGACGGGAACCTCTTCCAACGGCGTTACGTAAATAGCTGGAGGAGGCATCAACAGTACCGGTTGTTCTGCGATCCGACTCATGATGTCAATAGCTTCGAATCGAGGCCGGAACGTTTGGCACTCGGCGTTCGTAAAACCCATTAGGAAGGGGATGTCTTTGCCTCGTCCCTGAGATTGCAAAACTTCCGGGTCGTCCTCTAAGATTGCTTCCACACCGGGATGCGCTGATTCCACGACTGGAACGAACACTATGAGACCGGTAATATCCTGAAGGTCGTTATGGGCGTCGATGATCTTCTGGATTGGTGTGGAGACTAACTGCCGGTGTGCCTCCTCAGGGTCGGTGCCGTTGATGCCGAGGCTCTTCAAAAATAGTTGAGCCACGAACCGGGCGTAAATCGGTGAGGTTGAAAAGAAGCCTCTTGTGCCTGTGCCGCTCATCAGTATAGCTCTACAATGGAAAAATAATTTGAGTTAATACGATGCCTAACAAGAGATTCATTCATAGTCTGTGACAAAATAGTCGGTGACCACTTTACTTTTTGAAAAGACCCTGTGCCGCTTCAGACAGTGAGAGTAGATGCACGGAGGCAGCGCCGGCGCTCTGTCCCATCAGGGTGACGTCGTCGGGGTCGCCGCCGAAGGCCCGCGCGTTGCGCTGCACCCAGCGCAGCAGCGTCACCATGTCCCGTAGCCCAGCGTTGCCCGGGATACTCGACGTGTTCAAAGAAAGAAAACCAAACGGCCCAAGCCTGAAAAAGTAATCGTTTTGTAACGTAAATATAGTAATATAGTAATTTACATACACTCAATTTACTTAAAATATCAGAAACACCAACAGACTTGTCAAACTTGTTTCATCACAATAAATAAAACTTGCTGCCGGAACAGAACAACTTCTGGTATTTTTTCGTCCTAAACCAGTTCTTGGAGCCTTGTCTATTTTTGATACAAACGCGTTCCGTTTATTACTTACCGGTAGTTAAATGTGATGACAATAACGTTGTCGCTCATGAGGTACTGCGGGCCGTGCAGGTCGGGGTTGCCGGAGCCGAAGCCGAATCCGCCGCCGTGGATGTGCACGAGCACGGGCAGCAACGTGCGATTGCCCCCGCCGCCGCCCGCCGCAAGCAGCTGCTGCAGCGGCACGTGCACGTTAGCATGGATGCACTCCTCGCTCATCTCGCTCGTGTGCATTAACGGCCCGTAGAACAAGTCCCGTTGGGGGCACACGGGGCCAGGCTTGGTGGCATCACGACATCCCTCCCAGGGTTCGGCTGGTTGAAGCTCCTGGAATATTCGAAGTTATCTGTTACGTGTGGTGTGGGTATCGCACGACTTGTCTAAGGGGGCATTGAACTCGTTGAACTCGACAGCATGTTCTTTGACGGAGCATGATGGTGATATGATTACCTGGAATCTAAGTTCAGCCAGCGGCTGCTTGGCGTAGGGCACGGCGAGGAAGCTGGCGTAGTCTCCGCCGCGCGCGCACACGCCGCACACCCAGCCCGCGTCCGTGCGCACGCGTTGCGCGCGCATTGGACACCGCTCCGCCGCCACGCAACATGCTGGAACACATTAACAGTTTCCTTTAAAAATTTAACTCTTGCTACAACTCCCATCCTCTGCTGCTAACTGCTAGCGTGGTCGCCACTAGTTGCTGTACTGTATGTGCGGGGGCCCAAAATGTACGGAGAAACGCGTCCGTTCCGTAACTTGTGGCGGCCATTAGTAATTCTAATGTGATCGCCACTAAATAGTGGCTTAATGACAGGAGGGACCCTTCGCTTGCGTTTTTTCGCGGAGTGGTTCAACGACTTTATTATTGAATAAACTGCAGAATATGGGTCACTTTTTGCATGATTCGCGTCGTGCTTCGTGGGTCCGAGTCTCTGCGCATACAATGCTGATTTATCATACAGATTAAAGTAGGTCGGCGTAAATTACAAAATTGACGATCCTTATTGTTCTGCGACTTCCATTACAACGTTCAATTGAATGTTGCATTTAGATGATTATGACCAACAAGGGTATACATATACCCTACTAGTTTTGTATACATTGTTTTCAATGAGCTTAGTCGTTTCGTTACGGTCATTTAAAATATAATATCACCACGATTTCAGCGATATCAGCTAAGAGACTTCCAAAATATCATTAGAACTTAGAACGCGCTTTGTTATTCCGTTATTATTGTGACGTGCTGCCAATTATCTCTGACGCCCGCAGATTATTTTCAAACGAGTGTCACATTTGTAGGACATGCCATTGAACTCTTGTGTTTATTTACTTGAATTCACGATAAGTTCTATTGCGTTATAAAAGCTTGACGTGTGTTACAAAATTAATTAATATGGGTACTGGACTAAAACCAGCTTTGCTGTACGTTAATCTCTCGAATTGAAGTTTGTTCTTATCTCTATCTTACCTTTAGCAAAAATACTAAAGGAAGCACTAGGTAAAACCTCTACAATTCGCGGTACAGTCGAGTTAACCAATATCTATGCAGCCAATGTTCAAAAATGTCTAAACACGCTTCTAATCTCACTGAAAACAAGGTCTATGTGTAGATATTTTTGGACGGTCGGTTGTATAGATATTGGATAACTCAACTGTAAATTCCAGGGCATAAATATGTGTACGTTACCAAGACGTCAAAACATCTATATACCTTTATGCCACAAACAATAACACATATATTTGTCCTGGTGGCTGTATCGATATTTATGTCCTCGACCGTACAGGTAGCGTGGGGTTCAGCTTGTCTCGAAGAATAGTAAGTTGACTCCTAGAAAATAAGACTGAATTTGAAATTGCCACTTTCTATTTATTTATTGATTATTTATTAACACCGATCAATTGTCTCCAGCCAGCGCAAATATAATTCAAACATCGTTGAAAAACCATTATGACGTCAATTTCATTCGTAACTATTAACAACAAAAAGATCACTCGCACGAGATAAGTATTATTCAACAAAACTTCTTTCTTGGTGATCAAACGAGACAGATAACTGTTCCTAAGACTATTGCCGAATAGGGCAATGAACTCATATAACACAACATCGCGTAACATAGCGTCGATTTTGCCACTAGTAAGTAATTACGCGATCTTAAACTTGACGTAGCTAATTCAGCAATTCTAGCGCGGGACATAAAGAATTATAGATTCAGTCATTGTCCCCACGCTGGCACTAACGAAGTTAAATATGTAGTAACTTTTGATGTCACTGTTGTATGATTAACTTCTCTGACATGAACCGCAAAATTCAAGCCAAACACTTCACGGGACGGGTGGTTATAACGTTGCCAACCATTCAGCGAATTGGCCGTTCACAGCCATCGACAGCGACTATAACTGTACAGTCAGCAAGTTTTTATTTATCTTACAATCAAGAGCATAAATATATTACCAAGACGTCAAAAACATAAGGTCTACACCTTTATGCGACAATCAATAAGATCGGTAACACATATTTCACATGATTGCTGTATCGATATTTATGCTCTACCCACACACGCATAATATTTTTTCAACTGATTGATATAAATATAATATTCCCCGTTTCACTGATTGAGTCAGTAAATTAAGTGAAAGACATGATTGCAATTATTTCTGTTTATTTTGTTCATGTTGTTTATTCGGCAGTACATACATTTTAGTATCATTTGTAAGGCTCCCGTGACCGGAGTCGAGACAAGTTAGAAACTGAAATACCATAGTTCAATTTGAGTGATAACATACCATACTATGTAGTCAGTAAAGAGATAACGTTTTATGAGTTTGCACTGGTGTAGAGAGACCGGTGCATCACCCGATGGTGTCTTACTACTAATAGCAAGTCCGTTACAGGCCAAGCGTATCACGAGAGAAATAGATAAGATGGCAGCTGCCAGCGAAATTGCTGAGATGACCTTAAAGTGAAAGCAACACAGCGATGCAATGAATGCAACACTAATCCGTAAATCAGATTGGCCCGACTGACTGATCGCCTAAACGATTCGTCGCTCGCATAACAATAAAGAGAATGCGAAATCCGGCCGATACGTATCTTGTACGGGGGACCCCTGTTGATTTTAAACTTGATTTTACGTGTATACACCACACACTGGTCCGAACGTCATTCAAATAGGCATGCATATATTAACATAGTCATATAAGGTAATGTTTTACTAACAAGATATGGATTAATGTCTGAAATAAACAATTTTTTTTTTTATAGTCAAGGGCATAAATATACACAATAAGGTCGATGACACATATATTTGACGTGTTTGGCTGTATCGATATTTATGCCCTCGACTGCACTAGGTGTATCAGAATTGTTCTGAAATATTTCAGCAGGTGGTTTGATTAGTTTCATTGAACAATGTGCCGAGCTGTCGTTAATCAGTAATCACTAATCACGGTGATAATCGATTAACCGTCTCCCGCGATAAACGGCGCCGGCGCCGGCTGCTGTGCGCCGGTGTCAGCCTACTTAGGTAACAGCTGATATAAACAACAATGACAATCACTACTGTTATATAAGTGCACCGCATTCCATATTTACTTGATTTTGTTTTCATATTATGTTATGACAGCGCACGCGCACAACTCGGGCACATGAAAAATAATCAATGCGACTGTTATGTTTAAGTTCTTAATGTCATTAAGAGTTAATGTTAACGTATAAAGAAACTGCATGAAAAAAATATGACAATGAATAGATGCGCCCACGCGTGTAGCACTCGCTACGACTAGTTCTACGAGGACTGCTACGAAACGCATTCTCGTAATAAATTAATCTTTTTTTTTTCTTTCAACGTTACGGTCGAAATCGGCTTCTAATAAATATTATAAAAATCCATGCAAACACAAGCATTTGACATTTTGAAATAACTTAACAGTGATTACAAAACTGCCGATGCACCTATGACTTCTAAGCATCGCAGTTTTTATTCCCAGGTTGAGACTGACTTACCGGCAAAGAGAAGCGCGACCGCGACCGCGACCGTCACAGACTTTGCACTAAAGACCATCTCTGCTACTGAGCCGGCCGACACACACTGTCGCCGCGCGCCGCCCGCCACGCTTTATAGCCTGCACGCGCCGTAGCGTCAGCAAAACGAACCCTCAGACTGCGTGCGGACGCTCCGACGACACTGACGTCACTGACTGGAAAAAAGGGACACCTTAAAACGACAAACTGGAAAAGAGACACCTTAAAACCTCAGAGATAGAACCCTGGAAAAAAATACACATAAATTCCGGTGGATCATCGAAATATGTTTTCATACAAACTTCCCCAATATAATTAATAATTATTTCATGTTCCATTAAATAAAAACTACGAAAGTCAACTTCAGCACATTTATTCGTGAAAGAATCATTATGTAATTCTCATGCAAAGACATTATCTTAGGCAATTTATTCATATACTTCACCGACCTCATCATTTCAGGCATTATCGACTTTTTCTTTGAGAATCATTATGGTTCTATTCCCACTAGTTCCATTATCACTATACAAAGTAGTACCATCAACGGAACTGCTAGTGGGAAGAGACCTCATTATGTAATTTTCATGCAAAGACATACCTTAGTCAATTTAATAATAATAATAATAATAACTTTATTTTCACCACAGAAGTTACAAAAGCATAATATTTTACAAAGCACACATTGTTACATAGAGATGGGTAGATGACATTTTTATGCTGTACCTAAGTGAAACGGCGGCGCTCGCACTAGACTCTGGCCCCCTTATTCATAAACGCACTATAGGCCTCTGTTAACTTAGTAATCGTTTGTCCTTATCTGTCACTTTGACATTTACCTTTCACAGATAAGGACAAACGATTACTAACCTAGCAGAGGCCTATAGTGCGTTTATGAATAAGGGGGTGGGTCTGTATCGCGAGTGCCAAGGAAGTACACAAAATACAAGAATAATACAAATAATAAAAGAGAAGAAAAGAAATAGCTAGAAAGTAGTGTGTTTGTGTGTGTGTATGTGTAAGTTCGCGTGCGTGTGTGTGCGGGTGCGTGTGTGTGTGTGCGCGTGTGTGTGTGTTTGTTTAATTTATCCGTATACTTCACCAACCTCATAATTTCAAGCATTATCGACTTTTTCTCTATCGTAAACTACAGATATGTGTATATTATTATGTTCATACCTAATCTTTCTATGTATTCTTATAAGGGTAGTACTGTACTGTTGCACAACTTCCAAGTAAACTACCAGAGAAATAGCCTCCACGTGTAAAGTAAACTAAGAAAAGCATAACATTTTTTACAAAAATAGACTATAGAACGTAATCAGATTATATAAGGTGCGACTGTACCGAAGGAATGGACGCCACGTGCAACTCCTGACGATAGTGGCGCTGTGGCAACCTTTGTTAACCTCAACAAGTCGTCACCTGTGGGAGCCAGGCAGATTTTAGTTGCTCCCTAAAGCGTAAGAACCCCTTGAATAGTAACGAAAATCTCAGTCCATATCGTGTTGACCTGACCAAGTAGATAGGTAGGAGTGCCAGGCAGATGTCAGAACGGAAAGAGCACAAATATATGAGTGCATGCAGTGAATCCGTGGTTAGGTATATTTTAAAAGAATAATATGTATATGATGATGCATTTCGCCGTGATGCACTTTACAGTGACAAACAAGATTTATTTATATTAATAACTAGCGACGCGCCCCGGCTTCGCACGGGTGCAATCAGTGCTTCTCTACTACATTATGCATGTATTATTAAATTTAATATGTAAATTATCTACACTGTGAAATGATGTGCTACTCTTCTATCGTATTGGGCAACTAATGAAAGATGTATGTGATTATTAAATAAATAAATAAATAAATTATACAATAAACCTTCGTCTTGAAACACTCTATTTATTAAAAAATACCGCATCGAAATCCGTTGCGATAGTTTTAAAGATCTAAGCATACATAGGGACAGACAGACAGACTGCCGAAAGTGACTTTGTTTTATACTATGTAGTGAAGACGTATCAGATTGTTTATGTCACCATATCTTTTGAATGTGCTGGCGTTCTTAGATACCGAACTATTGGTTTGTGTGGCCCCTTTTTCTTTGCTTTTGCGTGTAGTTTAAAACGCCATATGGGATAGGGAAAGAATCTCACCCCACTCGTCTACAATCAACAACCACAATACTAAGCGAAACCGCTGCACAACAGTGAAGTCGCTTGAACTTGTGGTATTATGAGAGTTTTTCGGAATCTCGGCATCGTCAGACCACATCGCAGCCTTTAAAAAATTACTAACTACAAATTTTGTAACTTTCCGTTTATTATTTATGTTCGTTCAAATGTCAATGTCAATCAGCTGATGCATCTACTTATTATACTTTATCTGTATTTCTAGATTTTTATTATTCTGACCTATTTTCATTGAACACAATTCTCTAGCCTCGTCTTTACAATAACGGCAATGATTCTTGCCATAAAATAGTTACTAAACTTTATGCGTGTTCTTATTTTTCATCGTTGAAAGTCATTTTAGAATGTACCTTGTTAGAACTAACCATCAATCTCAGTTGTAGTGTAAAATTTAATTTTAATGTTGTCAATTTTCGTGATATGTTGTCAAACATCACAAGTTTTATCGTTTGTGTCGGGGAATCAGGAAGGAAGACTGATCTCAACTCGATAAACCTAGCTTGGTAGGCTCGGCGGCCAAATGCGCGTCCGCACGTCTCGGTACCACTTACACGTGCCACACGAAATTGAGTTTGTCATGCGATTCACACGTTGCCGCCCACCTATAGAACATGTACAGTGTTTATGGGTGCATCAACTTTTTCTTGTCACTCGTTGCTATGGTAACGGTCTCCTCGGTCAGGGTGCGACCACACCGCCGCTTAAAAAACGGTGACGGTACGGAATCGCAACAAAATGTATGAAGAAACGGTGAGAAAACGTGACGCATACGACACGTCACTGCGTATACGCGGCGGTTTGGACGCACCCTCAATCTCAATCTTGAAACCGTGCGTTTAAGGTTTAAAAATTGTTAAATAATTAATTTAGCGGTAGTTTTATGCCTCTTATAATTCATCTACTAAGCATCTTAGTAGGTATAATGAATGAGATACAACATTTTTTCTAACATAATACTACTACTTTTGTCCTTTCTCTGATGGGTTAGAATAATAACAATAAATGGTTCATCCACGCTTACACATCTGCCGTATTAATCTGATAATTAGGTTATTTTATTTACAGCCAGCGCTAGCGCAGCTTGTTGAGTTGCATGACTGGTCAATGCGTTTAGTGCTATGAATTTGTATTCGAAGTAATGATTTATCCCCTGTTCATAAAGCTGGTATTCGTCTGTGAGAGACGATGCAACTAAAAGTGCACTCATTACGAATCTTTCAAATGACTCTATCTCTCGCTCTGTTGTCACAGCAATATTTTATCTGTGATTTTTGAGTTGCTTACCTACTCTGCAGTAGGTGTATTCTATATTCGGTGAAGTCCAATTGATTATTTTATTTGTTTACATTATTCAAGCTGAATGATAGCAATGCTTGCCTTGAAGCTTGCACTTGGAAAATTTGATTTTTTTTTTGTACAATCAAGGTCATAAATATATACATATAAGTACGTTAACAAGACGTCAAAACATCTATACACCTTTATGCCACAAACAATAAGTTCGGTGAAACATATATTTGACGTGTTTGGATCGGTATTTATTTATGCCCCCGACTGTGTACCATCCTTCGCGCTACATACCTACTTCAATATTCACATGCAGGGATGCAGGTGCAAATTATATCAAATTGTCCTCTTTATTCTTTAAAGTATCTGTAGATGTGTGTAAACCAGAGACATGTTCAATGGAGCCGGACTTACGGATTACGAGTATGCTGGACATAGTTAACAACTTAGTAATTCCGCCACAGAACCATTTGATGGGTGTCCAAGACTGATTAATGATAGGAACCTGCGAGATTCTAGGCTCGCAGTCTTAGGTAAGTTATCTATTTGACTGCTTATACTTACAGCACATGTAGCGAGGTTAGCATTCTAATGCGAGTGAAACTTTGTTTAAATGCTATCTTTAAGAGACTATAAAGCAAACACGACAGGCGTCAAACCTAAGTAGGTGTATACCTTTTTGCGTCGGGATTACGAATGAAGTGATGTTTAAACGCCGGTCAATTATACTTATAGTTAAGTCTGGTGAAGGTCGGCGAGTTAATTGATTCGAGGCAGAGGCAGGCGGTCGTTTTGTTGCTTACAGGCGGGACTGGGTGGTGGCCCTTACCTGGGAGGATATCTCTATATACGGTGACGTCACACTTCTTTGTTTAAGTTGATGCCTTTGCGCAAGTCACTTAAGGCACTACATCGACACAAAAGGGATAAAGAGCTGACACTTTTTTGGAGTTCTTATCCTTTTGAGACCTGTTGGCAATTGAACTAGACCTTCGCTGTCCATTCGTCTCCGACAGGGATATATCTTTTGAATCGTAATGGTTACACACTTTAACACAAATTTTGTATAACTTTGGTCGCTGTAGCAACAAGTAATAAAAATAAAAAAAAAAACAAATTAGCCTCCAAGCACCTCCAAGTCTCCAAGCCGTAACATAAATATTGTTGGTGTAGCTCACGTCAAATAGACCAACTAATCTGGAAAAAACCAGACGAGCGGGCAAGAAATTTAGCGAGGTATAATAGTAGGGCAATAAACTTAGAGTATACAGTGGGCTATAAACAAAGGATGAACACACGTGTGCCCGGTGCCTCCGAGAGGTGACGGTTCTGCCAAACCGACAGGTTTCACAACCTGACGTTGGTTTAATGCTTATTTTAATGTCATGTTGTAGCAAAAAGTTTAAACGTTAAAGCACATTATGAATCTGTTGGAATACTGGTACTGGTACCGAAAATCCTGTATATCCCTCTTCATTGTATCTCTATAATCCTCAAGAATCTGTTAAATTTCAAGTCTCTAGCTTCGAGCTTTAGAATGAGCGTCGTCTGTCAGTTAGTCATGATCATGATGTTACTTTTGTATAGAGATAGATAAAAAAATATCAATTATATCATTACAACAAAATAACAATAATAACACTTCCCTGAACGTTTATTTATTTATTTATACATAATAGCATAATGTCATTTGAATTTGTATAGCTTACAACATTGAAGACTATTTACACTTCTTAAAAGTCAACGTGACGATCGGTCGGCTTCACATTTCAATTTCATCATAGAACTGTCTTAGATTGAATATATAAATGCGGGACCCTAAATCATCTGACCCATATTCCACCATTTAAATAAGGAAGTTTACTTTTGATTGCTGCTGAATTTTTGTAATCGACAAAAAATTATATCAGTTGTTTATCGATGCCACGAACGGGTCTTGCGGGTCAGCGTGGCTGCAATTGAATTAAACTCTAGCCATCTGTCAGGGTTGCCACAGTTACAAAAATATGTCTGAAATTATTGCAGGATTAAGGGTGCGACCAAACCGCCACGTATACGCAGTGACGCGTCGTATGCGTCACGTTTTCTCACCGTTTCTTCATACATTTTGTTGCGATTCCGTAACGTCACCGTCTTTTAAGCGGCGGTGTGGTCGCACCCTAAGTCAAAGCACCGGTGATAGTTAACCCAACTAAACTAGGTATGTACTATTATTTTCCAAATAATCATCAACAAACTTATGTCTTACTGGTTTAATATTACAAACTTATAAAAATGCTTCAAAGTCAAAAAAAACATCTAGACGTTTATACATATTATTGTAACTTTATTTCTGATTTATGAAACAAAAACAAATTACCTTGCTACTCTGCTACCACATACGTTTTCAGATTATAGACACTGATGCAGATTTTTTTGTACGTATGCAGATATTTATTAAAAGGTATTTTATCCTGGTTAATCACTATCACTAAATAGTATAAAACAAAGTCGCTTTCTCTGTCCCTATGGCCCTACGTTTGCTTAAATCTTTAAAACTACGCAACGGATTTTGATGCGGTTTTTTTAATAGATAGAGTGATTCAAGAGGAAGGTTTATATGTATAATACATGCATACAATGCCGTGCGAAGCCGGGGCGGGTCGCTGTAGTTTAGTAATAAACCACTAAGTATTTTTAAAGTAGCCGTATGTTTTCAACGCGTGGAGCGCATGAGTCAGTGCACTGACGGATCTGCGTCTGCGCCGCGTAAGGTTGGTGGAGGCATAACCAGGTAATTGATAGATAACCCGCGAACTGAACTAACTGATAACGACCGGCTATCCAAAGGCCATAATGTCTAACGCACACGGAATCACAAACGCATTAACTGTTACCTTCTGTCAAACGGTAGTGGATGAGGATAGAAAGAGATGGTGATCGTAATGTGTTGGGAATTTTATTCTTAGTGATTAGTTTGTTTTATTTTTTATTTTCTTTAAAACCGTGCATCCTCAGTGAAGCTCCATACCCAATTGTGGACGTCTTCCTTCTGATATATATCGACGATGGTGTTTTTTTAATTTAGATTCAGCTTCTATCATTGTTATTTAAAACAATAACACGCTGCACTGGGGCATTTCTAGCACTTGTGTAAACGGCACCCCTATTTCGTCATGCAAATTACATTCAATTATTTTATTGTTAACTGTGTTTGTTTTTCTGATAAGCTGAAACGTTAAACAGCGAGCATCACGTAAGTAAATCCACATTGCCAATTCTAATTCTATGGTCAAGATGTAGTTCAAGGAGTGTTTTCGTATAATTCAAAGCTTTATTCATTCTGCCACTAATTTAACCGCCATAATGACGCTTAAACTCACTATAATAAATTCCTAATTAGGTACTCTTGTACACACATCAAAAGGCCTTCTGATAATCCCTAGGCAAATTAGATACTTTGACTCTGTAGTGAGTGATATGCCTGCCTATATTGAAATGTTCAAAACTGTCTAAGGATACAAAATATCCCTAAACATTTTTGATGGGTGTAGTTGACCATGAAAGTGCATTACCATTTTTTTGACAGTTCTTAGAAGAAACAATAATGCATTGTATTTTGACTTGGAAATGAAAATGGTCTTTAATATTTTAATCCGTACAAATATTACCTTAAACCTTTTATACTGATTAAGGAATTTATTAGTCGACCATGCAAAGAAGAATGCTAAGTCAACATCCCTGCCGCTGAGAAATCCCTTCCTTCATCTGTATTTCCGGATTTTTATAACCTTGGTGCACTTAAGGCCAGACGTAGTCATTAGTCAAGTACTGGTTAGACCCATCACTAACCATAAAATGTCACTATCGTTAGGCGGACAAGTACGCGTACCTTGCGCACGGGTGAAGAAATGTACAAAATGAGACCCGTAATATGATGTCACTAAATCGATAAAGATTCAGGTCACGTGGCACACGTAAGAATATTCTGGCGTTCGATCTTTTGAACCCTAAAATTGCTTATGCATTTCCTTGTTGGAAACAACCCTACGGTGATACTACCGATACGATAATAATTAAGTCTTGGCTCCGGATATCGAGTCGATGCTAACTTGACGTAACGTATCTGTAAATAAAAGAGTTTTTTTGTGTTTCTCGGATAACGATCAGCCTAGCAACAGTCGGACTGCATCGGGCGCTACATGAGTAATAAAACCTATGTGTCCTGACCCAGACACAAATATTTGACTCTTGCATACAAATGCCCCGAGACGAGGTCATTTTTTACATCCACAACAAATTGCAGCCAGTTCGGGATTGCGATTCACTGATAAAAAAAAAGAACAGACGGATGTCGTCATACCGATATCCATCGCGCTTCCTTATCACGAGCCACGTGTAGTCCGACGCTCGTTACGAGCTGTAGGCTTATTGTCCAACTCGCTCGCGATCGCCATCGTGTTCATTTTGACAGTTCTTGTATGAATGTGACGGCTAGCTGATTTCGATGTCCATTGTCAGACCATACATGAACTGTCAAAATGAAGACGATGGCGATTGCGAGCGAGTTAGACAGTCAAAATCAAATCAAAATCGTAATAGTAACTCTCCACAAAAGAAACTTTCCTAGCTGTGTGTTTAACCGTTAAACAACCCGCTGAAAGAAAAATCCTCGATTAAATTGTTTCGAACGTCCAATATTATAGTGTTACTAGAATCGTGGAAATTTTGAAGCAAACAATTTGAAGGGAAAGCTTGCAGAACGAAGGTGATAAAGCCCTCAGACAAATAAAGAAATGTGATATTTATAAACATACCAAAAATACCGAATGAGGCGCGTGCTGGGAAATTTAGGCCACTCAATAAAATGCTTACAATGAGTTTTAGCGTTAGGTAACAATTGTCTCAAAAAGATATGAACGTATAAAATTACATACAACAAAATCGTATGTATGATGAACATTGACTTACGATAAACCACTAGACTCCCAATCGCAAACAAAAGTGCCTCAAGAAACGTCCGAGCGGCGCTGTCTATGTATTGTGTGTGTCAACACATCAACTTACACAGATAACATTAACATATTCGTTCAAATTAACACCTTATTTCGTGGCAGTAATGTTTAATGTCAATTGCATACGATCGTGAGAAGTAATAACACGACGCCACGCGCTGGAAACCTGTCTGTCTCTAATTGGTTCTCAAGCGTTTGAGATTACGGTGCGAAAGAGACATGTACATTGTTATCGAAGCGCGGTCGAAACACGACTGAACCAAAACTCTGCACAATAGACGCGTCGTACAGACTTTTGCTTCCGACAGTTTTTGAGCGTGATTGTGAGTCTAGTTGTTTATCGTAAGTCAATTCATGATGAATGATGACCGCCTAAACGTGCCGCCGTTGCACCGAACAATCGCGCGCTGACACGCGCCGGCGCAACTTACGAGTCAGCAACAGCGTATTACTTCGTCTCAAGTAAAGGCTTTTCACTCGAGTATCGACAATTACGATAGAGTGACAGTGGCAAATGTTAATGGATGAAATGAGCTTGACAGGCAGATTGCGACAAGATTGTAGATTGCAATGCGTGTTCTTCTTGTTAACAAAAACACGTTTGTTTTCGCATCGTTATTTAATTGGCGCGAATAAGACTAGGTGTTCGCTAAATGCAGTATTTGTGAGAGACGCACTGTTGAAATATTAAAAACATATTTTTTTCTTGATATTATGTCTGAGTCCGACTTAATATCAAGAAAGTCGGAAGACGACAGTGTCGGACTTTGTAAATTCATGTTCACCTGCCATTTTAACCCCGCACCGCATATAGATACCACATAGTATAAAAGAAAGTCGCTTTCCGCTGTCTGTCTGTCTGTCCCTATGTATGCTTAAATCTTTAAAACTACGCATCGGATTTGGATGCGGTTATTTTTAAATAGATAGAGTGATTCGAGAGGAAGGTTTATATGTATAATACGCAGACGAAGTCGCGAGCAGGAGCTTACTATAATAAAACGTATGAAAATTTTCTGCACTGATATTATTAGCAGAATTTATTTGTTTACATATAGGAACTTCCCAACGCTACGTTTCGTAACTTGTGAAAACACACCTTATGACAAAAAGCAGCCGGCGCACGCTCTAGCGTGAAATGTAAACCACGTACGATGCAGGAGCGATAGCCGGATAAAACTAGTTTTTATATTATAAGTCCAATTAAATCAATACATACGGTTCGCAGGCTTTTTAGCGGTCATGACGGGGTTTGGTCAAAACGCTGCCACGTGACTGTACAATAGTGAGTTTTGGGAGGTTTCTATAATTGATTCGAGGCAGGAGAGTATTGGAATGTGATTGAAATCAAATTCTTACAGAAACGGTGAAACGAACTAATTTGTTTAATCAATGCTTTTCGCTCTAACTGTAATACTAGCGTGAAAGAAATCTATGTGATTCCCTTCAAGCTGACCACTCAAAAAAGTGTCGAAGTTTCAACAATGCCATTTCACAGAGACACCTGGAGCCTTCAATCGGGTGCGGATCAGAATATATAAAGTTTAAAATGCATAATGAGTTAACATAAAATAAAAACTTAATAGTTCGAGATATATAATGGTATTTTCTGTGTAACTATTAGCTAGATCACTTTTTCATAGCGTAATATGTAGATTGGTTTAGTTTATAACAATATTGTTAATTTTAAATTTTCTGGGAAAATCGCATTATATTTTGACCCATTATACATTATGTATTTTAATACGTACCCCTTCTATCTCTATCACTTAATAATACAAGTTGTCTTAAAAACTACTCCGTATTATTTCAGGTGTTTAGTTTAAGGGTGCGACCAAACCGCCGCGTATACGCAGTGACGTGTCGTATGCGTCACGTTTTCTCACCGTTTCTTCATACATTTTGTTGCGATTTCGTAACGTCGCCGTTTTTTAAGCGGCGGTGTGGTCGCACCCTTATCTTGAGAGTGTTTCATTGTAAGGGTGCGACCACACCGCCGCTTAAAACACGGTGACGTTACGGAATCGCAACAAAATGTATGAAGAAACGGTGAGAAAACGTGACGCATACGACACGTCACTGCGTATACGCGGCGGTTTGGTCGCACCCTAACTTCGGATTCAAAATGAAAGCACGTCTTAACGCAGTACATTTTGAGCATAGATCAATGCATGGAAACATTTTTCAACCACCATTTAAAATTACATGCTGGTCTGGGAGAAAAAACATAGAGTGTGTGTTGTTGCTTCTCTTCCCGCGCAGATGGTAAAAGCCCATCGAGGGAATGGGCGAGAATCATAGGAATCATGTTATAGGCGATGCGACTAGCAACCCATCACTATTTTGATTCCACTTTCCACTATACGCCCACAATCTTGCTAAACGTGTCTTTAGGTCTTGTTACCTTTGGCTCTATCTACTCCGTAAGGGATAAAGACGTGATTTTGTGTGTATGTGTTTAAAATTCCTCAAAATCATTAACAGGTGTGGTCGATCAAACTTATCCTTAGTTGCGGGTGGTAGGGCCTTGTGCAAGGTCCGTCCGGATCGCTACCACAATCTTACTCCATAATCCGGCCGCTAAGCAGCAGTGCTTGCGCTGCTGTGTTCCGGTGTGGACAGTAAGACAGCCAGGGAAATTACGGGCACAAGAGGCATTTCATCTAAGTCCTCTAGGTTGGCAACGCATCTGCAATCCCTCCGGGGTTGCGGGTGTTTATGGGCAGTGGTGATCGCTTACCATCATGTGACCCACTTGCTCGTTTGCATTCCTATTCACATTAAAAAAAAACCCGTGTGTAATATTCCGGATACATTTTGAGACACGGTCGTACAGTTACTAATCAATTTATCGCTCTATCGCCTTTTCTGTAATCACAACTCGCAAACAGCTTTCCACTACGTAACAGCGATGTTGTTTTGACCGATCCGCCGTCCCATGTGCTAATTACTCATGTTAACTAAGTGTAAACAATCTGGAATTTTAACTCGCTCTTCGTCAGGCCCTCGTTTAATGCTCCTCGCATCTGCTCAAAGGTTAACTGGTAGAGACTTATAGGGATAAGTTCGCCTTTGTATATGTTTTTTCTTTATGTGATTTGTGTCATTTCATTTCATTTCATTCTGAGAGGAGGCCTGTGCCCAGCAGTGGAACGTGTACAGGCTGGTGATGCTGATGATGATGATGATGTGATTTGTGTCGGTTTCTTTATATTTGTTCAATAAAGCATTTGCTGACTCACTTAAACGAGCACCGGCCACTGTTTAAGACACCCACGTAAACTATGATACTGAGTAATTTTTAGATGGCTTGGTAGCTCTCGCTCACTTATTTCATACAAATGTTACATGGAGGGTGGTGTTCATACTTTCCGTTATTGCCATATAATAATCAAATTGACAACATTTCATATTTCTGAGCCTATCATTTTAATGGTTCTCTGTATTTTGTTTGAAAAGATGAACATGCTGACAGTTTAATTTTTTCGCTAGGGCTTGTATTTAATTTATAATTAATTTATTAATTTTTGCTTATTCTAAAAGGGCGTAACTCCGATACTATCACAGAATACACACTTATCCCTTTGTCTTTTCTGTATAAAAAAAAAACTGACGTTAATTTCAAATTGTCAATGTCGGGCCCTATTCTCCAATATTCGATTTTCGAGGTTCGCTTCGTGCTGTTCCGCTCATACTAATAGTCATTAACTTGAGAGTGAGAGAGAAGGTATGCAACGAACTTCGAAAATAGAATTTCAGAGTTGCCCCCCTTGTACTTTGAAGTTGTCAAAAATACAAAATTATGATCGCTTATTTTTTCTCGTGAAAAAAGCAAAGGCGTTTCATTTATCCTGTTTTGGTAAAATTAAGACATATTTTTAACTATTTTTTATTTTTGATAATAAGCGATATGAAAATTATATTAATATAAACATATTGCAGTGATCAGGAGGCAAAATGCTTTCGAACCATATATACATTTTCAGGTGTTATAAAAATAAAAATGAACCGCCTTAAAAAACGGAAATATAATTGAAAAAATATATATTGTGCTACACAGGATTGTGCTGACATGCTTTGAAATGACACTTTTAAAGCGCCTTTCCCACTACTCTATAGCAGGCTTCGTGAAAGCTGTTGTCCGTGAGACATGCTCCTCATAAATCATACAGAGTTACAGAGTTATCTTAGTGGCGATATATCTCATTGTCATTGTATTGTTCAAACAAAAGAATAAACTAGGTTATTTAAGCTCACGCGATACATGATTTATGATGAATACAAATAAACTGGCCAAGTCTAAATCGGATTCGCACTCTGAGGGTTCTTAAGAAGTTTACTCGTTTGTATTAGACAAAGGAATTTGTGGCGGTTTCCGGACATTTTCCTTTAACTATATTCTAAGTCTTACGCAAGCAAAAAAATATATTGTTAATTTTGCCAATTTATTTATTTCTTCACGTAAGATTGCATGTAGTTTTTGCATCCAATATCTTATGCTATCCGTACCTCCCCACTGCAGACTGCAGTCATAAAGTCTAAATATAGAGGGCGATATGCAACCGGCGGGCGGGTCGCAAGGGTCTGTACGTGTAAATCAATCTCATTCCATAACAAGCTATAAAACTCGTGAGGCCGGATGCTAATGACATTGCCGCCAGAAACTGCAGTAATTGGGTGAAACAAGTCGTACGATAAACTATTTAAAAAAATTCGCTAGAACAAAGCTTTGCCGTCGGATAATATCCGCTCTGCTGCGCTATCTGCGCCTGAACTGAAGCGGCAGCGTCAACAGAGCATATCGAGGATCATTTTGCTAAACTTGTGAGGAAACTTTTTAATTGTTAAGAAAGTATAACCAGACCAAGAAATTGTTTTAATTTCATTCGCAGATCATAAATTCAAAAACGGAAAGCTACAATGAAACCTTCGTAACACTCGCAACACGACATTAGTCATTTCTGACAAACCTCTTTTATAGGTAATTAAAAAAAAACCGGCCAAGTGCGAGTCGGACTCGCGCACCGAGGGTTATCTATAAATATCTATAAACCAGTGTAAGCAGAGCCCTGCTCCAACGCAAAATTAACGCAGTGTGGGGTCACTTTACATTGTTCACTGATATATATACAGACATACATATTTACGGTTTTCGCAATTATTCCTTAATCTGTGCTATAAGACCTACCTTCATACCAAATTTCAAGATTCTGCGTTCACGGGAAGTACCCTGGAGGTTTTGATTCCATTGAGAGTTGCGGAAATTTGCATCATAAACGGCTGTATCTTTTGGTTGCGTTGGCCTAGTAGTTTGATTTTTTCACAGATCCAAGGTGCAGTGGACCTGAGTATTTGATATAAATTTCAGCTTGATACCTCCACGCGTTCTTGAGAAAAAGGGTCTTGACAGACGGACGGACGGACAACAAAGTGATCCTATAAGGGTTCCGTTTTTTCCTTTCGAGGTACGGAACCCTAAAAAGTGGCGAGTTTTTTTTAATGCACAAAAACGTCGCGCCTATGCGCCTCATGGTAAGTGAAGATGTGGTATATGCTGGATCACGCTGGCTTAGTAACTGCCAGGCCCCTATTTCACAATCTCGACAATAGTCTGCGACAAGTGACAATTCGAAGTGCAATACGTAGTCAGTATGTAGCCAACACCAGCATAGATTCTTGTAGAGTTTGTAAAATAGGTAAACATAATTGTCACTTGACAGCGACTATTGACAACATTTAATTTTTATAACACCTGAAAATGTATATATGGTTCGAGAGCATTTTGCCTCCTGATCACTGCAATATGTTTATATAATTTTAATATCGCTAATTATAAAAAATAAAAAATAATTAAAAATATGTCCTAATTTTACCAAAACTACCACATGATAGGTGAAACGCCTTTGCTTTTTTCACGAGAAAAAATAAGGGATCATAACTTTGTATTTTTGACAACTTCAAAGTACAAGGGGGGCAACTCTGAAATTCTATTTACGAAGTTCGTTGCATGCCTTCTCTCTCACTCTCAAGATAATGACTATTAGTATGAGCGGAACAGCACGAAGCAAACCTCGAAAATCGAATATTGGAGAATAGGGCCTGACGTTGACAATTTGAAATTAACGTCAGTTTTTTTTCTATAGAGAAAAGACAAAGGGATAAGTGTGTATTCTGTGATAGTATCGGAGTTACGCCCTTTTAGAATAAGCACAAAATAATAAATTAATTATAAATTAAATACAAGCCCTAGCGAAAAAATTAAACTGTCAGCATGTTCATCTTTTCAAACAAAATACAGAGAACCATTAAAATTATAGGCTCAGAAATATGAAATGTTGTCAATTGTCGCGATGATGAAATAAGGACCAGTACTATAAAATATAAATTAGTAAAACATGTACGGAGGCAAGCAGTTCAACTCCTGAGCTGTCCAGGCAATAAAGGAATAGCGAAAATCATCTTTAGCTTTACAGGTAATTTTAAACCTGACTGGCGCTAACTTAATGAAGATGACACGGCAGAATGACTTCGACCATACGAAGAAACCTAGCAACTTGTAATACTTATAAATTGTTAGATTATTACCAGCCACACGTGTCGCTCTTGTTGCGATTATCTTAATTCGACGTGGTAATAAAACTTAGAAGGAACGTGGCGTGATTATTTTGAATCTTAATAGGTCAGGGGCGTAGTGTTATTTACAAATAGGACATTATCGTGTGTGACATCAATGCTCGATAACCATGTGCAACCTACATGTGGACGCGATCTGATATGCGCGGGCGTGTGAAGCCAGCCAAAGGGCCGGAGGGATGCACTTTTCTTAGATTTACCACTCTATCCGTAAATGCTATTCTTCTGTTAACTTAACGCTCGTCTGTCTCTGACGAGGCAAAGCATAGTCTTTCTTGTTACAGATTTTTGGATACTTTGGGGTTAAACTTGTAGAAGGTTAATACAAGTATGTTTACAGTGCTTTCTTAACGTCCCTCAGCAATCATCGGACTTAAATGCACACGAATGTTAGTTTATCACTATGTCTGTGAGAAATTGATTTGTAGCTATCCTGTTTGTTTGGCTACATCACTTACTGCAGCGCTAAAGTTGAAAAATGAACGGGAATTGTTATTTTTAGTAGGTATTCATTTCGTTTCCTCGTCGTTCGAGCGAGACACAACCTCCAGGTTACCAGTTGTCCTTCGGTATACGTACGCCATCAGAAAATAAATGAACTCGTAGCTAGCCAGTCGACCCATCGTGTTGCTATACAGTGTGATAATTGCTTCCGTACCAGCAACCTTTTCTCTCTATAGTCAGGCCAAGTTAAATTGGTTATTCAGGAATTTACACGCGTGTTATTTTAAAATGTTACGCATATATTATGAATCATTACGTTCGTTTTCTTATGTGCAGCGTGCGTTTCATTCATGTATTTTAATCAGCAACTATGATGCTTTTGATATCTTGACCGTGGCCGTGGTAAATATCTCGCCCTACAACTGGCTTCTAGGCCAAGTTCGATTCACACGTCATGCGTACAACGTAAATAATAGTAATATTTACCATGACTGAAATAGGTCAATAGTATGTTTATTGTTATTTTAAAAGGGCTATTTTATTTATTCTCCAGTTCTTGTGACGCGAGATAAGAGAATTCATCTTGTTCTCATGACAACGAAGACGAGTTAAATCGTAGTCGGCTCACAAAAAAGTTTAGCCCGTGTACAGATGTCGTGCAAAATCCTTTCCCATCCATCGTATTATTTCGGGAATGTTCGTATTTGTATGGTATTGTCATGCTACTTCAGTCAGACTCATAGTCACGTCGGCATCATTCGGAAGTAATCGTATGTTCACGATGGGAAAGGATAATATTACTACTACGTCTGTAATTACGAGTAGGTATGTTGTCATTATAAAAGTTGAGACCAATTTACACCATGCAAGTAATTTCTAGGTTTTAGTAAGTCCTGCTCCTGCAAGCCCATTTATTTTTGCAAGCCGTAATTTGTCTTCATGTGCAAACCATTTTACGTCCTCTTTCAGTACTCGGATTGACAATTATTAGATTACATTCGCCAAAAAGTTCAGTCAGCAAAAAAGGGATTAAATATTTGACACAAACTGGTTTTTTTTCCTGCCATGAGTTACCTAGTGTTCTGGGGGTGCTGTGAGGGGTGCGGTGCGCAGCGTAACGACAGACAGGCTGGGCGAGGTCAGCGCCGGCGCGTGGAGCCTGCACGTGCGGCGATCGGGTCCAAGGACGCCGCCAGCCCAACCAACCGACCAACAACTGACGTCGCTTTATTACCAATAATCATATCTCTATCGGGCCGTTACGAACGCATGCCGAGTCTTCGGTTATGTAATTGTCGCACGCTTATAAATCTAGTTACATCCGATCCGTACCGAAAATATGTAGGTACTGTTCCTTAGGTGACAATGAGACAGTTGGATGATAATGACAAGTAGCTTGCTTTGAGAACTGCAAGATAAGGCTTTTTACCAGCTGTTGACGAAACGATTATAAGTCGTGTGACGCTGAGCTCCTCAAAATTTGTTTTAACTGAAAGACAAGAAATAATATGGGTTGCAAGTTATTATGGGTGTTTTGAGGTTTGGATTCTCCTGACTGTGCCTAAATATGTTTCATGTACGCTACGAGTAGTACGAGTACAATCATGGCATTTGCGAGACAAGCGCGTTCGTCTTAGACCAAGATGTGCTTACCATACCATAAGGCTTGATTGTTGTCAAACGCAGACCTACCTATTATGCATTAGAAAAACTTTCATGCTATGTCACCAAATTAAATTAAACATCATTGCTCTGCTAATGTTCTCGGCAATGTGTGTTATTAATTAACTAATATTAGACATCCATTTCCTATTTACTAGGCACCTTCGGCATTGGTCCCGATAATCAATCCCCTTCTTTAAAAATATTCGATGTCACCTTTAACGGCAACTATAGGGTGGCAGGGCTTGTAAAATGCCATGGACCCCCGTCCCGTGAGGGCCCTGGCTCAAGAGGCCACGAGCTCAGAAGAAACAAGGAATCTAACATTTTTAACAAAATTTTGTACCTAGCTAAGTATTTAAAAAACTAGATATTTTTACTGGGACTGCCCCATCCAAAGGATCCGCCACTGATTTCAGGTGGTATAGTTACGCCACTGGTCACCCTAGTCTCGAGGTGGCAAGAGGTGTGTAGCTTGTGTCACGTCTAGACGAAACCCCAGAAGGTAGTAAGGGAGTGTCGCGTTTCTTGCGCGGAACTCCGCGTCCCGTCGCGGTGTCCGGTGGCACAGACGGTCTAATCGTCCTACGCGGAACTAATTCCGCAATCACATTCGAACTCGTCACTACTCTGAAAATTATACTCCGAAATGAACGATTAAATGCTACTAACTTAGGCACGCCTGATGGCTTGTTGGGTCCACTTCAGAATGTTACTTCATCAATCTATTTCAGAAAATGGTAACGTTTCAGCAAGTCTTTCACGTCGTAACTAACCCTAAAGATACTAAATAAGAATTAATCGAGAGAGCCAAAGCCAGCTGTGCTTATGGATTTCCAGTTTTGTCTTGGCTCTTTTACATTTGCATACATAACTACTATGAGAGTTTACTAGGATGTTATGATTATGACAGCTTTCTGCGCAGGATTTTGTGCATGTTGATTATTAAGTAAGGGGATGAATGAATGTCGCTTGTTCAAAACAAGTCTATTTGTAGTGCAACTCGATAAACCTGGCGATTATATTGTTTTGAAGAGTTTCGACCGCAATGATTTTCCTTAAAAGCGAAGCGAGTGACAGTGTCCGGTTTGTTGGTTGAATCCGCATCATCAAAAGTAGAACAACAAGAGGGTTATTCATTTTTAATACTCGTATTGGCGCTTAAAAGATAAAGCAGAGTGGGTGCTTCAGCTTCTTTATGTCATAATAAACGATATAAATATTTTTTTCGATAGTTTTGGTACGGAAGATTTGCAAATCCAACTATAATTAGTCTTTTACGAGGTTATCTGGTAAATTTAATTTGCATATCTATGTCTTTATGTGATGGGAAATAATTTTAAATCATGAATATTTTAGTTTTAATTAATTATTTAAATTCCTAACCATAGTCCTCACACGGAGAACAGTGTTGGGTACGACGTAGCAAATAGAAATAAACGGCTATAGTTAGCTTTGGTTAGTCTAGAAATAAATTCGTTAGCCGTTGATGCCCAGGGTGCTTCGGCCCAAATGCTGCTTTTTTTCCCCTTATGGCCCTCTGCCAGAATGGAGTCGTAACGTAACGCGTCAAACGAGGTGGTGATCCCCTTCGCACCTTGACACCTCGTTGGTTAAGTAATGCGTTTAATTTCGTGTAGCTGTCACCGCGAGCGATAGAATGCCCCTCCTTTAATTAGGCTATATCTCGCAACTTGCCGCACGCAGGTCAATTAAACAAAAAAAATACCGATTTACCCATTATCCGGTGCATGGTCGATAACCAAGTGTATCTCCCCTATATCTGCGCATTACAGCTAACCTATATACAAAGAGGTTATTATGTTAATTAAATAAACTGAGTTGATGATCGTAGGTGTTTTTTATGTTCAGCCAATTCGAACCGGTTTTGCCGAGAAAGGTCGTACGTACCTACTAGTTTTTGATACTCGTGGGGTAAACAGTTTAGGCCGCAAATGCCACGAATACGTAATTTTCATTCAAGATAGTGATCAAGATCATTCTCGAACATGAAGGGATTTACTTTCAACTCAATCATGCCATCAAATAATGTATGTAATTCCACTTCGACCCACTATGTACTTTTCTTGGTCCCGCCTTTTCCTATTGTTATTCACACTTGCCCTTCCTTCATTGTTTTTTTTCTTCGGTATTTTTCTTATATGTACTTTCTAGGTACTATTTTGTTATGTTGGCCGGATGATTTCCTTGCCTTAAGGCTTGCTTAAGGCAGTACTTAAAAATACCCTAATTAGGTCATATCATAAGTTGCGCTTATGACTGGAACAGAAAAGGTTATTAGGAACCACTGCATTAGAATTGGCATTGTTCATTTTTTTTAAGCTGTGCTTTTAACACCTTTATTTGATAGAATTGACTATTTCAAGGAACTAATTTGAATATTATGCTTCTACGTAGCTTTGTTTATTAATAATAAATATTTTTTCGCTGTTTGATAATTTGTTAATTTAGGTAGGATCCCAATCGCCTTCGTACAGAAATATAAAAAAAAAACGGTTTTGTCTATGGTTTTGTCTATATGTCAACATTGTCAACGTCATAGATCTGTGAATGTGTGTGTGAATTTAACGTCAAAAACAACAACAATATTCGCGTGTTCGATTTATTTCCGTTCGTTGGTGTTATTATTGTTTTCCGTGCTGTTTTTGCTTTTTGGTTTCACCCCTGCACATCTTTCCTGACTCCTACTTACATTAAAGTGGTCTTCGCAACAATACATCGTGTAAACATTGAAATATTCCACATTAGCTTGCATACACCATTCGTTCCGCAAATTTTCTCTGATTTTCACAATGATTTTGTTGGGGCTATAGTCGAGTCATTGTTGCATTCCGGAACAAAACATTTTTTTATAAATATTCATTGTTTGTTACAGTTTTATACTTTGAATTTGCTTTTATTTCTAATGTTTGCAGGTTAAGTCAGATGTGACAGTGACAGCACGACAGATACCGTAGATAAACTTTTTTTTTTCATTTTTGTGGCAAACATTTAATGCCCGTTTCTGACTAAAAACCCGGTCGTTAGATCAAACAAAGGTCAAAAGTACTTTCACAAAAATATCTGCAATCGTAAAGTATTTTTGAAAGCGGACAAGATAAATCGGTTATTTGATGGTTTTCCTCCAAATGGTTTTCGAATTAGAGCATACTAAAAAAAATGAACAATGCCAATTGTGTGATTGTTTTCATTGTGTACCTTTTTTTTTTATGCGAATAGGAAGGCAAAGTAAACCTGTGGCTGTAACGTGTTCGTTTTCCCGCAGAGTCCGGCGCGGGCATGGAGGACGAGGTGACGTTCCTGTTCCAGCTGGGCGTGCTGCGCGACGCGGTGGCGGCGCCCGCGCACGCGCTCACGCTCGCCCACCTAAAGGAGCTCGCCGTCAAGTTCGTCCACGAAAAGGTAACATCGCTCTTAAATCTTATGCTAAAGATTATTCTTAATCTTACAAATTTTAGCATTTAAGTAAAGAAGTAACTTAGATTGTACCAGCTGCTTCTTTTCCCGCGCAGATCTTAAAAACCCATCGAGGGAATGAGCGAAAATCTTATGAAACATGTTATAGGCGATGCGGCTAGCGACCCATCACTATTAACAATTGAACCACGACGCCCCCCTTTTCGGGTCTCTGCAGCCGCCTTGGTGGCGCGCCCCCTCTTTATAAATTCCTGCTGCAGGCCTTCCCATTCCAACACACCCATTTACGCTCGCCATGTCATAGGCATAAATATATATAAAACAAAAACATCTATACACCTTTATGCCACGAAACATAAAGTTGGTGATACATTATATTTAACACGATGGCTGTATCGATATTTATGCCCTTGACTATTTGTACTTAAATCTTTAGTTAACCTTAGTTCATCCATTGCCCAGATCCCGGACAACGGGTTAAACCGCTTGAGCGAGCGCATCCTGCTGTTCCGACACGACTACTGCTCGCCGAACGTGCTGCAGCTCATCAACTCCGCCAGCGACGTCGCCGACGAGACGCTCGTTGAGATCGTGCTCACTGCCAACCGTGAGTTACGTTATCTTACGGCGAACCCCAACGTTACCCTTCCCTATGACACAAACTTACAACTGGACTTTTGTTAACAAGAAATAAGCAGGACACAATTTTCAGATACCTACGGCGAGGGATGTCATGTGACAGTAGGTTTTTATCGATTTCCTTTCTAGCTGTCGACGAGGAGTCATAGGAAATGATACCGACATTGGTCTTGAACATACATACGCACACAGGTCGTAGCGTAGTAGTTGCAATTGATACATATCCACCTAGCTATCAAGCCAATTCTTTGAGATATCACCTGACCGAGTGTTTGTAGTAAATGGCATAATCATCATACGTTCACTGCCGTATAACAAACAGCGAAAGTTTATATGATATGTGACGAGCGATATAAATTGTACTTTATAATTATTCAATAAGAAAGACACGAGCAGGTAGGTCACAGCCTAGAGGGCTAAGAAAGAACCCCATGTGATGTGTCAGTAATTTCAACAACGCAAGAATTGTTTTACTGCCTAGCATTAGCGAGTAAGATGGTGGTAGACCTTGCACTAGGTCCTATCAGCTGGATTACTTCTGTTTTAGTAATAACATTACATTAAAAAAAAAATCAACAACCCCCCACGCATTAATCGAGTAATCAAGCATACGTTCTTATTTACGTATAGGTAATTCAGTTTTATGTCAAAAATGCCTTACATCATTTTGGAAGAGAGGACCGATGTACACCAAAGAACACCGCAAAGAAACTGGCTTTTGAAGGAAAGAAACATCGCATAGAAATTGGTCCAGCCGTTTGATAGCTACAATGCTACAGATAGACTACACAGACATCGGCGTCCAACTTATAGCAGCCATCTTTTTTTGCGAGGAGGGTTAAGAAGTGTGTTGTTTTTGACAGCGCTGCTATGCGGCAGCGAGGCGGAGGCGGCGCCGCTGCCTCGGCCGCACGCCCTGGCCGTACACTCGTACAAGGCGCCCACGTTCTGCGACTTCTGCGGCGAGATGCTGTTCGGCCTCGTGCGGCAGGGGCTCAAGTGCGAAGGTACGTTGACCTGATACTGAGCGCGAGTTGCAAGCTAATTTAGCAATAACGTTAAATTTAAAATTGGTCAGTGCTGAGGCAAGCGTTAAGAGAGCATTAATTTGCTAGAAAACTCCTGAAGTTTCGTTTGCCATCACATTGGCAGGCCGTGAGTAGCAGGCAGCGATTAGAAGTAAACGATCCAGCACCGCAATGTAATGCGTCTTGCAGATTTTTTATTGTGTGTGTTTTCAAGTAATAAGATAACAATAGGAGATAGGTGTTAACTGACTTTCATTTAAACGAGACAGAAAAAAATACAAGTAAAACTAACTTCGGTACTGGAAAACATGTGTGGTTTTATTGACCAGTTAATTCAGTAAAAATAGCTCAAAACGTGGCAAAATATATGGAGAACATTTATCTATGGGGATGGATACCTTATGGGGTGAAGTCAAAATTTATCAACTCTCCCCCCTCCTCCGGGGTGCGCGTCCCCCCCTCACGCCCCCCAAAGTGTCCCGAAACGCGGTTTTTTGAACTTTTTGAGAAAACTGTTCATGATACAGAAAAAGTGTGTAGGCATGAAATAATTTACAATAAATTTACTATAAATCTACCATACACATGAAAACGGTATCTCTTATGGTTTTGACGCAAGAAGACGCTGAAAATCATATTTTTTTGTTTTTTTACAATATTTTTTATTAAAACTTCAGTTTTCTCAGAACAACTAAAAAATGTATGACTTAAATAAACAATGGAATATTCCCTTTGAAATGAGGTATAATTTATTTATATATTAGTTAAATTGACCATTTTATGATAGTTTAAATATTTAATTTGTCATGAACAATTTTTTTTACTTGAAGATTAGGTATGTCTAAATGTTTTTTATATAGTTTAGAGTTAAATATAAACCACGCTAGTGTAATTTTGTTTATTTTTTTTTTCAGTTATGCGCAAATAATAAGTATATTCATTCATTTCCAAAAAGGTACTAAGATTTTATATTATATTAATTATATTAATATAATCAACTATTTATTTAAGTACACACTTTTATTTAAGTAACTTACACTGAAATAAACAATGTTAACATTCTTATTATCTGGGGGCACGGCAGTGCCCCAGCTAAGATAGCAAAGTGAAGCGCAAGAAGGGCACTAGTTACCTTTTCTCGAATCGCTTTGTCGTTATTTTGTACCCTCATAACTTGGTTTTGGATTGTATCAGATAACTAATATTCTCGGGATATGATGTGGACTTATTACAAGTGTAAAATTTCAATTGCATAGCTCTTATATGTATCTAAAAAACTAGTGATCGTCACTAGTGATCATCATATGAAAGTCCTAGAAAGCTCAAATTTGCTTTGTAAGCTAGATTAGTACAATCAACAGCAAAAATCTAAAATTTGGAACTTTAACTCTTCAATCGGTCAAACTAGCGAATGGATATTTGTACGAAACTTCGCAAATTTTGATGCCAGTGGTCTGAAAATTGATAAAGAAAGTTGTTATAAATAATAGACTATATATTTCAGGATTTTGAGTAAATTAAACTGAATTAGGGGATGGAATTAAGCATGTGCAAATGTGGTGTTTTCTGAAGGCGCTTGTCAAAACAATAACTTACAAACTTTTTACGCTCTAACTCTTCAAGTCCCACACACTAGAGTTTGTGAAGTCTACAACTTAGTAAAAATAATGTGGCTTGGCCGTTTTGCTACCGTCATATAGACGTAAGGTAAAAAAATCACTGTTCATTACTTTCCTGTTCATTACAATAGTTATTTTTTTTAAACATGAAATTACCGTGAGACTCAGTCAATAATGTGACAACAAATAATATGTGATCGTTTCGCTGCCGCCGGGGCAAGCGGTCCAGGAATAAGGACTACGAACTAGTCTGGTATAATGTCGAGCATCACTCGACTTTTATACGTGAGTTATTCGTTTGTGTAGTTATAATTGTAATTGTCATTACAATAGTTCGTATAGTAACGAATTTAAAGTTTCTAGGACGTAAATTTGTTGATCACCAGTGAGTGAGTCAGTGACGACATCAGAGTTTTTTAGATATCAATAAAATTTAAAATATAAGAGCTATGCAATTGAAACTTTACACTTGTAATAAGTCCACTATTCACATCATATCCCGAGAATTTTAGTTACCTGGTACAATTCAAATTCAAATTATGAGGGTACAAAATAACGACAAAGCGGCTCGAGAAAAGGTAACTAGTGCCCTTCTTGCGCTTCACTTGGCTATCTTAGCCGGGGCACTACCGTGCCCCCAGATAATAAGAGTGTTAACATTGTTTATTTTAATGTAAGTTAGTTAAATAAAAGTGTATACTTAAATAAATAGTTGATTATATTAAATAAACACCGTAGTACATAAATATTACCTTTTTGAAATGAATGAATTTATTCACACTAATTATTTGCGGATAACTAAGAATAAATAAACAAAATTATACTAGCATGGTTTATAATTAGCTCTAAACTATATAAAACAAATTTAAACATACTTAATCTTCAAAAAAAAATTTAAACTATCATAAAATGGTCAATTTAACTAATATATTTATAAGTGATACCTCTTTTTAAAGGGAATATTTCATTGTTTATTTTAGTCATACATTTTTTAGATGTAAAATGAGTACTTTCTGAGAAAACTGAAGTTTTAATAAAATGTATCGTAAAAAAACAAAAATTTATGATTTTCAGCGTCTTCTTGCGTCAAAACTATAAGAGATATCGCTTTTATGTGTATAATAGATTTATAGTAAATTTATTGTACATTATTTCATTCCTACACACTTTTTCTGTATCTCGAACAGTTTTCTCAAAAAGTTCAAAAAACCGCGTTTCGGGACACTTTGGGGGGCGTGAGGGGGGGACGCGCACCCCGGAGGAGGGGGGAGAGTTGATAAATTTTGACTTCACCCCATAAGGTATCCATCCCCATAGATAAATGTTCTCCATATATTTTGCCAAATTTCCCATACATTGGATTCTAATTTGATTGAGCTAAGTGTAATGTCGCAGGTTGCGGCCTGAACTACCACAAGCGCTGCGCGGTGAAGGTGCCGTCCAACTGCCCGGCGGCGTCGGCGCGGCGCGGCTCGGCGGCGCCGCGCTCGCCCTCGCGCGCCTCCACCGCCTCGCACGCCTCGCACGCCTCGCACGCCTCGCACGACGACTCGCTGGTAAGGCGCATCGCTGACCTGCTCACCGTCAAGTCTGACAACTCCAGCTGAGTTGCGTGCCCGAAGCTGCACTCGACTTTACTTTACTGCTTTTATGGTTCGCTGTGCGCGGGAGATAAGTGAACGTCCACAGCGAAAAGTATAATTTATTTTTTCATAAAAATAATATCAATTGATCCGATTACGATAATTACATAATAATTTTTTAATTGGTTAGATGAAGTATCCTTTCAAGCGAGTTCTATTGAAATGTGAAATGAAAACATCGTCAATGAAAACATAACAAGGAAGTTTACGCACCGAAAAGTAGTGTTCCTTGGTTGTATTTTTGTTAAAAAGTTATGTAGGGCACAAATATATATATATTGAAATAAATTGGACGACGATAAAAAGAGAGCGAATATTTGTTTACATAGTTTGTTACATATAGCATACGCATACAGAGCGTGAAAGAATTGTAGTGGACGTTCTTATACACACACTAAAAGCGGTTTCATACAATTTCATACACTTCACTATGTATAGTTTTGAGGCGGTTGCCTCGCGCCGCGGCGAATTATAAAAGCTGGCAGCAGTTGGTAAACTAGTTAGTTTTGCAAATTTTAAGACCGCGGTAAAACATTACTGTGTTTATGGTATGGTATTAAGATAATTGGCCAAATCGTAAAAGTAAACCTAATAAGTAAATAAGAGTAGAATGTGTAAATACCTACGAGTTGTGTTATTGTTTCGATGAAATAAATCATTTGGTACCTATAGTAGGCGTGGGAATCAAGAAAATATAATTTGGAATCTCATTCGAACATACACTAATATACTTACTGCTTTTATGACAAAGACGTGTAATGTTTTGCAAAAAAAAATTAGGAAATATAATAAAAATTAAAATTTATTCATCTATTTATTTATTGAGGTGTTCTTGTTCGATTGACATAAGATTTAAAAGTACCTATTTATGAATCTCGTTTATATACTTTGCCTGTATTAAGTTTGTTTATGAGCTACAAGTTAGTTTAAGATGACGAGGTGAATAATTTGTATTACCATGTTATTAACGAATTTTAGGGGCTCAATTCTTAGTTTATAGGAAACATAACAATGTTAATAACATCTACATATTTTTAATCAATAACTGCACAATTGCACATTCCTTCGTCACATTCCATTTTATAAATATTTTTTATTGTTGTGATCTAAGGAAATTGTTCCATCAATATTATAGAGCTATGTTTTAATTTTATTTTGTTTATGTTAAGTTATTTTAAGTTGAAGGTACTCAAACACAAGACTAACATCACACCTGGGTGGTGGGTAACTTGGGAATTTATAAACTATTTTTGTAACTAACTTTTACTTTTAATAAATAATGTTTCCATTACTTTTGAGTTTTATTTCGAATGCCCAACGCTACCCATCATCCGATGATGTACATCAAATACTGTCATTTTCGAGCCAACATTTAAAAACGTTATTATAGTACCAACAACTTTACATAAAATGGCAAAATCTACCGTCTATTTCAAATGACTGTTAATAATATATACTTAGTATGTACTAAAGACTACCGGCGAAATTACTAACACATGAATTCTTCGAATTATTATAAACGGGATGTGAACCGCGATTACCTTTATTGAGCTCCCGATATTTCGATGCAGTTGCATGTATCATGATCACGGGTAGACTGAAGAAATTGCGGGTGGATGTTATTGTTGGGTAGACCGAGCTCTGTCTACCCTCATTCTTGCGCGTCGACTGCGTGCACTCTCGTTACCACTGGAACCGTTCTCACTCGAAACTCGATTCAAACACACTACACTCACAGTGTCACTTCGCCCACCCACACACACACACACACACATGAATTCTGTCTTAGCTCTCAATGCTGGCAACGCATCTGCAATCCTCTAGTTTAACGAGTGTCCATGGGTGGCTCACTTTCCTTACTTGCAATTTGGTTGACTGGAAAGATTTGTAATTAATTATTAATTACCTTATAATAAAAATGGCACTGGTAGCCGAGTGGCACACGATTGAAACATACACACACGCCGAATATGTCTAAAAATCAGCTGCTATAATAAACAAATTTGGTTTTTAATTTTGTACATTTCATGTCAAATTACTAGTGAAACGAAAATAACTAAATCATTCAAAAAGTATTCCTTATATTCAAATATATCCACAACCCGTGTCAACATATACATCTACAACATACTTCGGTCGTGTTATGTAGATGATGTTTTTGTTATTGAGATTATATTTTGCCGTAGTTTCTTCCTACGGTTCTTTTAAGTGTGTTTGTTCGTTATTCGCAAATCTGTGGAGACGTAAACAGTAGCGGAAAGGTGAGTGTGTTTGCATACCTGTACATACATAGTTATGAGGTTATTGGTAAGGGTAAGGAAAATTATACACAATGGAAAGTATGAACCGCTATGCGTTGCGTTAGATGAGGAAGGTCAAGCTAGACGGACGTTCTGGAACCAAATAGGAGAAGTTTTGAGAAAAGGTCAGGTCAGGAGTACCCGAAACCTCCGAGCATGTATGAAGAGATTGATGAATGTGGATAAAACGAAAGAGGCATGTCATAATTATAGCAAGTGGAACAAAGTACTCTCTGCCTACTCCTGTGGAAAAGAGGCGTGACGGTGTGATGTATGTTTTCAGAAAACCAGATCGCATTTTTTGATAGTTTTTTACTAGAGTACAGTCAGCTGCTTAAGTTTCTCAAGTTTGACCACTTCAAAAAATTTCATGGCTTCATTTGGCTGTTAATAGTGACAAGTTATTTTTGAATGGTCTAACGTGTATGTATGTATTTTATAGCTGACTGTACAGACGATGAAAAAAAGTGGTTAGTATAGTTACCGTCAAAAGGAGATTGACTTGACGTAAGTTATGTTGTTCTCGAGTCACTAAAAGGATTTGAAAACATTTGACGTTATTTACATATGATTCCGTTGGGTGTATTCTGTATTTATCTTATGAACTTTCTGAGGCATCGTGCAATGGGGAATCACGTTATAGGCGATGCGGCCAGCAACCCATCAATACTTTGATTCCCCCTATTCACCTACAAGCCCACAATCATGCTAAAAGTGGCCTTTAGCTCTTATTAAATACCTCTCAGTCTACCCCGTAAGAGATAAAGACGTTATTAAGGCACTTGTCCCACCGCCGGCGAGTAGCGAGAAGCGAGCGTTTATTAGTATGGAAATTTTGTCGCTTTTGTGTCGCCAGGCGACAAAAGTTCCATACTAAAAAACACTCGCTTCTCGCTACTCGCCGGCGGTGGGACAAGTGCCTTATGTATGTATTTTCCGGGGTCGTAGCTGGGTGGTTCGGCGGGCAAGCACAGCCGCTCGCCGTCCCGCTCGTCCGCCGGCTGGGGGCTGTCGCTGGGCATCCCGCACACGTTCGCCGTGCACAGCTACACGCGGCCCACGGTCTGCCGGCACTGCAAGCGGCTGCTGCGCGGGCTGTTCAAGCAGGGCCTGCAGTGCAAGGACTGCCACTACAACGCGCACAGGAAGTGCCTGCCGCACGTGCCGAAGGATTGTGGTGGCGAGATACGCGATTCGCATGGTTAGTATAAGGGTGCATTCTTACTGAGCTGGCAACGTCGCGTTTTTGGCGATTTTTTGCGATTATTTCACGGAAATTGCATGAAAGTTTCAAATCTGCGTCTGGTGCATTTCTTTTTAGTGTATCAATGTGTCCAAATTAATCATTGCATTGGACACATAAAAAAACACAAAAAAGCGACGTTGCCAGATCAGTACAACATCGTTTTAGAGTTCCGAAATCGAAGTGGCAAAAACAGAAGCTGAAGTTTCACCGTGTCCGAACGTGGCGTTCGCGAATTCAATGATTGTTTTAGTACCTACTAGAAGAATAATTTATGCGGTAAATAAAAATGTTGATTCGGCTGCCAGTACACTGGTGACGTACTATGTTACTTTTCACTCACATGCCACTTCATTGGTGTCACATTATTTTACAGAACAGATTTACTGACGCATCTTTTGAGAAACATTAATTACAAACCTGAAGTAAGCAATATTATTAGATTTTAAGATTTATGTTTGTCAAACGATATAAATATTTCTTAATAAATGATAATAAGGCTGCTTAATTGTCTGTGGCAGGCGAGTACCAGGACAACCACAGCAGCGGCGGCAGCGAGCTGTCGGAGAGCGCGCGGCTGCCCGACGACGAGTCCGACGACGGCGGCTCCAACGACGGCGGGCCCAACGACCGCGACGACAACGAGGTCAGTTTCACTACTACGTGCTACCAATCACAAAAATGCGAAGCAGCGGTTCTTTTTTGCTAATTACCTGGGTGCCTCGATTCATTTACTGAAAACGAATTTGACTAGATGCGATTATTCCATTCGCATTCCAACTTTATTTTTTCTCAATATGTTTTTTCCTTTTGATTTTTTTATCACAAGCGTATATTCTCTTCGCAAAATTACCCAATATGATTTATTCTTAGTTTAAAGCACTAGATTAGATAGGTTAGGTTCGTTAATTAACTTCAGGCGCCCGAAGGGAAAAACGCCCGGATATAGGAGCCTTGCTCGCGAGGCTCCGTCGACGATATATGTATTACAGCCAATAATAAATAATATTGGTATATTTTGCGAATGAGTAATTTTGCGTGGAGTAAAATAAGGAAAAATAGCTTACAGTAAAATTAAATTCTCCGAAACTGTTCGCCACACTCCACTAGAGTTAGCACATAGCATATTTCTCTGAAACCCATTGTATCGCAGTTTGCTAAAAATATATTCGAACTTGAGTAGTTATATTCTATTCAAGATTCAAGTACCAAATATGTTAGATCCAGTCGGCTTGCTTTAAAGGCCCGTCGTTGGTTTGCAGGTGCAGCTGCGCCGGCGCCGCGGCTCGGACGACTCCGGGCGGCGGCGCGAGGAGCTGCCCGAGCTGTCCGCCTCCCGCCCCAGCAGGTACGTGCGTCTCGCTTCCCCGTGCTGTCTGGTGGTGGCCGCCATTGTCACAATGTCGCTCCAATACTTACTCAATATACTATTTTATGTGACTGAATTATAATGAAGGGCATTAAAACACGAGTTTCTTAAGAAGATCAAACGAGTGTTTTGATGCCTAATTGTGTAGCTACAGTCGCATACATTACGTATCTACACACATATCATAATATCATATTTTATGATGTAAATGTGCTCAATAACAAGGCTTGGGTCTCATTTACGGCCAAGCGTGCATCGAGAATGAGGGCGGGCGCTGGCGGGCTTAACATTATGTGTACATTATGTAGTACTGTCACACATTTTAGTGCCGATATTGATACTCCCACAGATACAGGTTGCCTAATGTAGTCCATTTGCTAATCGTTCCTGATCATATTATAGAGAAGTTATGATATGGGTGTAGATAAAATACATTGTAGGATATCCCAACAATTTTTGTTGGGTGGTTGCCCAAAGTAGTGTGCACATCTACAGCCCATTACAATACGAGTATGCGACGCTGCACGGGTAGCACGAGCGCGCGCGAAACCTGTGTCGCGTGCGAGATAGACTCCCCGTTAATTGTTTTCTTCGGTTGTAAATACTTTGAAATCTATATGCCTACTTATAGTTGGCAAACAAGAAGCCATTGCCAAGGTAAAATGACACGTATTGTGCAGCGAATAGTGAGTTCGACAGAGGGCTAAATTTCATTTCTTTACTTTTTTTTATGTGAATAGGAAGGCAAACGAGCAAGTGGGTCACCTGATGGTAAGCGATCACCACTGCCCATAGACACCCGCAACCCCGGAGGGATTGCAGATGCTTTGCCAACCTAGAGGACTTAGATGAAATGCCTCTTGTGCCCGTAATTTCCCCGGCTGTCTTCTCAAGCACTGCTGCTTAGCGGCAGGATTAGCGAGTAAGATGGTGGTAGCGATCCGGACGGACCTTGCACAAGGCCCTACCACCCGCAAAATTTACTGATAAGTTTAGTGTATTTTGTTGTATCTGGAGCGATATTTGGCAAAGCATAATATGCTTGCTGTCTGTCATGCTATAAAATAGCTAAAATAGAGAAGTAAATGTAATGGGACTATGAGTGAATGTGTTTGGGTTGCTTTATTGTCCGGAGTTACGAGCGCTTTTCCGTATTTTTGTGGTTTTGTCCGTCCTTTTTTTTGTTTTTGTTATTTATTCTCCACTAGCTGTTGCCAGCGACTTCATCTGCAAAGAATTCGTTTATCGCTATCCCGCAAGAACTACGCAATTTTCCGGGATAAGAAGTAGCCTATGTGCTATTCCAGACTTTTCTCTATCTATGCGCCGAATTTCATCCAGATCCGTTGGGCCGTTCTGGCGTGATTGAGTAACAAACAAACATCCATCCATCCATCCATCCATCTATCCATCCATACTTTCACATTTATAATATTAGTAAGATTAGAACAACACGATACGATGTGTGCAGCACAAGTCACAAGTCTGACTCCTCTTATTCATAAAAGAGTCACAAAGTTGTTTTAATAAAAAGGAATTATATTGAAAATCAGATGCCTCGTCTCAAGACCTATCCAAATCTCACCCAAGTATGTTCAGCAATTTTTGATAGTTAAGGAGTTACAAATTATTCAATGATTGTTCAAGGGACTGCGACTAGGAAGCAGTTTTTGATTATAATAACGACTGGAATAATGTAGATAGACTGATAGAAGTGATTAAAAGTAAAATAACAACCACACACGGACCGCTTTTCCGAGTGTGTTTCATCATGTTTTATTTTTATTCGCGCGGTCAGGGCGATGACCTTCGGACTTTAGCATACTGCCGGGCCCATTGCAAGCCCTCTGCCTTATAAAAAAATAACACCCGGTAGCACTCCGGGAGTGCCGGCAGAAGTGAAAACTACACACACGCACACTCGCGCAAAAAGACAAAAAAACTTTTTCTACACGAGATTCGAACTGCGGTCACTTTAGAGAGAACGCTCTGTTATTCCACATCTTATACCACTAGGCCAAACGCACATACGTTAAAGCGACGAAATTAACGTACACTTCAAAAATGGAACGCGCCCTTAGCTTCATTCGTATTTCAAAATAAGCTCTTAGAGGATCCTGATATCCTTGTACTTAAACTCTTCGTCGTGGTACAAAAGCGACTCGAAATAATACATTTCCCTCCCGTGATTACCACAGTCAAAACTTACTGAGGCTAAACCCAAAAGCGTCCACTCACGGTATACCCGGTTTATCTGCACCTCCGGAGCCACCAGACAGTACCCCCTTACCCCCCCTATACCCCTCTTTGCCCCGTGCTTGTGAGCGCTGAGCCGTGAGATTGCAGCTCGTCGTCGTCGCCCAGCGCAAACATCCCTCTGATGCGCATCGTGCAATCCGTCAAGCACGCGAAGAAGCGCACCGGGCAGAGCATCAAGGAGGGCTGGCTCGTGCACTTCACCAACAAGGACAAACAGGTCAGTTGTTACCACATGTGTTGTATCTTCAGTTAGTTTACTACGTTTATGTTTCATGCCATGTTCAGGGTGTACAACTTTAACATCAAAGGAAGTCTGAATACTGACAGGGTAGTTTGTTCAGTAGATTTTTTTTAAGAAAAATAAAACTGATCAAAGAATTTTGAAAATACTCTTGTCACATTCGGACATCGAAGTGACTAAAATATGAAAAAATAACATCTTGCTACGTTTCTCTAGTAAACGAGAAAAATATTCGAACATTTCCGAGTTTTTCAAAATTCGTGTGCGGAATTACATTTAAAAATACTACATGCTACTAATACTGTACGAGTTTTGGACACGCAGATAAAGCGGCACTACTGGCGGCTGGACAGCAAGTCCATCACGCTCTTCCAGTCAGACCAGGGCTCCAAGTACTACAAAGAGATCCCGCTCAACGAGATCCTCGCCGTCGACACCGCGCGTCAGCCGCACGCAGGTACTGCTACTGCCACTCTAACTGTTTGCTATTCTGTCTGCCTGTTCCGAATCTCTCGGCACTAAATAATGCTAAACGGTTTTTAAATTAACTTTCTCCTTTCTTATTTTGACATAAAGTGACTTTAAATGGAAACATTTACATCTAAAAGCATAAATCCTTTTTCGTCCATTGTCTATCTTCAATTCGGTGTATGTAAATAAAGTCGCGTTGCATATTTTTGATTTTGAAATTCACACTCTTCTTCATGTTTTATGTGGTCGTTTTTTTTTAAAGACACTGCATATATTGTTAATTGACGTTATTTTTAATGAATGTCAAGGTCGTGAGAGCAGTTTTGTGTGTGCAGATGTGATGCACTGCTTCGAGATCCGCACGGCGAACGTGGACTATATGGTGGGGCTGGACGGGCTGCCGGGCGCCGGCGCCGGCGCGCTGCCGCCGCCCGAGTCCGGCGTGGGCGCCTACCTCGCGCGCTCCTGGGAGACCGCCGTGCGGCACGCGCTGCTGCCCGTCACGCAGGCGCACCCCGAAGGTAGCGCCGGCACGCACTCGCAACACACGGCACACTGCATGCTGACCGATCGTCTCACACGATAGCCATGACCAGGCCGAGCTGACTCTGAGCAGCTGAGCCCGCCTCTGGAAGCTAATTTTATTGTGTCATATACGACGCATTCGAGCGGCTCAGCCTGACACATGCTCGCCCCGAGCGGCGAGCTGCTCGCGAGCAAAACGTTTGCACGTTTTATACTCGGGTGGAGCGACGCGCACGCGGCGAGCCGACTATGTGCGTCGCACAAAATGGCGTCAGACGTGATGACAACTGTTGCTGCGTTTATTGTTATTCATCGAATAATCAATAAAAAGAAGAATAGTCTTCGATGTTTGGATGAAACAGTTGTATAAATCTTGATTCATGTTCATGTACATTTTTCTATAAAATTGTGTATGTGCTCTTATATTCGTGTGTCTTTCAAAAAATAATAAAAGTCTGCTTTCTTTATAAACTATTCATATTAGCGCGAATAGCGATAAAGAGCACCTTTAGCATATTCAAACGGTTTCCCGCCTCAGTAATATTTGTCTCTCACTCAACGGTCCCACACTGGGCGCCACCTAAGAAGCCAGTAGTAAATCTCGTTTGAATCGCGTTAGTTCGCGTTACTTGCGCTTCGTTGGCGCGTTAACCCTTAAATGCATACGGTATCGAAATCGATACAAACTTTTTATTGCAATATGGACCTTTTCAATATGAAGTAAACTTGTACTTGGCTAACAATGAGCTCGTTTGGATATTTCTGATAATGTTTCTAACATTATTTTTTTAATGCGCAATAAGAATACTCATACAAGAAGCACAATGATGTATATTCAAGGGTAAATACAGCGTTTGCTAGGTGGCGCCCAGTGTGGGGCTAATGTGTGTTGTGGTGTGGTGTGCAGCGGAGGCGATGTGCGCGGAGTCGGAGAGCGGCGGGCGCGGCGCGGAGATGGCGCAGGTGTACCAGATCCACCCGGACGAGGTGCTGGGCTCGGGCCAGTTCGGCATCGTGTACGGCGGCCTGCACCGCCGCACGCACCAGCCCGTCGCCATCAAGGTGACCACACCCACTTGTTTAACTGATCCACTGAACAATAGCGTCGTTGCATTATCTGCTCCGGCACGTGCCGAGTTGTACTCCTGTTTTCAAACAACTTTCAATAATCCTTTTTCTTCTTGTTTTTTTCTTTCTTTTTTTTTCTTTTCGTTTACGTGACAGTTGGTAACAGATAGAAAAATTCGAACCTGCTATGGGTGGTGTAGGGATATAGCACGCGTCACGGAATGACGAGGACCCGGGTTCGATTCCCGGCCATAGCTTTACTTTTCGGATTTTTCTGTGTTCGAATTGACAATATTTCAATTTTTTAAGTGCTACTTTTTATTGTCTGGCTGGAAAGAGCGCACAAATTTAAGACACCCATATTTTTTTATATTCGTGAAAATCTTGTATTTTCGTGGAAAAATCCATTTAAATCGTTGCTCAAGCAGAAAGGACGTAAGTAACAAACGTCAAGTATTAGCGAAATGACGTCACTGCTTTGTTTCGTTCACTTAAAAAAACGTTGAAATAATTACATTAATTGACCGCCAAAACCTGTGCTTAAATACTTTGAGAGTGAATGCAGTTGTCACTGTCGATGAACGTCAAAACGAGCTGATAAACTCAAACAGAATACTTCACAAAAAATATGATTATAAATGAAAACTTGCAAAAATATTATCATTATTGCCCGGCAAACAGTTATCTAGTGTTCCCGATGCCAACAAAGCCGAGCGGTGTGCGAATGTCCGTCAGCTGTCAGTAGTGTTTGTGTTGTGAAAGTTGTAAATGTCAAAGGGAAACCCGGAAGACAAGGTTTTTTATAATGGCAGTATTGGACCGGCCGCTGGACGTCATTTCCTGTTTTACATATTTTGCTCATTTTTCCAAAAAATACTGTACGAAAAAATCCAAAAATGTATTTTTTGTGTTCTACAAGTGTTTCTCTCGAAATGGTTTTTGATTTATGAATATAAAGAAATTTGAAATATTGTCAATTTTCAGTGTCGTTTAAAAATTAACTTTTAGTAATGTTATTAAAAAAAATCTGTCTTGATTTCTTTCTTTCTAATGTAAAATGACAGGTTATTCTGATATGAATACAGCGATAATCGTCTGACAATGTTAAATCTGTCGGAATTCCTTGAGCGCCCCTGGTCAATTGATTCTGGGAAGGTGAACGAACAACTACCCTCATTTTCTAAAAAAAAAACAATTTCAATTCAACTGTAGCTCAGAAATAGATCCGAAACTGTTGGACAATTATCCGATTGATTAAGTTCGAGTAATCCGATATTTTACATTAATATCATCTTATTAAAATTAGTTCTCATAACTAGATATTTAACTTCTGGTACAAAAAGGTTTTAATATTAAAAAAAAAGAAAAAAGAAAAAAGAAAATGAAATATATAGTACCTCCTATTATCACATATCAACTACTTATGCTATCGATAGGTGATAGACAAACTCCGCTTCCCGACGAAACAAGAAGCCCAGCTGAAGAACGAAGTGGCCATACTCCAGAACCTGTCCCACCCTGGTGTGGTAAACCTGGAGCGAATGTTCGAGACGCCCGAGCGAATATTCGTCGTCATGGAGAAGCTGAGAGGGGACATGCTGGAGATGATCCTCAGCCACGAAAAGGGACGGCTCACGGAAAGGACCACCAAATATTTGGTTGCGCAGGTATGCTGGAGTGTTGACAAAGTGATTATTTTGGCTGGGGCGACAGACTCGGCCACAGAAGCGAGAGAGAGAGAGATTACGTGTCTTTATAAACAAATATCTTTGTTTTTTTTTTTTTTTTTATTCTTTAATTTAAGGAGCTTGGTCGACAAACGATCACGCCGCTCCATACGTTATCCTAGAGATACAAATTAACTTAGTTTATAGGTTGCATGCAGAGTTTATACATCCTATATAGACGTTTGGCTTCGTCTGATGTCGGATTAGCCAACGCAGTGTTACAAGCACCTATGTCGTAGGTATAACGGTGAGGTCCAGTCCGCACACACTCCATTAACACATGGTAAACGTCTTCAACTACCCCACACTCAGTACAGTTGGGAGTGTCGGATTTCCCAATCAAAAATTTAAATTTACTAGTTGGAATGTGTCCGGAGCGGAGTCTCATCGCCATCACCAGTATCAATCGCGATTGGGCGCAATTGCTTATCCATGGAGACTGCAAAGGCTCTGGTTGTATTGTTTTATACCAAATGCCCTTTTCCTGAGATCGTTGGTCAAAAAACTCTTTCCATAACATATCTTTGTTGAATTTAGTTCTGAAAGGAGATCTCGTAGTTTAGTAAATCCTTCTCTCGTCCCTGGTGAGCAGTAGATGTTCCACGGGAGTTTGTAATTGTGTCGTACAGACACATCATTCACACAGATGACGCTTATTTATCTGTCTCTTTGTCATTTTTCTAACAACTTCACTTTTCAAACTCAGCGTGGAAGCAGTTTTATTTTTGCCGAGGAAACATGTATGTATGTATGTATTTTATTTGTATGACGTCAAAGTTGAAAATCGTCTGAAGGCACGCCCATCTGTCAAGTGTTAACTCCAAGTAATCTTACTGTGGGTTGTCAGATCCTGGTGGCGCTGAAGCACCTGCACGCGAAGAACATCGTGCACTGCGACCTGAAGCCCGAGAACGTGCTGCTGTCGTCCGACGGCGCGCTGCCGCAGGTCAAGCTCTGCGACTTCGGCTTCGCGCGCATCATCGGCGAAAAGTCCTTCCGCCGCTCCGTCGTCGGCACGCCCGCCTACCTCGGTCAGTACCTGACCCTATGGCTACTCAAGGAAACCATTTTCTATCCCCCTCTCAGCCTTTTGGAGATACTTCATTCATGAACACAAAACCAACAAAACAAACCATACAAACCAAACAAATGTGACGGAGCGCTCTTGGCCCGGCGTGTGGGGGAGGGCGACTCGTCACGTGACCTTCGGTGCTGGGCACTGCGAGGGTCTTTTTGTTGTTGTATATTCTTTGATTCTATCAGCCTGGGGTAGCCTATGGGGAGTGTGGAACGAAAACAAGGAGACGGGCTCAGTAGGCCTTTTATTGGTACTTAACTAATCTAGGTTATATGTACAAAAGGGAACTTAACGACTAAGTCTACGAGCTAGGGTTTCTTATGATTAAGGGCGGTTGCGATGCTCGGGAGCCTATTCGGGGCAGGATCGGGATGCGGTGGTTGGTGCGGGTAGGAGACCGCCGGAGTGTGTGGTTCAGGATCCTCAGGCGCGCCCTGGGACTCCGGGGCACGCGCTGGAGGAAAGAAACGGAGGTCCTCAGGCGCGCCCTGGTGCTCCGGGACACGCGCTGGAGGAAACGGGACGGAGGCCCTCAGGCGCGCCCTGGTACTCCGGGACACGCGCTGGAGGAGGCGGGAACGGAGGCCCTCAGGCGCGCCCTGGTACTCCGGGACACGCGCTGGAGGGAAGGAACGGGATTCCTCAGGCACGCCCTGGGGCTCCGGGGCATGCACTGGAGGAGGGAACGGGAACCTCAGGCGCGCCCTGGTGGTCCGGGACACGCGCTGGAGGAAGGATGATTCACTCGGAGTTGGCCCCACGCGACACAAACTGGTAGCCGGTCTGCATCCGCGCGGCGCGCTCCAGCGAATGAATGTGTAGCGCCGCGTGGTGCCTTATATACTATCGAAGTGGCGGGGCGCGCGGGGGGCGGGGCGGCCGCCGGCCGCTGCGAGGCATTGTGACGTCACGCGGCGGTGCCGGCGCTGCTGACGTCACACTCTCCTCCCCGTCTCTGGGATTTTTGCGTCTGTAAAAATCACCAAATGGTCAGCTTCTATATAAAATATATATATCCGGGTCCTCATATGTGCCTGGTTTTTCTGTGCCCTTTACGTTTTTTTTTTTTTTTTAATCATTGAATGATGCCTTTCAGCGAAACAATGCGGGTTCTCGAGGATTACGTGCTGGGGTTGGTGCCTAACGGCCGGTATAATGGCTTTTAAACTGGTAATATGGGACTTCGGGAGCTACCAGGCTCTTGTCTATTAAAGGGATTATAAGTATTATAACTGGTTTTCCCATCTATTTATCAAGCGGTGGTTTACTTTCTATGTACATTTAACGGGTAAAAAAAAGGAAAATTGTAACCAGAAAGAAACTGGTTTTGTAATTAACAGTAATACAATAAATTATTCCTCTTCGTATAACTAAAAATAGCTAATAAGCGTGATTTATCACAGCAATCCTATAACAATAAAACAAAATAGAAAAAATATGAAATTAATTAGTCTTTAGGTATTACTGGACTCTTCAGGAGACAAACTTTTTTATGTCTTTCACGTGTGCCGTCATGATGCGTCTAGGGTTATTCTGGTCTTGTAATATGAATATTACCGGTGAGCGTTGTTCCGTAACTTTAAAGGGGCCCGAGAATTTAGGGGCTAATTTCGCGCAGAAATTCTTCGCTGCGTCGGATAAGGGGTAGTCTCTCTTGAGTACTAGGTCCCCCATTTCTGGTTTCCAATCTCTTCTATTTTTATCGTAATGACGTTTCTGGTTATTCGATGCGGATGATTGGTACCTTTGTACCAACTCATATAATTCCTCCATTTTGTCTTTACCTTGTGCGGTCGGGGTGGGGAATTGATTTTTGTCGCGCGGTAATCTTAGCTCTCGTCCGTATAGCAGGAATGCCGGCGAGTGCTTTGTCGATTCTTGCCTTGATGTATTAATGGCGAAGTTAAATTCTGATAGGTGTTGATCCCATTTCTTGTGGTTATCGGTAATGAATGCGGATATCATTGTTTCTAAAAATCGGTTCACTTTTTCGGTCGGGTTTCCTTGTGGTGAATATGGAGCTGTACGTCGGTGCTGTATTCCGTGTTTTCTTAATTCTTCTTCGAATTGTTTGCTTACGTACTGTCTTCCATTATCTGTTAGGAGTATGTTTGGCGAACCGTGTCGGAAAATTATGCATTCTCTCAATGCGCTTATTATACTGGCTGTTGTTGCTGTTCTCAACGGTTTTATTTCTGTCCATTTTGTGAATTTGTCGTGAAATACGATTATCCAGCAGAAACCTTTTGTCGAGCGTGGTAATGGACCGATTAAATCGGTGCTTACGATTTCCCATGGTTCTTTCGCGTTTTTGACATGCATTACGCCTGGTTTTTGCTCCTGCGACGGTTTGTGTATTTGACACGCTGTGCATTTGCGCACGTATTTTGATACTTCCCTGAACATGCCTGGCCAGTAATAACGCTGTGCCACTCTGCTTAGGGTTTTTGCGGTTCCCATGTGTCCTGCTTCTGGGGTGTCGTGGTTTTGTTTCACGATTTCTTGCCTGTCTTCGTTCGGTATGCATAGCTTCCATTCTGACTCTGGTTTTAGCTTTGTGCCATATGCGTCGTTTATGATTTTATTGTATAATTTGCCTTCTTTTATGCACCATTCCGGATTGTCTTTCGGGTTTTGTGTGACTTCTGTGTACTTTCTTCCGTACCATTGTCTTGTGTTGCTTATTGTTGCACAAACGGGGTTACGTGAGAGCTCATCTATTTTGCTCTGCATCTTCGGGTTGCGGGGATAGTACCTCTGTTGTACGGGTTCATTATGTTTTAACTTTATCTTATTGATCCATGTTTTTCCTTTTGGAGCTTTGTCGCATTCCTGGAATTCTTTATGTAGGCGGTTTTGCGGTTTTGTGTTTTTTCCTTCGGTTAACTGTGTTCTCGCTTTCGGTCGGGTCGTGTCGCTCGTTTCGGTTTCGCTCGGTTCGTGTCGGTCTGGTGTTCGCGCTTTCTTCCTGTTTTCTTTCTTGCTTTCTATCTTCAGTCCGATCCTTTTGATTAAATCAATTCCCAGGATCACTTCTTCGGCGTTTGGTAGTAAGAAGAATAAGTGCTTAAATTTTTTCCGGTCTATCTCTATCTTGATTAGTATTATTTTATTTACTTCTACTCTTGTGCCGTCGGCTAGGAATATTTCTTTCTTTTTGTTTATTACTGTTGTGATTCCTCTGGGCAGGTTGTCGAATACCTCCTTATTTATGTATGAAGCGGTGGAGCCTGTGTCTATTAACGCTTTGTAATTGTTCGTGCCTATAGTTACATGTGTAAACATGCGGTTGTCTTTGTATTTTTCTTGTCCCTTTGTACACGAACTTTTTTCGTTTCTTCCTCTTCGACAGCAGTTTCTGCTCAGTTTTCCCAGCATACCACACGTGCTGCAGAAAATTTTCTGTGCGCTCTTGCACTGTTTCGCGTTGTGACCTGTTTTCCCACAGTTCCAACAGCATGTTTTCGGGTCGTATTTATCCTGGACTAATTTTCTCTCGGTATGCTTTGATGCTTCGTAGTTTCTGGTATATTGCCTGCCTCCTTGATATTGCTCTGTTTTTCTTGTGTATCGGACGAGGTTGATTTGTTCATATTCTTTTGCTTGGTTTAACAGTTCTTTCAGTGATTTGAATTCATTTCTTTTTATGTAGTACTTGTAGTTCGAATTCATGTTTTCGTATATCCTTTCTAGACTTTCGGTTGTTGATAACTTGCCATATCGCCTTATCAGTGTCTGGATATCGGTCATATATGTAACAAAGTTTTCTCTGTACCTTTGCTTTCTGAATATGATTTGCTCTTGTAAGCTGTTCTCGTAATTTCCTTGACAGTGATGTACCTTAAAGTCTTCGGTGAATTCCTCCCAGGTATCCCAAGATTCGTGGTTGTTTCTGTACCATGACAGAGCTTTGCCTCGGAAATATTTGGGTAATAATTTTAACAGTCTTTCCTTTTGCAATTCGCTTGTGTCGGCCAGTTCTTCCAACCTTTCTAGGAATTCTACGGCGTCTTCTCCTATGTTGAACGATATTCTCCATTCTGGTATCGGGTGAGTCATGTTCATTGTTTCTTCGGTTTTGTCTTCTACTTTTCTTTCTCCCTGTGGTGCGTCTTGTTTCGTCTCGTTCTCTTTGTCTGTGCTCTTTTCTTTCAGTGCTTCTTTTAGGATCCTTCGTAGACTGTCTACTGTTTGATCCTCGGTTTCTATATTTCTCTCCTGTAACTCTGTTATCAGTTCGTCTTTCTTCAGTTGGTGAACCCAGGACGTCATTTGGCCATTCGTGAACACCTACTTTTCTGTTTTATCTGGAATGCGGTATTTTTGACTAAGCGACTGATTTCTGGTAAAAAAAATGCGGAACCCTGAAACTCCCGGCTGTTTTACGTTGGGCGCCAAATGTGACGGAGCGCTCTAGGCCCGGCGTGTGGGGGAGGGCGACTCGTCACGTGACCTTCGGTGCTGGGCACTGCGAGGGTCCTTTTGTTGTTGTATATTCTTTGATTCTATCTGCCTGGGGTAGCCTATGGGGAGTGTGGAACGAAAACAAGGAGACGGGCTCAGTAGGCCTTTTATTGGTACTTAACTAATCTAGGTTATATGTACAAAAGGGAACTTAACGACTAAGTCTACGAGCTAGGGTTTCTTATGATTAAGGGCGGTTGCGAAGCTCGGGAGCCTATTCGGGGCAGGATCGGGATGCGGTGGTTGGTGCGGGTAGGAGACCGCTGGAGTGTGTGGTTCAGGATCCTCAGGCGCGCCCTGGGACTCCGGGGCACGCGCTGGAGGAAAGGAACGGAGGTCCTCAGGCGCGCCCTGGTGCTCCGGGACACGCGCTGGAGGAAACGGGACGGAGGCCCTCAGGCGCGCCCTGGGACTCCGGGGCACGCGCTGGAGGAGACGGGAACGGAGGCCCTCAGGCGCGCCCTGGTACTCCGGGACACGCGCTGGAGGAGGCGGGAACGGAGGCCCTCAGGCGCGCCCTGGTACTTCGGGACACGCGCTGGAGGGAAGGAACGGGATTCCTCAGGCACGCCCTGGGGCTCCGGGGCATGCACTGGAGGAGGGAACGGGAACCTCAGGCGCGCCCTGGTGGTCCGGGACACGCGCTGGAGGAAGGATGATTCACTCGGAGTTGGCCCCACGCGACACAAACTGGTAGCCGGTCTGCATCCGCGCGGCGCGCTCCAGCGAATGAATGTGTACCGTCGTGGATCATCTCACACGCCTCCCCGCGCGAAGCGCGGGGGGGTGTGGGGAAGACTTCACAGGGCCCAGCCCTTTAAGTCGGTAGCTGTCGCGGTCCATGGCTATGGGCCGGTCGTTTCCCTGCTCTATTGGCAGCGTCGGGCTAGTGCCCGGTGGTCTCTTCTTCTTCTCGCAGGTGCTCGGCCCACATCCTTTCGGCGTGGGCGGCATCGTCTGCGAGGAGTTTGTAGAATGCCAGGGTCCCCCTTGGCGGCATCAGGTCGTCGTCGTCGGTACCTGCCGATCCGACGGGTGGGGTGACAGGCGGCTCGTCAGCCGACTGCTTGGCTTCTTCTTCGTTTGGCCCGGCGGGCGTCCTTTCCCTCTCGGGTTGGGACGGCCTCTGCCTGGCTCTTCTTCTGCTCCTTGGTGTGGTGGTTTCTGCTGATCCCCCCGGAGTGGAGGCCTTTCGCGAGGGGGGCGTGTGTTCGTCGTGGGTAACGAGCGTCTCTGTGTTGTGGATGCTTTCGTGGCTGTTGTTCTGCTTCGTGATGCGGGCCCGCGTTCCTGTATGTCTGCTCCGTGCCTCCTTGCGGAACACGGGGCACCCCACGTGGTTCGCAGGATGAGGGCCTCCGCAGTTGGTGCACGTGGCCGGCTCCTCCCTCGGCCTCGTGCAGTCTCTTGCGGCGTGCGGACCTCCGCACCGCACGCAGGCGATCATTCGGTGGCAGTGCTCCGACGAGTGCCGGAACGCTTGGCAACGATGGCATTGCGCAGGGCCATCTCTGCCTCGCCAGGCTTCTATTTTGACGCCTGGCATGTACAACAGTTCGTTCACTGCGTAGATGTCGGCGTTGGCTGCTGGCGCTCCGGCGATCTGCACGTAGAAGATACATCCAGGCCTGCCGCTTCTTGCCTGGATGCACTTCGCGTACTCCGCCTTAAAGTTGAGAGCGCGTAGGGCCCTCAAGATGTCCTCCGGGTCTGTAGATGGTGGTAGGCCTCGGATGGCCACCTTGAGGGCTTGCTGCTGGTGTGGCGTGAAGGTGAACCATACCACCCGCGGGTCGGTCACCTGGGCCTCCTTCAGGTATTGCGCGACTATGGAGTGCTCTTCGTCGCTGCGCGGGACGAAGCGCACGCCGTCACCATAGGGCGCTGCTGCTGGGGCGTGACCCAACTTCTTGGCAATCGCTGCCAGGTGTGTGGGCCAGTTGGGCAGCGCTTCGGCGATCAGTGGCCGGAGGCGCTTGCATGGTTGCTGTGGGCTGGTTTTGGCGTTGGGGACGCCGTTGCTGTGTTCGGGCTTCGGTGGCGGCGGTTGCTGCTTGGCGGCCGCGCGCGCGTATGCCGACTTGGTCGTCGGTGGCGGCGGTGGAGGGGGCGATGTTGGCGGCGGCTGCTGCTTGGCGGCCGCGCGCGCGTACGTCGACGAGGTCGTTGGCGGCGGGGTGGGCGGCGGGGGGGGCGGCGACGGCTGCGGCCCCGGGTTGCCGGCGGTTTGTTGGGCCGTTTCAGGCGGCTTGTTGTCCTCCTGTTGCGGCTGGTGCTTTACGGGCGGCGTTGGCGGCGATGGCTGTGGCTGCTGGGCGGTGGGGTCGGGGGCCCCCTCGCTAACGGGCTTCATTGCCTCGATGTTCTCGTATAGGCTGGCTTCGTTGAAATTTAGATACGACCGGATCCACCGCATGAGTCCCGGCGAAAAGCGGACCCCCCCGTCAAGCAGCCAGGTTACCAGTTCCAAATCATGGTCGTGGTAACTCTGTTGCAGTCGGAGGGCGGAATTCACTTCGCTCAGCAGTGGTTCCGGCGTATCGTCTGCATTTTTTGCGGCGGCTACGAATTTGCTCCATTTTGTGGCGGGTAGCTTGTCATCCTGATCAGGACGACTACCCTCCGCCTCCGGAGTGGCATTTGAGTGCGTCGGCTGTGAATTGGTCGATGGGGGTAGTTGCGATTTTACTCGCGGTCGACTACCCTCATTTTCCTCGGCGTCTTTTTGCGCGGTGTTTGTTGCCGCGCGGGGTGCGGGGGGCAGCTGTGTTGCGTGCGGCGCCGTCGGTGGCGGCGCGGACGTCGCGGGCTGCTTCCAGACGGGCTCCTCGTGCTCCTCGTGCGGAGTTCGAGTGCCCTCCGGTGTAGCTGCTTCTTCGGTGGGTGTCTGCGGGTGGTTTACGCCGTGCGGGGGACGGCTACCCGAGGTAGTGGCGGCAGATTCGGAAGTTGCGGGTAGTCGCTCGCCTTTCGGTTTGCGTCTACCCGCGGGTGTCTTGAGCTTCATGGCGCGAAGCGGGCTCGTCGGGGGCAGTGTGGCTGTGCGTCGCTAAGCATCGGACCGCGCATGCGGTCTCCGGTGCAGGCTCGTTGAGTAGGGCGTTCCCCGCCGACAGAGTCGGGTCCGCAACCACGGAGTCTTTCCACCAGGAAAGTTCGCGGTGTGCAGAGAAGAGTTGGGCGACCGAGCACAGGAAGGGATCTCGTAGGCGCACACTGGACAATCCTGAATGAATGTGTAGCGCCGCGTGGTGCCTTATATACTATCGAAGTGGCGGGGCGCGCGGGGGGCGGGGCGGCCGCCGGCCGCTGCGAGGCATTGTGACGTCACGCGGCGGTGCCGGCGCTGCTGACGTCACAACAAAGAACACAAGTGCAGTGATATACACGCATCAGCTCAAAGAGCTGCTAGTGTATTATTTTAAATAATAATAATGAGTCTTGGAAGGAGGATGACATAAGTGTTCTGTGTCGGACGAGTGACAAATTTATAAAAAAGAATGTGCGGGTAGTTCGAAAAATTCTCACAGTTACAAGACATTGATAGCCGCCTCTTCAGTCCCTTGGAGACCTTGGACATCGTAGCGTGTCCGAAACGTCGAGGTAAGTAATTAAAAAAACACCGGGTAGCACTCCGGGAGTGCCAGCAGAAGTGAAAACTACACACACGTACACTCGCGCAAAAAATAGTTATTTGTGTCACAAGGGAGCAAAATGATGTATTTACGGCGAGGGCGCTACATTGAATTTATTTATTTATTTATTCATGACAAATTTGCACCTTAAAAGCTAGAGCCAAAACGGCACAAACTTACAGATTAACACAGAATAGCTATATTTATAACTATCTACTAAACATATGAAATTAAATTATTTTTAACTTATAGAGCTCTCAGGCATCTGGCCTTCAGCCACCCTCTTGCACTCTGTCATCAGCCGCCCTATTGCACAGGCAAACAGGTCTACGTGCGGCGCCGCCGCGAGCACAGAGTTGAATCCAGAATGTAGCGAAGGATTCTACATTCCAGAGCGTAATGAGGGATTCAAGTGTTAACGCCCAAGATGAAAATAATTTTGCTCCCGAGTGGCTCATACAACTTTTCACACCGAACATTTTAAAACTTGAAAAAAAGGATTCTTAATATAATTACAGAGCTACCAGCATAGAAAATGGCGTGGTTTTACAATTATTAACTTCAAAAAATTGCATTTTCAAAAAACTTTTATAAAAGCCTTGAACAGAAAAGTTGCACTGATCCCTCTCGACAGGGAGCAAAGCTTACTTTTCTGAATGAGAGGTGTGAAAAAAACTTTTTTTCTACACGAGATTCGAACTGCGGTCACTTAGAGAACTACTGTTAATCCACACCTTATACCACTAGGCCAAACGCATATACGTTAAAGCGACAAAATTAACATACACTTCAAAAATCGAACGCGACTACCTTGTAGGGACGGGAGTTCGGAGTAAATGAGAGGCTCAAGTGCGGTTCACGAACTCAGGTTTATTAGGTGGAACCCAACGGGTAGCGATTAAGACATAAGCGTAATATTAATAGAAAATATTCATGTTTTTTTTCATGGCTTCCATTAAAAGCTCATTTACGAAATTTTCAAATAACTATAAAACCAACTAAGGTTGACTGGAAGAGATCCCTTAAAGGGATAAGTCCGCCTTTGTGCATGTATCTCAGTGTCTGTCAATTGTATTTCTCTTGTTTATTTTGCACAATAAAGAGTTTATATACATACATACATACTAACCGAGATATAACCTATCAGAGATTTATCTCTATCTCTTTCTGGAAAAACGAAATTTTAATGGAGTTTATATATGGGCGTTGTGACAAATGACTTGACATGTCATATCGGATCTCTTTCTAATCGCTGACTAATCTAGTTTAAGGGCCTGTTTCACCACTTCTTAACTGTCAGTTATCTATGATTCCGTCTCTATTTGTTACTACGAAACAGACAGAGACGTCGTCATAGATAACTGACAGTTGATTGGTGAAACACGCCCTAAAACTGTAATATTTTCCGTATTTCTTGACCGATATTACTTCTAATTTCACTTTTCGTCATCACTTCTATTTTCATATTTTGCTAAGAAATGTAATGTTTTTTAATGCTTACTCCCTATTGATGGTTGCAGCCCCGGAGGTGCTCCGCAACAAGGGCTACAACCGTTCGCTGGACATGTGGTCGGTGGGCGTGATCGTGTACGTGTCGCTCTCGGGCACGTTCCCCTTCAACGAGGACGAGGACATCGGCGAGCAGATACAGAACGCCGCCTTCATGTACCCCCCGCAGCCGTGGCGCGAGATATCGGCAGAAGGTGAGCGATACCCGCCGTATGCTAAGACACCTGATCCGTGCTCAATTTAAGGCTATCTTTTTGTATTTATTTAAGATGGTGCATCCCATCGTGATGGACTTTTATTTTCGTATTAAAGGGATAAAATACTATATCGCGTTTAATAAGAAAATAAAAGTTCATCACAATCAATTATTGCATCAGACACATTAATACACTAAAAACGAAGTGCACTACATTAAATTTCCGTGAAATAATCGTAAAAAAAACACAAAAATGCGACGTTGCCAGCTCAGTAGGGATAAACGCTCTTTTAATCAGCAAAATTTGTTTGTATTAAAACAGATGAGGCTAGAATGCAGTACTTTTTTGAGCTGCCGCATACGAGGGGTTAAAGATTACCATTTTCAAAGAACTGTCCTTGTGTGTGAACTTCCATGCTCAAAGAACTGTCCTTGTGTGTGAACTCCCATGCTCAAAGAACTGTCCTTGTGTGTGAACTTCCATGCTTAAAGAACTGTCCTTGTGTGTGAACTTCCATGCTCAAAGAACTGTCCTTGTGTGTGAAATTCCATGCTTAAAGAACTGTCCTTGTGTGTGAACTTCCATGCTTAAAGAACTGTCCTTGTGTGTGAACTTCCATGCTTAAAGAACTGTCCTTGTGTGTGAACTTCCATGTTCAAAGAACTGTCCTTGTGTGTGAACTTCCATGCTCAAAGAACTGTTCTTGTGTTGGAACTTCCATGCTCAAAGAACTGTCCTTGTGTGTGAACTTCCATGCTCAAAGAACTGTCCTTGTGTGTGAACTACCATGCTCAAAGAACTGTCCTTGTGTGTGAACTTCCATGCTCAAAGAACTGTCCTTGTGTGTATGTAAACCAATGTATTTTTTGTATTGAATGAATAAAAAACTAAACTAAACTATTCACGTAGAACGACACGCTGCCGTCACTCAAGCTAGAGTGATATGTCATCTTATCGCGATAGGGTTTTATGGTGGCACGTGAATATATTTTACTAACGGTATCAGTTGCGTTTCTTCTCGCGCAGATGGTAAAAGCCCTTCAAGGGAATCTGCGAAAATTGTATGAATCATTTTATAAGCGATGTGGCGAAAAATCCATCACTATTTTGATTTCCCTTTCCACTTCCACATCTACGCCCACAATCATGCTAAACGTGACCTTTAGGGCTCGTCACCTCGGGCTCCGTCTACCCAGTAAGGGATAAACACGTGATTTATGTATGTATGTAGTGTAGGAGCCGATGTAACGTTTGAACGTGTCGGCAGCGATCGACCTGATCAACAATCTGCTGCAAGTGAAGCAGCGCAAGCGGCTGAGCGTGGACAAGTCGCTGGCGCACGTGTGGCTGCAGACGCGGCAGGCGTGGGAGGACCTGCGCGCGCTGGAGCGCCGCGTCGGCCGCCGCTACCTCACGCACCCCAGCGACGACGCGCGCTGGCCCGCGCCCGCCGAGCCCGAGCTGCTGCCCGCCGCCAACCGCGACCCGTGACCACGGTGAATACTACCTCGCACGCCGAGCAGCCTGAGGCATAGGACCGATGCACGTTGCGGATCGAGCTAACGCATGTCGCCTCGGCTCGATCCGCAAAACATGGCTCGGCTCGAGGCGCCGAATCGGCCTCGGCTCGCGAAGCGCCTCAGGTTGAGGCAGCGTCTCCACTTGCGCAGCTTCGGAGCGAGGCAGCCGCTCAGCCCGAGGCTGCCTCGAGTGGATACGCGGCTTAACACGCGCTCCGCACGGCGCAGTACCCACTCATAAAGATTGGTCTTCTCGGCTAATTTCGGTTTCGTAGAGCGTTGTCTCGCTCTCGCTTACGCGACGCCGATTCTCTCTTTCCAAAGATCGGATTGAAATCTTTTTTTATCTTATTCATTTTATAAGCTCATCAGTTACTCTTTCACGTCAGAACGACTGAACAGATCTGGCTGAAATTTGCCGCAAAGATATACCGGTATGACACATGAGCTACTTTTATCCCGGATTAGTTATTGCGTTGTTCTCGCGGGACAGCAATAAACGAAGTCGAAACGAAGTCGAAAGCTACACGATTTGACGCTAGGGTTTTTGATGAATCCTGAAATAACTTGATACTTTGCGTTACTGACTTGTGGCATTTGTTGTTTTGCGCAGAGACAAGTCGGAGCGTGTAGGGGAGGTGCGCGCGCGCGGCCGCCTGCTGCGCCTCAAGTGGAGGAAGCTGCTGCTGCGCGTGCGCTGACGCCCGCCGGCTGAACGCCGACCAGGACTTAAATAATTGTAATTTATACAAATGTTATTTATGACTTACGAGCTCGCTGTACTCAGCGTTGAGAATTTATCAGTTTATACTGTCTGAAATCTTTCTCCTACAAGGTTACATAATTCATTTTTATAATTGATTATGCTGTCATTAAGCAGAAACTAACCCCCTTATTCATATACCAACGCTCTATAGGCCTCTGCTAACTTAACAATCGATTGTCCTTTGAGTTAAAATAAGGGGGTAAGAATCTTCGAAGCGACCCGCGTCCAATATTCATAGGAGCTACAGCTATACAGCTGCTTGCTGAACCTTAAGTCGCGGTTTTAGTTAAGTTAGCTTATCCCAGTGAAACGATTGGTCGCTCTTACTGACAGAACAGCCCGAAATTTGATATCCATAGCTCTAAAATTAGCGAATCAACATTTTTCAACTAGTTCTGGGAATTAATTCCTATAGTCTGGCAGATAAACCACTGCAGCCATATGACACTTTCAGTGTTGTCAGTTTTTGGCAAATATTAAATAGTGATGTGACTTAGTGAGTGAATGAAAGAATGAACGATGTAATGAAATTAATTTGCGTCATAAATGAGAATTTTTAAAGCGTATTTTAATAAAATGGTTTGTTCAATAAGGTTTTTTTGGATGTTTTCTAGTTAGTAGTGTAAGAGCGCGATTTGGAAATGTGCGGAAGCATGTCAAATCAGTTACCAGTTTTCAACTCATTCCCCATTTTGCCATAAATAAAACAACAATTATCACATTAATATTTTTTTCTACCTTTGTACTTTTACTTAAAAACTTAAATTATTCCGAATCAGTTTCACTGCTGCTGTCACTATTTACGTTTATTACAAAGTCATCGCACATTTTATCTACTATGTTAATATGGACCTTGAATGCCTCAAAAGTATCGCGCTTATTTTGAAATATACTAAACTACGAATGTGACATTCATAAAATATTTCGTTCGTTCAATAATCAAATCATTCATTACGTGACCTTAGTCGAGCACTAGTGAAATAAATGTGGTATCATTATTTCGTAAAATGACATTTGGAAGTGTCATCTGGCTGCAGTGGTTTAGCTGCCAGACTATACCTACTAACGAGTTGATACAGTTTATTTTTTATGAAATCATTAATATTCATCATTAAAGTACATCGATTTTTTGTCGATTCTGAAAAAAAAACGAATCGTTTTAAAGTTTTGGTTGTCTAATTGCATTCCTACATGGGTAGCCGTTTTTACACTAGAATTAATTGTTTCGTTTTTAATTTGTAATTTATTTATATGAGAATTTTAATTGTAATTATTAACATTAGATGTAAGAATCAATGTTGCTCGTGAGACGCGAATGGTTAAATGTTTGTTGTGAACAAAATAGTTTAAGGATGTTTACGCAGTTGTTACATTTTGATTTCCTTGCGGGCGCGCCCTCGCGCGCGACGCAGACAATAGCGTACTGCAAGATACCATTTTACGGGGTACGTGTTAAGTTTATGCCAATCGCTCATATCGTAGTCAATTTGTTGGGTGAAGTTCTTTGTGTGTTGTAATTTGTTGTGCAGCGTGCTGGTTCCGTCGCCTCCAAACGGATTCCTCGTTTGAGCGGGCTATTGGAGCCGATCGATAACAATAAGTCTCGGTGTATGCGTGTACTCGTTTCCTCTAACATACCTCGATGTTTCTACTCTTTCATATTAAGTCTACGCCTAGTCTCTAAGAACTATCCTATTATCTAAGTTACACTATCTATGCAACCATACTTGATGGTTTTAACTTTTAATATTTCTTTAGGAGCTGCACTTAGTCTAAATTTCTATGAAACTAATGTGTGGATCTGTGACAGGAAGGTAGACTTCGTAACATAACGGCCTAAATCGACTTAAAATTAGGTAAGATTTAGTCAATAACGGGGCTAGGGCAGCTGCCTGCGACTTGACACACCGTCAGCAGACCCTACTCGCGCTGCGGCGAGAATGGCTCAACACAGTACATACTGTTCTTTCATCCTCGCTGACGCGTCTAGAAGTGTATTCCTTAGTCGACATCTGCTAGCCAAATTAAAAAAACATCACAAGAATGAAATGGAAGACCCCAACAACACTTAGTGATAGGTAATTAATAGCGTTAAGAATAAGGTGAATTATTACAAGTTTCACAACACAATTTCAAATTATCGTATTCGTTTCTAACGTTGATTGCGAACTGTGCCAACGGTTTTTGATTGTTTTGTCTTGAATTTTACGTATTGTCACGTATATATTTCAATAAATTTATATTATATTAAAATATATTTTGGGAGTATTTCCCGCGGTGAAGAGAGAATATTTAACGGGGTTTTACGGGTGTTATCGGTGCGATGGAGGGACCTTAGTGTAAGATGTATACGCGTCCGGCCTGGTGGATTGTTATATATGTATAGAGTACTTATAGACCACGTCTGCTGTGTTGCTGTTGCTGCCCTCTATGGCTTTACTACGTCACAAATATACTTTACTCATATGTCTATCTACATAATTACGAGTTTAACTATGCGTAGTCATTCCAGTACTGTTTTTTTATACTGTGATTTTATTTTATACATTTTTACTTTATCATTTATATAAACTTTGCAATGCAAGCTTCCATTTTCTGTGATCTCGTAGGAACATGTTTTGATAAATTTTATTTATATATTTTAGCATTTTCATTATCTGTAAGAGTATTTTAAACTTGACTTTACATCTCTCTTTTTTTAAATGCTATATTACAATGTAAGTGTTGACATTACAGTAGTTTTTTAATGTTAGGAATGATTTTATACTTGAACTATCCGAGCTATTTCTCTGAGAGCTTTATACTAACTGTATTATTGTTTTAAACTTTTAAATTATATGTATACAATTTCAACCGGTCTATCTTCCAGTTATACATTTTAGTGCAAATAAATTTGGACCAACCCTGAAGCGTAAGTTAGGAGTAAATACGATGTTTAATGTTGCGAATTATTTTAGTAAGTAGAACAGTGTCAAATTGTAATAAATTATTATGGTAGCATTATGCCTCTCGAAGAACAAAAAGCGACAATGCTGTGCTTTAGCGCGAGTCATACTTGATATTAGCATATTTTCAAACAGTGTCCAACATGAGCCAAAATAAAGTGTCAATTTGTAATTATCATTTGTGCAGCTATAGAAATCGATAATATACTAGATTATTACTACAATAACGCAACCATTAGTTAGTATAAAAATAAAACTGGCTAAAACATAACAACTATACCTAAACATAATAAATATCATGCATAATATTTGATATTTTAATAATGCATGGCAAATTATATTACAAATCGGTGATTGTTGATATAAAGGGAGCTCTGTGTCGCGTTGTCATATACATCTAAAATAGAAGCATGGCGGCTGGTGCTCGCCACTGTCGCTCGTTCCTATTTTCAAATGAATCTCTGAAGCATCATTTTCCAACTTGGCAGTTGTCGAAAAGTAGTTACTTAATGTTATGGTCTTTGGTTCTGAACAATTTTATAACGCCTTAGCCTTATTAATTTCTACATAATTCTTGGAAGCATCGCTTTAATAAATCAGTTCGGAAATAAATGCGAAAGAGTAACATGGGCCCCACAACTTCATATGGCAACACCAGACAGAGCGGCCTCTCGATGTTGTAGGGTAAGCGGTTATTTGTGACAAGAGCGATTTACAAGTGTGTTACTATTACATATTTAAATAATAAATGCCGTTTTGGATAACCAAGTGTTTAATTCCTGCCTATACTTCTACGGCCACCGAACTAAAATGACGTTATGCACGCAGCAAATTGTATCCTATTGTGCATGAAATAGCGTACATTGCTTTGTACTACATTTTAACAGTTAAAAATATTTCTCGCTCTGCTGACGAGACCGACTTATTTTCAAGAGCATGGAGCAAGTAATCGCCCAGATACCTCTAATGCGAGAAACGTAATAAGTACATCTAATACCAGGTAGGTATCATTATATAAAATTCTAGTAAAATAATTGTCTTATACGGCGTGGAATTTCATACCAAGCAATACCAATACATGTTATTTGGTTGAATCACAGCACCAGCCCTGCAGCAAGCAATGTGCTACAAAATATAAAGGTTAGCTGAACGTGTCCCGTGTCTAACGGTGATTTACCAACCGAGCCGTGACATGTCACACGACAGTTCACATCCCAAACGAGCCGTCAGTCGTCATGCTTCTGGCGCTGATGCTGCTCGCGCACGCGCAAGCCGAGTGGGTCGAGATCACTCAGCTGCGCAAACCTTCCAGAGTAATGCACAAGCCGGCGCTTCCCACGCCAACCACCGAACTCTACACTGAACAAATAACACGCCCGCAGTTCTCGACGGAATCAGCATGGATTTCAAGTGACAACAGAAACAGGGTGTACATTAACCACACCTTAGAACACCACAAACATTGGAGTAAAGGTGTCGTTCACAGAGTTCCCAACCTAGGCAATGTGAAAAGAATCTACTTAACTACGCAAGAGCCCGCCAGATCGAAGTATGAAGAAACTGATCTAAGTATTGAATTTTCTAACGCGTACACCAAGAGGAATCCTTTTAATAAATATGAAGAAAGAATACCCGAATTCGTAACAAAGGAGGAAACTTTTGAAGATGATAACACAGAAGAAGTTCATTTTGTGAGAAAACTACCTGAAGACACATGGGCTCAGAAAAAAGCGACTACAACTAAAAGCAACGCAAACAAATCTGTTAAGCCTATTAGAAGAGTTGACACTGAGGAGACTGAGCCTGTTGTAAGTGAAAATCATGCCAAAACTCAGAATAGTAAGAGACCCCATAATAAACCACCAATCGAAAATGATGCCAAAGTGAACACAATGGAGAATGTGTTGAAACTTGTTAAAGTCGTCGCAGACACGATAACGAAGAACACGCGAAAGAGTTTCGGTAGCAAACTGCGGTACTTAGAAGACCTCAAAGATACAATTATGGTGAACATAGGTGAGATATAAAGGCAAATATCGATTACTCTCGGATTCGATTTCATAAATTATAAAGCAGATGCGTACTTACCTGTAGGTACGATGCTGACCGGGGAGTCATCGATAGATTATTCGGGTGAATTTTGAAATAAATGTAAAAAAAATTATGATTTGGTCTGCCTTCCACGAATAATATCTATTGCCTCACAGTTAATGGCAGTTTAACGATTAACTACTTACCTGGTTATGTCAAGAGAGCATTGTTGAAAACAAGCGTTAAATATTAGTGGGTAACATGCTTGCAGTTTGTCGATTATATCTTGAGTTTATCTCATACCTATTGTGAACTAAGTACCTACCGTATATTACAGTCGCCAAATTGCCGTAGCTATTGGTAAGGCATAATGTAAAAGTGAGCTGTATTTTTACCAGAGGACCGCATAGAATCTCTGTACCCCGACGACTCTGGAGGCGGTGAGGCGCGCCGGCGACGCTGGGCACGATCGGCGGAGGCGCGCGGTCACGTCGAATTCCCGTCTTCCGAGAGCGCCCTCATGACTATATCCTTCCTCACCTTTGCTGTTTATCTCATTAAACTTGTTTTGGTAAGACGATTACTAACTTAAAAATAAAAATCGCCGCTGAGCGATTTAATAGAAATGTATCTACTGATAGGTACTTACCTTTTTCAGCAAGTGATTCAAACATATAAAAACAAGACGATGATGGTGGCGCCCGCAGTAGTTGCCATGGGAAGAGCTGCTAGTAGCATTCAGCAAACTACGAGCGCGAACAACTTTCAAAATAGCGTTAATTAATATAATTATATTTTTTATTTCTATGAAATAACGTTATTATTTTACTTCTCAAGTATTCAAGATATGCCGCCTACGGCAGCCATGTTCGAAACTTTTAAGTGCGTTTAATTTTTAGACTACTCTTGATTTCAATACTTTTCTTTTGTTTTTATTAATCTTTAATCCCTATTTTATTTTAATCAACTAATAGTCTAAAATATGAATTTATAAATATGTTTTTTTTTTCAAATTACATTGAATAAACATCCTAACACCATCAATGAATTTGTTGTAAAATCTGTATCAAAACGCAGAACCTGCTGTCATTTGTTTTGTTCGTGTCGCCATTATTTACCTAAGCCAAACCGTTCATTCGTTTCTCTACTATATCTTTCTAATCTGTGATTCATTTATTGATTTTATCAGATTTGATTTGATTTAGCGTTTTTTATGGTATGTGTGGAAAGACGAATCTCAGTTTTTAGTTTATTAAATAATTCAACAATGAATAACGCCACGGAGCAAATATTCTTACCTAGTTCCTCGGGTATCCAGGATCCGCCTAGCCTGCCAAAACCCTTGAATGGAGTACAGCCAGTTAATCTTGACAGTAAGTGCATCCAAACATTCTTTTATTTCATATATTCCACTTTCGTTGAGGACTGTTTTGTTTAACTTAAGTTAGTAAGTCATTTGTTTTATGTGGCGGTGCACTTTTATTTGTTTCAATTATAGTATCATAGACATAAACCATATTCAGTTAAATTGTTAATTTCTCGGTAATGAAAAAGATAACAGACGTAACAGTGGAATTTAATAAAAAAAACCCAAATAAATGTAAGTAGCAGTTACATTCTGGCAAACAAAACACAACAAACATTTCGGTAGAAATAAACTCAAAGTTTTGTTTCCCAGATATCAATATTATATTGTATTAGGGTGGATATATAAATAAATAAATTATGTGTCACTGTGTACAGGTGTGGAGGAGTTCTCAAAGGTGTGCCGCGTGTGTGCAGCCGTCTCGGAGTTAGTGATGCCCATCTTCAGCGGAGAGGGCTTGCAGAACAATCTTGCTGACAAGATACACAAGCATCTTCCCATAAAGGTACCAGATCAACGTAACACATTAATTTTTTTTTTATTTAATAAACAAAAGGTTACATTTTAATAAGCATACATTACATATAGTAGTAGTATAGTACAAAGAAGGTAAAAAAAGTTTAGTTTGAAGGCTGAGAGATTGGTCATATTCACAGTGAGTACTTAACTATATAAAAGAAGTTTTTATTTGTTTATTTATTATTTAGCCTTACAATTATTATATTTAAAATAATTCACTAGCAGCTCTTTGAGCTGATGCGTGTATATCACTGCACTTGACTTGAATTCAGAACTATATTGATTCTTTTTTTCATTTATTTAGAAACAAACAGTCTTACACAGTAGTATTACATTTTAGCTAAAGCTACAACTTCGTTTTATAAAAATAGACCTAAAGTTTCCTATAAAATAACAATGAGTACAGTTAACATTATCCAAAAGATATGAAACACATTATAACATATAACATCTACAATTAAACAATATTAACATCAGCACCATCCTGAGAGAGCCTATGTAATACACATACGTACATACATAAATAAAATAAGATAAAATAAAAAATAAAAAACCTACTTCAATAAATCTCTGATATATTTTTTAAATACAGCCAACGAGCTGCCAAATAAATCTGCACCCATACAACTTTCATTGTACAGCCTGCATACACGTCTTAGGTACGAGAATTGCGCGTGCCTGGTTCTATGTTTTTTAACACTGAACAACGCTTTATTGCGGCAACTGCGTTCGTTTCTCCGGGGGACACGAATTTTCACACCATTTAATAATTCAGGGGCATCTATCAGGTTATTGAGGATTTTAAAAAGAGTAAACAGATCGGTACACGATTGTCTGATGGTCAGAGGCTGGATGTTGTGACGCACCGCTGATGATATATAATCAACATATTGTCGGCCTGTTCTGAACTCCAGGGCCTTAACGAATCTTTTCTGCACCTTTTCTATTCTATCCTTATGGACTTGGTAATGAGGGTTCCACACGACCGACGCAAATTCTAGACGACTACGTACGTAGCTATTAAATAACAATTTATATGTAACTGATTGTTTGAATGGCTTTCCCACACGGAGAATAAATCCAAGCTGTCGATATGCCTTTTTCAAGATGTGGTCTATGTGAGGATTGAAAGTAAATTTGGAGTCCATAATGACCCCCAAATCACGTATCTCATGAACCCTGTTCAACTTATTGCTGCATAATTTATATTCATAAATAATCGGGTTTTTTTTCCTTGTAAACGTTATCACCGAACATTCTTATAATTCATTATAAGAATTAAGAATTATTGATTCCGTTTGTTCCTGAATAAACAATAAAAAAAAAACAATTTAGCAAAATTTCAATGAAATTCAGGTATTCTGTGTGCTCATTGGCAAGGGCCTCTGAGTCTTTGAATTTAAAAAAAATGTCGATTTTTTTTATGTTTTTTAAAACTTTATAGCATATTATATAATATCTAATTCAAAAAAATCTTAAAATATTTTTTTTAAATTAATTATAAGCAATTCAAAATTGATAAAATTTGAAATATGACCACTTGACCGGGAACGGGCCATGATTGGTCGCCATGGCTGTGACGTCACAATGTTAAAGCAATTTCACGACAGTACTGGGTTAACGGCTGATTTCACTAAAAATATCCGAAATTTAATACAAAAAATATCTGCTGAAGTTTTTTTTATGAAATAAGGTGGCAAACGAGCACGCGTATCACCTTATAGTAAGTAAATTTTTGTTTTAGTCATGTGTAGGTAGGTAATAAAAGCTTAATCCTGATAATGTTTCTGATTTATGTGAACTGGATTGATTTTACTGGACCTGAGATTTCACAATAAAGTACCTAAGTACAGTGAAAGATACTGAATCGCTTACCTACCACTGTGGAATTTTAACATACACCCTGCCAGAGATATTATTGCTAAATTGTACCTATTAGGTAGGTTACGCTAGATTTTGTGGTTGATAGGTATTTCTAGTTTTTTTTATAATCCCGTGGGATTGTATTATATATTCAATGGGAATTTTTGCGGGTGTAAGAGCCTAACCTTGTTCTAGGTAGGTACGTCCGGATCGCTAGGTACGGTACGGTCAACGTCAAAGATATCTTTACACTTTAGTACCTTGTCGTTGTAACTATATGTTTGAAGTTTCATATGAAGTTGTCAAAGTGCTTGGAGCGACAAGGCACTAAAGTGTAAAGATATCTTTGACGTCGACTGTACCAGCATCTTAGTAATCCTGCCGCCAAGCAGCAATGCTTGCGCTGATGTGTTCCGGGTGAGGAGAGTAAAACAGCCCGATTTTGGCATATTTTTTTAAATCCAAGATGGCGGAGGACATTTTGACACTATTGACACTTTGACACTAAAATATTGATGGGGGTCGTTTTTGAGTAATTTGGTGCTTCTGAGCCTGATTTTGACATACTTTTTTGGATTCAAGATGGCGGATGACATTTTGACACTTGACACTAAAAATGTTTATGGGTGTCGTTTTCGAGTAATTTGGTGGCTCTGAGCCCGGTGTTGGCATAATTTTTTGGATAAAAGATGGCGGATGACATTTTGACACTTATGCCACTAAAAATGTTTATGGGTGTCGTTTTCGAGTAATTTTGTGGCTCTGAGCCAGATTTTGACATACTTTTTTGGATCCAAGATGGCGGATGACATTTTGACTCTAAAAATGTTTATGGGTGTCGTTTTCGAGTAATTTTGTGGCTCTGAGCCAGATTTTGACATACTTTTTTGGATCCAAGATGGCGGGTGACATTTTGACTCTAAAAATATTTATGGGTGTCGTTTTCGAGTAATTTTGTGGCTCTGAGCCCGGTTTTGGCATAATTTTTTGGATTCAAGATGGTGAATGACATTTTGACACTATTGACACTAAAAATGTTTATGGGGGTCGTTTTCGAGTAACGTTTTACACTTTTTTGTGTTTTTTGTGTCAGTAATGTCAAAATGTCATCCGCCATCTTGGATCCAAAAAGGTATGCCAAAACCTGGCTGAGAAGAACCAAATTACTCGAAAACGACACCCATAAACATTTTTAGTGTCAAAATGTCATCCGCCATCTTGGATCCAAAAAAGTATGTCAAAATCTGGCTCAGAGCCACAAAATTACTCGAAAACGACACCCATAAACATTTTTAGTGGCATAAGTGTCAAAATGTCATCCGCCATCTTGGATCCAAAAAATTATGCCAAAATCGGACTCAGAGCCACAAAATTACTCGAAAACGACACCCATAAACATTTTTAGTGTCAAAATGTCATCCGCCATCTTGGATCCAAAAAATTATGTCAAAATCTGGCTCAGAACCACAAAATTACTCGAAAACGACACCCATAAACACTTTTAGTGTCATAGTGTCAAAATGTCATCCGCCATCTTGAATCCAAAAAAGTATGTCAAAATCAGGCTCAGAAGCACCAAATTACTCAAAAACGACACCCATTAATATTTTAGTGTCAAAGTGTCAATAGTGTCAAAATGTCATTCGCCATCTTGAATCTAAAAAAATATGCCAAAATCGGGCTCAAAGCCATCAAATTACTCAAAAACGGCACCCATAAACATTTTTAGAGTCATACCCCCTTATTCATAAACGCACTATAGGCCTCTGTTAACTTAGTAATCGTTTGTCCTTATCTGTCACTTTGACATTTACCTTTCACAGATAAGGACAAACGATTACTAACTTAGCAGAGGCCTATAGTGCGTTTATGAATAAGGGGGTTAGTGTCAAAATGTTATCCGCCATCTTTGTGCTCGAAATTCCGGGTTTTCTTATGAAATTCTCCTGGGATAAAATCAACGGGATTTTGAACTGAAATCCCACGACTTATTTACTTATTCATATAAATAGTTACTACCAAAGTGTACTCATCACTATTCTCATCTAATTTTATTGTTTTAAATCCCGGTACCGTGGAAAGTTGGGATAGAAGCATGATAGAAGTATAGATAGTGCCATCCACAAAGACTCGTAGATGTATTAAAATTAACCTTTAACTACAAATTAATAAGAACCACGGTGGATGGCATCCATCGTGAATGACACCTACTATAGCCGGTACGTAAATCCAGATTATAAATTATAAAGTTCGTGTATGGCAAATTTTATCGAAATCTGTTTAGCCGTTTTAGCGTGAAAGAGTCACAAACCAATACGCTCTCACAAACAATAGCATTTTACAATAATAGTAGGATAATAACAGAATAGAGTATATTAAAGTCAAAAAACGGTATCACCTGTATACTAACTACGAGTGGAAACTAACATTGTGACGTCACACGCGGCTCGGCCTTGTTCGGGAACTGTCGGTGTGTTTTCGGTGCGGTACTCGACGATCAATTTTCAAATCGGTATAACTCGTTAATTATAGCGAATAAAAAAAAACTAAAAATACTTTTCTTACAAAACTTATATATGATCTTTCCATTTATGACAAAAAAAAATTTGATTCAAAAACTCAATTTCATCCTCCCATCATCGAAACTGTCTTCCTTTCTTCCTTATCCCATCTCTAGGATATCAAAAGATGGACTTATATCATGTTAGTATAGTAATCAATTGTGGCGTAGGTGGCAGAAAGCGACAGTCCCGCGCTGCCGGTGGTGGTGTGCTACCAGTGCGCGAGCACGCTGCTGGCCACGCACGAGCTGGTGCAGTGCGCGGCGCAGGCCGACGCCGCCCTGCGCACGCGCAGCGCCGCGCTCGCCGCCGCGCGCAGCCGCGAGGAGGTATCCATTCGGTGGCTCGCCGCCTGTGCTGTTCTATTGCTCGAAAATAAGATATGATGCTACATCTCCATCTCTGTGCAGGAAAAGTTGCGAGCGGCTCAGGAACGCGACGCGACCGGCGAGGACGATACGTGAGTACATTTTTGTCAGACGAACAGTGAACGTAGTCCCGTACGTATAATTTTACAATGTGCATTCCAGGTTCGATCCGTTATCGTATACCGCGGTCGTTAAAAGAGTGCTCGCGAATTATTTTCACACGCTCGACGTGGACGAGACCGAGGATTTCGAGTACGCGTGTCAGATGTGTAAGCGTTCGGCCGCCACCGTGGACGCGCTCGCCGCGCACGTGGCGGAGCACGGGCCGCGCGGCGCCGCCGCCGTCGCGCGCTTCGTGCGCGACCACGTCACCTTCGAGCAGCCGCTGGAGCCCGAGCCGCCCCCGCCCCGCCCCGCGCCGCCCGCCCCGCCCGCCTGCTGCTGCCCGTTCTGCGAGAGCGCGTTCACGTCGGCCGCGCGCCTCGCCTGCCACCTCGCGGAGCACGTCGCCGTCGGCGCGCGCAGCCCCGTCGAGTGCTGCGGCGAGCTGTACCGCGAGCCGCTCGCGTTCGCGCGCCACGCCCGGGCCGCGCACCGGCGCGCGCCCGCCGCCCGCGCCTGCCGGGCCTGCGGGCTGGCGGCGCCCGGCCCGGCCGCCCTGGCCGCGCACGTGCGCCGCGCCCACGCCGAGCCCGCGCCGCGCCCGCGCCCCGCCGCGCCGCGCCCCGCCAACCAGAAGTACGTGCCGGCGCCCTGCCCGCGCTGCGGCAAGCTCTTCTCCAACAAGTACAACATGGCGGCGCACGCGCGCGCCCACGACCGTGACGCGCCCGCGCGCCTGGCCTGCCCGCGCTGCCCGCGCCGCTACGGCAGCCGCGGCGCGCTGGCGGCCCACGAGCGCCTCGCGCACGACGGCCGGCTGCGCTACGCGTGCGCGGCGTGCGGCGAGCGCTTCGGCACGCGCGGCGCGCGCGACGTGCACGCGGCGCGGCACTCGGGCGCGCGGCCGCACGCCTGCCCCCGCGCCGGCTGCGGCGCCGCGTTCGCCGCGCGCAACTCGCTGCTGCGCCACCTGGACGCGCACCGCGGGCTGCGCGCGCACGCCTGCCCGCGCTGCCCGCGCGCCTTCCGCCGCGCCTCGCACCTCGCCTACCACCTGACGACGCACCGGCCCGCTCTGTTGCAGGCGGGCGGCTGACGGCGCGGGCGCCTGGCGCGACGCGGCCGACTCCAGCGACGACGACCGCCCGCTGGCGACCCTCGCCGCCGAGACGCCGAGGGACGCCTACGACGCCTTTTACGCGGCGCTGTTGAACTTTCGGAATCACTACTTGGGCTCGCACGGAGCGCGGGCCGCCTACCCCGAGTTCACGGAGTCGAGCGACTCGTCCTCGCCGGAGTGGCGCGCGGCGCTCGCGGCCTCGCTGGACGACCTGTCGCCGGGCAACAGGCGCGCGTCGCGGCTGGACGCGGGCACGCGGCAGGCGCTGGCGCGGGCGCGCGCGCGCGAGGGCGGCCGCGTGGTGTACGCGTGCGGCACGTGCGGCAAGCGGCTCAGCAGCGCGCACACGTTCGTGTTCCACGCGCGCATCCACACGGGCGAGCGGCCGTGCGTGTGCCACGTGTGCGGCAAGCAGTTCCGCGCGCCCAACGGCCTGCAGCGGCACCTGGCCGAGACGCACGAGCGCCGCCGCCGGCGCGCCTGCCGCCACTGCGCGCGCACGTTCGCCAACTCGCAGAACCTCAAGCAGCACCTGCGCACGCACACGGGCGAGCGGCCGCACGCGTGCGCGCAGTGCCCGGCCCGCTTCGCGCACGCGGGCTCGCTGCACGCGCACCGCCGCACGCACTGCGCCGAGCGCCCGCACCGCTGCGCGCGCTGCCCCGCCGCCTTCCGCCTGCGCGCCGGCCTCGCCCGCCACGCGCGCCAGCACGCGCCGCCCGCCCAGCACGCGCCCGACGACACGCGCTCCTACTTCGTTCTCGCTCCGCTGTGATCGCTCGCACTCTGTTATAGTGCCGGTTTCTGCTTTATAAACATTTTGTACACACATACTATCGTTTCGTTAATATATTTCTTATCAAAACGCTCTCGTATTTCACTCCGATCGTCAGCGCTGAACCCCGATCGCCCGATCCTTTCCAGAGAGACGGTCCCGACGAAAACCGAAACTCGAGTCGATAACGAGAGAGCGGCGGCGGCGGGCGGCGGGCGGGGCGCGGCGCGGCGGCGGCGGCACTGCGCCGCGTGCGGGCTCGGCTTCTCGGACGCCGGCAACCTGGCGCGGCACGCGCGCGCCGCGCACGCGCAGCTGCGGCCGCACGCGTGCGCGCAGTGCGGCGCCGCCTTCACGCGGCGCGACCACCTGCGCGAGCACGAGCGCACGCACGCGGCGGCGCGGCCCTTCGTGTGCGCGGCGTGCGGCGCGGCCAGCCGCTCGGCCGCCGCGCTGCGCTTGCACGCGCGCGTGCACCAGCCGCGCCGCCACGCCTGCCCGCGCCCGCCCTGCGCCGCCGCCTTCCGCCGCCGCGCCGAGCTGCGCGCGCACCTCAGCGTGCACACGGGCGAGCGCGCGCACGCCTGCCCGTGCGGCGCCGCGTTCCGCCTGCGCGCGCAGCTCGCGCGGCACTCGCGCACGCACCGCTGACCGCGCGCCGTTGCAGGGCCGTGCGCCGCTGCGCCTTCTGCCCGGAGCGGCTGCCGGCGGCCGAGCTGCGCGTGCACCTCGAGCGCCGCCACGCCGCGCAGGTGTTCCACTGCGACGAGTGCGGCCGCTACCTGTCGCGGCGCGTGCTGCTGCTGCACATGACGTCGCACGCGGCGCAGTACGACGCGGCCGAGCAGGCCGCCGCGCGCGCCGCGCAGCCCCACCTGCCGCCGCCCGCGCCCACGCCCGCGCAGCGCATGGACTCCGCGCTGCGCGAGCTGCTGCGCGTGGCGCCCGCGCTCTGCGAGCACCCCGTGCGCGCCGGGGCGTCGCCGCCGCCCGAGCCCGCCCGAGGGACCGAGGCTCCGAGGGAACCGGGGGACCCGGACGGGAATACGACCGAAAACAGAGTTAGGACTAGACGAGCCCGAAACGTAACCCCGGCCTCTTCGAGTCCGACGCCTCGCGAGCCGCCGCGGCCGGCCCCGGCCCTCGCGCGCGCCCCCCCGCCGGACCTGACGTCCCCGCCGGCGAGCGTCGCCGCGTCGCCGCCCGAGACCGCGATCGCGCCGTCAGGCGGCCGCGACGAGTTCTCGGACCGCAGCGACGCCGAGAGCGAATTCGGCCCGCTGCCCGACTCCGTGTTCTCGGCGATCGAGGATCCGCCCGACGCGCGCCCCGTCGCCGCCGAGACGGACGACGCGGCCGCGGCGGCGAGAGCCGCCGCCGAGAAGAGGAGGGCGAATCGCAAGCGCGAGCGCGCCTGCCCGCACTGCGACAAGAAGTACTCCGCGGCGTCGTCGTACTTCTACCACCTGAAGTACTTCCACCGGCGCAGCCGCGAGCACGCGTGCGCGGTGTGCGGCGCGCGGTTCGGCACGCGGGGCACGCTGCGCGAGCACGCGCGGCTGCACTCGGCCGAGCGCGCGCTGGCGTGCGGGCGCTGCGGCGCGCGCTTCCGCAGCAAGGCGGGGCTGTACATCCACGCGCGCGCGCACGCGCCGGCGCCGGCCTGGCCGTGCGGCGAGTGCGGGCGCGCGTTCCGCTGGCGCGCGCAGCTGCGGCGGCACGCGGCGCGGCACGCGGGCGCGCGCGCGCACGCCTGCCCGCAGCCGCGCTGCCCGCGCGCGTTCAGCGTGCGCGCCGACCTGCTGCGGCACGCGCGCACGCACGCGCGGCCGGCGGCGCGCCTGGCCTGCCCCGCGCCGCTGTGCGCCGCCACGTTCGCGCAGCCGCGCTACCTGCGCGCGCACCTCGCCAGGAAGCACCCCGGCCGCGCGCAGGCCGCCGGCGCCGGCGACCCGACGCACCATCAAAAATAGCTCTGAGTATTTTATTGAATCAGGCGTTACTCTGCGGAGGTCCCTTTCGATGAACACAAAATATTTACCTCCCTACTCCGCTACTCACGTGCAAGATGACCGAGCCTGTGCGAAATATATACGTTTTGCATGCGAGCTCTCCCACCACTATCAAATTTTTGATGATTCTGCCAATGTCGAGGTTGGATAAGACACGGCCGATAGACTTTAGTCCTGTTGTACGGTAGCGCTGCCAGTTTTCGGTAGGGTATCAGCCAGAATCCATCTACTACAAACACAAACAACTGCATTCACCACAACTATACAACAACCACTACTATGTTAAAATTTATCCATAACTATTTTAATTAGACTAAAGACTACTAAGAGCAGAGACAAGAAAAATCATATTTTCTATTTATTACAATTTTATGCTATTTTTAGTCAGGAATCTGTCTAGCGTGTTAGAAAATGAGGAAAACATTAGTTAGTAAAAAAAATTGTATTAATTGGGTGCACAGTGAGTGTCGAGGTGGATTGTGAGTGTGAGTGTGTGTGTCAGTCAGTGTCAAGTGTCAAGGTGTGTCAAGGTGTTTTGATGTAGGCTTTTAGAAGTTATAAGTGATAAGTATTATTGTTTTTGATATTTAATTGGACTCAGCCGCTGAAATCTAGTGTACCTAGGAGATAGCTAAGTGCCAAAGAAATTATTCGAGAAGTCGCTTTGGCATGTGAATTCCTTCAAATTAAGCGAAGGGATGGAGAAGTTTTGATAGAAATATTAAACGTTAATTATTGAATAAGACTTACGTCTGATATTTGTAGGTTTAAACTCAACATTTTCAGACGTTTAAAATTTATTTGATTTGATAAGGATTTGATTTGATATGTCGTAGGTACTTTTTGATAAATTACAACTATTTATTATCGGGAATCATGATAATGACATGTGTAACTGATGTATGTGTAGGTCATTCACTCAACTGGTTTAATTTGTCGGTTAAAAGTTTAAGATCTCTGGTGTGATTTAGGTTTAATTTGGATTTGTAGTATTAAGACTGAATTATTTGTAAATGTTTATTTGTGAGTATCAAAAATTAAAAGACTCGATTGAACGCATTGTTTTTATTCAACTTGATTATAATTCATATCTGTCTCTAACAGCTACATGTGGTACAGTATGTTTAGTGTAGGTTTTCGGTTACAAAATACGTCTCGAACGCGTTTGCGTTGAAATGCCAAATACTATGAGAACAGTTTGTTGCCGTTTCGATCTGCAAGTGGCGCTGCCAATTATTCCATAGTAATTGAGACGTTTATGTGAACGCGTTCGAGTCGTTTTTATATGCGAAAACTTACACTAGAGGCTCAGTTGTAATCAGATACAGTACAGGTGTAGTAAATAAACGTTTGACAACATTTCATTTCTATAACACCTGAAAATGTATATATGGTTCGAAAGCATTTTTCCTCCTGATCACTGCAATATGTTTATATAATTTTATTGGATTTGGTTTGTAGTTATTCTTTTTTAAGTCTGTGGATGGAAAAATGGTAATGGTGGTTTGGTGGTGTGGTTGGGTTCAGATATTTTTGAGCTCCTGAATTGCACCTAAGTATCTGATGGCACCACCAGGGTGAAAACGAGCTAGTGGGTCACCTGATGGTAAGAACCACCATCCATGGAAACCCCAGAGTATTTATAGATGTAATTTCTAAACGACACTGAAAATTAGAACATAGAAAAATCCGAAAAGTAAAGCTATGGCCGGGAATCGAACCCGGGTCCTCGTCATTCCGTGACGCGTGCTATACCCCTACGCCACCCATAGCAGGTATTATAGATGTGTTTTGTTTGCCAACCTAGAGGGCTGCGATGAATGTACATGTGCCAGTAATGTCACCGATCTTATTATCCACGCCTGAATACAGCGGATTATTGGCGATCGCTAATCAGCGACTAAGATAAAAAGTGATCCGAATGGACCTTGAACAAGGTCCTACTACCAAAAAAAAAAAAATTAGTTTATTCAAAAGAAGAAATGTTTACAAAAAGAGCTTACTGATGGTTCCACACTAGGCTAGGCCTGTCACGTGGCAACCGGATTCGGGGTACTTTCATACTATTTATTTACTTACTTAAATAAAAACAAAGACAACTAAGGCTATAAAAAGAGGGTGAATCAATTTCAACGCTCAGGGTGCACAAATGAAGGTAGGGTGTGTAAACGACCCGAACATGTGATAAGACCATAACTGAAGATCTAGTGAAGCAAAGTAATACTAAGTTTGTTAGCTGCATGTGTTATATATAAGCTATTAGAACTCGATTTATTGCTATGTCTATAGCATTTAATAATAGTATTAGGTACTTATAAAAATGTATTACAGGTAAACAGGTCAAAAAAATAAAAATAATTAATTGGCACTGGGCTTCAAGTTCTAGAATAGCGAGTGTATTTCAAATGTTACGGGAAAAAAATATGCTCCCGTCGTCAAGGACATAAATGTATGTAAGTACGTTACCAAGGCGTCAATAACATCTGTATGTAGGTACAACTTTATGCCACAAACAATAAAGGTCGGTGATACATATATTTGACATGATGCTTGTATCGATATTTATGCCCTCGACTGTACAGTCTGCGTCAGATAGATTGAAACACTCAGGCCCTTGACATAAAGCAGAGGTTCCCAAACTCTTTTGTTCCATAGACCACTTTCAAAATTTTGCTGGATCCGGTGGACCCCCTGCAGCTACATTACCACTAATTTCTAAACTAAATCTCGAAAAAAAATTAAGATTAGCTCTATAATCTATGGAAACTTGCGTTGTTGCTGAGTTTCAACGATAAATTAACAGTTTTCGAAAAAATTGATAGGGTTAATTATATGAAAATAAAGTCGACTAAACAAATTTTCAATTAAATTATATTTTTATGCTGCGAATGAGTCCATCTTACTTTACTTTCTTGAAATCTACAATGACTCACAGCACAAGAACCAATCAATTTTCACAAATTTTATTCAATTTTCATGCACCCCCGCTTGCGATTGTGGACCCCCATTTTTGGTCACACCCAACGTAGACCCCCGTCGAGTCTTCCGTGGACCCCTGGGGGTCCACCTGGACCACTTTGGGAACTACTGACATAAAGCCTTGTTCAGTTATATCGGCGGCGCGCTGTTGAACCTCCGCTCAAGGTACTTTGTTCATTTATGTATGGACCCGTAAAGACTACACCTCCCCGATGTTTATTTAGTTTATTACTCAACTCGAGGACCCACTACATCCCTGTAACCCATTAAATAAACTCCCAAAATAGTACAAATTAAAAAAGGCGCCACTATCTACGTAACTAAAACATTTTTGGCGTAAAAGGCTTGAATATATAAACAATTTTATATGGAAATATTATCCGTTTTCTACTGTTTTATGGCGGGATTTTTTTTATCTAAATAATATTATAAATGCGAAAGTATGGATGGATGGATGGATGGATGTTTGTTTGTTACTCAATCACGCCAGAACCGCCCAACGGATCTGGATGAAATTCGGCACATAGATAGAGAAAAGTCTGGAATAGCACATAGACTACTTGTTATCCCGAAAAATTGCGTAGTTCCCACGGGATAGCGATAAACAAATTCTTTGCAGACGAAGTCGCTGGCAGCAACTAGTTAAAAATTAAAAACTATCCGTCAAGTCTTGCCGCGCATTTCTGTAAACACCGATAGTCTTTTCTTTCCGAAAGCGCTGAGTAAACATTTTGATTTTAAAAACTATAAAAATAACACGAGATCTAAGTATGTTTTAATGAGATGCCAAAAAATAAATATAATATTTAAAATAAATAATACAAGTTCCTATTTACTACGGATACATTATAACCCTAAGGGCCTGTTTCGTCACTCTCTGTTAAGTTCCAGTCATTTTAAGTATCAGTTATCTATGATGACGTCTGTCTGTTTCATAGTAATAAATAGAGACGGAGTCATAGACAACTGACACTTAAGATATCAGAAATTTTACAGAGAGCGGTAAAATGATACAAGCCCTACAACTAGCAACTAACTAAACATAATACAATGCATATTTTGTACACAAGTTAATATATTATTTACAATTATCACATTCTTATAAAAATAACGACTATTGGAATCAAACGGTAATCATGTTTTGTTAACGATATGTAATTAGTTCATAAATATTTGTAGTCAAGCAATTTAATTCTTAACCCACCACGGAAGCGTAACGATTTTCCTTGTTAATTAATGCGATGTCACTAGCTATCAGTGGCGTGGCGTCCATAGAACTCGATTCCCACCGGCTTGCCTATTTTAAGGCAGTTGGGCAAATTATTGTCCAGAATTAGAGGAAAAGGCTAGTTAAGTTCCCTTCGGCTTGCCTTCTGATATACTTGACGCCACGCCACTGCTAGCTATGACGTTTTATGTGAAAAGGTCTCTCGATAAGTCAGGAATTAAATACCTTGACTGTTCAGTGTGTCTATTCTCTTTAATGTCTCTCGCATTATCAGATTTACAAATATTTTCAATTGTATTTGAATTTGAATATTTAATATTTATTTATTATTTTATGGGCGAAAATCATAGTAATCATGTTAGGCGATGCGACTAGCAACCCATCACTATTTTCCCCTTTCCACCTATACGCCCACAATCACGCTAACCGTGGCCTTAAGGTCTTGTCATCATAGGGTCTGTCCCGCATGGGATAAAGACGTGATTTATATGTATGTATGTGTGTATGAACGTATTTGAACCCGAATGGTACATTACATACTGTCAACGTCATATAGTGTATGACACATCCAAGGTGATCAAAAATTTCGAGACACTATACTATTTCTATGGTGTACCCATAGATATTACTTCGTAAAGATAGGCCCAACGCTCACGAGTAATTCGTCCAATGCGGTGGTCCAAAAGACCACCGTGCCTTAGTCTGACAGGACGCCGTATCGTTCAGCTGTCAGTGTGTCAGAGAAAATGCCCAATTGCGCAGTCAGCGAATTGTTCGGACAGGCGTATCTTGACTTTTGATATCATTGGGTGTACCAAACTATTTAACTGACTTGGATACTTCAAACTATATGATGCTGACTGTACAATGAACTTATGTTTAACACAGTGGCAATTGGAAAAATGTGTGGTCATGTTCTATTATGCGGTCACTAGCAACCTGTGTAACAGATCACAACCCGGCTAAGTATAGTCGAAACAAAAAGTTTGACGAGGGACATTAGGAAACTAGACGCACTGTACAGTCGCCAACAGACGCTCTCTCAAAAATAACAGGACACGCGCGGCGTCCCCGTCTAATGGCGACTGACACTGATACAACTCAATATAAACTCTAAAGTAATAAATCTCTACTTATAAGTAAAGGCGCAGTCAGAGCCGCGTCCAACAGTTGCCACGGGAGCTACCTTTACCTTATTACCGCCTCTTATTAAAATTATATTAATAATAAGAGTAATATAAAAGTTTTCCTGCGTATTTTCTTCCAGAACGCCACCACTATTTTGCCTCTTACACATACATTCTACCAAATTGCGGTACTCGCCAGAAGGTTTTATTTAGTTTCACCTGTCCCGTTCTGTAATCAAATATTGCAAGGGAATTTTGATACACTTCCAGGCGCGAATTGACATGACATTTGGCGTTATTAAGTCTGGTGATAATACATTAACCCGAAGTGAAACTCTGGTGACCCAGTTAGGACCGTCTCCGCAGAAGGGAAGTAACTCTTTAACGGATTTTCCGATTGATTTGAAATTTGGAATACATGTAGGATAGGTGGATTTACAAATATAATACATTTTTAGGCTAGGTTAATGAAGTCAGCAATAACTTCTTCGGATCAATAAATGTAAGTGTGTGTTGCCATTGCCTGCTCCCGCGTTAATGCTGTGGCCGGTGTTACCATGCCATTCCATCTTGCGCGCAAAGTTCTACACATAAAACCAGTATTTTAGGCATTCCCTCAGTAAATTATTGCATTAATTTTATTTGAAACTTTATAAAAACAATTATTGCTAAATTACTTGTTAGCAACACTAAACATTTTATTAATTAGTTCAAAACTATTTTACTTTTAATTCATATGATATTGAGATAAAGTATTATAAAAATTCATTAGTCCCAACTATTTGCATGTCGTATTCATATAAAATCTTGACAGATAATAAACAATATTCCCATTAGCCTAACATATGTAGTGGCAAAATGTTAAAATTTAGAGCCATTTTTATTCACTGAATGTCACATCTGTTAGAAACCTGTTGCACTCTATTCAAACATTCAATCATTATTGCCTTTTCCTTAAAACATTTTAATTGTTAGTATAAACTGATAAACCATGACTCTTGTAAGAGTTCAGTTCCGTTCAGGCGTACGCAGAGACGTAGATTCAACCAACCACATGACGTCACGTGGTTTTCAACTCAGGTGATTGGTTGATGATGCGCCTCTGCTGCCTCGCACCACACCCTAAAAACGTTTTCACTTCACACTATTCAATCCGATATTGGTACAGGTCACTGCACGTCTTACACGAGAGTGCACAAGAGTCGCGCCCGTCTTTCTTACTGTTCTACAAAACAGCTCATAGTGTCGGCTATCGTCGTCACCGATAATGATCGATAGTGTGAAAGGGAAATTGCAGAAATAGGGTACAATTATGTTTTTTCTCCGATTTTAGAAATTTTTGCATAGATCTGCTCAGGATCAATCGATAAATCGATTATAATGGCGTAAAAAAAATGTCCCCAGTTTTTACTATAAAAATTAGTATCGTATTACCTTCAAACATTGATGTACGAAAAGTAACAAAACTGACCTCGGGACAATGTTATCCACTACATAGAATACATGCAAAAAAAAAACGAAAAAAAAAAGTATTGTAAGAACCTACCCTATTTCTGAAATTCCCCGAAAACGCTCTAAGACTAGCTGCAGTCCGCTAGATGCCTAAAACAAACAGTGTATCAGTTAGCGCTCGGCGTCGGTCTCGTCGGCGGCGGCGGCGGCGTGCGCGCGCCGTGCGTCCATGGGCGGCGTGGACGTGGGCGTCTCGTGCACGAGCCGCTGCCGCTCCCGGTACATGGACACGCGGATGTTCTCCAGCTGGTGGTAGCGGCACAGCTTGAGCGTCGCGAACACCGCCAGACCCACCCACGTCGCGAACGCGCCCCACGCACCGAACTGCAAAATCATCATTACATTTTACTCGCCACCCTTTGTGCATAATATTTTATCCCATAAAATTGAAGCTCCGAATGAGTTTGTCATAATTATCGTTAGTTCTAAAGCATTTCGCGCAGATGGTAAAAGCCCGTCGAGGGAATAGGCGAAATTCTTAAGAATCTTGTTATAGGCGATGCGGCTAGCAACCCATCACTATTTTGATTTCCCTGTCCACCTACGCTAACATGCTAAACGTGGCCTTCAGGTCTTGGTACCTCAGGCTCTATCTACCCCGTAAGGGATTAATAGACGTGATTTGTGTATGTATGTTACAGAAATTAATGAGTAAGTTTGTTTACCTGTGCCGTTCCCATCTCCATGTAAAATCCGTTTGTTGATATGTTGTCCGCTTTGTCGATGTCTTGGCCGGCAGCGACGTCACAACTGAAAACAGAGCCCATTCAGAATGAAATGCAGTCGCGATGTGCCACAGTGGGACGCCACGGGGGCACGAAGTGACCCTACGCCTAGGCATTGGGACGGGGCTACTCACAGCAACACCGTGGTGTGGACTACCCTTTTATATTCTGCAGCTTGTTGATAGTCAAGCAAAATGTTATATTTACGGTTACTGATGGGCATAGACTGCCATAGACAAATAGAATAGGGCTCCATAATTCATCAGAGACATTTGGCCAGATTGATGAATTGTTGATACAGTTGCATTCTCCAATATCTATACAGCCAATCATTCAAATATACCTCAAACAATTTTTTTAATTGCATAATGTGATTTAGATATTTTTGAATAGTTTTTAGTTGTTTGTTTATGCTGCATTTTAGAAAAGGCGTATTTCGCCAATGTCGACGTTATGAACACACGAGGAGATTGCGGTTTACAAAATTCTGATTTTGGAGTAGACAGGAGACCTAAAACAATAATATTTCGAATGAACTTAACCGTGAATCATTGAAAACTCTTATTGACCTAAAACAAGAAACATATGTTATGGATGGTACATTCGAGGACTTTAATTGAGCATACATGGAACGCTGTCATAGTGAAGTAACGCCATATCGACAAATTTCAATAATATTTTGACATTGACATTTTGCAACAAGGTTCTATTGTGGCTCAACAATTAAAGATCGCGAGTGTATAAGCAAGTTCTCTTTTTAGTTTTAATAAATGGGTGTATAGATATTGTAACGGACAGTACCTGGGGAAGCGGTCCACGATGTTTTCGCACCAGGTCATGAAGCCGAGCGTGACGAGGGCGGCGGCCGACACGGCCAGCGCGCACAGCGCCGCGCAGCCCGCCGCCTCCACGAACGCCGACAGGAACGAGCTGTCGCGCTCGCGGTACAGCAGCATCGACAGCCTGCAAACATTATTATACACAAATCATCAAAATGCAGTGGTACTCAACCTTCGGCTGCTGGCTCTTTGTACAAATTTATTAAACTGCATGGTGCAATACGCTAAAATTATTTTTACTTGCAATCCACAACACCATGACTCAATCATATTTGTGGTTACTATAAAAAAGGTCGAATTCCCGTGCTCTAATGGATTAGAGGACCATTTTCTTTCAGTCTGTACTGCATGTCTAGCACGAGAGCGCAAGACTCGCGACACGCGGGATATAGATTGCCCGTCTTATTCTTACTGTTTGTTGTAGAAAGAGATGGGTAGTGTATCTCGCGCGCGACGCGACTGGCCCAACGAAAAGATAATATAAGGCAAAGTTGTTAAAATTTTTCTTCCTCTATACCGACCTGTAGATCTGCACCAGGCACACAATAAACATGAGTATGCCCACACCGATGACGTAGTTGCAGTACGCCCGCGACGCCCAGTTGACCATCAGCTGGCCGTCCGCCTCCTGCCACTGCCCCACCGAGAACAGCAGGCAATGTCCACTGGAACAGTGATAGACATTCTGTGATTCACACTCGTTACTATAAGTGCCACTCAGCACTTCATCAAGGAAAATAGAATTAATTGTTAATTGCATTTTGACCGTCCAGCGGTTGTGGTTACAAGTGGACTCAACTTTGATTTAAGAATCAAATATTTTCATGTGACAAAGTTCAGTGTGTTGTTGTAGTTATCCTTATTGTTACACTAGCTGTTGCCAGCGACTTCGTCTGCAAAGAATTCGTTTATCACTATCCCGCGGGAGCTACACAATTTTCCGGGATTTAAAAGTAGCCTATGTGCTATTCCAGACTTTTCTCTATCTATGTGCCGAATTTCATATAGATCCGTTGGGCTGTTCTGGCGTGATTGAGTAACAAACAAACATCCATCCATCCATCCATACTTTCGCATTTATAATATTAGTTAGATATTCTTGTTTTGATCAGTACACCATACATATTTCAAATTACAATATGACCTGTGGACTTCTCAGAGGCGTCTCTAGCACATGTAGCGCCCTTGTGCAAACATTACCCTAGCCTAGCACCCGCTAGTAAGCGCGCCGAGTGAGGCATAATATATAATGTAAATAAAAAACAGTGGGTGGAACAAGTAAATGCTTGTAAAAGCTCAAGTACAAATAAAATCACATGAAACTGGCTGGGAAATAACACAGTCTTCAGAAATTATAATAGAAGAACTATCCTACTAATATTATAAATGCGAAAGTTTGTGAGTGACAATGTTACGATGTGAGTGAGTGTGTATGTTTGTTCCTTCTTCACGCTAAAACGACTGGACGGATTTGGGTAAAATTTGGAACGAAGATAGTTGGTACCCTAGATTAAAACAGGCTACTTTTTATCCCGGATTGTATAGTTCCCGCGGGATAGCGATAAACATAGTACCAATTGCTAACTCTACGCGGACGAAGTCGCAGGCAGAAGCTAGTCCAATATAAACAAACTGTTCCTGCGAGACTTGCTAAGGCAAGGCGTAGATATTAATCACTTGTCACAAGCAGAGCGGTTTACATCGTTGACTTACGCTACGTTACGTGAACTTACTTGAACTCGTGGATATGCATGCTCATAGGCACCATGATACACAGTGACAATATCAGGCCCACAAAGTAGCCTGCGATTTGGCTCACCAACAACACGTTCGTTAAAGCCATGATGGCTTAAATACAGGTAATTTACACAATTTCTAAATAGAAGCTTTTTTTACACAAAGAACGGAACTTCGTAATTTCTTTATTGTTTATAAAATATATCTATTGATAATGAATGATAATAATAAATATCTGACTTGAAACAACCTGTGACGTGACATTTGAAACAAGTATTTTTTTTTTCGACAAAAACAAGTTTTTGACGCACAAATTATGACGCTGAAAATTGCACCGTTTTTTCCAGTAGCTTAGACAATAATTCCGTTCCGTTCTACGAATAAAAATTGACATGTGAAATTACGCGGATTAATTACCCTCGATTTTCTTATAATTAACTTAGTTCACAAGGTTTTTATTTAAATTTTAAACATTGTTTTATTTTGTACGGAAGTTAAAAAAAAATTACAAGATATAAAATATAACTAAGTAGATTCATCATCACAAATGCAACATTATCTCTTCGCCGTGTAGAGAAACATGTCTCGCTGTCATAAAAACGTCATTACATTAACGTCAACGTCAAACTAAAATCGAGACAAGTCGCTGATGATGTGTTTCAATCAGCGAAATAACTGAAAAACTTAGCTAATTACACGATTTACTATGTTTCTTTATTACTGCTAGTTCATAGATTTGTTTAGAAATGAATTTCAATGCTTCCAGGAACGGTGAGTTGGTGATTGTGCAATATTGTTTATCATATGGGAAGTAGAGTTTGACTAAAGATTGTGACCTTTTCCCGGGTAGTGGGTCAGCCGGGGGGGCTGCGGAAAGCGAAAAGGGTGAGCGATGTGGCGGCGATGGGCGCGCCGACGCCGCCGCCGGGCTACAGCCCCGCGCCGGGCTTCGGGCCGCCGCCCGCGTACAGCCCCGCGCCGGGCTTCGCCCCGCCACAGGAAGGCATCCAGCTCGACGCTGGACAGGACTTCGCCTCACCACAACCCCAAACAAGTGAGTTTTATTTTATTTTAACTTTTATTACCAATTTACTGATTTACTGATGTTCTAAAGTAATGTAGCCAATGCTACTACAAATAGATAGATCTGTGAGTATACCTACTTGTTTGATAGGTTTGTGCAGTTACTGCACCGATTTTAGTGTCAATCTATGCCACTCTTGTTCCATGGTAATAACTGTTATGGAAGTCTGCTATAAAAGAGAATGTAACTAAATTAGTGTTTTATATGGAATTTCTCTTGTCTGTTATCAATAGTGAGGACATAAATTGTTTAAATGTTTCAGATTTTGGCTACATGGCTGGCTACCCACAGTCCACATTGCCGCCCATCGCTTCTCCAGCACAGCTGGGCTCCATGCTCCAGCAGCCCATAGTCCAGGTAAAGTAAACAATAAAACTAACAACTAGCAGTTGCCCGCGACTGTCTGTGCAGAATTTGCTTATCGCTACCCTGTGGGAACAGTACGATACAATACAATAAAATAACTCTTTATTGAACACCACATATAACAACCAAAACAGAGAAAAGGAAACTAACTAAAGGGAACTATGCGATCTCCCAGGGTAAAAAGTATCCTATGTCCTTCCCCAGCCCGTATAGCATGACAGCGCACAAGAGTCGCGTCGCGCGCGAGACAGAATACCCATCTCTTTCTAGAACGAACAGTAAGAAAAAGACGGGCAATCTATCTCACGCGCGACTCGACTCTTGCGCGCACTCGTGTTAGACGTACAGGACTGAAACTATCTCTGTACCAAATTTCATTAAAATTGGTTCAGTAGCTTAGGCGTAAAAGCTTAAACAGACAGACAGACAGAGTCACTTTTGCATATATTTATACTAGCTGTTGCCAGCGACTTCGTCTGCAAAGAATTAGTTTATCGCTATCCCGCGGGAACTACGCAATTTTCCGGGATAAAAAGTAGCCTACGACACGTCACTGCGTATACGCGGGGGTGTGGTCGGACCTTAAAGTAACAAGACCCTAAGCCACATTTAGCATGATTATGATGATAGGTATGTGCGGATTACACAATAATAGTACATTACATTCCGAGGGTGGTGAGATAAAGAATGTCTCAAATCGCAAGAACTTGTCGCCCGAGCCAAGGGCGAAGCTTTCTTCATCACCGCCCAATGTGTGTACACAATTACGTAAAAATTACGTTGCTGGCTTTAAATCTGATGCTGGGTTACTTGAATAAACGAATATTATTATTATTATTGTTAAACTGGTCCTCGTGGGGGAAAGAGACCACAACCCTCCAACACAAAATACGTACAAACATAAAAAATCAGTAATATATATCGCATCCCTCAATGTTCTCACCCTGAGAACAGAAGAAAATCTTATGGAACTAACATACGCTTTAAAACAAATCAATTGGGACATCGTTGGTCTGAGTGAAGTGAGAAGAATGGGCGAAAGTATTACTTCCTATCCAGACTATTTACTATACCACATAGGAGAGACACAAGGCCACCATGGAGTAGGGTTTATCATCAAAGAGCATATGGCGAAGTACGTAGAAGAATTCATTGGAATCTCCGAGCGCATAGCGATTATGAACGTGAAACTACCGGGATACCAAAACCCATGGTCTATCGTGCAAGTTTATTCACCGACAGAGCAATCAAATCTGGAAACAATAAACACTTTTTACCATGATCTAAACGAGGCTATTCAAAGGCACGCACACAAGAACCTTATAGTGATGGGAGACTACAATGGCCAAATTGGAACAAGGCGCCCCGGAGAAAACACAATACTAGGACCATTTCCGTATAATGACAAAACCAGAAGTAGAAATGGAGAAAAAATTACTAACTTCGCACTAGAAAACAATCTAACGATACTGAATACTGTGTACAAGAAAAACAAGAAAAACATGTGGACCTGGATATCGCCTGACGGCCGAACAAAAAACCAAATCGATTTTATCATGACCAACAGAAACGATAACTTTACGAACTTCAACGTCATTAAAAAATTCAATTTCAACACCAATCATAGACTTATTAGAGCTGAACTGAAAACAAAACAAGCAAAGAAACCTAGACCGAGACAAGACCCAGCAAACACAAAACTCAACAAACAGCAACTAGAACAACTAACAATCACCCTGGGAGATGAACTTATGGACTTCAAGGACAAAACCACAAAACTAGGAACTCAAGAAAAATACAACTACATAGAAGACATTATTAAAACTCAGACAAAAGCTGTAGCAAACACCAAAAACGATAAAGGAAACTATTTATCAACAGCCACTGTAAAACTACTGGAGGAAAGAAGTGATCTTGTCAGCGCAAGAAATATCCAAAATAGAAGAAAGGAACTAGCCAAAATCAGCAAAGAAATTAAGGAAAACATAAGGAAGGATAGAAAACAATGGAGGATGAAAACGATAGAAAACTACATACTTAGAACGGGAGGAACCAAAAAAGCGCTCAAGGAGCTGACAAAATCACAAAACTGGATTGTTAAAATGAAGGATGATCAAGGGAAATGGAAACATAATAGAGCAGATATATTGGAAACAGCTACTTCATATTACAAAAAACTCTACACATGCAACACAACGCAAGATGAAATAGATCTGATGGAAACGTCAAGTATTCCAAGTATCCTCCAAACCGAAGTCAGAAAAGCTATTGAGACCCAAAAAGAAGAAAAAGCAACCGGACCTGATGGCATAAGCAACGAAATTCTAAGACATAACAAGGAAGTCCTGATACCAGTCTTCACAGATGTCTTCAATGACATATTAATCACCGAAACCATTCCCCAACAATGGACTGAGTCCAACATCATCCTACTGTATAAGAAAGGTGATAAATACGACATTGGTAATTATCGCCCTATCAGCCTTATGTCCAACGTATACAAGATTTTCGCTAAGATCATTTTAAAAAGGATTGAAAAAAACCTAGATGAACACCAACCAATCGAGCAAGCAGGATTCCGCAAAGACTATTCGGTAATCGACCATATCCACGTAGTGCGTCAAATCTTAGAGAAATATAATGAATACCACCTTACATACTACATCGCATTTATTGACTATAGTAAAGCATTTGATTCTCTACTACATGAAAGAATATGGGAGGCACTACTAGAACAAGGTGTGGAGCGGAAGTACATCAGACTATTAAAAAACATATACAGGCACAGCACAGCAAGAATTCAACTCGAAAAGAAAAGCGCCGATTTTAGAGTGGAAAAAGGCGTTAGACAAGGAGATCCCCTATCCCCAAAACTATTTTCCGCAGTTCTGGAATCAATATTCAGAAAACTCAATTGGGAACATCTAGGAATTAAAGTTGACGGCGTGTTTCTGTCCCATCTGAGATTTGCAGACGATATAGTGCTACTGGCAAAAACATCGGAAGAATTAAACACCATGATAAAAGACCTTGCGATAGAAAGTGAGAGAGTTGGGCTGACATTGAATCCGGAGAAAACTAGAGTGATGACAAATGGGGACCAACATACCATAGAAGTAGGGAACACAATAATTGACTATACCGACGAGTACATCTATCTGGGACAACTTATCACTCAAAAAGAACCTATACGAAAAGAAGTGGAGAGAAGAATTGCAAATAGTTGGAAGAGATACTGGAGCTTGAGAGAAGCCATGAAAGACAAAAAGCTCCATATAAACATAAAAAGTAAATTGTTCAACACCTGCATATTGCCCGTTCTTACATACGGCTGCCAATCATGGGCTTTAAATCAAGATATTTTGAATAAACTAGCAACTTGCCAATATGCAATGGAAAGGAGTATGCTAAATGTCAAAAAGTCAGATAGATTGAAAAACCTGGTTATTAGAAACAAAACGAAAACTACAGATGTAACAATAAAAATCAAAAGACTTAAATGGAGATGGGCTGGCCACGTAATAAGAGGACACGAAAAATGGAGTAAAAGAGTGACACGATGGTACCCCAGAGAAGGCAAAAGGAAGAGAGGCAGACCGCATAAAAGGTGGGATGACGACATCAGACAAGTGGCAGGAGTCATGTGGAACAGAGTAGCACAAGATAGAAAAGAATGGAAAAGGTTGGAGGAGGCCTTTGCCGACTGGCAAACAGATCTAGGAAAGATAACAAAACAACAGATATTAGTATAATTATGATAATATCTGTTATTCTGTTATCTTATAAGTCCAGCGTTAAATTTTTTTGTTAATTTTTAAGTTAAAACTATTGTAAAGATCTGAATAAAAGGCTATATTATTATTATTATTATTATTATTATTATTATTATTATAAATTGCTAGTTCCGGCCCGGGGGATGTAAAACAGAGTGGGGTTGTGTAGGACATGGCGCTCCAGTACGGCGACCAGCTGGCGGCGGCGGGGCGCGCGGCGGTGCAGCGCGAGCTCGGCCGCTACGTGCCGGTGGCGCGGCTGCGCTACTACTTCGCGGTCGACACGCGCTACGTCGCGCGCAAGCTGCTGCTCATACTGTTCCCCTACACGCATAAGGTCAGTTCACACCGCACCAGTTATCAGTATTCTACATAGCCCAGCTAGAGTCATGTGTATAAAGATATTCTTAATTAAAGTAGGTTAAAATTTTCGCTTTGATTTGTCGTTTTTAGTTTTTAGATATAGTGCCTAGGATAGAATAAGCATGCTTAGTCGGTTTGGTCATGTAGAGGGGATGGATGAACGTCGATAAAATAAACAGATCTATATGGGGAGTGTGAATGGATGCGTTGGGAGGGGAAGGCCTAGACGGACGTTCCGGGACCAAATAGGAGACGTTTTGAGAAAAGGTCAGATGTACTTGAAACCGAAGAGCATGTATGAAGAGATTGATGAATGTGGATGAAGCGAAACAGATATGTCAGGATCTTAGTAAGTGGAACAAAGTAGTCTCTGCCTACCCCTATGGGAAAGAAGCGTGACGGTATGTATGTAAGTACGTAATATTTTCGCTTTTAGTTATTAGTTACGTACATATGTGTACTAAGCAGTGAACGATATAGTATATTCGTTCACTGCCATCAACCAAATATGTGGTCTACCACTCCAAGGTTCCTTTGCACGTCACAATATATAATGTGGCCTAAGCCAGGGATCGAATTTTGAGTGGACTGTATTTAGGATTAGGTGTTCCGTCACTCTCGTAAATGTCCTAAAAAGAAGTATGGCGTGGCTGAAAATAACTGCTGGTATACACTCACCTTTAATCCAGCGGTTTGCGCCTCTTCGGCGATAGTAGATGTTTCTGTTGCGGTTTTTTGCGGATTCACGACGATGAAGCAATCAAATGAAGCGATTATATATACGGAAACTGCAGCGGCTATCGCCCATGCTCGCGTTGACAACAACTTATCAACTTCTTCTTCTGCTCTATATTATGCCATAAAACAGAGCAGGCGCGCGCGGAGGTTGGATGGGTGGTGAATACTTCCCATTTAAATTCAGACCACACCATACAACTTTATAGGCCCAAACAATATATAATGTCGATAAGACAGGCTGCCAACTTGAAAGTTCGACTTTAGCGACATTTTCAATTGGTTGGAAGTTGGATGTAAGGTTGTATGTATTTGGGCGACCGTACTAAGTAAGTTGATGCAATTTCCCAGGACTGGATGGTGAAGTATGACCAGGAGTCGCCGGTGCAGCCGCGCTACGACCTGAACGCGCCCGACCTGTACCTGCCCGCCATGGGCTACGTCACCTACGTGCTGCTGGCGGGGTTCATGCTCGGTGAGTGGCTCTCACTAGACGCCCCACCTGTACCTGCCCGCCATGGGCTACGTCACCTACGTGCTGCTGGCGGGGTTCATGCTCGGTGAGTGGCTCTCACTAGACGCCCCACCTGTACCTGCCCGCCATGGGCTACGTCACCTACGTGCTGCTGGCGGGGTTCATGCTCGGTGAGTGGCTCTCACTAGACGCCCCACCTGTACCTGCCCGCCATGGGCTACGTCACCTACGTGCTGCTGGCGGGGTTCATGCTCGGTGAGTGGCTCTCACTAGACGCCCCACCTGTACCTGCCCGCCATGGGCTACGTCACCTACGTGCTGCTGGCGGGGTTCATGCTCGGTGAGTGGCTCTCACTAGACGCCCCACCTGTAACTGCCCGCCATGGGCTACGTCACCTACGTGCTGCTGGCGGGGTTCATGCTCGGTGAGTGGCTCTCACTAGACGCCCCACCTGTACCTGCCCGCCATGGGCTACGTCACCTACGTGCTGCTGGCGGGGTTCATGCTCGGTGAGTGGCTCTCACTAGACGCCCCACCTGTACCTGCCCGCCATGGGCTACGTCACCTACGTCACAGTATATATAAGCTAAAGCAGTAGGGAAGATAGGCTTACTTTTTGAAATAAATACCTACGCTCCAATAAAGCATATTTAAAACGAAAAAATGGCCGCTCGTCTCAATGCGCCACGCGCGGCGCGACTGACAGCACCACGAGATCCGCTTAAAAGCCGTGTAGAAGCGCGCGTATATGTGTGCGTTCGTTTCGACCGTTTTGTTCGTAGATTCCCTACTGCTTTAGCTTATATATATACTGTGCCTACGTGCTGCTACGTGCCTATTATAAAGATCGAGCAAAGAAACGATGAAAAATTTCTTGTACAGGGCAGCTGGTATATTCTATGATTCTTTGCTCTTAGACCAACATGCAAACATCTACATTTAAAAATTTCATTGTAAGGTGCGACCACATCGTCGCTTAAAAAACGGTGACGTTACGGAATCGCAACAAAATGTATGCAGAAACGGTGAGAAAACGTGACGCCTACGACACGTCACTGCGTAAACGTGGCGGTTTGGTCGCACCCTAAAGCAATTTTAACGTGAAAGAGCATGACATGCTCATAAACTTTCGCCTTTATAATATTAGCGTGATTTAAAAGACCGTGTGACAAGGACAGTATATGCAATAAAACCTTATACCTCTGCCCAGGTCTCCAGCACCGGTTCTCCCCGGAACAGATCGGCATGCAGGCGTCCAGCGCGCTCGCGTACATCATCTTCGAGATGATCCTGTACCTGGTGACGCTGTACCTGACCAACACCAGCACCAACCTGAAGACCCTGGACCTGCTGGCGTTCTCGGGCTACAAGTACATCCCCATGATAGTCAGCCTGCTGGCCGGGCTGCTGGTCGGCAGGACCGGCTACTACTGCCTGCTGGTGTATTGTAGCGTTGCACTCTCTTATTTTTTGGTGAGTTTCTTTCATTGTTATAAGAAAATCGGGGCTTAATCACGTAAAAAAAGTATTTTTGTTAATACCTCGACGTTTCGGACTCGACTTTGCATCCATGGTCTTGAGAGGTTTATCCATGTTTCTTGAAGTCTCTATACTTGCGGGTTCAGTGACCCACCGGACCTTTGTGATTGGTCCGCCAGTGGAGCGACCCTTTTAAATTTAGGGCCCATCGGAGAAACTGGCCGCCTCTTTTTTCACTAATAAAGAAAGAAAGAAGACATTTATTCCTTTTTGCAAGACACACAAATGTAAGAGTATATACATACACAATTTTATAGAAAAGAAACAAAAAACACAGACATCAAAAATAGATCGTCAGCGTTGTGCGTGTCTTCGCAAAAGTGAAACGGTCGATAAATATGACAGAGGGCTAGTTCCTACTATATTATACTAGCATCTGCCCGCGACTTCGTCCGCGTAGAATTATTAATTTAATTCTTAACATTGTTATCGCTATCCCGCGGGAACTAAGCAATTTTTCGGGACATAAAGTAGCCTGTATTTTAATCTAGGGTACCAGCTCCTACCGTTCTAAATCCGTCCAGTCGTTTCAGCAAGAAAAACGAACAAACACACTCGCATCCTCACAAAGTTTCGCATTTACGTGTATAATATTAGTAGGATTTCCTCACGTCAAATTGTAGTTGCGTAGATAGTGGCGCCCTCATTTTATACACTCATTGACAGTTCTACCTCCAAGTAGTTTCCATACAACTTTGACATTGTGGCTTGTCTAACCTCAGGTGAAGACTCTCCGAGTGCAAGTGCTGTCCGGCTCGCAGGCGCCGGAGCCGGCGGCGGCCACGCCATACGGGTACCCGGCCGGCTACGCGGCCCCCAGCCCGTACGCGGAGGCCTGGGGCAAGCCCGGGGGCACCAAGCGCCGCGTCTACTTCCTACTCTTCGTAGCACTAACGCAACCACTCCTATCCTGGTGGTTGACGTATCACCTAGTGCCTAGTGTAGCTGTGGTGGCGCCACCAGCGCTATAATAGATGTAACTACCCCCTTTATACATAAAAAGTTGACACAAATGAACGTTTTTGATTGGTGATCTGGCAAGCAACTGTCTGACGCTTAAGAACAAAGATGAACGTTGAAATAAGCTTAACATGTTCGCTGCTGGCAACGCATTTATGCGTTTTCGCGACTTTCTCCCAGTGTCAGAATTTAAGAAGCACATGGCTGCCGGCAGCGAATGTTTTAACGAGTTTTTATGCATGAGGGGGTAATAATAACAATCCTTAGATAATGCAAGTACAGTACTGGAGTATGAAGAATATCATTGGTGTTTTTTTTGCGTCTGGTAGACCCTTTAAGAGGTTAATTTCATCAAAAGACGGTTTTAAAACATGTAATTATGGTTAAAATCAAACTTAACCTCAAAAATCTTCTGACTTATACATAAATTGTGTGTCATTGAGGCGGGAGGGGAGCGGAGGTGTGCAGAAATCATACATACATAGATCACGTCTTTGTTCCCTTACGGGATAGACAGGGCTTAAGGTATCAAGACCTAAAGGCCACGTATAGCATGATGGGCTTGGTCTATTCTACACGTCTCCGCTTCCTCCCGCCTCCATCAAGGCGCGACCTATGATGCCTGATTTATTTGTAATTACTTCGACTACTGGATCAACTACAAATCATCATCATCATCTACTACTACAAAAATGAAATGACACAAAAAGCTATAGCTCTAAGATGATAATAGTAAACCCTTTCAATGCATTCACTGCAAGTTGTCGTACGCGAGACGTGCCGGAAACGCACATGTGCGTTCAAATGATTGCTAATTTGTGACAGTGGCTGAACGAAAGTTACATAAACGCATATTTGCGTTGCCGGTAAACAATCGTAATTTGCTGTAGCCCTAACAAATAAACGACGCTGTTAGCAGACCCGTTAGTAAAGCAGATCTTAATTGGATTCGTAGAAGCGATTGCTATTAATATTTAGTAATCGCCTGCCTTAACTAATATTGTATTGTCCATTTGTAAATAAATGCCGTTTGCACGGTTTCGGTAATATCTTACGCTTTGACTTTCCTTTTCTAACCTAAGCATGGAAACAATAATTCCTACGTTCCTTATTCCTTTAAAATAATGTTATTTGTCGTAGTTCTGTTTTTAGTTGTGTGAAATGAGAGTGCATAATGGTTTATACAGTGTTCGCAAACCCGGAGTTATAGAGTTCTCTAACACTTCATAACATTTTTTTGAAATGTTTTATAACGCTATACAATGCTATGACACCGGTGTGGGAGCTCTATTACTACTTCAATTTTTATAGGCGGCATTGGAATGATTCTTTGACAGTTAAGTACATACATAAATCTTGGCACTAACGTAATTAGCACTAAGGCTGTGTTCACTGAGTCAATATCTGCGTGACTATGTCTTAATCTTTTGCTGAAAGTGCCCGACAGATGTGCCAAAAAGATATTGGTCTCATGATTGAAATAGGTACTTAAAAATAAATACTGAATTGAATCTGGCTGGATATGTTTGTAAACGCCAAATCAGGCTATAAAAATCTTATAACATTTGCTGAAAGCATGCATGTAGAACAAAACTATATTTTGCAAAGTTTTTTAAGCTGCTGTTAGGTCATACCTTTTAAAGAAGTATTGTAAATATTAAACATAGATTTTGCACCTATTATCTCCCTATTATTTGTAACAGAACAGCCGAACTGTTCCAAACTTATGAATGTGTATACTTATTTTTATTTTACTAATCATTGCAAGTTATTAAAAGTAAGTTTTTATAACAATGATTGTTTAATTTATTTAAATATGTCCCATGATTCCCAAAGAAATTGAAATTAAGTATACCAAATAAACCGCCAACGAAAATAACTAGAACAAAGGAAACCTCCATGTTTCTCCGGTAGTTCCAGGAGGGGTAGGTATTACGGTAAGTATTTCGTACATTAGGTAATATATTAAAAGAAGAGCAGTAATGGAGCGTTAGCGTGTAAACAGAAGCATTAAAGCTAACTGCTACATAAATAACAATAAAACTATAAACGAATTAAGAAGCACGCGTCTATGACCTAATCTAGTAACACAGTCAACTGGCCCGGCCTCAGAAGGAGAAGACCAATCGTAACTCCTCGCAGTGAGAGAGAGACGGAACAACGCTACACCTTGACCTAGTTTCTAGCTCTTGAATCGACGCCTCCCTACATTACCGCGCCGCTTTTGAACGCTAGAAAATATGACATCTAAATCTAAACCATTATAAGAGCTACCTACGCAAAAATTCAAATCGACTTTCTTATCATTAAATCAGTTTCTTTGATGTTTCTTTTTTAATTTGTTTGTTAGTCAAAAATTAAGAATCACATTAAAATCAGGTCTTGCAAATATGATTATAACATCATTAATAGTACACATAATTGATTATGATAAGCATGCAAAAAGTTGTCATATTTTCATTAGCATTAAAAATATTTTTTCATAAATCGCGCAGAAAATATTACGTAGATGCCTATGAAGTTAGTCGCAAGCTGTGATTGGCTGTTGTACGACCTTGGCGCATTATGTCAAAATAGTGATGTGGTTCAGTGTTATTCTTAGTCCAGCAATTTTCATAGTCGATCGATTTATGGAAAAATAAAAATATCTAAGACAACATTCACAAAATGTTACAAGAGAGCCTATTTTGTCTTATGTGTGTAGTATGTAACACTTTACTGTAAAAAATAAAAATTATAATTGTCAAAAATTATGATACATGTTCTATGAGGATTAGAGGTCCACGCCGCGCGCCGCCGCCGAGCAACCTCAGCGCGCCGCCGCCGCCGCCGGGTCGTTCAAAATTTCGCGCCGACGTGGAATAAATATTTTACCTATGACCAAATCGAACAAAACAAACAATGAGCTGTTGCCATACTGGCCTTTTGGTGATTCAATCTTGGATGTAGGCCTCTTCCCTCTTCTTCCACTCTTGGCGATCTTGTGCCAGTCTCATCTAGTCTCGACTTCCGTGCCGTCGAATGTCGAATGTCGTCCATCCAGCGCTGGGGTGGTCTGCCGCGCCCTTAAGTATCCGCTCTGGGTCTCCATTCAAGGACTCGCCTTGTCCAGCGACTCTCTTTCATTCTCGCAATGTGTCCTGCCCATGTCCACTTTTTCCTTGCTATGACAGCCATGACGTCTTTCACCTTGGTCTTATTTTGGATCCATTCGTTACGTTTCCGGTCACGAAGGGTGATCCCGAGCATCACTCTTTCTATACCCCTCTGCGTGACTCGGAACTTCTCGGCGGACCTTTGTGCTTTTGTGGTCTCTGTACCGTAGGTGAGCCCGTACTCACCCATGCCCATGACCCACTGCTTGAAGACTTTAACTTTGAGATCCGGGGATATTTTGCCATGTAGAATCTGCTTATTGGCACCGAACGCCGCCCAAGCCTGCGCGATCCACCTTTCCACTTCCGCTACCTGGTTCTCAAAGCCCAGTGTAACCTTATGCCCTGAATATTATGTATTCGGTTTTCGGTTACTCTATCCACTGGAAGCGGGTCATAATCTTAGTTTTTACCATGTTCATTTTAAGACCAGTTTTCTCGGATTCCACTCTTAAATTCTCCAGCATCGTCATCATCTCCTCAATGCTCTCTGAGACCAGAACCGGGTCATCAGCAAACCTCAGATTGGTCATTTTCTCTCCATCAAGCATCAGCCCCTTCCCTGCCCATTGCATTTGTTCGAATATACATTCTAGTGCTAGAGTAAACAGCTTCGGTGATATTGTGTCCCCTTGCCTGACACCTTTCTAGATGGAATTTGTTGGTTTTCTTGTGCAGGGAGACACAAGTAGTTGCGTTCTGGTGGAGGTAGTTGAGGATCTGTATGTACCTTTCATCGACACGGCATGAAACTAGAGCTTGCTCTATATGCCAACACTCTATGGAGTTGAACGCTTTCTCGTAGTCGATGAAGGCTAGTATAAGCGGTTTTCTGTACTCATTACATTTCTCCACGACTGTTTTGAGAGTTTGGAGGTGGTCGTTGGTGCTGAAGCCTGAGCGAAAGCTTGCCTGTTCTCTGGGTTAGTAGACTGATAGGTCTGTAGTTTTCCAGCCTTTAGATGTCCCCTTTTTTGTGGATTAGGGTGATTACTGCGTTATGCCATGATGTAGGTACTTTACTTTCCAGGATGCACTTTGTGAATAGAATTGCTAGGACTTGACTGACTTCAGAAGTATTGGGAACAAAATAAAAAAATGTTTCCTTGGCTTGCAGGATTGGCGCGGATTTTTATTCACGATTAAATGTGTTTTCTTTAGTTACTTATCCCTCCTAAAAAAGGTCCCCACGCCGGCGACGCCGCGCCGCGCCGGGTTCAAAACCCAGCGCGCCGCCGCCGGGTTTTTTAGCTGCGGCGTGGACCTCTAGATGGGCGTTGGGAGGCAATTATAGTCTGGCAGATAAATCACTGCAGCCAGATGACACTTTCAGTGTTGTCAGTTTTTGGCGAATATTAAATCGTGATGTGACTTAGTGAGTGAATGAAAGAATGAACAATATAATTAAATTTATTTTCGCCATTTATGTTGAAATAGTGAATTTTCAAAGCGTATTTTAACAAAATTATTTGTTCAATAAGGTTTTTTTTATGTTTTCTAGTTAGAAGTAAGTGTAAGAGCGCGATTTGGAAATGTGCGGAAGCATGTCAAATCAGTTACCAGTTTTCAACTCATTCCCCATTTTGCCATAAATAAAACAATTATGATCACATTAATATTTTTTTCTACCTCTGTACTTTACTTAAAAACATAAATTATTCCGAATCAGCGGACCAAGCCTATAAAGTTTTAAGTTTGGTTGCAGTTCAGAGTGGAAATGGAAAAGTCATTTTTGTTCATTAATATGAACCTTGAACCCCTCAAACGTATCGCGCTTAATTTAAAATATACTAAACTAAGAATGTGACATTCATAAAATATTTCGTTCTTTCAATAATCAAATCATTCATTAAGTGACCTTAGTCGAGCACTAGTGAAATAAATGTGGTATCATTATTTCGTAAAATGACATTTAGAAGTGTCATCTGGCTGCAGTGATTTATCTGCCAGACTATAATAAGGCTGAGTTCCGAGTAAATACTGCTCTTTAATATAATAATATGGACTTACGTTTATATAGGCCAAATTTATACACTGAGTGTGTGTGTGTGTAGCATAGCTCACCTACAGTTCAAAGGCGAACTTATTCCTCTAAGGGATCTGATACAGACTGATTGAATGGTCATAAACTAATTTAAATGGTTTTGTTACACAATTGCACATTGTGGCAAAATAAAAATTATCCTATCTCACAATCCCACATAATAATGTTTAAAGGCATAGTTTTACCCTGTTCCGTACGAGTCAAGAAGTAAATATACTCATCAGAAATATTACTTTCAAATTATTAACGTTCAAACTATGTAAACCAACAATAAACTTTTTATTTGATTCGTGTTAAGAGGTCATTGCAGGCCTCTCCAGTTCTTATGAGACTCAGATTAGAATTTAAGTTACAACACTAGCCTTATCAGCTGGTTGCCGTCAAAAAGCAGTTCTGCCAACACGTTACTGTGACATCTGCAGCCAACTTCAGGTTGGCCCAGAAGCCCAGCCAGCGCCACACAACAGCGGCAGTATCGACAAACGTTCACACAACGTTTAGACGTAACAATTCTAGTGTCACTTCATTTCTTATTTTAGTAACTAGATCATTTCAAACTTCAATTTTCCCCGTTTTATAGTTGTTTAAGTGTTAAGTGTATTTTATGATGTTTCAATAATACGCAGTGCGGCGTTCGTATATGCAATATTAAGCAATTACGTAATGGGAATTATTATGCTAGAGAAGTTTAAAGTTTTACCCTGAAATTCAACATGGCCGCTGACACGGGAATGGATACTTGCTCCAGTCCGGAGATCACGGACTCCAGGAAGCGCCCACTGGACGGAGACTCCGAGAATGGCGACGTCAAGAGGTCGCACTTCAGCTCCGGTGAGTGGCGCCTTCCTCTACACACTATACCTGCGTACCTACTACTGAGACATAGGTATGTTGTTTAACTTAAATACGTAAACTCTGACTGGTTAGGGCTTAACATTGACCTGGCCGACTCCGGCCTCAGCAGCGCCAGCCAATTCTTACTAGATTCTTATCAGAATTCATTGTTGTTATCAGTGCGACCTCTTTTTAATTTATGCTGTTTCAACTAAGCTACAAAAATGTTTTCAACTGTTTTGATTGATAAGAATCGAGGTTGATACCGTACAGGTTGCGATAACTTTAAGATTAAATACTCAATTATTTGGGATAGGTAATAAGTAATAAATATTGCAAAGCTGTGTCTGCTAAAAGTGGATTTTTCATTGCAGTAACATAAAATACCTATTAATCCCAATGTTGATAAGGCTGGCGCAGAGTGGTTTACTTAATTTATCAAAAGCAATTCGACATTTGTCGATAAGAGCTAACCCGCGTATTGTGCAATCTTTTGATATTGTAGTAGTAATTTGTAATGTATACAATGTTAAAAGAGAGTCATTGTTTTTTAGTGCAAGACCTGGTGACGGCCTTGCCTCTGGCCAACGGCCATGGCAATATTACGTCTCATTTCGGTGAGTCGTCAGTCTACATCTCTCGCTCCTCATCGGCTTTGTGGTTGTTGTGGCGCATGCTGCGGCCCACTCTCTCACTCACCCGCTAGCCTCCGCTCCGGCTCACCGCTGTTCACACCATTTTTGGCCAAACACATTCATTCTGGAGCCTAAAACTAATATCACTAGATTGCAATGTAAAGCTACAAATATCGCATTTGTTCTGTAGCAACTATCTCTTCCTGGAAGTCCTTTTGTGACCAGATGACTAATGTGTAACATAACTTGCAATCACAATGTCAACAAGCCAAAACAAGTGCTCAATAATTGAAAGAGCAGGTGGGGACTGGGCCGTGAAACTAGGTCAACCAGCAGTAGTTTATTGGGAGGGGCTAATGTGCTATTGGGAATGTGGCAGCGGAGGCAGCGGGAAGTGTGGAGGACATCACACCTCGCTCGGTGTTGTGCCATGTCGTGTAGCTCACCGAGACCATCATGGCTTAGTTGCCGCATCGTTGGTGTGATCACCCAGTGTACAGTTTTCGACCATTATTATTTGGTTACTCGCTCTATTCTTCTTGAAATTTTATTATTTCACATCTAAGCTTTTAATTTGCTTTATTTATTTGAGAGTCATACATATTCTAAACTAACATGATTGGAAACTTAACATTTATTTAATTATTTGCATCACCATCCAAATCAGTAACGTTACATCAGTATTTAAGTGCTTAGGTACATCTGTTTGCGTAGTCCAAATTGTCAGTAAACACAGCATCTAGGAATATACATAGATTGGCACATCCATTATTTTACACTTATTTAGTCAATTCAAAATTATATTGTGTTTTAATTGGACCTGTTCGATGTTGATATTTCTACCTAATCAAAACAAGCAAAAACTAGCAAACTAAGCCGTAATGAGCGAGTGAAGGTCTCGCGCCGACTGAACTGATGACTGGCAAGGTCATTGCCGGCTCTAGTGCATTGCTGCACACGCGTAAACTGATAACAGGACTATTATTCACGTCGGAAGGTCGAGTTTCGTTTGTCGTCTAGTCCATTATCTTCAAGGTTTGTGGAAGCTGTCAGGTTTGTTGCAAGGTGTATCAGAGATTTGTTGGATTGCGTAATAACGAGCGGTGTGGGACTCCGGTGGGTGTCTCGCTGCGCCGTGCCCGTGCTGGCGGAATAATGCGGCATTCCATATCGTGTCATGACCTACGTGACTAGAGTACCTTAGGTACATTGCTGTTAAAAAGCTCTATGGGACCTAATCGTGTTGCTAGGTAGATAATAGGATATTAAGCGTTCCCCCCTCGAGCTTACTTGATCCCGTGGGTAACGGAGCTGGAGGCATTATCTAAATCGCCAGAATCCTCCCTCTTACCGGTGACGTCACGCGGGCTGGGCGATCACGGCATAAATCACGAAAGCGTTAGATTTGTCTAAATGTCAAGGAAACTCGTCCGTGTCGTAACATAAATTAAAGGAAAATAAATTTAGTTTCTAGCTAGTTTTTATTTCAACAATACGCTTGGGGATTGTGTCTGTTAATGCCGCGTCAGGTCGACGTGTCGTGATAATTTGTATGCACATCAACAGATTACAGCTATTAGCTGTCATCAATTTATGCATCAGCTTCATTAGGCATGCATGTAATCGTGATTCTTGTTTGACATTGAATTATGCAAAAGAATGAATTTTTATTAGGTATGTTTTTTGCTATTCAGTTTTATTACTCCCTCTTATGGGTCAGAGGTCACAGTCATTAAATTTGGTTTTGTAGAGCTCACTTACAGTACATAAAGCAGTCAGTAAGTCAGTGGAGGCATAAGCATAACCGAACGATTTTCTCAAACACCTTCCCAACCTCTCTTCCTCTCGAAAGTGCTCCGGTGGAAACTGGAGCTGAAATAATTCGTCTAGCACCGGACGTGATACAAATCGTAGGAAAGCGACCGGTCGCTCCGGAAAGGGCTGAAAGCGCCAGGGAGCTCTGAAAAGCGCTACGCGGCGCTGAAAAGGCCCGAGCGTTTAGGAAACTGGAAATGGGGCAAGCAATCATCTCTAGGGGGCGCACTCTCGCTTTCGACGCTTAAGATTTCGTGAGAAATAGTTATATCTACCTACGGCCGAGACTGGAGGCGAGAGTAAAAGGGCAGTAATACACAGGGGGTTGCTCAGAGAGTCTGTGTAACGGAATATAAAATTGTACTAACAAAAGCGTCTAAATGGGGCAATTTTTGGAAGAGAACTTTTTTGTCCAAGCTATGGCGAGGTGCCAGCAAGTATAACCCAAATGCAATTGTGCATCCGGGTGAGCAGAGGATATGGGATATGGTTTTAAGAAAGGTCATTTCAGGATATATGCTGAAGCAGCAGTTAAAATAAAATATAAAAACTTATATCGCCTATACTGTAAAATCAACCAGAATCGTCTGTGGGCCTTTATACTAAAGATTACCTACGTGTAAATCCTTTAGAATTAAATTCAGCAAAAAAACAACGTGGTAGCAGTGTAGGTAGGTACCTACTGGTAAAGCTCTTTTTGACTGAACAGAGCTTTCTATAAACGAGGTCGGATACGGATATGTAAAGTAAAGCCAATACGCCGAAGAGTGACTTGCCTATTGGTGCAGGTTAGGTATAATCCATATTCTACTTCACTCGTGTAGTGGTTCTGCGATAATTTATGATGAGAACTGCTAATTTAAATACAGCTAAGGAACAATTTTTTACCTGAATCGATTGCTATTGAATACTGAATTATGGCTGTCCTCAAATCTGGGGCAAATTTCGTGGTACCTCATACATATAATTTATCTATATATCTATATATGATGTTATATGTATATTTAATATCGCCTGCGTAATGTGGTCAAATGTAAGTCTATTTGGTTTGTGTATGTATGAGGCAACTTATGTTGAATAAAGACTTTGGACACTATTAACATTAACAAATCAATTGGTGAAACATTACCGGTTACCCTCGTTTGCCAGCTATCAATACCATTATCAATATCGGATCAGCAATTAGGTCCCGTGATAAGTAAATAGTGCAAATTGCCATATAATTCAGTGATAGTTCGCTCTTTTCTGATAAACCGTATCATATCACGCTAGTTATTGCGTGAAGCGGGTGTCAAACTAGAATAATATTATTACGTGTTATTCAATCGAATAAAAAAAATATAGGCATTCTCTACTGCCCGGCTCGTATACGGCTGGTAATTTTTAATCTGCAAGAATAATGATAATTGCTCACTCCATTAGCTCTGTGGGCTATCGTTTCGATGTACGAAGATGCACGCGACTCCGTCTGCATAGAATTCGATTTACGCTACCCCGCGAGAACTAAGCGATTTTCTGGGATAAAAACTATCCTATGTTCTTCCCCAGAACATAAACTATATGTCATACCAAATTTAACCTAAAACAGTTAAGCGGTATAAGCGTGAAAAGCTAACAGAGACAGACAGACACATTTTCGTACATTAATAAATTAAAAGTAGGTAGGTATATTGTGTAATTCTGCCTTTCGTCGCTTGTTTGTTTCATTTCTCTTTAAGGCGACTAGACTATGAGAATCTGTTACAAACTGTGGTCATTTTATACACTGGAGCAATATAAATGGTAAATCCTTTAATTGCATGTTACGTTCCACTAATTTGTACCACCATCATCAGGATGATGATACAAGTAAATATTAAATATGGATTAAGTACTAAAATTGGTTTTCAATCGATCCTTAATTGAATTTCTCTAAAGCTTATAATAAATCGTGATTGTGGAAGCAGGTCCTCTTCAATAACTTTGACCCGAAGCAAAGCTGAGTTGCTCTCCGATAAAAATATACAAAGCAATTTGAAAGGTTAATAAAGTAATGAAACGTCGAATTAAACTCCAAACAACGCGTTGCGTTACAGCCTATCATAATTACGTTTAAAACACGTAATGGTTACGGCCGTTACCTAACTTGAAATGAAAAATATAAACCTAAGTTTGCCATTGAAAGTTAGACCGAATGCTATGTGTTGTAGAGCTCTGGATACATGGACGACGTTGTATCGTGTTTATGGGCATTAATCGATGCGCATTTACAATGGAGTTGTCACAATGCGACGCGTGCGCAGCTTAGCTGCCGATGAATTACCATAAGTGTCTGTTTGTCTCTGCTATTTGGATATTGTCTGAAACTTTCACTGTTTTCGCTGATATTTTATTACTACCCTTCGCTTCCGTGAACCGTCAGATCTGGCATAACATGCCGCCTGTGAACTGATTCCGAGGATTTTCTTTTTATTCAATAGCATACATCTCACGCTTTACTAATTATGTATGTATGTATTATGATTTTATTTCTAATCGTTTAATGTTGGTATATCCACGGAAGTTATTGCAAGAGTCAGCCCCCAGTCCACGTCGACCCCTTACTTGAATCCTAACGGCCGCCGCAACACGGTCTATCTACTCATTTATTTAACAATATCCGCCATAAAACAAGAAATATTTTCATTGTATTGCGGGAAGAGCTTTCCCCTGAGGCTTTATCATTTTAACTTTCCTCTCGTTCCTTTTGGAGCAGCTTCCGGATCCGGATATTACGGAGGCGTCGAAATCGCCATGTTCGTTTTAGTCGTCTTTTACGGCGCTATAATTCGACTGGGGGAGGAGGCCTAACTCCGATGAATCTCGTTACACAATTTCTAAAATCAACATGTAACAATTAGCAGTCGTACCTTATCCTTCAGTTGGGTAAACGTTTAGGAGCGGGCGCCTCTTTGTTATCTGCAATTTCTTTTATATAGGTACAATTTCTTTCAGTCCTCTCGCTGCGAGTCAATAATGAATCACGTAGTAACAATAACATTAACATAAACAAATGACGATCCTTGCTCTCCGTAACGTAATCCCAGATTTTCCTATATTCCGTTGCCATAAAACTTAATCGCCGCAACAAATCAAATACGTGTACTCTAAAACACGGTTAGTAAGCCTCTTTGAGTGCCGGCTGCGTCGTGTGGGACGTTAGGTCAGCATACTTTCGTTTTTTTACTGCTTAGTCATGATGTCAGCAGTTGTTATTTACTTTATTGTGTTACGTAAGCCGATTACTCCTCTGTGTTAGATTTAGATATGCTGAAGTATATCTTTGGAGGAAAGACAGCGCCGCTCAGTTGAAGCAAAAGATTTTCCTTGTTCATTTTATTTGGTGTGCCGACTACGTAGAAGATTAATATTTGTCGCGAAGACGCTTAACCTAGAAAGATGAGTGAGCGAACAGGTTAATCGCTCGTGAAGCCTTGTGGCAGGCAGAGGAGGGCCTTTAAAACCACATAAGGAGCATTTTGGGGATGCCCTCGAGAAGTAAACAATGTGACAAGTAATCCACTCACCCCCCGATGACAACGAACTCTAGCGATTCACTGTAACTGGCAGAACACGCGTACAAATGTTGACCTACATTGCCCGGGCTTTATCGAACACATGGAGCAATTAATGTCACTGCGACACTGCCGCTTTTTATCGTCTGTATTTCCAAAACAATACAGCCTAACGTCACCGACAAGATATGATGCGATTTTGGAGAGGTGTCGTGATAATGCAACCTAGAAATAACCTTCATTACCAACCTATTTGGTTATGTAAGCGTATCGTATCGTATCTCTTATCTTCGCGAAATTAAGTCACCGAGATTGGATGCGGGCTGAAAATTGTTAATCGATAAGATATTACAGCCTGCTTGGCCGCAACTCGGGTCGTAGGAGCCTCGGCGAAGGCCGTAGACACCGTGTGATACGAATGAGCGGGCGTGCGAAGCGTTCAACATCCTTGACTTAAGAACTTTGATTGCCCAATTTAATATCTGATTAAATAAATGTGAAAAATTCACACCCAACCGCAAGTTTTATATACGTTTGGTTTATTATATTCTCGATTATGTTGGCATTGACGAGCGAAACGCAGAAGCGGTGAGTTTTATTAGCGCCCGGGTGCCAAGTGACGACACTTGACGCGCCGCAATCCACTCTGCGTCTTGTTGTAGCGCAACAAAGCATTTATTTAAGTGACATGTGCTTTAACAGGCAAACACACGTGCACATTAAATTTGTATTGGTTTTATGACACTGTGACAAAAGATAACAGCGGCTGTTTACTGCTTTTGTTTGATTTATAGACAGCAAGAGTACTGGCAATTTGTCGGAATGTCGTTGAGATTGATTAATGTATTACATCAGTGCAGTGGTGTGTTGTCGGTGGAAATATAAAATACACTTCTTGCATATCCATCGCTTGCCGACGCCCTGGCGGGTCCTAACCTAATGGACCGTCTAATAAGTTCTCCAACTACTTCGACTGACACGCCACGAAGTAACTTATAAATAAAAGAATTTTGTTTTTTATTGCCCCTAAAACTTCCGATTTGCATTACGAGGGTTCGCCCCCCGAGTTTTTGATTGTTGTTTACTTTTGCGTATTTACGACGACGGGATGGCAAATTCGATTTAATTGTCAGATTTTATGACCCGACCTCTTACCAGTCTTTACCCTTTACTGATTCCTTGAGTCGAATTCTCTGATTTATTACACGTAATTTATACTCAACGTTTGAGATGCAAACTTGTTCAAGAAGATTCAATGAGAAATACAATTCCACTGAAAAAGTTAGCGGTGCATTTTGTGGTCTTGTTTCTCTACTCCACTTTATGTTCGCTGTCGATAGTTCTCGAATGAATTACAATTTCGATGAGCCAAGCCAACTCATTACCAATTCTAAAGATGGACGTAACGCTCGCGTCTGTGTCGGCTCCTCACGATTTGTTAATGGCGTTTATAGATAGCTGTCGATAACCTCGCGCGATACGCGCCGCGACGAGTGAGCGATGCTTGCTACTCCAGAAGTGCGGTTGCGGTCCATTATTTTGCGAAATCCCAGACTAAGGTCACATAAACATAAAAAAATATCTATACCTACATCCTCAAAGCAAAAGCAAGATTTGCGTAAATAACATAATTCGCAAATACTCAGTCACGCATTCGCCTAGGAGATAAAACTTTACCTCCTTTCCCCCAAAATTTGTGTTGACGGTTGAAGACTGACACGATTTCGTCGTATACATAAAAATGAATCATATTTATCTGTTCTGTCGTCGTGCAGCTCGTGCGGAATCATCCCTGAAGTCATTTTATACGTCCCCTTTGACTACTTTCTGCGACAGCGAACAAATGCCCAGATCAAAGTTTTTTCGCAGTGCGGACACTGCGGCGGCGGAGGAAACGCCGTAAAATAAAGATATTGCCAAGTTCCCGCGGAACTCCGATAGCGAGTTGTGCTGCTTAATGCGCGCCTGCTGACTGTCAATTGACCTGCTTCTGCGCCTACATGTGCTGACACCTACCTAATGGCTCTTCACGCCAATTTATCTTCACGTTTTGCGGCACAGAAGGGCCTTCAACATTCTTCGTAAACGAATCTAAAATGTACAACAAAGCTTTGCCACAACAAAGTAGATAAAACCACCGGGAGCTGCGGTTCTTAAAGTAAATTGCGACCTTCTTTGAAAACTGAAATGTTTATTCCATGAATAAATTAAACGGACTTATCGATGATTCCCGTGTTCCATTACAACTTCGCGGGGCTCCACAAACAAAGGAAAAGTCCAAAGACATCGGCCAAGTTCCCTCGGCCCCAGTCCTTTTACGCCGTACCTCGTTAATTGATTTCACGAGTCTTCAAACTGCCTTAAGGTAAAGTTTATACAGATAAATTCTTTATTATGTATTATCAAAGAACAAAAATTTAAGCTTGAAAAGCAAGGCGGAAAATTTCGACATAAAACGAGATAAAACTCGGATAAGATTTCCTGAAAAGCAGAAAGCTTTTTATTTTCTAAAAGAGAGAGCATGAGCGGTTAGACTAGGTGATGATATAACGAGAAGTTTATTAGGGAAAATTGAGGTTGAAAGGCATTGTTAGCGAGAGGAACTTTCAAAGTCGGAGGATGGCACGTCGCGTCAGTTAGACTGCAGACAGGTGCTCGCTGCTGAAAGGCTGAATGGGAATGCCTTGCATAACTCGCCGTCGCCGGCTATAGCACGTGTTAATAATGCTCGGCGCTACTGATTACTTTCTCCGCTCTGGGGAGGCTGCGGCAAGTTCTAGGTTTCTAGTTTACTGGAGCATTACTTATCAATGCGCATTGCGTAAGTTACATATGCCCTATGCCAAGTAACATTACTGCAGTTAATTGATTTAAGGTCTTTGTCAGACATGGTTCTTAAACAGCATAAGAAATTGGGCTGACGTTTAATGTTATATCTGGCCAGGCGGAATGGTTGATCAAAACTCCTACCATTTGTGAAGATTGGAACCGAGACTTGTATATTGATATATTATTGTTATTTTTATTTTTTTGTCAATTGTATCTGTTTCTTTATATTTGCACAATAAAGTATTTACTTGCTCACTTACTTGTTTCTACGTCCGTTGCCGAAGACTTTGCCCATCTTAATTACTGGGGATTATACTCAAATGTTACGGAGGAAATACTACCCCAATAGTCTAGTCCATTAGGCTTGATTATGAGTAGAAACTGCTAAATAGAAAGAGTTTGAATGCACTAATGCAAAAGCTCCATTTTCCGAGACCCTCCCGAGAATTGCTCTGTAATGTTGAGGCAATTCATTTAAATGTACATGGACATGAAACAGTGCTGTGCCCATTGCTTTGAGTGAGCTCTGTTAATGTTCAGCTCGATTGTGCCGGCGCGTTTGATGAACATGTGTTTAAAAAGAAGTACATTGCAATGTTTTAATGCTCCTCTGATATTTTGTTAACAACTCGTTCAGGCGCCGTGATCTGACCGATTTTTGAAATCACACCTGTAAAAATAGCATTCGAAAATGGCGTAGTTCTGTCTCGTATTTAAGACTAATTCGCCGAAGGTTTATTGGAAGATTAGTTGGAGTGCTATTGTACAATGATTCGTCTTTGTTATTAAAGTTTTTCATCTTCTGCTCAGCAGCCATTAATGTCCCAGCTAGTTTTTTTTTATGACCATCGCTAATAGACTGCATTGCACTTCCCCGTACCATGGAAATGTTTAATTTTAACAAGTGTATAATTTTTTACTTCGCAAGAGACTAACGGACGATATTTTAGCATTTTGGGTAAAAGGGACCAACACTTTTGATGACTAAGAAAAGAAAGATTAAACAAACTTACAAATGTACAACTCAAAAAGTCCTGGAAATGCGAAAGCGAGTTTCTGAAGCTTAAGGCAGATATTCCTCATGAAAAACTCTAATTCCATTACCATTGTCAAAGCCGCATCACCCGGCCGCGCTCGAAACGGGGTCAGCCTCAGCCGCGTAGCTATGGCGTCGCCTCTCGATTCACACTACGTAGGCGGTGCACTAGTTTCTTTGTATACTGTGTCAAACATACACCGATTGCGAGGGTGGCCCCGGAAGAATTTATGAAGGTATACCCCGAGATTGTACGCTTTGTTTGTGTGATGTCTGTCTAAGCATGTCTTGTTCAAGGTTGCGTTTCCTATCGACAATTTAATGAACTTTTCCTTGTATGCGTTCTTATAGTGCACTGAATTTGACTTTTCATACCATCTTTCAGGGCTCGTAATCAATTTACCTTAACTCCATCAGTCACTGGGACATCATAAATTGTCTTAGTCTATTAGTGGCTTGATAATCAATAAGCATTGTGAGTTTCAGCGAAGCATTGTTCCAACACTGATTAATCACTCGCACATTGAACTGAAACTGTTGTGACTTTCTTATCGTTATCGCGTGATTGTAATCGACGCAGCTCTCCACTCCACCCAGCCCTTCACGGTCAACATTGGACATGACCATGTCATTTGCAAAGAGTCCGCAATATCCTGATATTGCTAATTACGTTACGTACAATGTTGCTTAGTTTCAATGGTCCTCTTATCTTGATCCAAATGTCGCCAATGCCATATCGGTTGCCATTGAGGCGATGCGAATGTTGGCCGGCGGTTCCGTGCGATTATTTTGAGCTAACGTCGGCAACGGTTCCTGGCTTCTAACGCAACGTGTGTACACCAACAGAAGGAAAACAAAACGGCTATCGCTTTCTCTTTTTTTCTTTTTCTGCTGAGCGAGTGACGTTACCTATTTAATAACTTTAAAATGGGCAATTTATTTGCCGCCTGCCGGCAAAAATAAATTTGAGTATGTTTGGAACGAGTAAACGTTTTGTACGAAACAAAAATAAGAACTTGATCAGAAACACCGGCAACTTATCTTGTACTCGTGTGGTGTCCCCTTGCAAAAAAAATGGGCACCCATGTTTTTTGTATTTTATGAGCATAAAAGCTTAGTTTCTACGCTTTAACCCTTTACCAGGCCCCGAAGAACCAGCGTTTCTTAAGGCTCGACCTTTGAAATTTTCGTGAAAATGAGTTGTGTTGTAACCATTTTATACATTATAACGTAACAATTTATACGTCGGAAAAAATATATCCTAATCTGGAAGATATAAGAAGTAACATAGTTTTGGTAGAAATCCATTTTAGTGAAAGAAAGCAGAGAAAAAGCAATCTAAAGTCACCCCTATTTTTTCACTTGTAACCATTTTACTGCTCCATTTTTTATCATAAAGAGATGAAATTTTATAATCTGCTTCATAAAATAATGAACAATAACTTTATTTTCCTACTTTGTCAAATTTCTTAAAAAATTACCTCGTTTTCTGAAATATTCCCTCCCAAGTTCCTACCGCTCCCCATTTTCGTCCATACGGTCAGTGCGGGACGAGGCGCGATGCATGACGGACCTGTGTCAATTTGCGCTGCGACCAAACAAAACTCCGTTTTTAAATATTTGTGGAATAATTTTGTTGCGTAGAGTGGACAATCCGTTTCGTGATTCGTAAAGTAGGTAGATCCTACTAATATTATAAATGCCAAAGTTTGTGAGGATATGAGTGTGTGTATGTTTGTTCCTTCTTCACACTCAAACGACTGGACGGATTTGGATAAAATTTGGAACGAAGATAGCTGGTACCCTAGATTAAAACATAGGCTACTTTTTATCCCGGAAAACTGCATAGTTCCCGCGGGATAGCGATAAGCATGTTAAAGGTCGTAGCTGCCTAGAGTTGCAACGTATTTATAAATTGTTGCAGAACTTGAACGAGTGCCGTTCTCAGAGACGTCAGTTAATAATTATGATTAGTTAGAACTTAATTGTCGTCTCTGAGTGTGAAACTTAACTGTAATTGTCCTCTCGGTTGTATTGACTGACGGTGGATATTCTACGCTGTTTTACCGTGTTAACGGATCAAGTTCAAGTTTTAATTTATCATCCCTGCGTAACCAAAGATACAAAGGAACAAATAGTGCTTTAATTATGTTAATTGGCGTTTCTGAGTGTGAAAGTTAACCTTTGCTTTCTCTCCTTCTTTTTGCGTAAAAGGTAGGTACAGAATAATTGTTTTTTGACCGTTTGTCTTCAAAATCGATATCTAAGGGTCCGAGTGGTCTTCAAGCATGAATCCGTTGTCAAAAGTTTAGAAAGTGGCCGCCATTTTGAAAATTTTAGTTTTTCAACCGATTACTTTCAAAATCGATATCTGAGGATCCGAGTGGTCCCCAAACATGAATCCCTTGTTAAAAATTGAATAAATGGCCGCCATTTTGAAATCTTTAGTTTGTGGGCCGATTGTTTTCAAAATCGATATCTGAGGATCCGAGTGGTCCCCAAGCATGAATCCGTTGTCAAAAATTCAAAAAGTGGCCGCCATTTTGAAATTTTTAGTTTATCGACCGATTGATTTCAAAATCGATATCTGAGGATCCGAGAGATTTCCAAGCATGAATCCGTTATCAAAAATTAAAAAAGTGGCCGCCATCTTGAAATCTTTAGTTTTTCAACCGATTGCTTTCAAAATCGATATCTAAGGGTCCGAGTGGTCTTCAAGCATGAATCCGTTGTCAAAAGTTTAGAAAGTGGCCGCCATTTTGAAAATTTTAGTTTTTCAACCGATTACTTTCAAAATCGATATCTGAGGATCCGAGTGGTCCCCAAACATGAATCCCTTGTTAAAAATTGAATAAATGGCCGCCATTTTGAAATCTTTAGTTTGTGGGCCGATTGTTTTCAAAATCGATATCTGAGGATCCGAGTGGTCCCCAAGCATGAATCCGTTGTCAAAAATTCAAAAAGTGGCCGCCATTTTGAAATTTTTAGTTTATCGACCGATTGATTTCAAAATCGATATCTGAGGATCCGAGAGATTTCCAAGCATGAATCCGTTATCAAAAATTAAAAAAGTGGCCGCCATCTTGAAATCTTTAGTTTTTCAACCGATTGCTTTCAAAATTGATATCTGAGGATCCGAGTGGTCCCCAAACATGAATCCCTTGTTAAAAATTGAAAAAGTGGCCGCCATTTTGAAATCTTTAGTTTGAGGGCCGATTGTTTTCAAAATCGATATCTGAGAATCCGAGTGGTCCCCAAACATGAATCCGTTGTCAAAAAATCAAAAAGTGGCCGCCATTTTGAAATTTTTACTTTATCGACCGATTGATTTCAAAATCGATATCTGAGGATCCGAGAGGTTTCCAAGCATGAATCCGTTATCAAAAATTGAAAAAGTGGCCGCCATCTTGAAATCTTTAGTTTTTGGGCAGATTGTTTTCAAAATCGATATCTGATGGCCCGAGTGGTCCCCAAGCATGAATCCGTTGTCAAAAATTGAAAAAGTGGCCGCCATTTTGAAATCTTTAGGTTGTGGACCGATTGTTTTCAAAATCAATATCTGAGGATCCGAGTCGTCCCCAAGCATGAATCCGTTGCCAGAAATTCAAAAAGTGGCTGCCATTTTGAAATTTTTAGTTTATCGACCGATTGATTTCATAATGGATATCTGGCGATCCGAGTGGTCCCCAAGCATGAATCCGTTATCAAAAATTGAAAAAGTGGGCGCCATCTTGAAATCTTTAGTTTTGGGCAGATTGTTTTTAAAATCGATATCTGATGGCTCAAGTGTTCCCCAAGCATGAATCCGTTGTCAAAAATTCAAAAAGTAGCTGCCATTTTTGAAATCTTTAGTTTGTGTGCCGATTGTTGTCAAAATCGATATCTGAGGATCCGAGTGGTCCCCAAGCATGAATCTGTTATCAAAAATTGAAAAAGTAGCCGCCATCTTGAAATCTTTTGTTTTTGGGCAGATTGTTTTCAAAATCGATATCTGAAGGCCCGAGTGGTCCCCAAGTATGAATCCCTTGTCAAAAATTGAAAAAGTGGGCGTCATTTTGAAATCTTTAGATTTGGGCCGATTGTTTTCAAGATCGATATCTGAGAATCCGACTGGTCCCCAAGCTGAATCCGTTGTCAAAAATATACCTAAAGAGTGGCCGCCATCTTAAAATTTTTGGTTTTTGGGCAGATTGATTTCAAAATGGACATCTGAAGATCTAGCAAAGTGAACGCTTATCACTCTTGACCGTTTTATTAGAATAATAATATTTAGCATACACACCAAAACTAAACTATACGATAATGTTTATTAGGTAACTTCTTTACAAATCACGAAACAGATTGTCCACTCTATGCTACAAAATTATTCAACAAATATTTAAAAACGGAGTTTTATTTGGTCGCCGCGAAAAATTTACACAGGTCCGTCATGCAACGCGCCTCGTCCCGCACTGACCGTATGGACGAAAATGGGGAGCGGTAGGAACTTGTCCGGAATATTGCAAAAACGAGCTAATTTTTTAAGAAATTTAAGTAAGTAAGAAAATAAAGTTATTGCTCATTATTTTATGACGAAGATTATAAAATGTAATCTTTTTCTGATAAAAAATGGAGCAGTAAAATGGTTACAAGTGAAAAAATAGGGGTTCCTGATTATAGTTAATGTCAAGAGTCAAGACTGTCAACTACAGGAGAAAATTGCTAGACTTGCTTGTTGCATGTGGTGTGATAGAATAGTGAGTGGCAATAATACCACACAATATAAAAAGTTCATATTGCAAAAATATTGTCTATGAAATGTGCATTGATAAAAAAACGTGTGCGTCTCGGGACGTTCGACAAAAGTCATAATCTAAGTTACTAACAATATATGTCTATCGCACACTAAACACTAAGTAGAGAGAGGGGAAAGCGTCTGTCCGAAATACAAATGAAGATTATTGTGAGCTGGCTGTGAGTATGCTGAGAAAGTTTTTGTCAAAAAAGCGTCAAGCGTGAGTCGGATTTAAATGTTAAAATGTCTAATTCCTGTTAGGTAGGTACTACTATAGACTCGATTGCGATGAAATTTTTGTAAGCTGCTGTGTGTAGGTATGCCAAATATGATTCTACTAAAACGGTCAAGTGTAATTAGGCTCTACTCTCTCGTGACTGAAAATTCTCTAGTTTACGCCTATTTTATCATATTCTGACAACAAATTCAACTTTGGAGACCACTCAGATATTGATTTTAAAAGCACTCGGTCGAAAAACTAAACATTTAAAAATTGTGGCCGCTATTTCCATTTTTGACAACGGATTCGTGTTTGGGGACTACTCGGACCCTCAGATATCGATTTTGAAGACAATCAGTCCACAAACTAAAGATTTCAAAATGGCGGCCACTTTTTCAATTTTTGACAGCGGATTCATGCTTGGGGACCACTCGGGTCATCAGATATCGATTTTGAACGCAATCGGTCGAAAAACTAAAATTTTCAAAATGGCGGCCACTTTTCAAACTTTTGACAACGGATTCATGCTTGAGGACCACTCGGACCCTTAGATATCGATTTTGATATGTGTAGAAAAATAAATATTTCCAAAAGTAGGTAATGGTATATTGGGGACATCATTTTTAAACTTAATCAATTATGACACATGGCTGTAGCCCGCGACTCCGTCTGCGCTGCTATCCCGCGGGAACTATGAGATTTTCCGAGATAAAAACTATCCTGTCCTTCCTCGGGACTAAAACTACCACCTTACCAAATTTCATTAATATTGGTTCAGTGGTTTAGGCATGAAAGCGTAACAGACAGATAGACAGACAGAGCGTTACTTTCGCATGTATAATATTAAGTAGGGATATCACGTTTCAATATAGTATTTTATGCAACAGTTGTATAAGAGAGGTCAAAAAAGGCGAGTGGTGTGGGTTACGATGTGAGCGTAGCGAACATCGTAAAGAAAGACACCACGAGCATTTTTTGACTTATTTATACAACGTTGCATACAATAACTTTTCTACGACTTCATTAAAATTATCATCATCATCGTCATCACATCATTAGCATTTGAAAGGTGATCAGCGTTGGACCTAGGCGTATGTTCTTTTAAATAAAACATAAATAATGCCAAACTCGGGCTCAGAGCGACCACATTACCCGAAAATGATACCCAATCACCATTTTTGTGTCAAGTGTCAAAATGACATCCGCCATCTTGGATCCTAAATATTATGCCAAATTCGCGATCAGAGCCACCAAATTGCCCGAAAACGACACCCATGAACATTTTTCTGTCAAAAGTGTCAAAATGTCATCCGCCATCTTGGATCCAAAAAAAAAATGCAAAATTCGTGCTCAGAGCCACCAAATTACTCGAAAACGACACCCATGAACATTTTTGTGACAAAAGTGTCAAAATGTCATCCGCCATCTTGGATCCAAAAAATTATGCAAAATTCATGCTCAGAGCCACCAAATTACTCGAAAACGACACCCATGAACAATTTTGTGTCATAAGTGTTAAAATGTCATCCGCCATCTTGGATCCAAAAAATTATGCAAAATTCGTGCTCAGAGCCACCAAATTACTCGAAAACGACACCCATGAACATTTTTGTGACAAAAGTGTCAAAATGTCATCCGCCATCTTGGATCCAAAAAATTATGCAAAATTCGTCCTCAGAGCCACCAAATTACTCGAAAACGACACCCATGAACATTTTTGTGGCAAAAGTGTCAAAATGTCATCCGCCATCTTGAATCCAAAAAAATATGCAAAATTCGTGCCCCGAGCCACCAAATTACTTGAAAACGACACCCATGAACATTTTTGAGGCAAAGGTGTCAAAATGTCATCCGCCATCTTGGATTCAAAAATTTTTACAATTTCGTGATAAGATCCACCAAACTACCCGAAAACGACAGCCATCAACATTTACATGTCAAGTGTCAAATTATGTCAGTAAAATTGAAATATTGTGTTGTACACACTTTTTTATTTTGTTTGCTTTCTAAATTGCTAACACCGTATTTTGTCCTAAACGGCTGAATGGTTTCTGGCCTTAGTCCGGACGGACAAAATTAAAAAAAATTGTCTCCAGTATATTATGTGTACCATTATATTGGTGTTGGTGACCCTTTAACTGTCAAATAAAAGTACTGGAGTAGGAAAATATACTTAATGATAAATATCACGTTATGACAACGATAATCATGCGATACGACCCGTCCACGTCCACCCTTGCATTGGTAACGATGCGCGGCGCGATGACGCGTCTATAATTTTACTCTGTAAGACAGTTTCGCACTCACGTATTAATGGAGCGGGTCGCGGGGGCGAGAGGCATAAGCTCCGCCCAAGCCCCGCCCGTACGCTCAAGGACTTTAGCGCGTGTACAAGCCTTAATACGTACTTTATATGCTGTTGCAACCGTATTGAACGCCTTGTAAAAAATGTATTTATGAAAGTCGGAGATCTTCCTTTAAACCAGAAATAAAAATGTGGGTTACGGTTATCCCATCGCCTGTCTAAGTAATGAACTGTCATACTAGATTTTGTCTTATTATATTTTTGATCAGGCCGAGGGATATATTCCACCCACATCTTATATCGATTATAATAGTCAAGGTTTAACTCCAAATCTCCTACGAAACATTATATCAATCACTGAAAACATTATTTTATGATCTTCATTCATAGCACGCTTCAAAACAATTTACCGGGCCATGGGAAAAATAGCTCCCACACAGTTAAACTCTAATAAGGCCATGGGATAATGGCAACCCACATCCTGATTCTGGTCATACACAATAATGCATGAATATTTAGCAATGTTCACGATTTGCATTAGCTTTCAACAATCAAAATCTACAAAATATCAAAAAATTGTTCGACCTATGTACTTCTGTTTCATAGAAATTATGGAAAGTGTTCGAATTTCTCCGTAGTTTACTGAAATTAGCGTTAAGTGAATTTAAACGGCTGCCAAAGATATATTACGCAATTTAGAAGCGTGTTGTGAATGAAGATCATAAAATAATATTTTCAGGGATTGACAAAATATTTTGTAGGTGGTTTGGAGTTAAAACCTGACTACGGTAACCAATATAAGATGTGTGTGGAATATATCCCTTGGCCTGGTAAAGGGTTAATGCCTAAAAATCTGAAAAACCATAAGTGCCCGATTTTTTTCCAAGGGGGTGTATTTATAGCTATAACCTATGTTTTTCAATGGATTGCCAAAAATAAAACTGCACACGAGTCACGAATAGTAGTACATCTTCAGTTGACATCAGTATTTAGTCGTATGTTCGTAATCACTCACAGCAACAGATCATTAGATTATGTTCACATTAATCCTAATTTTCAAAGAACAAAGTTTATAATTAACAAATCGATGCATGCTTAATTGATTGTAATAAGAACAAGCAATGTGCTTCCAAAGTCTATATACATTAGTTGATAATTTATTATCGTTTCCCGTTCAAACTTTGTTGTTTATCTACTTGTTCGGCCGACAAATGAATAACGTTATCATGTGGTTATTTTAATTCCAACATTATTCCTATTTTGGGATGACACAAATTGAAACTTCCTTCTTTTGTGCTGAATGACGTCGTAGCTAAACTAGGACTGGAGGCGGAATCAAGTACGTGTACCAGCTGCATTTGGCAACATTTCATATTTTTACCAATGTAGAAGTCTATTTTTATTTAGCTAAAAGCTGATTTACAATTTTTACATTCTAAACTCTATGAGAACTACTCTCTTATTAAGATGCGATACGTAATGTAACGCTTTGTATGTTCAATTCACATGGTGTACATTTTTTAACGAACGCGCAGCGTTTTCCTATTTGTGAGAAATGATAACTGATAACCTTTGATGGCTTTCTATTATTGGAATATTTAAAATGTTGTTAATCCATTACTATTTAACCGCTAAACACATCAGCACGAGCTCCATGTAGCCTATGAGAGCCCCGGAGGCTTGTCGAGACTCACCCGGACTGACATACCGCTCAATGCACCTCGCCCTACCATGTGGTTCTCTTGGTTCTTGACATCAACCAATACAAGACGCTGTACTATCGCTTCATCACTGACCAGGACAGATTCTGCACAATCATGTTTATTTCAACATGTACATTTACACAAACGGGATACTGTGCTATAATCTTAATTAAAATCATAAAGCAATGAAAAATGTGCTGTCTTTTCAACACTTGGCCACCCCTTTCGGTAATGTTGTTTAAAGTAATTAAAAAGAGATGGCATTTGGAACTTTACGATCTTTATACACGATCCAGCGGGCCTTTTTACCCGAGAGAAACGCAGCTACAAATTAGATGGGTCATGTACCTCTATTTTAGCCAGAGTTTTTAGCTGATAACAGTTTCCATTTCGGATGGTCATGCTCGTAGCGTATATCATCGGGACAACCATCCCAATAGTTTTTCAACGGATGAATTACTTTAACGTTAATAAGAAAAAACAAATAAGTTCACTACTTTCTACAGCTTTTCCTAGCATCGCTAGAATTAAAAACCAGTCTTATTTTAATACACCTAAGAATTCTGACCGCACAGTATCCTCATCATATCATACCCCGTCTTACGTGTCGTCTCGTTCGCAGCAGTGGAGCCGACGTACCACTTCAAGGTGCTGGTGCCATCGATGGTTGCGGGAGCCATCATCGGCAAGGGTGGCGAGACCATCGCGCAGCTCCAGAAGGACACCGGCGCGCGCGTCAAGATGTCCAAATCACACGACTTTTACCCTGGTGAGTTTAGAAGACTTTATTCTGCAGGATGTACTACAAATGTTGCATTACGGGGAGCGGGTGTGGTTTTCAACTTATGTGATTGGTCGATTCATTCACCCCAATGGTAGAGCACCCATTATCATAAGTCCAACTAGTCCAAGACATACATACATATTTAGTACTGAGAAATAGCTTGAACAGGTACCTAATACAATTCAAGTTTAATGTCATTTCCGAATCACAAAGTTTCATTTACAGGTCAATACGACAACAGCGTTCGTAAAATAGGCATTGTTGGAATTTGTAAAGCTGTTTCATTGTTGCCTTGTGCTGTAGATAGAAGTATTAAAAGAACTTGTAAATTTGTAGGATGTGATGTTAATAACAAAGTTTACGTTGATTTGTAATTGTTGGTGAGTAAGAGTAACTATCCTAACTACTTCTACAAAAGTCTTCCCAACTAGAAAACCGAGTGTAAGAAGCTAGAAATTATGAAAGAATTGATGCAATGGTAAACTTAAGTCTAATAAACAGTAACTTTGTATTACAAGTTTGATAAATTATAACTATTACAATATAAAATACCAATGACGTTTTATAAATGAAGGAGTATCGATTGTTATAGCTTGCCTCCGCTAAGTATTAGGAAGGAATTCATTTGCTAGTTAGTGAGACAGATTAGGCTCAAAATAAAATAATTATTAGAATGACACAGAATGTGGTTTCGGTAGGTTCGTGCGTCATACAATTGCCTCCCGTGAAGGTCAAATTTACGCCGGTGTACCTATACAAGTATTTACGCTAATAGAATAGAACACAATAAAAAAGATACTTAAACGTATGGTTACTAACATTATTACATTATTGAATCAATATTAGACAGGCAAATGACCAAGCCGATAATTTGTAAAATGTATTGTTAGCATACGATTTACGATACGGTTAACAACGTTATCTGGTCGTCTTATGTTGCAATTAAATTTCCTGTACGGATTGGTAATGAAAGCTTTCTAATAGACCCATGCAGAGTCGGTCAGCCCGAAAAATCTATACTATAACTATCGCCCTCTCGCACACACCGCCGAGCCCCGGACATTCGAACGTATTGCTCCGATAGCTTTTAATCAACTCGGCGATGTGTCCCTTCCCGCACAAAGGAACAGTCTACTTCTAAATTGCGAGCATTTTCCCAAAGTATCGGGTATCTAAAGGAGCAATATCTAAATTTGAAGTCTCAAATTGTGTCCCGTTTTTGCACATTTCCATAGCGAGTTCATTCGCCTGTCGTAAAAAGGTCCCGAATTGACGCCGACGTGGATGCCACTTAACAAAAGACTATCACGTTGCTTCGGGCTTCTAATTGAAAAATAATTTGTCCGTTGGGTGTTTTAAATAACGGGGCTTAATAATGGTTGCGTCAGGTTGGCTCTGTGCGCGGAGGTGCGTCAAGGCTTCATCGTGAGCTCCGTAATTGGCTCCATCGTTAGTGAGATCATAACATTTATAAATTGAAAACAATCAGTTTTATCAAACTCAAGTTCGTTTCACTATCTATTTTTTTATAAATTACGTAAATAAAAAAAAAACTGTAAGATACCTACTTATTTCGATTTGAGAATTTGCTTTCATGTTTTGTGAGTCAGATCCAATCCAATTTCATAGGAGATGGCTATTCAGCTAATACGTCGTGTTACACATTCTACATAAATTGACGAAAAGTTTCTCATGAATATTTTAATACCGTCGTCTATAGAAAATGATAAAGCAGATACAATATAAAAGAGCGGAGTGCCCACAATGGTGGCTAAAGCTGTGTAGGCTTCGGAACTCTGGATTAGTTTGAATATTCTTATTACAGTCTTGACATTGTTGAGCGGGTTGGGCTCAATTTTCCGGCGCGATAAAAAAGGACAGGACAGGTATTGTTATCACATCACGATGAATATTATTTAAAATATCAGCTGAAGGTCTTGCTTCGTCCTTGGTAGAAGAAAAACATTTTTGGGTATTGGGATATTTGGTTTTTTTTTATCAATATCTCCAAAATAGATACGCACAGTATACTGATGAGTGATGAGAATGACATTGAAAGAAATAGGCCAGCTAAAAAAAGCTTAAACCGGTAGTTGTCGTATCGTTAACGAGGTCATTAAATCGACTGGTTAAACTCATCGTAGCACTTAGAGCCTTGAGTATTGATCGCACTGAACCATTTTTAAATGATCATCAATAATAACTCATTGCGGTTGGAATGTAGAGTCGTTGTCGTTGCATGCAACGTAATTATGAAAAATATTGTTCAATTTCAACGTAATAATTTACTTAGGTATAATCGCTATAAAAAATCGTTGTATATAGGTTGAATAACATGTAGCTTTTCACTTTAAATCGCTAAAAATTCCATACAAAGCAAGTTGACTGAACTTGACACGCTTCCGAACGTAAATAGGACTTTAAAACTCCTTGTCGTATCTGAGAGCAATCAAATCAGGAGCCAATCATTTAGCCGCAAGCAAGCCACGAAGGGATTTGTTTACACGCGAGATTGATGGTCCCGGGGCGGCGGGCGGAGCCCCGGGCTCAAACGGCAGGCCTTAAAAGTCCTGTTTACCCTTTTAAGGATTCCTATTGTACACAGGCTATGCGAGTAAATTAAGGTACCCTACCTATATGTTACGTTACAAATAACAACAGCAATTAGGATTTTATGGCGAATTTAGAAAATGATACAGCAAAACTAAATTATATTTAAGTAATAGAATTCTCTAGGTTGTTAGATAAATTATTGGATAACCTCTGTCTGACCTAATGATATAAAACATTGTGTTCACGAAATAGCACGTGGGTAGGTAGGTAGAAAAGGTTCTTGATTTTGGGCGTATTTCTTGTTTTTAGAACGTGTAATTGTCCATGAAAAAGAATTTGGAAAATTTGGCAACTACCTAAAGTCTAGAACTTTAGAAAACGTAATGTTTAATTAGTAAAGAAGTAGCTGTCTCTACGAAACTACACAAATTGGACATATCATTTAGAAACCCAAGTGCCCCTTGTCACCGTTTTGCTGATAATTTGTTGTACCACGTACTTTAGGTTGACGACGCGGTTGTCCTAGTGGGTAGTGACCCTGCCTGCGAAGCAAGCGTCCCCGGTTCGAATCCTAGTCAGGCATATATTTGTGTGATGAGCACGAATATTTGTTCCTGGGTCATGGATGTTTCTATGTATTTAAGTATGTATATCTATACGTGTATACAGCTGTTCATTCAATGACAAAGTTTAATCTGAAGTGTTTTAGTAAAGTTCTTTTGACCGCAAAATCAACTTTCAGAGTTATTACCAGCTTGGATAATATGACTGTGACTAAGCAGATAAAATGTATAGGTTTTATGATATCTTCAAAGGGTAAGTATCCGCTTATATGGTTAATTAAACGTGACCTTGCTAGTGATATTTGTTTAATTTACCAAACACGCATTATTGTTTTTCATAGTGGACTGTGGAAAATGCGTTACGCGTATCCCGTGTTTGGGACATCAGGGATATGTGGGGTGCTCTGGCTGGAGATAGATAATATTCACCCAGTAAAACCACACTCGTTCCCTATTGCCCATTTTTGGATGTCACGGGTGGATGGTGCTCCTCGCAGAGATACCGTGCAATGCGGTCTTGGGCTGCACTACACGTAACCTAAACTGACTTAAAATAATACCGACTGACCTCACGTCGTCGAATGTTACTTAACTGTAACTACAGCTAAGTGTATTGCAAACGTTGAATCACGAAAAGTTAAAAGGGGGTGCGGAAAACGATAGGTCGAACATCGCTGATTACATACTAACGCTGCTCCGACCCAGCAAACAGCAGTCAGCAGTATTACGTAAAGGACACGGCGGGCGAGCGCGGTTCTTTTGGGCTAAACTAAACCGTAGCCAAGCACGAAATATTATAATAGCGACAACGACACTCCACGGCCCATCACGCTATATTAATTACAATATCCGGCCGTCACTTCCTCTGCCAAAATGAGGATACCACCATTTTGCAGACTCATTAGCGTATTTAGAACACGGTTACGTTGACCACATTTAATCTTACACATATTGACTAGGTCATAGCAACATAGAAAAAGAGGCTTTAGGCTTAAAACCACAAAATTTCATAATACCTTATTCACTAATACCCCTAATTTTAAAATTACCATGGGCTCATGATACCTAAAAATACCTAAAATATCAAATTTTTACAAGAGACATTTTGACTTTTCAGGTATTTTTAGGTATTATGAGCCCATGGTAATTTGAAAATTAGGGGTATTAGTGAATAAGGTATTATGAAATTTCGTGGTTTTAAGCCTAAAGCAAAAAGAGATCCCCTAGCGCTAAGCTAACTCAATGAAATATAGAGACAGGAAGAGATTAAATTAACAGTCCACGTTCCAATGCTTTCTTCCGAGGCGTTGTTTGCTAAAGAAGTTACCCGTGTGAACTCATCTAATCCTCCCTAACTTTATAGCGCATGACCCAAATTCTGATTCCTCATTTGCATGTACCGAGCGAATGTAACGAGTACCTACCTTAAATTAGATTAAAAGCGTTGGAACCTGATTTCATCCTGTTAGCTGATGCCAGCAAAAAGTTCCCCTGTGCTACCGCTCGTTACCGGAACCCCCAGTGTTTGCGATAGCGAGTTTACACGGGAAAAGATGCGAGTATACTTTGGACGGACATGGACACTTTACATAAGTTGTGAAACGTCTAGCGTAGAGAAATACTCATGGGTGTTTGCGCAGTTGCCCCACTGTCCTGTATTTGCTATTCCAATAGTTGCAACTGTGCCTTGTTTTGTTATAAACGTTATTTATACAAATTGTGCTATCATTTTCTTACTCCGCTGTATTACTTTTCTAGGAACTGTACATATTTATAGTTTACTTTATTACGTCATATTTTTATGTTTACATTAAGCTATAAATAATGTGCAGTCGCGACACGAGATTAAAGAAACGTTTCGTACGATAACAATCATTTTTAAATTTAGCAGTTCCTCGGGCTGCACTGTCAAAAGTTATCGAAATAAATATGATTTAGTATTTTTGTAAAGTTAGCTGAATTAAATGTCAATGAGACTAATGACAGAGATTAGCTTTTAATTTATTCAACAAAATTACCTCGAAAACGGTAAAGTTTGGAATTCCTAGCGACCGCAAAAAGTCGTCAAAGAAAATGTCAAGATGAGATAACTTGTTTTAGGGGCGATAAATAGTATATCGGTAGGCGAATGACGATTACATCAGCGCGGCTCGGCCGCGGCACGACCAGTGGTCCTTGAATACTTGTCTCTATTATGTTATTGTTATTCTATTTGTCCAATGTCTCCTATTGCCTCAATTTGGTTCTGATGGCCTATTCAGCTGCTCCGGGAATAAAACCATCCAATTTAGATTGTTTTGCATCGGTATACCTACATTTACTATTCGTGAATATTACATATTTACTATTATTTTTATAAACTTTCAGGCGCATAATATTGAAAACACTAATAGATCGAAACTTAAAACAGGGCCGCTTGAACTGTTTACAACGTGACAAACATCTATTTGAAGTGAGGACACCCACTAGTTGGATTTTTTGTTAGGTACTTTGACATGCCATTAACCGGACACGCGGTTTCCTTGACATGATTACAGTTTCTGTCACTATCACTAGACAAAATTACCGAATTACAAGACGAAAGCGTTCGGGTAAAATGTATTTGAGGACACCCCAATAATAATAAACTTCCTGTGAGAGCAATAATCGCCTCGTGTCGCGTTTTCGCGGGTCCCATTCGACCTAAGATATGGGTCGTTTGGACCGACCGTAAACTAAATCATAGATTATAGACGACAAATAATAATGTGGACGAAAACACAAGTTCGTCTAGACTCGAAACTAATAAAGTGAGACGTCGACTTTATTTTATTTTTACTCTCACTTATTCTAGTAATATGCTTTTTAGTGCTGAATAGAATCTTGAGTTTGGTGATTTGTCCAAGTTGTCACGTCTTATCCCCTCCTAGTCTCCTGGTAGTTTTATGAGCGAGGTAGGCTGACCCTCGCTCCCCAGAGTCATAAACTTAACCCTTTTCATCTCCCAGGAACTATCATAATAAAGTTTTCCTACTCGTTCGATGCAAAATTGATACGTTTCGAATAGTTTCGCTCGATACAACGCTCAGCGGTGAATAGTTCAAGGCCTGTGGCTTATTGAGTTAATGCGGGACTTTATTCTATTCTGGACAGAGCTGACACGTGGCCACTCAAACAAGAGTATTCAATACGCCTCGTACAGGTCGGAATGTACTACAATGTTTCAGACCGGCTCCTAAATTCCACTTGACGAAACATTTTTGAGTATATATCTATCTACCTAACGTGTGGGACACGGCGGGACGGGCGGGATACGTTTTGCGGGTTTTCATTGCTTATTCGTTCCATATAAACTTTTTTTACTACGCTTTTTTTCCTCTTTGTCGGCACAGGAAATTAAAACGATCTTTCTTCATAAACCCCGCTATAAATCATTTCACTAGGCGCGCTAAATAAGTGCAATCTTTCAATCTCGCCGCCCAAGGCTTTTGTATCGTGATGCCGTACCCCGACTAGTGGGGCGATTTGTTTTGTCAATAAATTAACTCTACCATATACGCGAGCTCGGGTAGGCTCTATGATGTACAATCAAGACACGTATTCATAAACGGCTCTGTAGCCCAGACGAATTAGGAGTGACAATATCGAGAACTGCGCAGAAACGTGTGTTTTGACACCATCAAGAGTTGCGGAGGACACTTATCCCACAGTTCCTAATGTAATCCTCTAATGACAAGTCGGCTCGGTCAGAGTTGATTGCGACGCAGAACGCGCGCCGTGCGTCGTGTTGCAACCTGCGACGTCTAATAACGCGTACGAAGCAAAACGACCGGCCATATTAGAATGTATGTAATACCCGAGTGATGTCACCGCATCGAAAATAAAAGTGAATCCGCTACAATTGTAATCAAAGGCAGCGCTCGTGACAAGCCCGTGGGAAAAACGAGCTCTACTTACTGCAGGTTCTGCGTCACTTACTGTGTTAATGTAAATACCAAAACCAACCTGCCTAATAGCAGGATTCGCGAGTATAAATTTGAGGCTCCGTCTGTGTTTTTATCACTGCGGGCTATTATTTACGGAGCCCGCACCTCAGCGGCGCTCGTCGCTCGCAAACATCTAATTACGCTAAAAGCATTTCGCGAAGATCTATCGCGTCGCGACTGCTGAAAAATTCGTTAGCGAACTGTCATTCAGCAACACTTCATATCGGTAAACTTTAAAATATCACACAACACCGGCCTAGCGTGCGTGGCCTTGACCTAAAAATAACAAAGCATTCGTCTTGACACCGTGACATAGACGAGTAGAATGCTTTTTCTTGCAGCGGTAATTATGCCGGCACAATGGTTGGAAAAGTGTCCTATGGCTGGAGGCGTAGAGGCGGTTTCGTGTCGGCGCGATGGGAAATACTACAAGTGCGCGGCATCGATAGTCGTCAAACGTGACGCGGCGACCGCGGGCGCGGGTTGACACATGGCGTTACAAATTAATGTGTTTTTCAGCTGAAACGAACCGTTTTAAAAACGTTCACGACTTTACAAATGGTTTCGCTTTCCTTCGAAAAAAAATGTTACGCAATGAAAACGGATTTTCAACAGCAGCCTCTTCGATTGCCTTCGATCTCGGAATATTTTGAATTGTAAATCGAATTCACAATGGGTGCGATTGAGCCGCGTTCGCCTTTTAATTCTCTAAAAAACTCGATTCCCGGCATTAACCTACTTTATTACGAGTACAACGGTAAACTGAAATCTCATAAAGAGCTTTGTTTATATCTATCGTACAATCTTAAAGATTTATAGATACATACAAACTTTATTTATCTGATAGGAACAATAACGCTAAAGTAGGTGCTTCACGCGAAGTTCTACAATAACTCCGCGGCGTTTATAATTGGATAATAGTTGATAATCTCTGTATGGCGGTGGCCTTGGGCTGACCTGCGAGCACCCTGCCGCGACGCCGCTACACTCAGTCACCTGTCCGCAAGCTCTGCACCATTACCACTCCATTTTGACGGATAACATAACACTGTTTGAACAAACATTTGCATTTGCAACTTGTTTGTATCATTTTTATGGTTGCATTAGTCGGCAACGTTCGGCTGCTCTGCTTAAAATATTCTAAATTCTTATGATTTAACCCACGCACGGTATGGTTAAAACACGGACCCTTGCAAAATTTAACGATATATTTTTACGTGCTTATTTTAATCAGTAAAAAATGGAATTATTATTATTACTGAGGGTAGGTATAAGAGAATTGACATATTATGTTATTACGCCATACTGAGTAAAAGCTTGTCCATCCCTTTGTATCCATCCATCCATCATCCATGTTCATTTTGTTTTCCATTTGTCCTGATATTGAGCTTCGTCCGTAGCAATTTTCACCCACTTGTGTAAAGCAATGTGGACGACGTGTTAGCAATTTTCTTTACTTAAATTCCAACAAAATATGTGGCGTCGATGACAAAATCCAAATCCATTTTTCATGCATATGTTTTTTAATCCTTTGAGGCTGCATTAATTATCTAGTTCTCCAGAAGAAACTGAAACCCTGAGTTTTATAGGTTACGCATCTAAAACTATATGGCCGACGGCAAAATCTTTGTGCCCGCCCCAACATATTACTATATGTTACCTACATCTAACATTTGTGCAAATTTTGGATTATGACCAATTTCGTCGTAGATGATAATCTGGACAGATATAGTTTCTTGGCCCACTGTTCTTGATTGCAATTGGACTAACACCAAGTGGTAATGACCGAGTTCCAAGCAAAAGTGTGCCCTGATATTATTGGTGGCAGGTTGTAAGATCGTTTAGCGCGGCCCAAGGTCAAGGAGTTGCTCAACAGACCGGTTGTGAGGTGTCGTCGGTTGCATAATTTCCCCGCTGAAGATTACTCGTTATTTTCCGGTTTTACCCCCACTATTTCTTAAACCCGCTGGTAACGGAACTATATTGAAGTGGTTTACGTAGGTTCGATGAAATATACAGAACAGAGGCCCGATTTTTGAAAGCACATGTGTGAAAATACCACTCGAAAGTGGTGAAAAATTGTGCTGAAATTGAAATACGAGTAGCTCAAAAAATACTTACGGCTCTCATTAGTCATGTGGACTATGCAAAAATTTGATTGGAGCCGTAGTTTTGAAGATATAAAAAGATTTATTATACCACTTTCGAGTGATGTGCTTTCAAAAATCGGGGCCCTGAGCGCGACAGTTTTTGAATTTGTCATTGGCAAATTTCAGTAGAAAATGTTTGCATTTTGTCGGCGGTTTGTACCTATTTGAGTTACTTCACCATTTTCGCTTTTCTGTTAAACGTAACCGCGATAACAAGCGAGAGCAGCGGGACTGGCTGGTTTAGGCAAACTCGACTTTGCCAAATAAAATGTGTCGTTGTCGTATAGGTCGTACGGCGGTATCCACTTAAATACGGATCCGTGATTACCCCGCTCAGGATTCAATCTAAACGCGGTTTGACAGCATGATTAATGAATACGCCCCATCCGTCCTCCATCATGCTTCATAAATGTTTCGAATCTTCCTCTTTCCCGCCACGTTCGTTACTTACCCTTTGTCTCGATGTTACAAAATCCCTAGATTGAGTCAGACGATTGGTAAATTGTTCAGATATTCACAATATATTGGAGAGATGTAGTGAAGCGACGTTTGTCGATGCGGATTGAATGTAGCTACCTACTGAATATATTGATTGACCAATGCGCTGAATTATAATTGCAAATTAGTTTCTTTGTCTGTTCCTAACAATTTCCAGTTATGATAAGTAAGTAAGCCTTGGTGATGCCGTATTTGAAATCTGGTAGGTAATTGCTATTAAGTTCCATAGTGTTGATTCTGAATGACAAGATTTCTTGTATGATACTGTTCGGTAATAAGGTCCTCATCCGCTTTAGGCTTACGTAAGAATAATAATCCAAGCCTTTCACTGTGGGAGGAGGCCTGTGCCCAGTATCCATAAGGGAAGGGTGGGCTTTCATTGAAGTAGAGATGCGCAGAATCGACTAATCACACTGGTGGGACTGGATTTCTTCTAATTAGACTATGTCTCAGCACTCTCAGCTCCAGTCCTCAATGACACCACAACTTTATTCGTATTATATCTTCCCTGTCTGTTATATTGAGCCAAATACATAAGTAAAAGCTCCTAATGTTACAAATGCTCCGCAAATATATAGCTGCTTTTTCAAAGGCGGAGGAAAACCCTCGTGAAATCAGATAATAAACCTGAAAAAGTTGCTTACAAAACCGAATACGACTACTGCTATCGAAATAACAATTCCACACACACATAGAATCCAATAACGGAATATACAATATGATGCGTGACAGGAACCTATTCCGTCTTCCGCGGTCGATCATTCGATTCGGTGCCTCACGCCGTCTTCCTCACCCGACAAGGTGCGAGGAAGACGAAAGTTTAGTAATCAACCGGAACGAGCCGCACGGTACCGCACCGGCTGAAGAATAGGGCCCGTTGCCGGCCGGCGACGAACCGATCAATAAAGCCATTTATGAAAATATGAATGACAAATGTGCCGCAATCTGCTGAAGAATCGGGGAACGGTGCCGTCTAAATATTTATGGCGTCCATTCCGCGAATACAGGGTAATGTGGCCAATGTGGGTAAAATAAAACGATTCACGTTAATACAATACGCTCCTACATGGGCCTTTGTTCCTGCAGCATCAGATAGGCTTTACGCTAATCTTGATTAATTCCCGTCGTACAATATGGACTAACGTTATTTATCCGAACGGATTGTATTTGCGAGTAGCGACGTGATTTGTTTAAGGAATTGAGTTTTTGAATGAAATTTTTTTTTGTCATAAATGGAAAGATCATATATAAGTTTTGTTAGAAAAGTATTTTTAGTTTTTTTTTATTCGCTATAATTAACGAGTTATACCGATTTGAAAATTGATCGTCGAGTACCGCACCGAAAACACACCGACAGTTCCCGAACAAGGCCGAGCCGCGTGTGACGTCACAATGTTAGTGTCCACTCGTAGTTAGTATGCAGGTGATACCGTTTTTTGACTTTAATCTACTCTATTCTGTTATTATCCTACTATTATTATAAAATGCTATTGTTTGTGAGAGCGTATTGGTTTGTGACTCTTTCACGCTAAAACAGCTAAACAGATTTCGATTAAATTTGGCATACACGAACTTTATAATTTATGCCATCCACCGTGGTTCTTATTAATTTGTAGTTAAAGGTTAATTTTAATACATCTACGAGTCTTTGTGGATGGCACTGTATATACATATACTCGTACTTCTATCATGCTTCTATCCCAAAATCCCAACTTTCTTTTTAAGACCATAAAATTAGATGAGAATAGTGATGAAGTACACTTTGGTAATAACTATTTATATGAATAAACAAATAAGTCGTGGGATTTCAGCAGAAAATCCCGTTGATTTTATCTCAGGGGAATTTCATAAGAAAACCCGGAATTACGAGCACAAAGATGGCGGATGACTTTTGACACTATGACACTAAAAATGTTTATAGGTGTCGTTTTTGAGTAATTTGGTGGCTCTGAGCCCGATTTTGGCATACTTTTTTAGATTCAAGATGGCGGATGACATTTTGACACTTTGACACTAAAATATTGATGGGTGTCGTTTTTGAGTAATTTGGTGCTTCTGAGCCTGATTTTGACATAGTTTTTTAGATTCAAGATGGCTGATGACATTTTGACACTATAACACTAAAAATGTTTATGGGTGTCGTTTTCGAGTAATTTTGTGGCTCTGAGCCAGTTTTTGACATACTTTTTTGAATCCAAGATGGCGGATGACATTTTGACACTTTGACACTAAAAATGTTTATGGGTGTCGTTTTCGAGTAATTTGGTGGCTCTGAGCCCGATTTTGGCATAATTTTTTGGATCCAAGATGGCGGATGACATTTTGACACTTATGACACTAAAAATGTTTATGGGTGTCGTTTTCGAGTAATTTGGTGGTTCTCAGCCCGGTTTTGGCATAACTTTTTGGATCCAAGATGGCGGATGACATTTTGACATTACTGACACAAAAAACACAAAAAAGTGTAAAATGTTACTCGAAAACGACCCCCATAAACATTTTTAGTGTCAATAGTGTCAAAATGTCATTCACCATCTTGGATCCAAAAAAATATGCCAAAATCGGGCTCAGAGCCACCAAATTACTCGAAAACGACACCCATGAACATTTTTAGTGACAAAGTGTCAAAATGTCATCCGCCATCTTGGATCCAAAAAATTATGCCAAAACCGGGCTCAGAGCCACCAAATTACTCGAAAACGACACCCATAAACATTTTTAGTGTCAAAATGTCATCCGCCATCTTGAATCCAAAAAAGTATGTCAAAATCAGGCTCAGAAGCACCAAATTACTCAAAAACGACACCCATCAATATTTTAGTGTCAAAGTGTCAATAGTGTCAAAATGTCATCCGCCATCTTGGATTTAAAAATTATGCCAAAATCGGGCTGTTTTACTCTCTTCACCCGGAACACATCAGCGCAAGCATTGCTGCTTGGCGGCAGGATTACTAAGATGCTGGTACAGTCGACGTCAAAGATATATCTTTACACTTTAGTGCCTTGTCGCTCCAAGCACTTTGACAACTTCATATGAAACTTCAAACATATAGTTACAACGACAAGGCACTAAAGTGTAAAGTAAAGATATCTTTGACGTTGACCGTACCTAGCGATCCGGACGTACCTACCTAGAACAAGGTTAGGCTCTTACACCCGCAAAAATTCCCATTGAATATACTCGTATAATACAATCCCACGAGATTATAAAAAACTAGGAATACCTATCAACCACAAAATCTAGCCATTAAAATTTACGTAACTACAGTCGAAGAAACTGAATCACATAACCTACCTAATAGGTAGATACAATTTAGCAATAATATATCTGGCAGGGTGTATGTTAAAATTCCACAGTAGTAGGTAAGCGATTCAGTATCTTTCACTGTACTTAGGTACTTTATTGTGAAATCTCAGGTCCAGTAAAATCAATCCAGTTCACATAAATCAGAAACATTATCAGGATTAAGCTTTTATTACCTGCCTACACATGACTAAAACAAAAATTTACTTACTATAAGGTGATACGCGTGCTCGTTTGCCACCTTATTTCATAAAAAAAAACTTCAGCAGATATTTTTTGTATTAAATTTCGGATATTTTTAGTGGAATCAACCGTTAACCCAGTACTGTCGTGAAATTGCTTTAACATTGTGACGTCACAGCCATGGCGACCAATCATGGCCCGTTCCCGGTCAAGTGGTCATATTTCAAATTTCATCAATTTTGAATTGCTTATAATTAATTAAAAAAAAATATTTTAAGAATTCTTTGAATTAGATATTATATAATATGTCATAAAGTTTTAAAAAACATAAAAAAAATCGATATTTTTTTTAAATTCAAAGACTCAATTATCGCGGCCCTGTGAACTGAAATTGTTGTGTCAGAGTTGTTTAGTTTGGGGTTTCTAAATTATGGCCTCGTTGGTATTGCTTTAGTTTGTTACTGAGTTTGAGCGAGGTCCATCCGGCGGAGTGGATAAACGCAAATATTGTAAACTCTCCATTGGGCAGTTCTCCACAAGGTTCATTTTTCGTATGACTGGACATTAGTTGTAACTGACTGATTATTCAGTACACCAAAATCATTATTTAAGCACGTTATTAACCAATGCAAAAGGTGTCCTAACCATTTTTAAGCTTAATCCTCTATAAAACAAAATATTTGGCAAGAAAGTGGAAAACAAGCCGTATTTTACATGCGGCCAACCTAGTCACCAGACTTAGAAGTTGATTAAAACATAGAGTACAATCAAACCATTGAATATTATTTTTATACATAAAAAACAGATAAAAAATGCTCAGTATTAAATAATAATTACGCTTGTAAATTAAATGTAACATCAATAAAATTTACTTCAAACAACGTGTAAAAAAAATACGTCATTGTTGGATGCAGCTATTGTTTGTGAATTTTCTTAAAAACGAAACGCATTAAACGGCCAAAATATAGCCCCCAGCGTTCGTCTCCCGCCCCTCCGTCAGCTCACGGCACGCGGATGAGCAACACACGCCGCGTTACGGCCAGGCAAACACCGAAAAAAGTTCTTCCATCTTTGTAAATATTTTCGTCATTGTTATTTTAAACTATTTGTCGATGATAATGCATGATATTTAAGTGAGTCCTTAACTATGTTTAAGCAAATTTAGGTTTGATGCTGTCGAAATAAATATTTTTAGTTCGCATTAAAAACAAACGAGTTCCAAGAGGTTTCATTGAATTTGTCATTGTTGGCTGCGTCATTGTAAGCGAAATTGAGAGGGATGACAATGACCCGTTTCGCCTCCAATGATAAACCGCAAAACCTACAATGACATTCGTATCCAACAATGACGTTTCGATATGACATATCATTATAATGATGCTTACGGGATCCCTCCATTTCCCATAATTTCATTTGTACTAATTTCATTTGCCATAATGGTCACTGGCTATATTTGCCCTAATATCACATGCCTTCATTTGCCCTAATATCACATGCCATAATTTTTGAATGCCATAATACTCTAACGTCATAATGTTCAACATCCTTAATATTAGATACCATAATATCACTTTCCATAACGTTCAAAATCACTAATATTTCTTGCCATAACAATCATTTGCCATAATTAAGGAAAAAACAGATGAACACAGTCTGTACTGTTGAAACTTACTGCTATCGAAACACGGTAGGTTCGTTAGGTTTCTTGCGACCCTCAGAGCAGAAATAGAAGCATCCGTAAGGGCTCGGGGGGCTCGGGGGGCGGAGCCCCCCGCAATATCAATTCACAGGCCACACGACTGGTCAATTAATATACAGGTTAGGTTAGGTTAGAATGGCGTCAAGGCGCGAAGCGCCAAAACTTCGCCTCAGGGTCATTCAGTTCATATTAATATTTGGTTTCTAGACATAACATCTGTAAAACGTACTTAGATAATAGATTATCGCAATACTTAAAATTACAAGAATCAAAGTTCTGGGTTTTTTATGGCAAATAATTATTATGGCGTTTGAATTTTATGGCAAATGATTTTAGGACACTTGATAATAGGAAAAATGAAATGTATGGCAAACGTATCGTTATAGCACCTAAAAATTATGGCAAATGAAAATATGACCAATGATCATTATGGCACAGTGTTGGCATCAATCTGAACTAAATCAATCCGGATTGATCAATCGAATTGACGCGTTAATCCGAATTGATTAATTCGAATTGATTCAATTAACGCGTCAATCCTATTGAATCAATTGGAATTAACGCATCAATCCTCAATTCGGATTAAATCAATTCTCAATCTAGATTAACCATTAATTCCCTAAGATTACTTTTCAAATGTGTCCTTTTTTGGGACTTACTTACTGGACTTAAAGTCGATACCTGAGTTTCCCAGAGGTTCGAAAACATGTTCCTGATGTCAGTATTTCTTGAAATGAAACCAACCGATTGCGTTCAAATATCTGAGGTGCCCAAAGGTTTTGAAACATGTTTCCAACGCAATATTTAAGGCCCTGTTTTGGGTTTGGGACATTTTGGTGACTTTTCTTGAAATCAACCAATTGAGTTCAAAATCAATATCTGAGGTGCCCAAAACATGTTCCACATAGGTATTTGACGTTTTTACGACGTAAAAAGGTCCTTTTGGACGTGTTTTGTAATCGATAAGATGTTTAGAAGGACATTCTTCATATTGCCGACGGAAACATGTTTCGGATCCTTTGGTAAACTCAGACACAGCTTTTGAACGCATTTGGTCAGTTTCGAAAAATGGCCTAATTAAAAAGGACATTATTAGGTAGGTACATACAAAGTAATCGTGAATCCAAATTGACGATTGAGGATTGAGGATTGACCGATCAATTCGAATTAACGATTAGTAATCGTCAATCCTCAATCAGTAAGTTTAGAATTAGTTTCGTCAATAGTCAATTCGAATTGATTTTTCGCTAACACTGTTATGGCATATATATCGTCATAAAATTATGGCAAATGAAATTCCGGCATGTGAAATTAGTTCATATGAAATTCGAGCAAACAATAGAGAACCCCGGATTTTTATTAAATAGTTCGCAGTGTAGAAATAGGGACATAGACAAGTGGGAATAGGCTTATATATTTCGAATCATATAACTATACCAGTACGATTCGAAATGTATAAGCCTACTAGCTTCTTAATTAGCAATTAATATGTTTATCATTATCCCGCAGGAACTATACAATTTTCCGGGATAAAAAGTAGCCTATGTTTTAATCTAGGGTACCAGCTATCTTCGATTCAAATTTTATCCAAATCTATCCAGTCGTTTTAGCGTGAAGAAGTAACAAACATAATACACACTCACTTACTCACATCGTCACATCGTCACATCATCTCATCGTCACATCTTCACAAACTTTCGTATTTATAATATTAGTAGGATAACTAGACCAGTTGTAAAATTTTATAGCGGTTGATTATTTATTAAACAAATCACAAAAACTTTTATTATCATTTTATTCAGGTTATTTAAAAACGACAGTTACTGGTAAGTGCTTACTATGAACATAAGACCTTCTTACTTACTGACTTAAGACAATCGTCATTGGGGCCTACACCACGTCATTGCTGTTAGTGAAAATGTCATTGTGGATACAGTTCGTCATTGTAGGTCACTACTCTTTTATTTTAATCTCAAATATCTAGCTAAATAATGTTTTTCATGAAGTGCCTCCCATATAAAACTTTAATATTAAACTTAAAGTATCATTTAAGTGTTATAATGAAGTCCTAGGACTAAGATAACTTTAGGCACAAAATTTGTTCGGGGAGAATTTTTCTGAGGAGAACTGCCCCATTACGATACCTCTTCGAAGAATGCTTCGACTGTGGTCGAACCGGTCCAAGTAAGAGTCGCACTCTTCTTTCGTTATCAAAAGAACTGTTCCATTTGAAGTTCCTGGTGCTTTGTAGTTATTCACCACAAGCACCCAAGACTGGCTTTGTCATTCAGTGTTTCCCTTCAACTAAACCATTACTATAGCGGCGAAATAGCTGCAGTTAGAGGATGGAGTGCTATTATGAGGGCTATTTTGTAAACCCAGAGTAGTTTTATTTTCTTAACTGTGCGATTATTCGGCAGGAACGACGGAACGAGCGTGCCTGATCACGGGTTCAGTTGAAGGCATCATGGTGGTCCTGGACTTCATAATGGACAAGATCAAGGAGAAGCCCGAGCTCGTGAAACCCTTCCCCGAGGGCGTCGACACCAAAATGCCGCAAGACAGAGATAAACAGGTAAATATCAACGCTCGCACGGTAAAGTAAGCTTTCGAGTGGAAAGCCGGCGATCCGTAAAAACCCCGGGCGCGACAAGAAGATTGAGAAAACGACGTATATTATATCTGAGGCAGGGTGCGGATGCCGATTGTGATTACGTTAAGTGTATTGAGTTATCGGGACGTCGTAATAATAATAGGTAATTGAGTTAAAATTCATTCTTGGTGCGGCATTGATTTTCCGACTGGATTCGGTATGGTTGCGTAGCGGTAATTATGTTAATATGTACGAGCTCGAGATAGGGGTATATGTGTGGAATAAATTAGCGAATTAGTAGTCGCGATCGACCTACTTGTACATAATAGGTACTATACGAGCCGGCACGGCCAAGGTGACTTCTATTTCGGTAACAATTTTTAGCAAAGGCAAATGTTTAGTGGCGCCCGCGCTATATGGCGAGGGGAAGCCGCACCGGCACCGCACACGGAACTTCTGCCATAAAAGATAATATCTGCGGTTCTGTTTTCTGTACTGTAATTTACGAATATTACTACGAGTACCTATGAGATAAGTTAGACAATTCGCTATCACTACGGTACAGTCAGCATCAGAAGTAGATAAACAGTCGAAGATCTCAAAATCATCTACACACGACTCTATTGCCGAGGTAATAAGAGTATGTGTAGAACATTTTGAGCTCCTCGACTGTTTATCAACTTCTGATACAGACTGTACGCGTGCTCCCCTTTCGATGCAACTGTCGCCCGAAGGAGACAACGTCACAGCGGAAATATTTACCCAGATATATTGTGGAATTATACAAGGCATTCCGAAAGAAATGGCTCTCGTTTTTGGGGGCCCGGTTGCCTCATTTCGTACCATTGAGTTTTGCCGGTAAGTGGGTCGGCCGGGCCGTCCATCCCGGCTCCGGCTAACGACCGGCAGCTCTGCCCACCCCCGGGGGGATTAGTCGTGAATTTATGTTCCTCACCGACGCATTAACAGGACGAAGAACAGGAGACAAAGAAGATACTCCGACAAAACTGCGTAGATAAATGTAAACGGAGATTTTGTCCAGAGCGGCTGATGTTGGGAGAATAAAAGTAAAATTATTCTGTCATAGGCCGAAATCCCGCCGAACAGGCTCTTATTCTTAACACAGCATCAAAATGGAAGAGGGATATTAAAGCTCTTTTGCTTAAGTACTTATTTTGTGTTTTTGGGGAAAAAATGGGTTCAAATGTTTATCCTTGCAAGTATTTACCATGAAATATTATTTTGATATGACGGACGTGTTTTCTCGAAAGCTTAATCTATAAGAGTCCTCATTCCTATTGATAATAGCGTATATTAGAAGCAGTATAAACAAGAAGAGAGGCGCTAACCTATGCTTACACATTTTTCTGGCTGCTGCGCTTTAGTGGATGATTGGCATCAAGAATGATGCTTGAATATGATAAGATCTCGTTAGAAGACGAAATTGACAACTTTATCTTTTGATTAAGTTAAACCAAATTACTCCAAGAGATTTTTCGTGGTTAGAACGCAATCACTCTAACATTTATATTCTGAGAAAATATATTTTATTACCTGCTTACCATTCAAAAAGGTTTTTTTCCGTTTATCTCATGTCCTAAGAATCTTCGCAACCGGACCCTGAACTATAAAAGGAAAGGTGCGATGGCGGCAGAAGGAAAGGCCCGTAAGCACAGGGATAAGTGGCCTTTTCTCGTCGAATCGCGGCACACAAAGTACGACAGACCTTTATTCAATAGTTACAATAAGGGCAGAATTAAATCGCATAGTAATGCCGGTTTGATGGAACACAAATAAAACGTATCGAGCCGCCGCCGGCCGAATCCCGCGTCTTTACTCATAAGCTGGTGTTGGGCAAATTGGTTTTTTAGGGTTTCATTGTAAATCGGAATGCGAAATCCTATTAGCCGAGTTAAAGCGGCCGCCCGCTCGCTGGATTACTTAACCCGAGTTGATTTAGGAAATTATGTATTACAATATAATAATAAATAATAATAAGCTGTGGTATAATCGCCGTACTGGACGCAGGCCTATCATAATATTACTGTTGCCAGCGTATGTTGACTCTTCACAAATTACGTTGTAGGTATTCCTTTACACTCTTGATATTTCTGAAAACTAAGAGAATTCGCGATACTGATTCTTCAACTACGGTCTGTTTTCGTACAACATTCCCATTGAAAGGTTGCTGAACTTGCTTTTGTTTTAGCTTTTCTAAATATACATTTGTTTTCATAGAATAGTTTTATAGCTCTAAAGAAGTGAATTTGTATTTTATTTTATACGGAATGTACCACTTCGTAACTCCGATGAAATCAGTGAACGGATGAAATACTCCCAAACGTCATACGAAAGTTCACGAACCCTAGTCGTCTCTAGTTTCGGCAGATTTTCTACCAAAACCGAAACTGAAAGTTCAGCCACTAATAATTACGTGAACCCAAGCCTTAAATAGGGTTGAAAACGTCACCAAACGCTCTCGCGCGAAGCTTTTTAATTAATCGAAAACATCGCGCTCGCTGGATGTGGATGCCAGAACCAACAAACAAACGTTTCACAATAACAATTGAACCAATTACAATCGCAAACACCTCGCGATCATTGTGAAAATATAACGATAATTGTCAGCGCGCGCCGTCGCGTTATCAACAGACCCGGCTGCGCGATAACACCAGCAACCATTGATTTTTACAATACTCTCCCCAATATTCATCAGTTTAAAGCTGAAATTAAACATGCAAACATTGCAGCACGGAATTAATGGCGGAGCGTATCACTATTACAACACGAGTGTTTGAGCGAGGGATAAAAATGAGATAGCTTTATCAAATAGTTATAAAGCAATACAAGTGACAACTAACAACGATGTTTGCGTTCGCATTACGGAGAATTGACAGAGAGCAGATGATACAATTTAACGTTATAAAAATGATAGTTTACATTTTCGATGCCAGTTACTTGTATGCCATGACATACAGTTGCATGCATACAAGCGCAACAAAACTGCCAAGTGGTCGCGCCAAAGTGTAGTTTAAACCGGCCTCACTTTTCCGTACGCAGAACTCCGTCTTGACTGTATTGTTCATTGCGTAAGTGTGTTTTTTTTGAACACCTACGCAGCTTCGAAGTGTGATGATCTCGAAAATCAGCAACTTTTCTCCGGGCTGAAAAAAAAAATGCTGAAAATTGGCGTGAACTCGACAAATGGCCCTTGTTTAGCTTTTATAGGCTGTACAGGTGTAACTCGGCATAACTTATTACAGCACAAAGCATTGGTATGCTCGCCACTGCCGTACTAAAGCGCTTTAAACGTAATTGATATTCCGCTTATGTAGCACGGATTATGATGCTTCTACAGCCCGCGCTCTATCGAATATTGATTAAAAATACAATGGCTTTTGCCTTTTTTCGTCGCCGTGTTTTAACCGAATTTCACTTTTCGCTTGCTATTTTAGGCGTCGAGCACCTGACAAATATTTTGAGCAAATGCTTTCAGTTTATTGGCCATCTTTCTCGAGAGTTCGTGGGAACTTTGAATGTCTGTTTTTTCTATTGGTGCGCTTCGAGAAGCGAAGTGGAAAATGTTTTCATGCATTAAGTAATGTCATCGATTGATCGAAATATTTATTTCCAAAATGTATCTTCGTTGAGCACAAAAAAATTCGACCTTAGACCAACCGCCTAACGCTCGCAATTACATTCTCCTTTTCCATCTACCCTCGTCTTATGCTATTTGAGAAGAAAACAACGGTAGATGATATTGTGATTTCAAATGCGTTACCTTACGTATTACGTAGACAATATGCTTTTTGAACCAAATAATGATATCAGCGCAAAATAAATGTGTGAAACAAATCACAGAATTAAATGCGTAGAGTTAAAAGTTTAAGTTGTAGAGTTGGAACTGGATCGTATTATTTAAATTTCCATCGTTGTTTGTGTCCTAACGCAAAGTTCACCAGCAGACGTGAACATGAGTAGAGAATGAAAATCGCTAAAGTTTAAAACAATAGGCTTATTTTAGTTACCCGCGGTAATTAGGGTTTGGCGTCTCCCGCAGGCCTTTGCTCAGTCGGGAACTCTGCACAAATACGCGGTATTTATCCGCAAGTAGGCCGCAGATGGGTCACAATCTGTATGGAATTTGGAGAGAAACTGCTGTCGTTTCACTAATGACACGGCTTTAGGAGTCGTGGAAAACGTCACGCAAAATAATCGCGAGCTCGGTTTAAATTCCGCTGAAGTGGATATGATCTATGAGGCGCTACAGTCGCTACACTCTTGTTGAGGGTCTGTACCTTTACGATAGCTTTTGGTTGTTTTCTCTCGCCTTCCATCTCTTACCGCGAGTCCCTATTTCGTAGTTGACAGTAGAGCTATGTTACACACTCACCGCTCACGTCAGGTCCCTCAGTCGCAATTTTACGACACCCACGTGAAGAGAGTGAGTCAATCAGAACTGGGAATGGCACTACTCTATTTATATTCTAAATAATGGGTACTGTAAATAATGTTCTATATCCTTTATCTCTGGTTTGATCACTAACATACATTGAGTGCTCGCGTCGCGCGTATTAATCCGTCTTGTCAGATTTTCGGACGAACGCCAAGCTTCTCGCGCTCGCTGGTTGCATCAAAATGCAAGGCTCGTCTCACGTTGTTACTATAGTATTTACTAATATAATAGTTGAGGCGGCACGTGTCTGTATCAATTGACCGTCTTGATTGCGCGCAAGGTCGCCGCGGACGAATCACGCTCGCGCAATTATCTCGTCATTACTCGTAGACCGCGGAAGCGGCGCTGCGCCACACTTTGTTTTGGCATTCAATGAATAGGCCCCCCAAGTGTTTGAACCACGGCAATCAATCAATTTGACGATCTTTAGAGCCTTAGAAAGAGGAGCTGAGGCGAGAGTGACAAATTTTCTTGAGAAGTTTGTAGCGGCGATAAGCAGATGTTTGTTTTATTTCTGAAACAAAAACAGTTGATGTAGGAAGCTTTTGTTTCAGAAGCAGTTTTTTTGCTTAGAACCGTACACGATTTGAGACATTTTTATTGAGAGTACCTAATCTAAAGTAGCGCTTTTCGCAGTCTCCTTGCCATATATCGCTCGCATGTCATACCTATCCTGTACAAAAGCAAATGTATAAGAATTAAATTTTTCTGCTTCCTGCATTCACATTACACGGGCGGGAGAGATTCTTCAGATCCTAAACCTTATCCGCGCTTCAGTCGAGCATAAGACGATCGCTACTCATATTTTGTGGCTTTGTGAAACCGTCTGCTCGCCGAAAATGAGTTTTGTAAACGAATCATCAGAACAGGCTTTTCGGGAGCAGATGTTTTGACAATAGCCCTATTAGCACCAACCACAGAATTAGTACACGGACCCTTGAACGTGTTTTGTTTGAAAATACGGCTGAAAACCAAGGCCCTCTATTAAGGCTTAGATAAGCTGAATGTAGAACGGTGATAGGATCCGAATTCGCATTGAAACCTCCCTCCGGGCCCCGCAGGACTGCCGGCCTCCGACCTAAACGGCCTATCTCTTTACTGGCGACATTAAGAGGCTTAGTTAGTGAAATAAACTCGTAAGATCTTTGAGGGCTCTTCCAACGTGTTCTTGTCTGCCTAAACCGTTGATTAAAGTAAAATAGCGGAAGATAGGTGACGTTCTTATAGTTCGGACGCTCACACAGATTCATTAACTAACAGAAAGAGTCGAAATGACTCAAACATGCAGTGCGCGGGCAAGACAACGTATGTTTTATCTGCGTATTTCTGTCACGAGTGTCATGTTCTGCAAACACCTGTACCTCTACTGTTATCCTGCCTGAAATATTTTTTCAATCATGCATGTCTTCTTCACGACAGTCTGATTGCGACCAAGTCAATTAATAGTACATTACTGCAGAGGCCGTGAAGTAAGGGATTGCAGGACGAGATTGGGGTACACGGCCGAGTCGTAGACGAGGCCGGATAAAGCGAGTCCTGCAATCCCTGTTTCCGGCCGAGGATTTTATAGTGCTTTTCTCAAGCAATGCGAGGAAATCAAGTAAAAATTGTTTAAATATCCGCTTTTTCAATTTTTGAAACATGCCATTTGAACAAACTTGCTCGCGCCATGTTCCCTGCGCCCCGCCCCGCGCTGCCGCGCCACGCCGACCGCACCGCCGACGGCACCACCACATTACTTCTTGGCCTAGGCCGTAAATGTAAAACTTCTTGGCTTCATTTCGACCGTACCACATTACTTCTTGGCCAAGGCCGTAAATGTGAAACTTCTTGGCTTCATTTCGCGACATTAACGCGTACATTTCCGAGCATGCTTGAGAAAACGACTTTTTACGACTTCCATGCGCTAAAGTTTAGTCTTCTATCTTTCACTGTTTTGTTTAAACACACGTACCGTTTAGTTCTCGAGCGCTATTTACCGATTGTCTTGTAAGCAACCACACGTGTGTATTACATTCGATACATCTTAACTACATTAATTACGGCCTTGAAGTAGGTAAGCGCCTCAGCGCAATTTATTTTCCGCAAGCACCTAAACTAATAAACGAGTCTTTTTATAATACCTCGATTACAACGTAACGTTCATATTAATAATAATAACAGTGCGTCGATAATTATTTCGTCGTTACGTAAACATCGCCAAAATGAGTACTACCATGCTGCTCTGGGAGTAAAGAAAAAACATAGAATGTACCAGTTGCTTCATTTACCACGCAGATGGTGAACGCCCATCGAGGGAATGGGTGAAAATCTTAGGAATAGTGTTATAGGCGATGCGGATAGCAACCCATCACTATTTTGATTCCCCTTTCCACGTTTACGCCCACAATCATGCTAAACGTTCAGCTCTGTCTACCCCGAAAGGGATAAAAATGTGATTTATGTATGTATGAGTAGAAAAATAATTTGTTTAGTTTTTATTGCGTGCGCTCGGCCACAAATATGGCGGACTGTTACACTAAACAGGAAAACTTGGGGCTTACGTGGAAGATAAACGTAAATCACAAAATCTTCTGCGGGCTCCGCGACGCCGATAAACTCGGCGAGACACCCTACAGCTACATAATACATATATTGTTTTTCTTCTTTCGTTTCGTTCAATATTTGCGACATGGCTCCCTGTTTGTACACAACAAATTCCGGAAGATAAAGAGAAAACAAAGATGTTAGTTGATTCTGGAAATAAAAACGATTCAGAATATTAACTTTACTAGCACAGTCAGGCATGTAATAAAAAAACTCCAATTAAAACGTGAAATCAAATTTGCCAAACGTTATGAAAAAAAAAAACATCTGGCATTTTACTCCGCATAGTACGAAGTTCGAAAGTCTAATTTGGGAGCAGATGCAGATTGGTTCGCAAAAACGTGGCGCTGAAATGAGCTGGGCAAAATATGGATTCCATTTCATTCAAATACATATGTGACTGGCCAATTCTTAAACTAATCATAATTGCTACTTGGCAATCTTGCCAGTCTAAAGTTTACCTTCCGTTTGTAACCACACCAATCTTCTACAGGTGAAGATACTAGTCCCGAACTCGACGGCGGGCATGATCATCGGCAAAGGCGGCAACTACATCAAGCAGATCAAGGAACAGAGCGGCAGCTACGTGCAGATATCGCAGAAGGCGAAGGAACTATCGCTGCAGGAGCGATGCATCACTGTTGTGGGTGAGTTGACGTTGCTCAGGGTACTCCGAAGTTCGTATTATACCGTCAAATCAATGACTATTTTGAGGGGAACGGCATGAAACTAATTTCGGGGTATAATGCCAGCTTTCCATTCGTCATCATCCCCAGCCTAGGTACTGCAAGGCTCTGAGGGCGTAGCCAGGTCTACTCTAACTTGCTAAGACTCCTGGATTTAACGGGAAGTACGGGATCTTGCGCTCTGAGCATCAATAAAACATTAAAGCCTTTTAACCGTGTATTAATATCTCAAACTCTTAGAATAATATATCAGTCATGCCTTCGGAGGCAGCTGTCCAGGTAATGCCCAAGAATGATTTTGTTTTTAACTTCTTTTAAACAGATTTCTTAACTCAAAATATAAATATTGGCATTACTTGTCAGTGAATAGATTTGTATATACAAACTTTTGTACATACAAACTTACGTTATCACAGTACCTATATAGTGGAGAGGGAAGCGTTGTACAGTAGGTACCCGGCCATAAAGATTGTTAGAGCGGGACAACGCTCTATTCGTATACGAAGCCGAAATTAGCCTAGAAGATCGGTGTGCAATCATTATGGCCGGATAATGTAGCAGGTCCAGTGAGGATTGAGAACTTCAGATCATGTCATAGAACCGCTTCGCAGGTTGAGATAACCTTATACAGGGTGTATCAGATAGCCCCTAACAATAATGAACTGGGGTATATAACCATGGCTACAGAAGCTAAAAAAATATTGAAAAAAATTGGAGTATTTTTTTTTTATATTTTCTATAGGAATGGTAGTATTAACTGTAATCATTCCTATAGAAAACATAAAAAAAAATTACTCCCAATTTTTTTTTAATATTTTTTTTTAGCTTATATAGCTATAGTTATATACCCCAGTTGATTATTGTTAGGGGCTATCTGATACACCCCGTAGAAAATTTATTATTAATATAATTTTGCTCATTTTAACTTTATTTTTTATGCATATTTGACATTATGGATTATTATCTGAAAAAAAAAAATGACATTATTATTATTATTATTATAGAATAAATCAAATTAGTACATAAATTTCGAAAAAGTCATAGACTAGGTACGACCCGTGAGGCCTTCTCGTCTAACGCATTGGGAATCACAAACGCGTTCCATTCTGTCAAATTGTAAAGGATGGTAGTAAGGGTAGAAAGAGATTGTGAATTGCGACCCCGTTGCACAATAAGGCCTCTGGTTCTCCTGGTCCTTTGCTACAGAGGACATACGAGTAGGTCAAGCCTCTAGGCTACCACACTTTTTTAACCATTGGTGTCTATTGGCGACTGTAAATGCTGACCGTTATGTGTATACAAAATTTGGATGACGTTAACCGAAACCTGTGGATCGAAAGTTTGGTAGTAACTGTCATGTCAGAGAGCTTTGTGGTGGAGAGACGCTTCAAGATAAGGAACTGTAGTATAACATCACCATCGCTCTTAATAGGTACAAGGTTGTATCAATCGTAACCTACACAAGTATGTTCTAAAAGTACAGTAATGGTTGCATCGTTGCTATGATTAAATTGCACTTTGTGATAATGAAACATGATCCACTTTAGACCCCATGTAGCAGACTAGCAGTAGGTATGGTCGACCAAGTAAGCGCTTTATCATCTTTTATAACAGTTGTAACTTTTTAGAAACGGTTCAGAAAAAAACAAGGCTGCAAAGCAACACGTTTGTGATTTGTCATCGTGACACCATACTTGAGCATACAATGAACACAAAATGTGCCAGTTGCTTCCCGCGCAGCTGGTAAAAGCCCATCGAGGGAATGGGCGAAAATCTTAGGAATCATGTTTTAGTTAAGCGATGCGGCTAGCAACCCATCACTATTTTGATCCCCTTTCCACCTTATGCGCCTACAATCATGCTATGCGGGGAGCGGATCAGAATTTATAATGTTTAAAATGTATAATGGGTTAAAATATATAATAGTTCAAAATATATAATGCAATTTTCTGTGAAACTATTAGGTATATGATTTTTTTATAGCGCTATAGGGTTAGGTTAGGTTTAGTTTATAGCTATTCTGTTAATTTGCAATTTTCTGAGAAAATCGCATTATACATTTTGAACCATTATGGATTTTAATACGTACCCTGCTATGCGTGGCCTTTGGGTCTTATTACCCTAGGTTCTGTCTACCCCGTAAGGGATAAAGACGTGATTTGTGTATGTGTATGTATGTATTTATGTACTAAAGCATATTTTTCGCGATAGGTTTTCCTTTAATACTACCTGTATATCTTTATTTACTTTTTTAATATCTGATTGCCCAATTGTATACTGTCCTGTTTGATCTTGGTCCGCCCAATCGTAGTGCAACAATGTTTACAAAAATTTACATAGATTGAGTACTTAAGTGAAAATAATGACGTTGCACCTTACGATGGTATTGGTACACCTTGGTCAACTATACGAAGGGCTAATGATCATTTTTCGTCGTTAGCGCCATTAATTAAAACTTGTTGGTGAGTTGTTCGCTAATGAGAAGCGGTGGTTCTACATCTTAATAAGCTGGGTTCATGCGCCGCTGCATAATGATGGCGGTTACTCGTTGCAACATCATGTGTTAATAAATATGGTCTACCTAGTGGAGCGCGGCGGGTGGTAAATGGTGGATCTTTAGCATATTTTCCACCAGACGGCTCGCATCGAATCGGATCGGAAAGGATACGAACGTATGCGGCGACAGATGATCACGCCCGGTTGGATTTCGCACTTCTGCGAAATGTTTCGCATCGCGAAAGACTAATGAAGTCAGGGCGTGTCGCGGTAGTCTCCTACGGTCAAGCTGCTGTGCGCGGCTTGGTGATAAATCCCTTTATACATAAACGCTCTGTAGACTTCTGCTCGTAGCAATCGTTGTCCTTATCTGTCACTTTAACATTTACCTTTGACAGATAAGGACAAACGAATTCTAAGTTAGCAGAAGCCTAGCCTTAGAGCGTTTATGAATAAGGGGGAAATACTTTCAATACTGTTTACAGTCGGCGTCATACAGATTGAAGCATACAAATCGGCCAAATACATTCGGTACACTATATAAATAGTATGGTACTGTGTCGAACTTTTTGCTATCTCGGATATTTCATACTATAGAACGCTGAGTGTACATGATTTAAATATTTAATATCCCCTTATATATTCCCGGCCAAAGCTTTACTTTTCGGATTTTTCTATGTGTTCTAATTTTCAGTGTCGTTTAGAAATTATATTTAATATCGTTTGAAGATAATATAAAATCTGTTCCAGTCCGATGCTGCGGGCCGTTTGGTGGAAATCATACTTTAGACCAAATTTAATTTTGAATGCCTGACTTTGTTTGAAAAAAAAAGAAAAAAAAACTTGCTATGTTTTGAACTAAAATAGTAGTAGTGTGCTACATCTAAAACTTGTACAAAATTATAAGAATATGAAAACTGCTTGTTATTGGGTCAAATGATGATTATGGAAACTACATATAGCAACTAGTACAAACGTTTCGCAATGTCTAGTTATCATAGTGCGAATAAAGAGTTTGCGTAGCGTTTACATTGCCGGTCGGGGCGCTAACGAGGTGGGTGGTAATAGGCCGAGCGCTGCAATACAATGCTGCTCAGGAGTCTCGAGAGGATGCAACTAGGGACAAATTAGTAAGGACAAGTTTAGTGTCATGTATACGTGACTATACATCTCTAGATGTTTATTTATGTTAGTAACTTAGGGATCGTATTCAACATCCCTGTGTTTCGTTTAGATAATTTGTTGTATTTTTTTTGTGTTGTGAATTGGGATGTTTTAATATAAATTTCTTGCGGCGCATTCTTGAAAATAATGATATTTCTAAAAGCGCTGGCAGTATCAAAAAATTACATTTAAAATGGCGCTTGCTGCGTAATTTACTTTATTTTAGCTAAATTCATAAGGCTTTTTTTGTACGTGTGTTCCGTTATGTATCACATAAAATAATTATTATTCGCATTCAACCAACAGATCAATATTTCAGTTGCAAGAAAAAAATTAGCTTGTGCCTACGCCATACTCCTAGTAAAAAGCCACTAATACAATACAAATACTCTTTATTGAACACCACAAATCAGTACAAAACAATACCGAAACAGAGAACAGACTATACAATAGGCGGTCTTATCGCTTAATAGCGATCTCTACCAGACAACCATTAAGACAGAGAAATAAGTTGGGAGTTTAATTGGGTAAATAATATTGCCAACATAACTATCTTAACTTTCCACCCAACACTTTCCAGGCGAGAAGGACAACAACAAGAAGGCCTGCCTGATGATCCTACAGAAGGTGGTGGACGACCCGCAGTCGGGCTCGTGCCCCAACGTGTCGTACGCGGACGTGGCAGGCCCGGTGGCCAACTACAACCCGACCGGCTCGCCCTACGCGGTGCCCGCCACTGAGGTGACAGAGGTGACCACATGAACACGCTACTTGTATCCTTCTGTGGTTATGGTACTGGTTTCCTGCTTATCGGGCGGCGGCGAGACGGGGAGCCATATTCAGAGGTCCGACGGGTTTTACTCGAGGGATTGGATTAGGGGATGGCCAGGATAGGCAACGCCTTCATATTGGGTCACGTCACTTTCCCGTTGCCTACCCTGGCGACTCCTCATTGTATGCAATTGACTATAATCATGTCATCCATGTAGATCAGTGGTGTTTGGTGAAAAGGTCTGTAAGGTAACCCCGAGTACATTCCCCCTGCCCTATTGTTCTGAAGAAGTTTGGTTGCGGAAACCGGTGGGTATCGATTTGTTTGGACGACATGCGACTGATGTAGATATTAATTGGATATACCTTGACAATAACAGAGCAAATTAAAACTATTAATTTTATTAATTGATTACTCCGCATGTATTCCGTAGTTGCATAGTTTTTTTCAACGGCGACACAATCTTATTGGTCGTTTTCCCACTGTTACGTTTCGATAGATGGCCTAAAGAAAATCATCTGATCACACATGGAAATAATGTAATATCATAAATGACTGAGTGTGTTTACACCCTTTTGGACCTCTGGATATGTCGCTTATGCTGCTCGGTCATGTATTGGATTTTGAATATTTTTATGTATACATACAAGTATCAGTCTATGAAGTGAACCTTACCGCAGTGCAGTTGAGTCGAAAAACAATTCGGTCTTTTTTTTATTCTATTATAGTCCTCTGGCTACTTTTTTTTTTTTATGTGAATAGGAAGGCAAACGAGCAAGTACAAAAAGTAGTACGAGTGGTAGTAGTGCGAGTAGTTTTACAAATAATTACAGTCATTCCAGACAGACTGCATTCCGACTGCAAAGTAACTGCAACTGCCGTCTGCCCTTAAATTTGAATTGCAGTTAGTGTGCAGTTAGTTGACTGCAATGGAATGGAACTGCAGTAGCAAATACATGGGCAGACGGTTGCAGTCAGAATGCAGTCCGTCCAGAATGACATTTACTCGTATAGTGTATGCCCCAAAGTCAGTGTAAATCATTCGATGTGCACAATATTTGATGCAAATATTGCTATTGATTAAATACCTGCAAAGTAATTAGAATCTCTTTTACTAACTGACAAAGACTACCTTATCGCGCAAAGCCCACTTGAATAGTTATGCGATTCATAATTGTTTCCACAGTAAGACGTATTCAAACTAAAACGATTAGCCTACTGACCTATTAGCCTAAATTCAAAACTGCGATAAGTTGACCTAAAACTGTGACTCTTAATAAAACTCCACATCAAACGCTAACTTACAAACAGCCAAGCGCTGAGACCGTCTTCAAACAAAAGAACAGCGAAGCACGTTTTGAAAGTGACCAAGACTTGTGCCATTTTAGCACTTCAAACTTGGCGATAAAGTTCACTATCCACCATAGTAAAGTTGTAATCGATACATGATTGTAGACTCTACGGGGGAGGGATAAGGTTGGTGTTGTCTCGCCGCCGCCGTTCTTATAGTGGAGGCACTCGAGGCGTGTTGAAGTGGTCGCAGCCCTTACCGTTCTCTTGATGCTGGACACTGCACTGACCGCTATGCATTTCTTGCATCTCGAATGCTGAGACGCTCTTGGGATGTCGATTGGTGTCATGCGATGTTTGAACGCTGACCTTGGTAAAAACTCGGGTTTTGCTGATATTTAAAATGAGATGTTTTTGCTAGATGGCGTTAATAATGAGACTGATTCGAACGGCTAGAAAGTTAGCCTTTTTTCTCCTCTTGTCGCTCAGCATGGCTAGGATAAGTGTGCGCAAGAGCTGTGTCGTACCTGAGATAGACCACCCGTCTTTTTCTTACTGTTCGTTCCAGAAAGAGACGGGTAATATTTTGCGCGCTCTTGTGACAGCCGTGCAATTCTTTACCGTCCCTCGCTAAGGCATTGAACGACAAGAGATTTATAATTACTGTACCCTTAGCACTAACAACGAAAAAATAATAGACTTAAAAAATATCAGCTTAAAAAACATATCGGCTGTTACTAAAATGGAAGCGTTCAAATATCTTAAATGTTGACTGTACTTATATACGAAATGTGCTTATCCAGTATGATCAGAAACCCTAAAAGCTTTATAACTACAAGTATGATAAGTAATCTATGTATTTCATGCATGCCGATGATAAAATGTACTGGGTCTTCATATTACCATATTCATAAAAGATCGTTAAATATATGTTACTGAACATTCGTTTGTCATTACCTGTCAATTTGACATTCTTTGGTAGACATATTTTTTTTATATGACTTATTTGTCACTTTTATGAATAAGGGAACCAATATATAACCTTGCGTAACCAAACCTACACTACAATAAAGACCATATAGTCACCTATGTATTGTATTTGCATTACTGTATTTATTTAATCTATCTTTTCCCATTTTACAGAAAGAAAGTATTGAATTTGTTTGCGGTTGTATGCATCTAAAACGAAAGCTCATAATAACCATATAAAATTCTATGTATTTGATACGAGTCGGTAATGATTTCAATGCATCCGTCATTTAGGCATTTATACTCTATATATCTTCTCATCTTCTCCTAGCCGTGTCGTGTCCGGCTTCGGTGACTGATTCCTAACGCTGAGAGCGTCGTTGATAACGTCAGAACGTCACCAAGCAATACTGAAAGTCCCTTTGAGAGCTATTTTCAGCGCGTGGACCACTGATGCGAAACGACGTTGTATTTAGGATTATAAATGACTAGCTTCTGCCCGCGACTTCGTCTGCGTAGAATTAGCAATTGACATGTTTATGGCTATCCCCAGTACCAGCTATCTTCGTTCCAAATTTTATCCAAATCCGTTCAGTCGTTTTAGAGTGAAAAAGTAACAAACATATACACTCGCTCACTCACATCGTCACAAACTTTCGAATTTATAATATTAGTAGGATAAGTCAGGATTGTATTTGGTATCGGGTACTATGGTTGTGTTTCGGAAGGGATACGGCGTGTAGCGAACCAGCGTGCTAGCATCTGGATGCGTGTTTGCAGACGCACGCGCTAGGCGGCGTGGGCGTGGGCGTGGGCGGCGGCGTGGGTGGCGTGGGTGGCGTGGGCTCGGTGCTGATGAACGGCGGCGGCGGGCTGGGCGCGCTGCAGCTCACGCTGTCGCTGGCGCCGCCCGGCGCGCAGCAGCCCGCGCCCATTAACCAGCACACGCTCGATCACATCAAGGTAACTCTACTGCACTTTCATCTTCTCTCTTCTTCTTAGTCTTTCTCTACCAAGTCCTTGGTGTAGGCCTCCTTCAACCACTTCTATTCCGATCTATTTTGGGCAGTGAGAGTCAAGTTGCTACGCGCTACTCTTACTTTACTGCACTTTAAAACTTCTAAATTCCATTTTCGAACTTCGTTGCGGTCACATCACACTAATATTTAGTCGTTAATGTGAGAGTGAGATAATACATACATACATAAATCACATCTTTATCCCTTACGGGGTAAGCAGATTAACAAGACCTAAAGGCCACACACACACACACACACACACACACACACACACACACACACACACACACACACACACACACACACACACACACACACAAAAACCCTTTGTAACCTTTTGCATATAAATAAAGACTTTTTACTTTACTTAACATTTACCATGATTGAGTGAAATAGAAACTTCCAAGCCGCACCTCTTTCGGCCCCCGCAGTCGCCCCACCCCGCGCCCGTGCCGCGCGGGTGAGGACTCGTTAAGCGGTCGGTCTGTAGGCTTCTGCTAACTTAGCAATCGTTTGTCCTTATTTATGAAAGGTAAATGTCAAAGTGAAAGATAAGGACAAACGATTGCTAAGTTAGCAGAAGCCTACAGAAGCCACCATGGTTTCATTAAGCTAACTCGCAACTGTCGCGTTCCAGATCGCCTTGCGGCAATCGGGCTACTCGGAGGGCGGCATCACCGAGATCAACGCGGCGCTGGCGCTGCTGGTGAAGCACGGCGTGCTGGGGCTGGCGCTGCCGACGGCGCTGCCCGCGGCGCCGCTGCAGGCCGCCTACTTCCCGCTGCAGCAGGACCAGCAGGTGTTCGGGCCTATCTCGCAAGTCGGCCTAGGTGAGTGCCTAGGTATGTGGCTCCAGTATCAATAGTTTAGTTTATTGTTAGTCGACGGCCGACGCGGGTTGTAGGAACGAGGAAAACGCGATGATTTCTTCACTTTCAACTTTGTTGAAGTAAGGTTGCCGAAGAGGTGAGAGAGGCCGCACTGGCGCTTTGCGTTTCTCTTAGGTTGGCGACCACTTCTGCCTATGACTCTTGATAGAAGCTACTCTCGATTTTTTTCTTTGCATACTTCGATTATCTTAAAAACATTTGCGGGTGGTAAGGCCTTGTGCAAGGTCCGTCCGGATAGCTACCACCATCTTACTCGCTAATCCTGCCGCTTAGCAGCAGTGCTTGCACTGCTGTGTTCCGGTGTGGAGATTAAGACAGCCGGGGAAATTACGGGCACAAGAGGCATTTCATCTTAGCCCTCTAGGTTGGCAATGCATCTGCAATCCCTCCGGGGTTGCGGGTGTCTATGGGCAGTGGTGATCGCTTACCATCAGGTGACCCACTTGCTCGTTTGCCTTCAAATTCGCATAAAAAAATATATATTTATTTTACATATTTTCATCCTTGTTTCTATGACCTGCGTTTAAATTGAGGCTGCCCAACTTTTTAATGGAAAAATAGACTAATAGGTAGAGCGAAAATTACAGACGCTAAGTCTTAGATATACCTATACTTGCATTACTCGGCTGTAGAGTAAAATCAAAAAGAAAACTTGTAGTGAACCGAAAAGGACGTTTGAATCTTCTAGGGAAATGAAATAAGTTATGCTATTGACATGTCAACTGTCCGAAATGATACCTTCAAACTTGGTTGGGCAGTCTTCGAGTCATTGCGTGGGATTCAGTAAACAGATGACAACATTGGCTGTAAATTGAATTTATTAAAAACAATAGTAGTATCTTGCCATATTAAATAGTTAAGGCGTGTCGAAAATGTTAGCTGGATGGTTCACTTTTTTCCACGAAATGAGAAATCGTAAGGATTTTTTGCGTAAACCAAAGAAGACACGCCTCAGGCATAATAATATGTAAATTATATACAAGATATGTTTAGACTGTGATTCGTCTTCTGCCAATTGTAAAAAAAAGAGCGAACAAGTCCATGAGAAGGATATTATAATGTTATAAATTAATTAGTCGTATAATAATAATTAATATAAATTGTTTAGCGTTATTGTTATCTATTGTGATATACGGTGCCATTACAATACAACAGGAGATGTCGGAAACGCAATCGTTTTGACCTTCAGCCGTTGAATTATTTAAATACACGGTGTCGAGAAAAATAGCCTTGTGGCGTGCGGTGGTTACGCTCTTTACATTATTGTTGGCGCGCTAATAGTACTCGAAATGACGTAAGTGCAAAGCGCGACAAGGTTCCTTTTGTCGCACTGCTGTATTATGACATTTGAACGGTTATCTGCTAATGTGGTATCACTGTTTACGTTACAATTTATGCCTTGATAGTAAAGATAGGACGGTTCGAGATGTAATATATGTAACGTGGGTTTGTCTAACTCGCAATATTCATAGGGGCCGATCGATCATAAATATTCCAAGTTCTTAAAATACGGCTAGCACGATTGTGTCGTTAATTCTGAGCTACAAACAAGATGCATGTCGTGCTGGGCGTACAAGTTGTATAGAACGGTGCTACTTGTCAGATCTTTGTGGTAGTTTCTTCGTGTAGCGAAGTAGGTACAGTCGCATTCACCGACCATTGGGTTCAGGCTGTCTCGGTAGCGATGCGTCGTCCGTCCAAATTACAAATCGGTGTTATATGTTTCATTCATTCATTCATCAGTTCATTCTTCCATTACCTATCATGAGCTGGTTGGAAGGTACGAATCGCCGTAGTGGCCGGCTCCGTACGTCTCTAAAATTCCCATAAGAAAGTAATAGTAGATTACATTCCGAGGGTTGAAATAAAGAATGTCTCAGTCGCTGGAACTTGTCGCACGAGCCAAAGGTGAGGGCGATAATCATGTGACCTGAGGCTTACTTTATCACCGCCCGAGGTGTGTACACAATTTTACGTCTTGCCCTGGCCAGGACGCGCAAATTTCCGCTCGCGTAGCGGGCGATAAATTGCTACTTACGGCCCGGGGTGACGTAAAAAATATTGATTTATATTGTGTCGTCTGTCTGAAATTACAAAGTAGGTGCTCAAAAATAAAAAAGTTTGGGCATATCCTCGCACTTTCAGCACCTTTTTACTGAAATAATTATGTGCCTGTAGATACCTAAGATATGCATCGCCTTGGTAGTTGCGGTGTTTTAAATAAAGTTCAGGCTCGGAAACACGAAGATTGCCGAGAGCCATTAGCTTTAGCTGACGTATAAGTGTGATATGCAACGGGGGAAAGAGACGGCAATCTCCAAATTTTTCTTGGTGTTTTGTGAAAAGTTTCCTCGCGTCTGCCGCACTGCGGTGTGGAATTAGAGTGATGCTTTTTTTCGAGAACCGTGGCTTATTACGTCAAAGTGCGCCTCCTGTGAAATGGTACGTACGTGTAGCGCGGTATTTACCATACAAAATGTACAACCACTTTTAGAAGTGTAGGACTAAATTGCATTAACTTCTGCGCTCTTATGAATGTACCATTTCACAGAACGGTTTATATTGATCTCACTTTTGAAAAAACCGCACAGTAGGCTGTTGACGCCAAAGACTAGAAAAAGTATGTTATAAATGCAACTTGGCGTAAAGAGCCGTGCTATTCTCCCAACATTTACGCTTGCGCACATCTAAATTCTAAATTTCTTCACACGCTTCTCATATCTTTACTGGAGCTGATTGGCTGTATTCTGTGATATTAACTACAACTAAACATCTCTTCCCATTGCACCAAACACATTTATGTAGGTATCTGTGTGGTTTGGGTACCCTTACCCTAGTACGTCGAAAAAAAAAACGCCAACGATTTTAAATTTATTTTAACTAAGGGAATAGCTCGTCGAGTGCAATAGAGTATATAAAAATGTTCTATTTTTATTTTCAATAATAATATAACCAATATTGTTGTTATTTAAATTTTATCTGAAACGACTAAATCGCGCTATAAATATTTTTTTACTAATAATTAACAATCTTAAGTTTATATGGAATCGCGTGGAATACGGTACGCTTCTCAACGCGACATCATTGCGGTCATATACCATTTCGATATATTACATAGTAGTTATCTGAATCCAAGAGTCATCAATTATTTGTCTAAGCTATAATAAAACCGCTAGACGAACATGTCCAACACCTAGATTGTACTAGTAGTTATAATCTGTAATATTTATAATTGCATGATTAGTTTGTATACTATGTGTTGTATTGCTGTTTTCTATAACACAATTGGCTTTTAGAGTTTTAATTAATAGTTTATTTTCCTCTTGAGGTGTTTTTCCAAATTTCCAAACATCGCTTTTTTCACACTATCGGCAATACATAACAACTTCACATTACGCTGGGGACGAACAAAGGAAATATTGTTATTTACAACTATGAATATTGTATCTCTGTATGCTGTTGCTGTCCTCTTCGTAATACATAATGGAAGGAAGAACAACCTGTATCATTATTATACTTCATCACTTCATTATAATCCTGTTCTAACTACTTGTATATTGAATTATTTAATTCTTCATTCAACTGTCTAAAACATGCGATTAGTTTTCAATATCTTAACTAACATCAAGCCTCTGGCTAACCTAGAACTTCTAAAAGGAATAATGAAAAGATTCTAAGTTAATAATGTACATCAAATGAATTTAGCATTTGACTATATCTTAGATTCTAATTACAGCCCTGTTTTTAGGGCATCTATTATTCCGTACAAGTAAATTTGACATATTTAAAGTGAGTTTGAAATAGTATGCTGCAAGGTACAAGGTTGTTCTTCCGAGCATTCTGTTCACCAGCTGTCGGCATTGCCGGCAACCACGGTCGAAGCATTCCTATACAGTAATTGTGCTCACTACAAACAACGCTATGTCGTATGTCGCTAGCATGACTACCATTATATGTTCTACATATGCCACGTAGACTCATTCTAGTGTTTTGTAATAAATGTATTTAGTGCGTACATTTCTATCTGAAAGTTTCATGTGACATTTTGTTTAAGTTTGATTTTGTGTAGCTTTGTTTGATAAAATGTGGTGTGTAGCGGACGGTCGAGGGCTCATTTCACAGCGACTACGATTCTATTCACACTAGAACAATGCTACAATTTTTTTACGCGATTAGTTAAAACATTAGGTATAAAACGCAGGTCGTTTAAAGGAGTGCGTCCATTTGAAAACGCCGCACCGCCAAAAACCAGCTTTGCTCGCGGTCTCGAAGTTGTAATAACTTTCTGTACTTATTTTGATGCGGACCCACACGTGGGCGGGCTCCTTGAAGCTTACCGCGCTACCCAACAGTCTCCCTACACTCACTCTGTAATATCAGTACGGAACTGAACGCGGTCAGTCGGCTCGTGCTCCCGCACTGCATCCGAACCTAACACGGGGTCCGCAACAGCGCGAAACGTTCTAATGTAACCCTAAGTCTATGGTGAAGGCTCGAGCGTGGAGTCACGCGCCCGGCCAAGTGTTGCGAGTGTTGTAAGAGTACCCTCGGCCTCCGCTCACGGCTCCCCCGCCCGCAGGCGGCCGCGCGTCGTTAGAGCGTTTCGCGGAGGTTGCATTCGAGGCGCTTCGGCCCGCAGCGGTGGCGCCGATCTCGCTGGGCGCGGGCGGCGTCGCGGGCTTCGCGGCCGGCTCGCTGCTGCCGCTCAGCAAGTCGCCCACGCCGGCCGAGGCGGGCGCCAAGGACTCCAAGAACGTCGAGATCGCCGAGGTCATTGTCGGCGCTATACTCGGTGAGTCACATATACCACTTATCAGTGGCGTGTAGTGGGGAATCGCCAGGGTGAGCGGCGGTAGGCGCCGGGAAGGTGACGTAACACAATTTTTACACGCTGCCTACCCTCGCGACCTTCCACTGCACGCTCCAGCAACTTATTGATACGCGTGAACCAAAGATGCGAAAAACTACCAACCTGATTACTTCATTTTCCTGGCCTCGCTCAACACTGGATTCTTATTGGCTGTTTTCCTCGCACATCTCTGGCGGATGCGCAGCTAACACCTGTTTGGGTGGGTGCTAGCATGATTTGCATTGGAAGATCGTTGCAAGCTGGCTGATATGAAAATAAATAGTTGTTTACAAGGACGTTTTAATATTGATGTTATACTCATCTAATATAATAATTTATGAGACAATATAAAGAAAATAAAGTTTGAGGTACATTTGAAAAGAAAACAAAAATAACGATGATTGGTGCTAACTTTAGTTAAAACTTAAAACTATTGCTGATCAATGCCGAAGTCTGTTCTGACTAAATTAATTGTCAATTTTGGCGAGCTGCTTCGTGTAGCAGATATGTCAGAAATAATTTTGTTTAAAGATACTTTAAAACCGGCTGTTTAGCGATAGATAGCCGGGTCCTGATGGAGCGAGCTGCCTCGCTAGGCAGCCGCATGAGGCATAATTTCGTTTGCCACTATGCTCAAAATCCAACGGAAAATGTGTATGCCTCGCGAGGCGGCTCGCTCAGTAGGCACCCGAACTAATGATCATTAATCGATTATTAGCTATCAATGTATACGTTTTTTTAAAGTTTAACGGTTGTATAGAGCGTGTTTGTTTGGGCAGGCCCCGGCGGGCGCAGCCTGGTGGAGATCCAGCAGCTGTCGGGCGCCAACATCCAGATCTCTAAGAAGGGCACGTTCGCGCCGGGCACGCGCAACCGCATCGTCACCATCAGCGGCTCCGCCAGCGCCATCGGCTCCGCGCAGTACCTCATCGACCAGAAGATCCAGGAGGAGGAGCTCAAGCGCACCCGCCACAACGCCATCTCTGGCCTCATGCAGTAAACACCGAGCCCCGTGTCACTGAGGCTGCTCTCACACCCGCTGCCCCAAGAGATGACTCACTTGTGGAAGTCTCTCTCGCGGTTTGGGAATCGAGTGTTCTATGGAGTCGCTCCTGTGGCGGAAATAGCTTGATTAGCTCGTGTGAGAGCACCTTTTTGGGTCGAGAGTCGCGTTGCCACCGTGCCGTTACCAGGGTCGAAGGACACTGGGATACTAGCGTTCCATGTCGGACGTTGTGAAATCCGTTTGGATTGGGAGTGTCAGCATTCGGTCGGTGGCACGTCTCTCGAGGGGCACCTGGGACGACCCATTCATTATAAAGTTTAGATATACGTCCCTGTTGGTACGGCTCGCCGCGCCCGCTGCTCCGTTTTAATTAACTAGTCCGATGTTACCCTACAGTGAAAACGAGAGAAATCTCATTAGCGACTAGGCAAAGAGACGACGGCCATACCGGTCGTCGTCCGTTCTCGCTCTTTCCGACTGGGTCAGTCGGAATACAAAAAAAAATAGCGGCCATATTTTTATCTTATACCTCTGTTACGACTCTATATTATGTTCTGTTGTTCTGTGACTGTTTAAACTCTGCATAATAAGTGACGGTGAAGATTTACACTGGCTCTCGAGGCCGACGTGATCGAATTACCTCTGCCGTTTATTTAATAAATATTTTTTACTTTTACTTCACTTTACCGTTTAGTTAAAAACTAATGAGATTTCTCTCGCTTCAAAGCGATCCCTAGAGTGGATCTTTTTCAATGAAATTCCTTGCACGGTCGATGCAGGTTCAGTCGTGTTAACCCTTGGAATACGGACCCTAGAGTTATCTGTGAGCGCGGCCCCGAGCAGCGAGCGTGCACGCCGCGGCGCATCTAGTCAGCCCGCCGGCGGCCGCGGCGCGTCGCGGGACGGCAGCTCGACACATAGTTACCTATTTACAACTAGATTAATCTATATTGAGTTTATGCATGTATAGCGAGTGTTGGACATGCCGGTTATGGCCGGCCGCGAGCCGCCGCCGTCCGCCTAGCGGACGCGTTGTTGTTTAAGGTTTAATGAAGTTACGATTGTGATAAATCCTATCACGGAAATTCCTATTCCATGCACATTTTATTTTTGTATATCGTTCACCATGCATAAGTTTTATTTACAGAGTTGTTTTCATTGTAAATGTTACCATTGATAAGTTATGTTTGGTTGCGACATGTTAGGGTTAGCGTTGAGCGTGAAGCTTGGATTCGGATACTCCGCGGAGTAGGAGCGTGCAATATTACCCGACGCGTGTCTCAGTGCGTTGTGTGCGTCGACATAATATTTTTGTTTGTTTTATACTTGACATGAGCTCGGGATCCGGCTAGCGGAGTCGTCGTTGTCATTCCTCATTTCTCTCGGTGAAGATCTTTATTTTTTATACGTTTATAATATTTTGTTTTTATTTTGTTAGGAACGTTTCATGGCCGACGCGTCGGTCTAATACCAGCAATCTAAGTACAATTTTAATGTTTAAATATGCATGTCCAGAAGAGTAGATAATTATATTTTGAAGTTATCGATGCAGATATCTTGATATTGACAATATGACAGATTGTTATTTACAGCTGAAGCTCGCCGCCGTAGGTTGTCGTTCCGAGTGCCATCCGCGCCCGCGCCCGCGCCCGCGTCCGCGCATGCGCAGCGCGAGCCGCGGCCCGCGCCGCTCGTCACACTTATCAAGGAAAGAAGTACAAATGACAAATGTAATAAACATAATAATAACTATTCGAATCGGCTTAAAGAGTTAATGTATGTACGATAGTGTTTAAGAAAAGGAATTGAGAGACTAAATTTCTCGATAAAAAATCACGAATCGCTATAATTTTAACTATACCTAGTTAGTCGTGAGGACACATTCGTTGCGCCATAAATCGTACTTCCGTGAAAATGTGAAATAATAATAGTTAGCGAGTCGTGAGTCGAGAGGGGCAGCCGCGCGCGCCGCGTGACGCGCCGGCTGCCGAGTTGCTGCGCACGCAGCGTAGCGTAACTATGTACCCTAGCTAGACTTATTATATATTCAATCTTTAAAGTGTAGGTATCGCTGTTCGAAGTTTCCGGTGTTTTCGACTTTCTCATTCATCTAACTTCTTAAGTATATTCGGGGTAGTGCAGATATCGTCTAGTGTCAATTAAGTGGTCGGAGCCGTGCGGCCGCGCCCGCCGCCGCCGGCCGCGCGGCCGCGAGCGGTCCGCGAATGTCGATTATACGAGCTCAATTTTATTGCAACTAAATCTTCGTTAGTCTGTACGTGTAAGTGAATACGTCAATTATTCTAAAGTTTTGGTTGGAAACGTCGCTCGGCGCCGCTCGCCCCGGTCGGGCGAGCCCCGGGCCCGCACTCCCTTCTTCGTCCTCTCCCTGTCCCAGCCTCGGTCGCCGCGGAGCGCGTTGGCCGCGCGACACACCGCGCGCCGCGAGCTGCGCCACGAGCCGCGCCGCGAACGCGCCTCGCGGCCTAATAGTTATCGGTCAAATTATAGCTAGTTATAATTGTCTTATTGAAAACACTATAAAGGTATGTATAGATAATTTTAAAATAACTGGAAACTGTTAACGTTGTTATACTGAAGTTGTTACAATATATGAGAGTATATTATCGTGAATACAGAATAATAATTTTAGTGCGGTAACACTGTCTGATTAAAGTTTATCGCGTGGGAAGATAATAAATAGTGCAACGTCGTCCGGGATCTGTTACGTGTCGAATTAGTTCAGGACGGTGCGCAGTCGCGCTCGCTCGCAAGAGTCGCAAGACAAGGTTGATATACTGTTTCTGTGATACTGACAAATACGCCGCGCGCCGCTCGCCCGCGCCGCCGCGCCGCCGCTCCCCGCCCGCACTCGCCTGTAGTCAGGACTTTCAATGTTGTAGGCTAAGGTAGCTAGACTCGCCTCACCGCGCGCCGCGTCGCCGTGTACGCGGCACGAGGCGCGCCTCTCATTCTCCTTTTAATTTTAATAGCTAAATGTTGTTGAATTTGTTGATAGAGTGGTTTGTTGTAATTACTATAGTTTAGTGGTAGCCGCCGGGCGCGCTGCTAGGGTCGGTTGGAACATGGCTGTGCGTTCGAGTCGAACTCGACATCGAGACATCACCCGACGCTCCGAGGCGGATCGCACGCGCTCGCACTCTGTATATAATTGCATAGCATTGTTTCATTTACGTTTTTCTCCTTGCTCATTGTCATCAATTTATTAAAGACTGAGGAATCAACTTGCGCATATTGACATCGTCACGAACGCGTCCCGGAAGGTAGGGAATATTGTAATATATAATTGTTTGTCGTCATTAAACGTTCACTCGGTTTCATGTGGAGCGGTCCGGTGCGATCCGCCGTGGCCGTGCGTCGCATCGAGTACATTAGGTTAGGTAGCAACTAAGAGGGCCGGGCGCGTCCGGGTGCGCGCGCGCACTCGCGGCGCGGCCGGCAGCGCGCGCAGCAGTCTCAGCGCCGGTCAGTCGTTGTCTCATCAACCTTTACACATGTTGAGATTGATATGTTGTACTAATTCTATTGAATTATAACTTGTTGCGTATTATAAGTCTGTAGACAGGCGCCGGTTCGTGCGTTATGTATAATGTCGATATGTTGAAAACATTTGTTGCTGTACAGTTTCAGTGATGGAATTTTTATTTTTTATTATTAGTTTTTTTGTTAACTTGGTTTACGACAAACGGGTCTGCAATCTTATGTGACGAGAAATAATTTCTAATTAAGTTTGAATTGAAATGTTAAATAATATCTATTGAATTTAAATTTGGGTATATTATAGTCAATGTTAATATTTAGTTGTACTGTCGATATTGATTTTCTAATGAAATGTTATTTTGCAATGTTGTAAATGATATGAGGTAAATGGAAGGTTACAATGTCTTAGTGTTAAAAGCTCGAAAACCAATTAAAAGGTACCTTGAACATTGTCTATATTATATTAACATTAAATAAATTGCAAAACGATACATTGTTTCTATTATCTATTTCTCTCTCTCTCTCTCTCTCTCTCTCTCTGTCTTTTTCTCAATCTCTCAATCAAGAAAACAAATCAACTTCAAAATCCACGTGCATAATTATATCCGGCTCGAAGGACCAAGATTGATGAATGCAGAAGCTTGGATAAACGTGGTTTGTTCGGGTAGAATCTTGCAACTCAATTTTGAAGCAGATTAAGTCTTCAAACGATTCAACTGAAATTTTGCATACTTGTGTAAATCAGGTGCTAATGTGAAATTTACTATGAGCTTTTCGGTGAAGGAAAACATCGTGAGGAAACACGCTGTACACATCTGTGGAGCAATTCAATGGTGTGTGTGAAGTTCTCAATCCGCACTGGGCCCGCGTGGGAACTATAGCCCAAGCCCTCTCGTTCTGAGAGGAGGTCTGTGCTCAGCAGTGGACGTATAGGTATACGCTGGAGAAGATGAAAAGAGTAATTGCATTGTCATCCGTCCTAACATTATGTGTACCGAATATCAAGTCAAATTGGACCAACCGTTCTAGAGTTCTTTCCTACAGAGACGGTGCTGACCCCGCCACCAGCAGATTATTGTAGGTACTTACCTGATTTCCACATAAATTCCGAAAAACGCTTGGAGGTCTCAGAGGCCCGGGATGTGAACCCACGATCATCTCCTTGAGAGGCCACTGCTACCATGGATTCAATGCAGTAGAGCCAGCAAAATGACTATTCAAAATGTAATTTTTGACAGCAACTTATTCATTGTTTGTTAAAAGCGTAGGTAATAAGTGTACTTGGATTTGTTATGTTATTGTATCCATCAATGAACGAATTCTAAAAATAGGCACAGCAAGTTAAAGGAGTGTCGCAGGTGTTACTATGCCAGAGCTGCTAGCGGCTCCGCCCGCGCCATTGTGTGGCATATTTCATAGAGGTACTAAAGGTATTCATATTTACGGAAGAGGTGGCTTACCATAACTAAGTTACCATACTGTATTATACTCTCCTTGCCTATTATAACGAAGGTTACACGTGTGCGCGGCACAGATATATCCCACAATAGTACATTACAGACCTAGGGCGGTGAATTCGTAATTGTCCCAGATCGCAGGTGTTTGTGGCCCGAACCGAAGGTGAGGGGCATAAATATGCGATCTGGGGCTTTACGAATTACCGCCCGTGGTTTGTATAAAGTTTTACGTCTTGCCTCGGCCAGGAAGTAAGATTTTCTGTCCGCGAAGCGGGCGTAAAATCCCAATTACGGCCAAGGGTGACGTAAAAGATTGTAATCATCATCATCATCGGTTTGAAGTCGTCCACTGTTGAACAAAGGCCTCCCGCTTAGCACACCATAATGAACGACAACTCGCCACCTGCATCCACCGGTTTCCCGCAACTTTCACGATGTCGCCAGTCCACCTAGTGCAGTGATGGGCAAACTACGGCCCGCGGGCCAGCTCCGGCCCGCAAAGGAATTCAATGCGGCCCGCCGGCGTTCCTTCAAAATGGAGTGTTATGGCACAGGATGACGAGATTTAGACGGTCCTGCTGTATAAAATAGAATAATAGATGCAAAGGCAAAGAAGCCAGCTAGACTAGCCACGTAGTTCATGCGTCATGTGTCAAAAAAATTGCATTTCGGTATAATTTTGGCCCTCCTCTGAAATATCTGTAATTTTCTGGCCCGCCATGAAAAAAGTTTGCCCACCACTGACCTATTGGGTGGCCTGCCAACACTGCGTCTTCTGGTTCGCGGTCACCACTCGAGAACTTTTCTTCCCCAACGATTGTGATATTGTAATGGCTATTGCCACTTGAGATATTTTGTAGGCCTATATCATTATTAAAGTCATCAATTTGAAGAGATATTTCGGAATTTATGTGCTAAATCTTATTGAGCATGAGCTTTTCGGTGAAGGGAAACTTCGTGAGGAAATCTGCATTCACCTGCGGAAGAATTCAATGGCACCATTGAAGTGTGTGAAGTTCCCAAAATGCACTGGGTACTGGAGACCAAGCCCTCTCATGGGAGGAGGCTTATGCCCAGCCGTGGGTCGTAGGTATATAGGCCGAATATGGAACGCTTAGTTAGTAGCAGCGATTTGATTTGTAAGCTAGTCAGTTTTAATTGTAAATCAGCTATACGTTCGATTGATTGCATTCGTAACTTGTGTCTAACAGCTGATTTGATAGCGCTTCAAGAGACTTGGCTTTTACCGCATAATATATCAATGTTGGGCAATATTGACTCTGACTTTGGATTTACTGGCAAGTCCGCTGTCGACACATCGGCGGATATCCTTCGTGGGAGACCGTACGGAGGAGTAGCAATATTGTGGAGGAAGAGTATTTTCCCTGACGTTACGGTGATATCGTGCAGTAGTGTGCGTCTTGCGGCAGTCAAAGTAACATTGGCTGATCGTGTCATTCTCGTGGCGAGTGTTTACATGCCAACTAACGCGAGTAGTAATCTAAGCGAATTTATTGAATGCATGAGTGAATTGAGTGCAATTATTGAAAATAGTGGAGTAGAATCAGTGTACATGCTAGGGGATTTTAATGCCCACCCGGGCGAGTTATTCGGTACCGAGTTAGTAAATTTCTGTGCAGATCAGTGTTGGTCTTGTGCAGACTTAGCTTTGTTAGGCTGTGACTCGGATACATACACCTATATTAGTGATGCGCATGGATCGCGGAGCTGGCTAGACCATTGTATCGTGACCGAGGCAGCCAAAAAAACTATTTTAAATATAAGAGTATTGTATAATGTGACATGGTCTGATCATTTCCCGTTGGAAGTGGATTGTAATTTTAATGTAATAAAACCAAAGAAAAATGTTAAAGTGACTAATAATAATAATAATAATTCCAGCGTCATATGGGGGCAGAGGGATGCTATGCAAATAGATAAATATACTGAATTGTGCAATTATTACCTTAGAGATATTGACTTCCCTCCGGAATTACGATGTTGTGCCGATAAAATGTGTATCAGCGACGGTCACAAGCGCATTATAGATGGATTGTATAATGACATTATTGAAAGCTTAATAAGTGCATCGATTGCAAGTAAAGCGGACTGTGTTGTTCATAGGAAGCGTAAGTGTATTGTAGGTTGGAACAAACATGTTAAGGACGCTCACAGGGTGGCCCAATTGCATTTTCAGTTATGGTGTTTGCAGGGGAGACCTAGACAGGGAACCAGTTTTACGAATATGTGTAAGTCTAGAAGTTTGTTTAAAGCTAAGCTCAAGTGGTGTCAAAAAAATCAAGAACAAATTAGAATGAATATCATAGCTTCTCATCATACTAAAAAGAATTTTTCCCACTTTTGGAAAGCAACAAGCAAGCTCAGTCCTAAACCTGGAGTTCCTGTGAGTGTCAATGGTGTCAGTGAGCCTACTCGAATAGCGGATTTGTTCATGAACCATTTCCAGGTCCTATCTCCTCTCGGACCCTCCACGGAAGTGCTCCCCACGGGGGTCGGTCCCGGTGACTCCTTCGAATGTATTACTGTTAAGGAGATTACCGAAATTATTAAGAACATGACTCGCGGTAAGTCACCTGGACATGACGGCCTCAGTGTGGAGCATTTCCAGAACGGCGGCGCACACCTGCCGAGAGTATTAGCGCTTCTTTTTAATTTTTGTATAGCACATTCATACATGCCAGAAATGTTAATGAAAACTGTAGTAGTGCCGATTATCAAAAACAAGACTGGAGATGTGTCGGATAAGGAAAACTACAGACCTATTTCGTTAGCTACAATAACGGCTAAAGTGTTGGATGGTGTGCTTGATAAACGATTATGTTGTAACATGAAACTTCATGACGCTCAGTTCGGCTTCAATCCCGGTTTGTCCACTGAATCTGCGATATACTGTCTTAAGCATACCATCCGCTACTACACTGATAGACAGACACCAGTGTATGCATGCTTTTTGGACCTCTCCAAAGCGTTCGATATGGTCTCCTATGATATACTTTGGAAGAAAATACTTCTAGAAACCACTTTGCTAGCAGAAAATCTCTTGCTTTTAAAACATTGGTATGGGAACCAAACGAACGTTGTGAGATGGGGAAATAGCTTCTCTGATGTGTACAGGTTGAGTAACGGCGTGAGACAGGGTGGGTTGACGTCTCCTAAGTTATTCAATCTGTACATTGACGGACTTATTAAGGAGCTAAGCGGTGCAATGGTTGGGTGCTCAATTGGTGGCCGTATCATCAACAATATCAGTTATGCTGATGATATGGTCTTGTTGAGCCCCTCAATTAATGGCCTGAGGAAGTTAATAAGAATCTGTGAGCGGTATGCGGTGATCCATGGACTTAGATACAACACAAAGAAGAGTGAGTTATTACTTTTTAAGGCAGGCGCGAAAACGTACGAGACTGTTCCACCTGTCGTACTGAATGGTGCTCCACTCAAACTGGTGAAAGAGTTTAAGTACCTTGGTCACTGGGTTACCGATGCGCTCACTGATGATTTGGACATGGATAGAGAGCGCAGAGCATTGACTGTCAGATGCAATATGCTTGCCCGCAGGTTCGCACGGTGTACTAATGAGGTAAAAGTAACTCTTTTTAAAGCCTACTGCCAGACTCTCTACACCTGCTGCCTGTGGGTTCGCTTTACGCAGAAGTCATTCAATGCTCTGAAAGTCCAGTACAACAATACCTTTAGGATGCTGTTGCGGCTGCCCCGTTTTTGCAGTGCATCCGGCATGTTTGCGGAAGCGCGTACAGATAGTTTTGGAGCAGTGATACGCAAACGAATATCATCCGCCATGGATAGAATGAGGGGCAGCAGTAACAGTCTCCTACGTGTAATATCGGAGGATATGTCGTGTCCGATACTGCACCACTGGACCAAAATACATGTGACCAAAAACGCCTGGTAATGAATATTTTGTTGAATTGTTTTCTTTTTAATGTACCTATTTATATAATATAATAAGACTAACACTTAGAGAATAAGCCATGTACTAACCCAATAATGTATGATGAGTCATGTAGTTGCTCGAAATAAATAAATATTATTATTATTATTATTATTAGTTATTACGGGGTGAGATGTGCGAGAAAGGTATTAGAAAAAGTCGAGTATAAATGTGTATAAATTATAAATTTAATACAAATCGCTGATTCATAAAGATTGTGTGTCACAAGCTAAACCTAAGTTTTGAGCTAGGCTAGTGAACGAAAGAATATAAATTTTATTAGTCATGAGATCGATACAATAATATCATTACGAGGGAATGAAAAAGTCAGATCATAAAAAATTCATTATATACAGATCAATTAAATTAATTGTAAAATTGTATACTAATACGTGTAAGTACAATTGTTAAAAGTACAATAACTAAAAATATAGTGCACTAGGCTAAAATATGTATACAAACTAAATAAACATGAAAATATTGTTAGCGGCATAAAGAACTGGAAATGCTATTTTTGAAACTTTCTCTAAAAAAATATTTTTAATCAAATAAAATACAACATAACGATAATGGCAATCGCACGTGCCATTTTGTCACTTGTTGCGGGTATGTAATGTAGCGACGCGAGACTAAACGAATCGCGTTCTTGCAGGCCATTTTGAGCGCTAAGCAAGGTGCTTAAAATATGCTAACACACCTCTATTCTACCGACTAACATAAATTGCCTCACTCAATGAGGCTTAATCGTTTATTTTTAAACATCTTGTCCACTTGCAAACGCTGATTACTGCACGTTTGGTAGGTACTCATTTGTTATATAAAGACAGCATTAATGGGAAAATAAGCGACCCTATACTTAATTGCATGTTATTGCTTAGATTAATAAAAATTGCACTTGATTTACAAAATATTGTCAGTGTCAATATTGTTAAATACATCCTAAATTCTAAATATAAATGGAAATTATAAAGAAACATTTTTTTTTCCATTCCCATATAGGGACAATATAATTATTGCTTTGAGATAATACTTAGGATACAATAGTATCCCAACTTATATCCACACCCACAGTGACAAGATGCTTCATTTTTATGTGATTGTAAATATGTCTGCAGTTGCCTGTCCAAAACAAATGAATGGAAAGTTGTACAAAATTAGGTGAGTGAAAAGTATGGCGGTAGATCGTTTAACTGTCAAACATCCTTAAATTATGTATAGGTAATCCTTAAAGTATGCATTGTCATGTAAAATATTCGTTTAAGAGTTAATGACGTTTTAAGTGGCTCACCGCAATGTGCAACTCGCCTTAATGTTGGTCACTGGTTAATGTATTAAGTATCTAAACTACACTTAAAGGTAACGAAAATAGATTCTTACGTCACGTAAAAACACTGCTTGCCACGATTAGGACTGCAATAAAAAATACTCATCGATCATCGTCGACAATAAAGCAACGTAAAAAATGTAAAGTCATGTTTTTTTACAAACACAGGCAGTGGTCTAGCTGAAACTGCCTCAACCTGCCTTAAATCTTTGGATGCCGAGCTAGCTACCTTTCCTATTTACAGCAAAAAGATCTACTTATTCAGATTCTAAGAAATCCTAATAATACAGTCTCATTGACAATACTAAATAATTTCATACTGTGGTACATGAGGTTCGTAATTGAATCCGTTAAAATGCGTGAAGCTCAGACTTCTCGTACCAGGTCCCTCAGCTAGAGGCAAGAGCTCGCGCAGGAGCGAGGAGAAAGCGGGCCGCTCGTCAGGGTCCACCTGCCAGCACTGCAGGCACAGCTGGAACAGCTCGTCGCCGACGTACGAGGGCTGCGGCGCGCGCATGCCGCGCAACACGCGTGCCGCCACGTCCTTGTTGCCGCTTTGCGCGTACGGTGTCCCGCCCAGCGTCAGCGCCTCCCACACCAGGCACCCGAACGACCACACATCAGCCTTAGGATTGAACCTTGTCTGCCGCAACATCTCGCAAGCTGTCCATCTCGTGTAATCCGGGGTTTCGTGCAGCGGCCTTATATGCGCTAATCCAAAACCTGACACTTTCGCGACACCATTGTCACCGATCACTATGTTGCGGCAGCTAAGGCGCTTGTGTATAATTGATTTGCCGTGCAAATATTCCATTCCAGTTGCAATATCTGCACATAGCTGCAATACTCTGTTTTCAGTAATGAGACAGAATTTGTTATTTTGTAAATCCCTCTGGCGGCTCTGCAAGAGCAACTCCTTGAGATTATATTTGGTGTCCTGGAGCACCACAAACAGAGTAGTATTGGTTTCACTTATTCCAATGAGAGAGATCACATTTTCATGTTCACTTGATTTGATGATCAGATCTAGTTCCTGTAACATCAATTTCTTGTCTGGTTTTTCCATTTCTCTGTCATTTATGACCTGAACCAGGCTAGAAGTCTGACCGCCATGCTGCTGCACTTTTCCTTTGGTGAATTTCCCATAGCTGCCTGCCCCAACAACACAGGATATATCTATATCAATGAGATTCCTCGGAATATTCCACAATTTTCTTTTTAAATTACCATAGTAATCAACTTTTTCATCATCTTCTTGTAAAAAACCAGCATTCTCTATCTCTACGCATGGCTCGCTGAGACTCAGAGGCATCGACTGGGAACCCCTCTGGAGACGGACCATATGGATTCTCTTCCTGAGAACTATGATCATGCCTACACCAATCAGTAAAAGCACAACCCCAATGGCGATGCCGGCACCCAGGGCCACAACCATCGGATTCACATCTTCCGGCTCATTTATGTTTAAAATTATTTTCTTAGTAGACTCAGCATATCTAATCTTCCTGACATTATTCTTTTCACTGACAATTCCTAGGGATACATCAATGTCATTGGTCAATGGCAAGGGTGCATTGTAGAAACCATTGTATGTGTGTTTGTCACCAATGACAAAGTCAGCTTTGATGTCATCAGGGTCAAGCTCTGCTGTGATGTAGTACGGGATGTCCATGCTGGTGGCATAGCTGTGGTTGCTGAGGCTTGAAGTGATAAGACCTTGCTGGTATAACTCAATGGACACAACCACCCGGTACATGGATACTGGGCCATTAATATTTGTAGCTTTAGGAATATGCACCAACATTTGATCCCCATGTCTTTGTTTAACTATGATATCCGGTGGGCTAGGGTAGGGGGTTCCTATTATAGTTTCAACTCGAGTGGTCACCTTGGGGCCCTCATCTTCCTCATTGGCACCAGCAACACTGATAATGTAACTAGAACCTGGGTGCAAGTTAGGCAACTCCAAACTGAATGTTTCGTTAGAAACTCTCCATTCTGGTGGGCTAAAATTAAAATCAGCATAGGTTTCTATGATATCTGCACGAATAACATAGCCTGTGATAACCGAGAAAGCTTCGGGCTGTTTCCATGATATTCTTACGGTGGTCTCCGTGACCTTGGTGACATTGACAGGCTCCGGCGGGCCGGGAGCTATCACTTCAGTATCATAAACACTCGCTGCGTTGATCCCGCCGCATTTTTGCGTCTCATTTTTAGGGCACGGCGAGTCGCAGGCGTCCAAAGAGAGCTTAAATGTGCCAGGTGAGTTGCTACAGAAACATGTTGACTCGTTACCGATGAGTGCGTACTTGTAGTAGAGCTGCTCGCAGGCGGAAAGGCAAACGTCCACAAACTGTCCGGTATGAGTGTTCAAAATGCCTTCCTGAAGCCGGTAGCAGCCTATGTAGTCCCCACGGTCGCCCCAGCCCACATCCAGGCACAACACAGTCACCAGCAGTACACATAGCCACCAAGCACACCGAGGTTCCATTGTTTATTCTCGGTATTGAGTCATAGGTTAATTTGACATTAACTTAACCGTCCGTAACAGTCATTTTAGTCAGTAAATTGAAGTAAAACTTTTTTATTTTCACTTAGAATACACACTACGTAGATCTTCAAGTTTGAAACTTAGTCATGTAATGTGAAAAACCACTTGTTTGGTCAATAATACGTAAAATAAATACGACCGACTGAGAAGAGCGTTGAGCGGTTGAGTGAATTTGCGTTTAGTTACCTTAGACGATTAACGAATATTAAAACAAGGTATTGCGTTTTGATCGTTATTTAATTTAATGGCTAGTAAAAAAATAATTTATCTATTATACTTAGCTGTGCCGTGCTGTGCTAAATTTGTGTCAGTGGTCGTAAGTAAAATTAGGTGTTTATAATTATTGTTGACCCAGCAGCCTGGAGGAAATAATCCAAGAATAGAATGGCCCACAGACTTCATTATAAACTAACTAGATGAAAACCCGGCTTCGCTCGGGTGAAATTTGAATCATAATACACTTGTAGGTACAAAATGTAGGTAAGTAGAATGTGTAGCCATTATTTCGAATCACTGTTTATTATTTTAATACAAAAATAGGTAGATGTGAGATAGCATTCACAATAACTGTTTAGGAAGAATGGGGTATAGGTCCAATTAGGTTGGACAGCGTTAAATAAAACTTCCTATTTAAGTTTGTAGAGAAGGAGAAGATGAATAATAATTTTATTTACAAAAAACTTACGACTAAGGAATATTTACATGGCACACTTATTAGCTAGTAGCGCGCATCTCGCACGCGTTGCAACGGGCCAATACGGTGGCGGCAATGTGCGAGAGATAAATTCGGCGCGGCTGTCTCGCTCTCGCGCTCGCTCTCATGCGGCGCTCGCGGCTCGACTATAAAATAGGACGCAACGAAAAATCGTTCCTTTTCTGCGCGCGGCTGTTGAAGAGTGAACACGTTGCTCCTTACTTCGATGTACACACGGCAAAATAATTCGGTAAGCATAGGCACGCACATAAACGTCGTCTATGTGTTGAGTACCGACATGAACATTACGTAGAATCCACATGTGAATGTGTGAGTGAGTTCGATCGTATATCTACCCTCTCAGTACAGTTTTTTTTAGTAATAAGATAAATAAGTAATGTCGCTGTAAATTACCTATTTATTATATAAAAAACAACAATAACTATAAAATAACAATGAAGAAAGTAGCAATTATTTTAGTTAGGTAGTTTATAATAAACTAAGTTAAAAATAATTACAAATTAAACTAAAAAATCCCATTGGTATCGTGCCTGGCTCAAAGGTTTAAAAATTCAATATCTCCGGTTTAAGTTAATTCTACAGAAATAATGTAAAAGTATTGTTTTATTTTTGCATATTCCTAAAAACATTTTACATTATTATCTTACATTGGATTTTGTCATCGCAAGTGTAAGGCAAGAGAAGGCACCCCGTATCGAGTCTTACTTTGACCTTGAATCTTTAAATTTATGCAATCTGACGCATTGAACTATTATTACCAGCGTAGTAGCTACCATCTCACTGATTCAACTTGTTATATTTTTATTTCTCATCAAGTCTGGTCTGAGATTCAATTCCAACATTTCCAACCAATATTCCTTACAACCAGCATCGCCATTTTAATAACATCCAAAAATGACATTTCTTCTAGGATTCGAACTCGGTTTACTAGAGAGCGAGTGCACAAATCAAGTATCCGACTTGCCTTTGTGACCGCTGAGCCACCGAGACATTTAATATAGTTGGTGAATTTATGAATTACTACGTCCAAACTGTGACTACTGCATTTGCAATGTGTAAATAGTTGTTTAAAGAGCTTTGAAATAAGGTTGAAATTTGCTAGACGATGCACATTTTATTAATTGCCGTCTAACAATATAAAGTATATTCTACCCTCAAATTATTAGTAATATGAATTTGTCAACGCTAGCCGCCATTCGTTACGCCTTATTTTACAAGTGGTTTTACAACAACGAACTGTTTAATTTTGCCTTTGAAATACCTTGTGATTTGCAAAATATGGATAGTCATCATCTTTTTTGAAAAGAGCAGAAATTATTGTTCTTTACGAACAAAATATTTCTATAAGGAATCGCAAGTCGTTTATTGATACTATCGGTAAGTAGACAAAATGTCTGATAAAATAATTACTTCTTATTTTACATCAAATTTCTTCATGGTGTTAAAAACAATGATTTATTATTGTATCCGTAATGTATTCAAATAACTTTCTTTGACGAAGAATGTTTTTTATTAAACTTCATTTATTTTGCAGCGGAAGACTTCAATTATGGATTCACCGTTATGCAGACTTCGGGCACGATAAGAATATTCGTTCTGTGTCAAAACAAGAAGTCTCATCTTCACGCCATTTGACATAAGTAGTTGCCGCACACGCTAAAGGAACCTATTTCACATCAACGAGAGACAATGTTACCTACGTTGTGTGCGACTTCATCTGCATGTTGCAGGATAGCATTGTCGTAACTCGTAAACCAGCAAAAAAAATACTTCAACGGATCAGCCAGCATAGAAGAAACAGAATGAACTTTGATCGTGAATATTTATAATTTTGATTCGAATAGGTAATAATGTAGTGATTTTTAGTGATGAAAAAACATTTACGTCTGAAAAAGATGGACGAAAAATTTTGTGGCGAAAAGTGCTTGGATGTCATCCATGGGATTTGTGAGTTAGTGGGTTGGGGGTCGTAATAACAGTGCTAAAAAAAAGTGATGTGTGACCTATTTCGTGCATAACAATGTTATTGTGTCATAGTCAAAGACTGGCTGAGCACCCAACAAGATCCCTTAACTGTTATTAACTGGGATCCATCTGATATAAAATCCAAAGCAAATTTAGGTAGCTTAGTCACTTGAAAGTGGAGATTTAATCCAGTGTGCAATGATGTTATTGTTAATGGCTGTCATTTAACATGTCGATTCATTTCACCACTGACTTTATTTCTCGACAAATAAAACGTTTCGTTCATCTTTCTCAGACTTAAGTAAACTTAATAAATCGGAAATTCTTATAAATGATACTCTTTTCAAAACCCTTGTTAATTCGAATAAATTACATCTTAAAAATAGCCCTTTTGTGGTGTGCATTCAATTTACCATTTGTATTGTAATTTTAAATTATGTTTGTAACAGAAAATTTTAATTAACCTAAAATCATACTGGTCACTATAGTGTGTGTTGTTTTACGAATAAATGTTGTCCTTCTTCTGTTATATTATAAGGAATAGCATGCAGTTTTATTTTGCTAATTTAATTAGTTATAGTCTTATGGTAATAATAATTACTTAAATGTTGTAATAAACAATTTGAAACAATGATTTTATTTTCTTATTTTGTTCTTTTACTTTCTTTTTTTCTTGTTTGAAGTAGTCATGATTTGGTTTTGAGATAGTTATAAATTGAAAAAAAATAATACAAAATAGACACATTTGAGCAAGATTCGAACCGAGGTCTTTAACATTCATAGTCCTAATCAGTACGACTGAGCCACCGCGCTCATATTATTCATGTCGAAATTATTGTTCCATTGAGCAAAATCGTTTGAATAACAATAACCTATACAATAAGAGATATGTGAAGGTAGTCAGAGAACACAATCAGCACACATAGGCCATGTTAGTGTGAATACTCGTGTGGATACAAAACCATTTTGTTGTGTGTGTAATTAAGGCAGCGGATAGGTGCGGATGTGTTTATAGAATGACACACATGGACAACTAGGGTGCATACCGAATAGTTTTGCTGTGTGTACTTGCGGCGAACGAACGAAGATTGCTTCGAGGCTTGATGAAGAAGCTGATCTTGAAGATTGAAAAACAAACTGCTCTTCTCAGAGCATCGACCATTTGATGGTCGCGTTTCTTTGAAACAACGTCAATCTCTCTATCACCTACAGGATTCCCCCTCAAGCGAAGCGTACCGGCAGGCGGATAGTGCGGCCTCGGCGAGTTGTTTTGCCATCGCTTGTAGGTGTCGGGTTGTTTCCTGCGGTTTGTTGTTTCAGGTTGTCATTCTGTTGTTTCAGGTTGTTTGTTGTTATTGCAGTTTGTTTGTCGCTCGTTTTTGATGTTGTCATTTGCTTGTTGCAGGTACTCGATGTTGTAGGTTGATTGTTGCAGGTGTTCATGGTTGCAGGTGTAGATGTAGGTATCTCTTGCTCGGCGTCGGCGATAGTGTAGGCAGGTTTGAGTCGGTCTATCGAGATGTTTATTTGCCGGTTAGGTAGCTGTAGCGTGAAAATCTTGCTATCTCGTTTCAGCACGCGGTAGGGTCCGTCGTAAGGCGCTTGTAATGGCTTCTTTACGGCGTCTACGCGTACGAATACGTGTTCGCACGTTTGCAGGTCTCGGTGCACGAAAATGGGTTTCGTGTTGCCGTGCGGTTGAATCGGTGTTGGTTGCAGGTTTCTTAGCGATGTTCGCAGCTGATCGACGTAGGCAGAGTCTAGGGTGACGTTATCGTGCTCGCGGGTTGTTGCTAGGAGGTCACCGGGTAGGCGTACGTTGCATCCGTAGGTGAGTTGGGCTGCGCTTACGCCGGTGTCGCTCCGCATCGCGGCGCGTACTCCGAGTAGGACGGTTGGTAGCTCGTCGATCCAGCTTCTTGCGGTCTGCAGTCTTGCCTTTAACGCTGCTTTTAGGGAGCGGTGCCAACGTTCAATAATACCGTTACAGATTGGGTGGTATGCTGTAGTGCGCGTCTTTTCTATGCCGAGTAAGCGAGAGAGAGATGCAAATACTCGGCTTTCGAATTGACGGCCTTGGTCGGTAGTTATTGTTGCTGGGCAGCCGAAGCGGGAAATCCAGCCTTCGTAGACGGCTTTCGCGACGTCTTCGGCGGTTATTTCGCACAGTGGGTAAGCTTCGGGCCATCTCGTCGCTCGGTCGATCATCGTGAGTAGGTATCGATGACCGCTGGCCGCGGTAGGTAGCGGACCAACGATATCGATGTGTACGTGCTGGAATCGTTCGGTTGGCGGGAAAATCGATGACTGGCTTGATGTGTGGCGCTGTACTTTAGCGCGTTGGCACTGTACGCATACTTTTGCCCACTTGCCGATATCCGCGTTCATGGCGGGCCAAAAGTAGCGTTGCGCGATCAATTTTCGTGTAGTGTTGATTCCGGGATGACTGATGTTATGTACTGCGTTGAATGCGATGCGACGGTAATCTTCGGGTAGGTACGGACGTAGGTATGGTGTTGACGTCTCGCAGCAAAGTTTGATGTTTGATGCTGGCAGAGTGACTTGCTTGATAGATAAATTGCTCTGTAGAGTGAGTGCTTGAATGTTGTTGCTGTCTCTCTCTTGAGCTTGCGCAAGTTGCTCATAGTTGATTGGCGATGGACACGTGATTGCTTCGACGCGTGATAGTGCGTCCGCGGCAGCGTTTTGCGACCCACTGACGTGACGTATGTCAGTGGTAAATTCGCTAATGTAGAGTAGCTGGCGGGTGCGTCGGGGTGATTCGCTGTTCGTACTTGTTTTTGTATAGGCGAAAGTCAGCGGTTTGTGATCGGTGAAAATTATTATTTCACGTCCCTCGAACATCTTGCGGAAATGTTTCACGGCCATGTAGATTGCGAGTAACTCGCGGTCGTAGGTACTGTACCGAGTCTGGGCGTCGGTGAATTTCTTCGAGAAATATGCGAGTGGTTGCCACGAGTTGTTGATATATTGATTTAGCGCGGCACCGGCTGTCTTGTCGCTTGCATCGCTGAATATGGCAATCGTCGCGTGGTGTGACGGATGGGCGAGTAAAGCGGCGTTTTTTATGCTGTCTTTACACGCCTCATACGCTTGCGTTGCTTCAGCGGTCCAGTCGATTGGAGTTTTGTCGCGCTTTTTGACATTGTGCAAGTAGGTATTGAGCGGCGCTTGGATGGTGGCGGCGTCTCTGATGTTTTCTCGGTAAAAGTTGATCATACCGAGAAAACGTCGCAGCTCTTCGACTGTTTGCGGTTTCGGAAAGTCGATGATGGCTTGGACTTTTTCTTGTGGTGGCTGTATTCCATTCGCCGAGACTTGATGACCGAGGAATTTGACTGTAGGCTGGCCGAAAACACACTTTGACGGGTTGATGGTGATGCCGTGCTCTTCTAGTCGCTGTAGGACGGTGCGTAGGTGTTTTCGGTGCTCTTCTTCGTCGTTTGATGCCACAAGTAGGTCATCGACGAATGGGAATACGAAGTCGAGTTCGCGCAGTACTTCGTGGATGAAGCGTTGGAACGTCTGGCCGGCGTTCTTGAGGCCTGGGCACATGCGCGGGAACTCGAATAGGCCGAATGGGGTGATGATTGCAGTTTTCTCGACGTGTTGTTCGCTGACTGGTAGTTGTTGGTAGGCGCGATTGAGATCGAGCGTGGAGAAAATCTGCTTCCCGGCGAGTTGGTAGGTGAAGTCACGTATGCGTGGTATGGGATACCGATCAGGCTTAGTGATGGCGTTGAGCCTGCGGTAGTCACCACACACGCGTAATTCACCGCTCTTCTTCGGCACGACGTGAAGAGGTGATGCCCAAGGACTTTTGCTTGGTCTGCATAAGCCTTGGTTGATCATATTTTGAAATTCTTTTTTTACTTGTTCGTAGCGATGCGGTGCAATGGGGCGTGGCCTGCAGTGTAAGGGCGGGCCTGTTGTCTCGATGACGTGTTCGACCTTGTGTTTTGCAGATAACTTCATCGACGTGATCCGTGTTGCACCAGGGTATTCGGCGAGGATCTTGTGGTAGGCATCGTGCACGTCTATGCTGCGAACGGTAGGTATGTCCGCGGCACAGATCTGAGCGTTCGATGTAAGATGCGTTTTGCCGTCGATGAGTCTGCGGTGTTTTATGTCGACTATGAGGTCGTGGAACTTGAGAAAGTCTGCACCCAGGATTGGCTTCGACACGTCTGCGATGATGAACTTCCACCGGAACGGTCTACGAAGGCTGAGGTCGAGTTCAAGCGTCTTTTCACCGTAGGTTGGAATGACGGTGTTGTTGGCGGCGTAGAGTTGAAACGGCAGTGGTTGTTCGCGTGAGCCTTTTCTTTTAGGTAGCACGGAGATGTTGGCTCCCGTGTCGACCAAAAAAGTATGTTTCGTAACCCTGTCGGTTACGAAGAGGCGGTGTGAGTTTTCGTTAACGCCGGTTTCCGCCGCAGCCAGCGTTACTTTTAGTTTTCCGACGGCGATGGAATGGGCTTGAAGCTGCACGGTGGTGTGCACGTCTTCGCGGCCATACCGTAGCGGTGATGGTTGTGGCAGTACGGCATGGGCGAGGGCTTGCGGCTTCTGTTTTTCGTCTGCGAACGGCGAGGGCGACTGCTGTGGTGGTGGTCGCTATGTCGCGATCGCAATTCGGCGATTTCCCGGCCGATTCGTCGTAACTCGTCGATGAGGAAATGTGTGTCGACGGCTGGCAGATGTTGAGGAGCTGGCGGCGGAGGCTGCTGTGGCTTCTGTACGCCGGCTTCAGCTTCAGTGTGCGTCATCTTCTTAAGTGTTCTTCAGTAGGGTCACCACTTTAGGAAGAATGGGGTATAGGTCCAATTAGGTTGGACAGCGTTAAATAAAACTTCCTATTTAAGTTTGTAGAGAAGGAGAAGATGAATTAATGATGGGCGACTTTGAATAATACTAATTCGATTAGTCGATTATTGTAATCATTCGACTTAGTCTACTAATTCGAAAATCATTCGAATATTAGTAGTACTCAAAATCCAGTCCAGTCGAGTTGACGTTGATATAACTAACAACTAACGCAAGCACCGCGCCTGGACGACTGCTCGGGCCGAATCGGGAATCTTCGTGTCGACTCGGCTGCCGAGTCGACACGAAGATTCCCGATTCGGTCCGAGCTGTCATCCAGCCGCCGATTAGTTACTAATATTAGTAGTCGTTATTCGATTATCGGCATTAGTATATTACTAATTTCAAATTCGAATTATGATATTAGTAATGAATAATCATTCGAATCAGCAAATTAGTTGAAGTCGCCCATCACTAAGATGAATAATAATTTTATTTACAAAAAACTTACGACTAAGGAATATTTACATGGCACACTTATTAGCTAGTAGCGCGCATCTCGCACGCGTTGCAACGGGCCAATACGGTGGCGGCAATGTGCGAGAGATAAATTCGGCGCGGCTGTCTCGCTCTCGCGCTCGCTCTCATGCGGCGCTCGCGGCTCGACTATAAAATAGGACGCAACGAAAAAAAAAATCGTTCCTTTTCTGCGCGCGGCTGTTGAAGAGTGAACACGTTGCTCCTTACTTCGATGTACTTGCGGCGAACGAACGAAGATTGCTTCGAGGCTTGATGAAGAAGCTGATCTTGAAGATTGAAAAACAAACTGCTCTTCTCAGAGCATCGACCATTTGATGGTCGCGTTTCTTTGAAACAACGTCAATCTCTCTATCACCTACAACTGAAATTATCTGCAAGAATATATCCGTGCATGGCGTGAACAACTTGATGAGTCCAAAATGGCAATTTTACAGGGCGGCCATTTTAAAGTTTGAAAATCCGTTTTTATTTTGAATTGGGAATGCATGATTATTTTAAAAGTGTGTTTGGTGATTTTTCTATTGATACGAATAACCATCCTTAGCTACGGAAAAAAGTTTCAGATTTGACGACCGGATAGTCTAGTGGTTAGTGACCCTGACTATGAAGCTAGAGGTCCCGGGTTCGAATCCCGGTAGGGGCAGACATTTGTATGATGAATACGAATGTTTGTGCCCGAGTCATGGATGTTGTATGTATTTAAGCATGTATTTATCTAAATTATCTTATCCGTTGCTTGGTACCCATAGCACAATACTTTGCTTAGTTGGGGACTGGGTCAGTTGGTGTAATTTGTCCCATTATATTTATTTGTTTATTATTATTTATTTTTCCGTCGAGCCATATATTTTATAAAAATAAAAACATTTTACTCAGTCACTCGGCGGCCTCTATACGGCTGATAAGCACTACGCCAATGACATATCATTTTTTTTTTAAATTGCTGCTTGAATCTGTGGTAAACGATGACATTTGTAGCTAAAAAAAGCAACGGCTAAGTGGCGCCGCCTGTAGATTGTTTGTGCTACTACCATACATGGGGAATTGACATTGTTCATTTTTTTCATTTTCATTTTCATTTAGTATGCTCCAATTCGAAAACCATTTGGAGGAAAACCATGAAATAACCGATTTATCTTGTCCGATTTCAAAAATACTTTACGATTGCAGATATTTTTGTAAAAGTACGTAGTAAGTTTTGACCTTTGTTTGATCTAACGACCGGGTTTTATGTTTTATGTAAGAATCGGCCATTAAATGTTTGCCACAAAAATGAAAAAAAAAAAGTTTAGCTACGGTATCTGTCACGCTATCACTGTCACGTCTACATCATAACATTACATTCTGACTTAACCTACAAACATTATAAATAAAAGCAAATTCAAAGTATAAAACTGTAACAAACAATGGATATTTATAAAAAAATGTTTTCTGCCGGGATGCAACAATGACTCGAACTATAGCCCCAACAAAATCATTGTGAAAATCAGAGAAGGTTTGCAGAAGAAATGGTGTACGCAAGCTAATGTGGAATATTTCAAAGTTTACACGATGCATTGTTGCGAAGACCATTTTAAAGTAAGTAGAAGTCAGGAAAGATGTGCAGGGGTGAAACGAAAAAGCAAAAACAGCACGGAAAACAATAACAACGCCAACGAACGGAAATAATTTCGAACACGCGAACATTGTTGACATTAAACGTGAGTTTGCCGTTAAATTCACACACATCTACAGATCTATGACGTTGACATATAGACAAAATCTTTTTTTATATTTCTGTACGAAGGCGATTGGGATCCTGCCAAAATTAACAAATTATCAAACAGCGAAAAATATTTATATTTATTATTAATAAACAAAGATACGTAGAAGCATAATATTCAAGTTAGTTTCTTAAAAAAATCCATTCTATCAAATAAAGGTGTTAAAAGCACAGCTTAAAAAAAATTAACAATGCCAATTTCAATAAAAATTACCATAGTGGTTTAGTAACACGAACAATCTACAGACGGCGCCACTTAGCCGTTGGTTCTTTTAGCTAGAAATGTGATGACATTTCTACTACAGATTCAAGCAGTTTTTTTTTAAATTTGATTTGCATTGGCGTACTGCTTAACTGCCGTATAAGGGCCGAGTAGTGATGTAACGAATATTCGCATTCGCATTCGCGAATATTCGCATATTTCTGGAATATGCGCATTCGCGTTCCCATTCGCAAAATTACTGCGAATGTTATTTGAATATAAAAAAAAAATTGAGGGTATCTAGTAGTTGTTTAATTATATAATTTTCGCCGCCCGGTAAGGGAGATAGCCCCATTGGCTTGGCGCTAAATTAAATAGCCCATCTGGCAACATAGAGTGGAATGACATTTCAATCAGATGCGTTCGTTCGTCTCAACTCGGCTATTCTAGGAACAAAAAACAAACGGAACGTACTTCGTTTGTACGGGACTGCCACCAAAGTCACCAAGCCATAGACAAATGGTGCCAAATTTTAACAAAAACTGAATATTCGCATTCGCATTTGCATTCGCGAATGTCGAAAATATGACATTCGTTACATCACTACCGCCGAGTGACTGAATAAAATGTTTTTATTTTTATAAAATATATGGCTCGACGGAAAAAAAATTGAAACTTTTTTCCGTAGCTGAGAATGGTTATTCCTATCAAAAGAAAAATCACCAAGCACTTTTAAAATAATCATCCATTCCCAATTATTCTTTTTTTTCTATGATTATGTTGGCCAATCTCAGGTTTAAGAAAAATCGCACGGCGTATGTGCGCTAGCATGAAACGGAACGTTTGTCGTCCTCCGGTGTCAGTTTCGCGCTAGTCTGTGGTGTCCAACATGGCGACTGCGATTTGTCCATCAGCACCGTTAGAATTTTACAAAATACTCGACAATCCGAATTTTGCGGATACATGTTGTCGACTCGAAATTTTTATTTTTTCACGTTCTATCATTCAGGCAACGTTTCGATCGAGTCTACCGTAACCGGTCACGAAATTATTAATATAGATTTATAATGAAGTCTGTGGAATGGCCACGATTAAAGCGTGTGAACCGGTCTTTACTTCTGCCACGACATTTGACTTTGACAGCAAGCTATGTAGTGCCAACATACAGCTGAAAATAAAATCGTCTGTCTGACTGAGGTTTGAAATGCATTCGTTATAAAACGGATTACAAACATAATATTGATGTAAACAGGAATTGTTTTACGGTTTATTTTCGGAAAGTTCTCAGTAAAATGTCTACAAGATCTGGAAAGCGTGAGTACAAAAAAGTTAGGTACATAGCATCATTTTTTCTGATAAGTAAACACGCTCCACTCTAAATATCTCGACTTCATTTCAGGTATTCACAATCCGTCCAATGAGGACATTGAACATGCTGAAACTGAGTCTGTTTCTAAGATTGAGAGGAAGACTCGAAGCAAACGTGTAGTGGTAAACAATGACGATCAGGGAGTCATAATTAAAAGCAAAAAACGTCGGAATTACGTTAGTTATCCAGCTGACGAAGGGGCGGCAAGCACTGCTAACATAGAGGATGAGAATCTGGTTGAGCCAGTCCGCGTGTTACGAACGCTTAAAGAACAAAACGCAGTGTCAGATGAGGTTGAGCTTGGAACAGCTAAGAAACAGTTGAGGCAAACACGACACACCAAAAAGTTATTGGAGACCGCTACAGAAGAAAGTCTTCACCATGAAGAAGCGATGGAAGCGGTAGCCATCACAAATGGCAAGTCAAAGAACAAGAAAAACAAAAAGAAAACCAAAAAAGTAACAGAACAAGTGGAGGTGTTTGACAAAGAAAATGAGGTGAAAGAAGGTAAAAAGAAGCGAAATAAGAGAAAGAAAAATTCACGATCCAACACTTCTGTAGAGCAAGTGGAAGAAGCAGAAGCGATAAATAAAAATAATAGTTGTATTTCCACGGATTCCTTCCACAGTGCTGCTGGTAGTCCGGTAAATGTTAATGTTAATGGGATCATGTCTCCGAAGGATGAAAGCACTCCGCTCCATGTTCCAAAAGTGAATAGTTCTTTTGTAAATGATAGTGCTCTTAGAAACAAAAACAAAAGAAGGTCAAGTTTAAAAAACAAATCTGACTGTTTTTCACCTGGAAGAGTAGAAATGGATGTTGATGCTCAAATAAATACTACTTATGATAAAGAGCCTGAAGTTATCCAAGCAAGCAAGAGGAGGAAGTCTAGTTTGAAAAATACCACTTTTGATGGGGATTTGATTTCACAAGTTCCTCAAAAATTTAATACCACCTTTGAGAAAGAACCTGCTAATGATATGCCTTCTAACAAAAAGAAAAGGAAATCAAAATCAATGGATGTTACTGTAGAAAATATTGATGTTTCAGCACCACCTCAAACCTTAGATTTGGTCAATTTGGACATTCAAAAGAAACCCAATGGAATACTGAACACTACATTTGAAAAAGATGACATTGATGGGTCGATGATTAAAATATTAAGAAAATCGAGCATCAAAGAACCAATTAATGATGAATCACAGAGTACCAATGCTGTTATTGGAAAAGCAAACAAGTCTACATCACCTACCAAGTCTTTGGTTGTACCCAAAGACACATCACTTTTAAATGGAACTTTTGACATATCCCCAAAACCTGAACACACCAAACAAAAATCCTTAGACACAACATTTGACAAAGAACCCAAACTTGACTCTACATTTGACAAAACTAATTCTCAACCAAAATCTGAATCAAAATCATCACTCATAAGTTCTGATGCCAGCGAATCATCTTCCAACATCACTTTGGACAAATCTGACGAACTATCCAAAGTCAGCATAACTGATGATGATTCTAAAACTGACAATATACTTAACCAGACTCCTGTCCTCATAGAAAGTTCAATGGAAGCATCAATTTTGGAAAGTTCTTTGAATGAAAACAAGACTCCAGAGTCCAAAATAGAGACAGCACCATTGAAACGAGAAGGCACCTTCACTAAGGAGGATGCAGAAGTTTCTTTGTCTCCAAAGCAGACTCCCACCAAACGCCAGACATTGCCCACCGCTGGGTCTACACCCTACCACTCAAATGGTAAACGGTCTGGGAAGAAAAGTGAGCTAAACTTGACACATTCCATAGAGAAACCGGCCGTGAGATCCTCTTTGGCTGAAGTGCCTCGGGCCACACGCGTCATGTTCTGTAGCCCTGTTAACAATCCTGTTACCGTCATGCAGAGGAAGAGCAAGATAATCAAGTCAAACCTCAAAGGGTCCAATAAGAGCTTTGTTTATGAAGAAAGTGGTAAGTGACTCATTTTATGCTTTTCCCAGTAAAATATATCCAACTCATTCTGAGAGGAGGCCTGTGCGCAGCAGTAGGATATAAATATACCCCCTTATTCATAAACGCACTATAGGCCTCTGTTAACTTAGTAATCGTTTGTCCTTATCTGTCACTTTGACATTTACCTTTCACAGATAAGGACAAACGATTACTAACTTAGCAGAGGCCTATAGTGCGTTTATGAATAAGGGGGATAGACAGGAGATGATGATATTTTGGCTGCAGGACACATCTCTGTCATTTAATGATTATTTTTCCCATTTAACACTTACATAAAAACTGACATAAAATAAGTAATTAGTCGCAATAAATACGATATTATTTGCTTTTAAACTGTCAAATATTAAAGGCAATTTGAGTCTTATGTCATCCAGCAGAGATCACTTTTACTCTGTACTACATACATCCACCGGCTTTGAAAAAAAAAGGGTTAAGTAGGTTCATAAAATAAAGTAGCATGAAAATATTAATTTTAGTGTTTTTCCTCGTCAGAGCCAGTGCGTGCGGGGCGCAAGCGGTCATTCACTGCGTGCGAGGAGGCCGAGGCGCGCGCCAAGCGCTCGCGGCTCGCGGACAGCCGCCCGGCGCAGCCCCCAGCCCGCGCACGCACCGCCAGCGCTATGGGTGAGCTTAACACCCATTAAAATAAATAATATCTCTTTTTCGCTTCGAAATCCCATCTAAAAAGCTAGCTTTTATCAATTATGTCCTTTCAGCAAAAATGTCGACCGCAGTGACACCGCAGAAGACCGCAACTCCGTCGAAGCCGAAGTCGGACACGAAGGGCACGAAGCTGCCGAACTTCGCGGCGCTGCACGCGCGGCGCTTCGAGCGCATGGAGTCGCTGGACGAGTGCCAGGAGCGCCGCGCGCGCCGCGCCCGCCGGCTGCTCGAGCCCACCGGCAGCCTCGCCGTGCTGGAGCGAAGCAGCCCTAGAGGTCAGCCTCAGCTTACTGGATTATTTGCATCACAGTCGCAAGGGCGTCGCCAGCCGATCAACAATGGCGGAGGGGGCTAGTAGAAGTATAATTCTGTCTGTAGGTCAAACAGTATGGCGGCACATGAATGTCAACAATGTCATTTCGACTCTTTAGGGAGGGGGCACCCCCCCCCCCTGCCGACGACGCTAGTAAAGGGTATTATTACACGCAGGGCGTCAGTGGCGAGTAGCGAGATGCAGCCAGGGTAGGCAACGGTAGGTGACGCAACACAATTTGTACGCGATGCCTAACCTAGGTTTTTTTTACACGATAAAGAAGGCAAACAAGCAAGTCACCTGATGGTAAGGGAGCACCAGTCCAGGGACTCCCGCAGCAATAGAGGTTTGCGGATGCGTTTCCAGCCTAAAGGGCTAAGATAGAGTTGTAGCTGATTTACCTCCCGTGGGAGTTATGGAATTCATTAACTTCTTTGGTGGAGTGATCATGGTCATTTATTGAGAATCTGGACCATTATGGCGAATTTTTGGATACATATGGTGTGATATTCCCTGGTTTTCCCCGTCAGGTCGCTTCTGCTAAACCCACGGGAAGAGATGGGGTCTGTTCTATTCTAAATCTATACTCAGTATGAACCATTCTTTAATATTTTATCAATGAGAAAGTTTGTGAGTGTTTGATGATATGTCAGCGTCGCCACCGTCTTTGCAAAAGAGCGCCGGTATGAAAAATTATTAGCTTAATTTTCAAGTGCTTACATGATTTTTACCATCTCGCATAGAATTGTTTCAACTCTTGTCCTAAGCATAAGTACTGTGGAAAAATCGAAACGTTGAATTTTAGTTTCCTAGTTAACTTTATGTTGGTTGTAGTAATACTTACCTCAAGTATTGGCTCATGGTAGTACACTGCGATGCCAATAGATGGCGCTGCAAAGGTAAAACTACTACGACAAACCTTTATGACTCAGAAATAACAATTACTTGGGCTTTTTGTACGTTACTCATTCACATTACGACATTCTAATTATCAATGATAGGAATATTTTTTATTTGCTTCATAAATCTCATTATCAGTAATGTGAAGTCAAATATTAATTGTACGTTTTGATAACGCGAGATAAAATTCCGTTTTACCGTCAGGGTTGAGACAGTGTTTCTTTTATATGACATATAAAATGAAAATGATATAGGTAACTTTTAGCTAAAGATTTAATTTTTAATACAAGCTTTTTTTGCTAATTTTATTTTGTTTTTCTACATCTTCTATCTCATTTCCAGTCTCGCTGGAACCGCCTAAACCGAAAGAGACGCCAAAACCGAAAGATACACCAAAACCGACCACGCCAGCTAAGCCCGCGTTCAAACTACCAACACTGGACACTCTACAGAAAGGTTACACAAGATTTGGCTTCAAAATGAACTATGACGTGAACCCATTCAGTGTTCCCAGCAAAGTAGACAAGAAGCCAAAGGACGTCAAAGCTAAGGTGCTGACCGGTCTTAGAAGAGAGCTGTCGCAGCCCTCTCTTGCTGGCGCGACGTCGCTGCGCCGCGCGGCAGCCAAACAAACCATAATGAGGGAGAAGTCGTTTACGCAAGCGGGAAAGATAGATGAGAAGAGGAAGGAGTGCCGGACCGTTATCAAGGGGGTGAGGACCAACCGGAGGTTCGAGCTGCAGATGAAATCCAGGAACATTAATGCGTAGAGCTTTAATATCGCTTGGGGTAAGTGATGCGAAATGCCCTTGTGCTATGGAAGATGCCCAGAGCTGGGGCGCGATTTTTGAAATCGCTTCACTCGAAAATACTATTCGAAAGTGGTAATAATATGTGTATTGTTACAAAACCAAAACACAAATATTTTTTTCAAATAGGTAGTTAACAAGAACTAGTATATCGAATTCAGTAAAAATTTTCACCACTTTTGAACTGTACTTTCCAGTATTTTTTTTTTCTAAGATTTTAAATAAAAATAAATATGCTGTGTGCGAGAATATAAGTATTGGGTTTACTCGCCTCTCGCGGTTGCAGAAGTAGCTTTGAACCGTGGTAAGCCATTAATATAGTACAAATAACATGCTAACTTCTGTTTAATTTTTTAACCTACTGTTAACATTAACGTTTAAGGTTATTGGCATAAGGTTGAAACTAAGTCCCTAGATCGAGCTGTCGCTCAGATTTATTCGATAAGTCCGCAAATATTACTTGAAGTGCGCTTTCCTATTAACCAATATTAATCCATAGAACAGATTTGTTGTCATGTTCAATCATTCAATTTCATTCAAATTACTACTAAAGACTTCAGCGTATTGTAATTGTGGATAATGTTAACAAACCTTTTTGATTAATTTGTTGCCCTGAATCAAAAATTATGCAAAATAATATAAAATCTGTATATTCAATCAATTATTTGGCTACATGTACTACCTAATATCTAATAATAACTAATAACTTATTTCTATCCTTCTCAAATCAGTACAGCCAGTATGTAGTCAGAGTATGCAGTCATAATGCCGTCGTATATTCTAATAATTGTTTTGCTAAAATAGTATTGAGTGCACAAATTTTCATATGTGATGTGGTATCATTAGTTGAAAGAACGTTTTCAACTAGTTTTTGGCGTGTCAAAATCTGTGTACCGATATCTTTTGTATAATTATTTTTACTGTGTTGTTAATTGTGAATAAGTAGTTCTAACAGTATTAATGTTCTAGCGGCCATTTTTAGAGCCACTGGCAGTTTTCATATTGAAATATTATGTTAATCTTGTAAGTTTTTACCCCCCTTGAAAATGGATTATAATATTTTTTTGTAACAAGTAGTTTTATTTTCATTTTTCGTTCGTTTAGATCGCAACCACGGTAAGGCGCACTCATAGTAGCTGGTAACCCAAGGTTAGGGTGTCAAAATGTGTGGAAATGTCATCGCTAATCCAGGTTTAACGATTTCATTTTTAAACGCGCTCGTAGTAGACAACCATTGGGGGAGAAAAGTTCTCGAGTGGCGACCACGAACCGGAAGACGCATTGGCAGCCCTCCCACTAGGTGGACCGACGACATCGTGAAAGCTGCGGGAGTAGTCGTTCATTGTGACGTACTGAGGGGGAGGCCTTTGTTCAACAGTGGACGTCTTCAGGCTGATGATGACGATGACTTATAAAGTCTTATTTGAGTTACAATAAAAACATATTTTATAATATTGCGCCAATCTGTATTTTTTGTATACGTACCATCAGCCTAAAATGTGGTCTGCCACCCTAAGGTTGAAAATCCTTTGCACGTCACAAAGCAACGTCGATGCAGTCAACTTGAAAGTTAGACTTTAGCGACGTACTCATTTGAATAGGAATTTTGATGAGAAACGATAAACCACTTATTTGACCGACTGTACAAAACCACATGCTAACCCTCACGATGGTGAATAAAATATATTTACTTTTACATGGATGTCAATTTAAACGCGTTGGGAGTAACGATGACTAATGACGACGAATTTCTTTGATGTGGTTACGTGAGTTAATACGACAAGGTACTAAAGTTAACGACTTCGGGTTGACTGAACCCGCGCTCGCGAATACGAATAAGGTTAGCTCTGCAGGCACATTACTTATCTTCAAAGTAATTTCGTCGAATGTCTAGTTCAAAAGAAGCAGGGGTCGAAACTTAATTTGATATTTCATCAAATTAAGTTTCGACCCCTGCTTCTTAGCTATTAGAATTTGCCTTCGGAGACGAGACAAACTATTTAACAATATAGGTAGGAAGGTGGGTCAAGACGCTTCCAAGACGGCTAAATGGCAAGCCAGATGGTCTGCCGCTTCAGAATAACGTAAAATGTCTAAAAAATGTGTTCGGCATCAAAGGCGCAATTTTGTTTCATTCAAAATTACGATGAAATACCTTAAAAGGAGTGTTTAATTCAATTGAACTAACCCAACCACCTGTTAAAATATTCTAGAATTATTGTAGGGTGACGGCACCAGTGTTGAACACTTCATTCTTAATTTTAAGATATGGTTGACTGTGCCTTAGTGTCCTTTAAATAAGTTATTGTGCATTATTGGGTCATGTCCATTATTGGTGCGCCACCCTAAGACCTTTTCAAGACTTTGGAATATCCAAGTTGTATATGCGGACGCTCAAATGACACACAAAAATTGGCTACAACCAGATTTATTAATGTCTCAACATAGAAGCACAGTATGGTAAGTGATCGCAGAGGCAGGTCCCGGACTCCCCGGACGCAGCGTCGCCACCGCAGTCCGCACTGTCCGTCTCACTCACTCCACAGACTCACCTCGACAACTCGGCTACAGTTTTTATCAAACGGTAACGCTGCTCGATAACTTGCAGACGCTTAGAACATTATCATTAAATATTAAAATAGATACAACATCATCCCTTGTGCACGGAATACATATCACACTTAATATTTATCATCATTCATGAAAAATCACTTGTACTGTTTTATTAAAATACACGCTATATTTACCGTCCGTAAATATATACAAACTAGGGATAATAACTTATGTTAGGAAATGCTGGTAATGCGCCGCTCGGTGTGCAATAGGTATCTATATAAAATATTTTCCTTTTAGATAGCCGCCGCTTGCTACGCCCCGCCCACTAATAAAATAATAACAGTTTATTTTCAATAACTATTTTGTGTTCAAAACATTTCCTTAATTCATTAATTTAATCTAGTTCTTTCGATATTATCTCCTGCAATACTTAGATAATGTCCAAATGACAGATGCAACTTCGCCTTGATAAAATTGCTATTACGAAATTTTTGGCCTAAAAATTATGTCGTGTGTGGAAGTCTCATGCAGACTTTAAGTAAAATAGCAAGAAAAAAGTCGCGAATTGTCGTTTATTTTGCTAAACGGCTGTTGGAACGTTAAATGTTTAGGAACTGTTAATTTATGCGAATCCCTTGTTTACGTTCCATCTAGTATTTTCCCGTTCAGGGGGTTTTTGCCGTTTGTAAACTGCAAGAACTCTTTCATAATTACTAATTACTGTAGCGAAGTTCAGGAAACGTCGCGGAAGGCGGAAGGCTGCGCCAGTTAGCTGGCCATAGCAAGCGGCCGGGTGGTGCCAGAGTTTGTGCTTCAATGAACATTTAATTGACCACGTCATTACAGTCCGCCATTTTCTGAATAAGAACAGCTAATTTAGTAATACTATGATTATATCAGTAATCGTTACGCTAGGTTCACTAAATTTATTTGGCAATTTTACAGACAATTGAAATGATGACTACTCAAGCTTTATCACGCGTCTCAAGAGTTCCAAAGTTAAATAATTATTTTAGTAAACGGTTGAAAATACCCTCTATATTTCAAAAAAACTGCGTGACATCCGAACAAGCTTTACAATTTTTAGTTTTACAAAGATATGTTGCTTTTTCAATAACAAAAATATCGCATTTCAGTGCTTAAATACATGATAATAAAATAATTCTACTTAGTTTTCTGACTATATTACAAAATGCAATATAATTTGCTCAGGCACCTAATACAATTTGTTGCTGACAACCTTCCAAGGGTTACGTGGAAATCGTATCATTTCCTAAACTCGAAGCCAAGGCAATATCCTCCAGTCGCTCACCACACGCGCTCGCACCCTCCCAACCTCGCAGGACTATGTGATGTAAAGAAGCATGAGAGTTAAATATATTTAATTTAATCAAATAACCCCTTGGAACGTTGTCGGCTGCAAAACCTTAACTACTTTAGCACGAGAAATGTTAAATTAACTCGGATTTTTAAACGCGAGGACAGCAGTTAACAGGGAGAGAAATAGTTTTATATAAAACAGTGTTGCCGGCTGCTTATATACCTAGTTACGTGTCGACTCTTTCAAGCGAGTCGAGCGCTATCAACTTCCTCCAAGACAGATTAAAAACCCGAGTATCACATACAATCACACCGTCTTCGCTCCAAAAGTAAGTTCCTCATAACACAAATAAAATGTGAATGTCTCAACACTTACCGCTACGAGGAAAACAAGATTAAAATTATCTTACAATTTATTTACATTATCCTACTTAATGTTTTTACAATAATTTAATTAGGTATGTACAGCCGACGCTGACAAAGTTTCAAGTGTTTGAATCACTAACAAAACGTTCTATTTTATAATTACACAGCGTTAAAAAAATTCGTAACACTTCATCCATTACAATGAACGAGGCTGATTTGTAAAGGGACTCTACTGAGGTTTCACCGTTACGGCTATAACTAGGCATTTCAGCAGACGCACCAAAAATAAAAAATGGCTTAATTAATCCGTCTGACGAAGAGACGGGGCGTAATTTAGTGGCGCCAGGCGCAGGTGCGCCGAGATTAGGTCGTCGAGTCAGGACTACCCTTTCAGCCATCGCCGTGGGAGGAACAGTATTAACAAAGTTGTCAAAACGGCACCCTCTAGCAACTTTACAGAGCAAAGTTAACTATAAGTAAATCACAATCGAAATGTTACTCATCCCTCAAGTCACTGCGGGGTTATTACCGAACCGTGAACGGCTTAATCTCCAATACCGTGCAGTCTTCTGCACGAATTTAACATTGATGTATGTATTTAGTTCGCAACATCCTGCGACACTCCCGCTATATCTTACTCGCTTGTTATCATACAATACTGAAATTAACATGTCGCTGTCGGTAGTAGGAACTTTGCCACGCAGAGCTCGCGTTATACAACCATTAAGCAAATAAATAAACAGCGTATTCGGTAAAAAAATCCGTACAACTTACAAATTAAGTGCATAAATCTAATTCATTTAAGTGCTCATTATCTAGTTCTCAATTCAGCCTGCGGCAGATGGGGCTGGCGAATTGTAATTTGGATTCTCTTTACAGAGCACAATCGCACGGCCCCTACCTGCCGTAGATATGCTAACACGGGTTGAAAAGTACACAAACAAAACAATCATTACATATTTTTCTCTCACAATCAGGTTGGTAAATACAGAAACACTGTCAACAAGACAACATTTTGAATTGAACTTACACAATTTCTAGTTCCAAAAATGTTATTTTTGTATTAGTATATTACCACTAGAGTACTAGTAAATGGTTTAACCTCAAAATTACCAATGACTTTACCATTTAATAATTACAGTTTTCATCAGGCTAACTCGACGGGCCCGCCCGCAGCTCCCTGGACAATTCATTAATTAGGTATTACGCAAACGAGCATGTCATTGAACTAACCTACTGTCAAGTGAGCTAACTAGTTTCAAAACTATGTTCCAAGGTGGAAATCAAGGGGGCACGCCATATTGATCTCATGAATACTTCAATTATTTTTAGTAGGTCTTACTTTTTTTATAACGGCTTTTAACAATGTACGTATTTATGATACCTTAGTTATTATCTTATCTGTGTTTTTATCCCAGCTTAGTATTCCCCAATATTTTCCTTTGCAGTTTTAACATTTTATTCTCGTTACACGTCGCATACGCATACTGCGGTCGCGATTTTTCGCGTCGGATGCTCCCCGAGAAGCGGTGGCAATTATAAATTTAGAATTGAGATTCAGCTTTTAGATGTTACGCACTTTGACGCAACTTTTAACCGAGGTCGATGGGCCATCTTTCCCTACATTTGAATTGTAGCCATTAAACAAAGTATGAATATCAATGCATTTATGTGCTGGAGGACAAGATAACATTGTAGGCGGAATAATGTGGTATTGTTCTCATCTCACTCCCCGGAGTCCCGCCGCACGAGATTGGTTTCGCCGTTTTGCATAACAATCTCATTACTTGCTTGTTTAAGCGGTCGCGTAATTATTACAATTTACAAAATCATGAGTACTCGATTCTCTTTTATACAAATTATACAATGTATCTAGTGAGATACCTATAAACAAAGGAACAACATGTCCAATGGTAGTCGAGCTTAGAGGAACACAGGCTTCCTACGGAAGTAGTCGCGCGACAGGAAAGTTGTAAAACCGCAAACAAGACAATTTCGTGAAACCTTTTAATTTAAACGCTGTATAAAAACAGACACGTTGTTTAATTTAACAGTCAATTAACTTGTAGCTCTGAACGACCCAAAGCGATGCGCAAGGAAATTAAAAACTAATTTGTAATTTCGGTGGCTGTGGGAAACTCAGCTGTCATCTAACGACCTTGGCCCGCCGTCGATGGACGCCGCGGAAAAAAACGCTTCCAAAGAATCAGAGTTACGAAATAATCTGGTTCTTATTGACATTGGTGCGATACATAAATATGCATGAAGCTGTTCAAGTAGAACGATTAAATATTGTTTATCCACTTTTGGTAATAGAACTTGACTTTGTTGCGTGGTATCAGTGCAAAGGGATAATCAGACCATAGCCGAAATTGAGGGTAGCGGAACAAAAATTAGGCCAATGCTCGTCGACCGCCCCAGACCCAGAACACGCCGCTAGGGAAAAACGATAGAGCTGAATCACTGCGGGAATATTTAATTACAAAACATTCCACACTTCATAAAGTTCGTCAATATAAAGTAATATAAACAATGAATGCGAAGCTGAGGTCTCGGGCGCCGTAAAGTACGATTAACTTGGAATAGCGCAAATAGCTAAGCAATTGGGAAGTCACGACACCTTTCATTTGTATCTCCCGCCATCGTTTTATGATCAACATCTATATTAATAATTTCGTGACCGGTTACGGTAGACTCGATCGAAACGTTGCCCGAATGATAGAACGTGAAAAAATAAAGATTTCGAGTCGACAACATGTATCCGCAAAATTCGGATTGTCGAGTATTTTGTAAAATTCTAACGGTGCCGATGGACAAATCGCAGTCGCCATATTGGACACCACAGACTAGCGCGAAACTGACACCCGAGGACGACAAACGTTCCGTTTCATGCTAGCGCACATACGCCGTGCGATTTTTCTTAAACCTGAGATTGGCCAACATAACCATAGAAAAAATAGAATAATTAGGAATGGATGATTATTTTAAAAGTGCTTGGTGATTTTTCTTTTGATAGGAATAACCATCCTCAGCTACGGAAAAAAGTTTCCGATTTTTTCCGTCGAGCCATATATTTTATAAAAAAAAAAACATTTTATTCAGTCACTCGGCGGTAGTGATGTAACGAATGTCATATTTTCGATATTCGCGAATGCAAATGCGAATGCGAATATTCAGTTTTTGTTATATTTGGCACCATTTGTCTATGGCTTGGTGACTTTGGTGGCAGTCCCGTACAAACGAAGTACGTTCCGTTTGTTTTTTGTTCCTAGAATAGCCGAGTTGAGACGAACGAACGCATCTGATTGAAATGTCATTCCATGTTGCCAGATGGGCTATTTAATTTAGCGCCAAGCCAATGGGGCTATCTCCCTTACCGGGCGGCGAAAATTATATAATTAAACAACTACTAGATAACCTAAATAAATAACAAGATACCCTAAATATTTTTTTTATATTCATATAACATTCGCAGTAATTTTGCGAATGCAAATGCGAAATTGCCAGAAATATGCGAATATTCGCGAATGCGAATATTCGTTACATCACTACTCGGCGGCCCTCATACAGCAGTTAAACAGTACGCCAATGCATATCAAATTAAAAAAAAAACTGCTTGAATCTGTAGTACACGATGATATTTGTAGCTAAAAGAAGCAACGGCTTAGTGGCGCCGTCTGTAGATTGTTCGTGTTACTAAACCACTATGGTAATTTTTATTGAAATTGGCATTGTTCATTTTTTTTAAGCTGTGCTTTTAACACCTTTATTTGATAGAATGGACTTTTTTAAGAAACTAACTTGAATATTATGCTTCTACGTATCTTTGTTTATTAATAATACATTTTTTCGCTGTTTGATAATTTGTTAATTTTGGCAGGATTCCAATCGCCTTCGTACAGAAATATAAAAAAAAGGTTATGTCTATATGTCAACGTCATATATCTGTAGATGTGTGTGAATTTAACGGCAAACTCACGTTTAATGTCAACAATGTTCGCGTGTTCGAAATTATTTCCGTTCGTTGGTGATGTTATTGTTTTCCGTGCTGTTTTTGCTTTTTCGTTTCACCCCTGCACATCTTTCCTGACTTCTACTTACATTAAAATGGTCTTCGCAACAATGCATCGTGTAAACTTTGAAATATTCCACATTAGCTCGCGTACACCATTTCTTCTGCAAACCTTCTCTGATTTTCACAATGATTTTGTTGGGGCTATAGTTCGAGTCATTGTTGCATCCCGGCAGAAAACATTTTTTCATAAATATCCATTGTTTATTACAGATTTATACTTTGAATTTGCTTTTATTTCTAATGTTTGTAGGTTAAGTCAGAATGTAATGTTATGATGTAGATGTGACAGTGATAGCGTGACAGATACCGTAGCTAAACTTTTTTTTTCATTTTTGTGGCAAACATTTAATGGCCGATTCTTAAACTTACTACGTACTTTTACAAAAATATCTGCAATCGTAAAGTATTTTTGAAATCGGACAAGATAAATCGGTTATTTGATGGTTTTCCTCCAAATGGTTTTCGAATTGGAGCATACTAAAAAAAATTAACAATGTCAATTCCCCATATATGGTAGTAACACAAACAATCTACAGGCGGCGCCACTTAGCCGTTGCTTCTTTTAGCTACAAATGTCATCGTTTACCACAGATTCAAGCAGCAATTTTTTTTTAAATTGATATGTCATTGGCGTAGTGCTTATCAGCCGTATAGAGGCCGCCGAGTGACTGAGTAAAATGATTTTATTTTTATAAAATATATGGCTCGACGGAAAAATAAATAATAATAAACAAATATATATCATGGGACAAATTACACCAACTGACCCAGTCCCCAACTAAGCAAAGCTTTGTGCTATGGGTGCCAAGCAACGGATAAACATACTTATATAATTTAGATAAATACATACTTAAATACATACAACATCCATGACTCGGGCACAAACATTCGTATTCATCATACAAATGTCTGCCCCTACCGGGATTCGAACCCGGGACCTTTAGCTTCATAGTCAGGGTCACTAACCACTAGACTATCCGGTCGTCAAATCTGAAACTTTTTTCCGTAGCTAAGGATGGTTATTCGTATCAAAAGAAAAATCACCAAACACACTTTTAAAATAATCATGCATTCCCAATTCAAAATAAAAACGGATTTCGGAAAAAATTTCAAACTTTAAAATGGTCGCCCTGTAAAATTGCCATTTTGGATTTGGACTTATCAAGTTGTTCACGCCATGCACGGAAATATTCTTGCAGATAATTTCAGTTATTGTGAATGCTATCACTTACCTACCTATTTTTGTATTAAAATAATAATCAGTGATTCGAAATAATGGCTACACATTCTACCTACATTTTGTACCTACAAGTGTATTATGATTCAAATATCACCCGAGCGAAGCCGGGTTTTCATCTAGTCTATATTAATAATTTCGTGACCGGTTACGGTAGACTCGATCGAAACGTTGCCCGAATGATAGAACGTGAAAAAATAAAGATTTCGAGTCGACAACATGTATCCGCAAAATTCGGATTGTCGAGTATTTTGTAAAATTCTAACGGTGCTGATGGACAAATCGCAGTCGCCATATTGGACACCACAGAATAGCTAGCGAAACAGACACCGGAGGACGACAAACGTTCCGTTTCATGCTAGCGCATATACGCCGTGTGATTTTTCTTAAACGTGAGATTGGCCAACATAACCATAGAAAAAATAGAATAATTGGGAATGGATGATTATTTTAAAAGTGCTTGGTGATTTTTCTTTTGATAGGAGTAACCATTCTCAGCTACGGAAAAAAGTTTCAGATTTTTTTCCGTCGAGCCATATTATATTTTATAAAAATAAAAACATTTCATTCAGTCACTCGGCGGTAGTGATGTAACGAATGTCATATTTTCGACATTCGCGAATGCAAATGCGAATGCGAATATTCAGTTTTTGTTAAAATTTGGCACCATTTGTCTATGGCTTGGTGGCTTTGGTGGCAGTCCCGTACAAACGAAGTACGTTCCGTTTGTTTTTTGTTCCTAGAATAGCCGAGTTGAGACGAACGAACGCATCTGATTGTAATGTCATTCCACTCTATGTTGCCAGATGGGCTATTTAATTTAGCGGGGGCTATCTCCCTTACCGGGCGGCGAAAATTATATAATTAAACAACTGAATTGCAGCAATTGGCATTGTTCATTTTTTTTAAGCTGTGCTTTTAACACCTTTATTTGATAGAATGGACTTTTTTAAGAAACTAACTTGAATATTATGCTTCTACGTATCTTTGTTTATTAATAATAAATATAAATATTTTTCGCTGTTTGATAATTTGTTAATTTTGGCAGGATCCCAATCGCCTTCGTACAGAAATATAAAAAAAGGTTTTGTCTATATGTCAACGTCATAGATCTGTAGATGTGTGTGAATTTAACGGCAAACTCACGTTTAATGTCAACAATGTTCGTGTGTTCGAAATTATTTCCGTTCGTTGGCGTTGTTATTGTTTTCCGTGCTGTTTTTGCTTTTTCGTTTCACCCCTGCACATCTTTCCTGACTTCTATTTACATTAAAATGTTCTTCGCAACAATGCATCGTGTGAACTTTGAAATATTCCACATTAGCTTGCGTACACCATTTCTTCTGCAAACCTTCTCTGATTTTCACAATGATTTTGTTGGGGCTATAGTTCGAGTCATTGTTGCATCCCGGCAGAAATCATATTTTTATAAATATCCATTGTTTGTTACAGTTTTATACTTTGAATTTGCTTTTATTTCTAATGTTTGTAGGTTAAGTCAGAATGTAATGTTATGATGTAGACGTGACAGTGATAGCGTGACAGATACCGTAGCTAAGCTTTTTTTTTTTCATTTTTGTGGCAAACATTTAATGACCGATTCTTACATAAAACATAAAACCCGGTCGTTAGATCAAACAAAGGTCAAAACTTACTACGTACTTTTACAATAATATCTGCAATCGTAAAGTATTTTTGAAATCGGACAAGATAAATCGGTTATTTGATGGTTTTCCTCCAAATGGTTTTCGAATTGGAGCATACTAAAAAAAATGAACAATGTCAATTCCCCATGTATGGTCGTAACACAAACAATCTACAGGCGGCGCCACTTAGCCGTTGCTTTTTTTAGCTACAAATGTCATCGTTTACCACAGATTCAAGCAGCAATTTAAAAAAATATATATATGTCATTGGCGTAGTGCTTATCAGCCGTATAGAGGCCGCCGAGTGACTGAGTAAAATGTTTTTATTATTATAAAATATATGGCTCGACGGAAAAATAAATAATAATAAACAAATAAATATCATGGGACAAATTACACCAACTGACCCAGTCCCCAACTAAGCAAAGCTTTGTGCTATGGGTACCAAGCAACGGATAAGAATACTTATATAATTTAGATAAATACATGCTTAAATACATACAACATCCATGACTCGGGCACAAACATTCGTATTCATCATACAAATGTCTGCCCCTACCGGGATTCGAACCCGGGACCTCTAGCTTCATAGTCAGGGTCACTAACCACTAGACTATCCGGTCGTCAAATCTAAAACTTTTTTCCGTAGCTAAGGATGGTTATTCGTATCAATAGAAAAATCACCAAACACACTTTTAAAATAATCATGCATTCCCAATTCAAAATAAAAAAGGATTTTCAAACTTTAAAATGGCCGCCCTGTAAAATTGCCATTTTGGACTCATCAAGTTGTTCACGCCATGCACGGATATATTCTTGCAGATAATTTCAGTTATTGTGAATGCTATCACATCTACCTATTTTTGTATTAAAATAATAAACAGTGATTCGAAATAATGGCTACACATTCTACCTACATTTTGTACCTACAAGTGTATTATGATTCAAATTTCACCCGAGCGAAGCCGGGTTTTCATCTAGTTGTTTAAATAAATTCGAGTAGGCGGTGTGAAGATTGAAAACAAATGGTTAACAACTAAACGTTAGATTTCTGAAGCTTGAGGGTTATAATTTATTGTTTTCTATTACAAATACGCAAAGTAATTGCATGAAACAATACTACCTACCCAGTTTTAACTAAGTGCTTGCCACGCGCTTATCAGAACTTCTGCCAATGCTATACTAGATCCCAAATGAACTGAGAATAACGTACAATGCCCCCGCCAGCGAACAAAGGTTCAAAAGTATGTAACTTAAAAATAACCAGTTTTCGGGCAAAAAAAAAAATGAAACATCCATAACAATTTTAATACTTTATCATGTTAGAAATGTATTTGATTTGTTTTATGTCTTTGTCTGATTCTCTTTTTACCGTATTGAATGTGAAGTTTATAAAAGTCTTGTTAATCACGACCAAAAGTGTTTCATTTTATGTTTTATTACATGGTTAACTATTATTAAATCCTTTTCTATCTTTTCTACGTCGAATAAAATATGTTTAAAGCATTATAACAATAACGGTGAACACCTCGCAAATTAATTCTTTAAAATAAGTGAAACGACAGGTACGTCAGTTCGCGCGCGGCCAAAAAGCACCAAGGACGGCCAGAGGCGCGTCACTTTCGGCCGCCATTTTATAATTCATTCATTCGTGTTCGGATAGCGTTCGCGCGTGTACGTTCTCGAGTAACTTAAGGTTCTTTCGGTTACTATTGTTGAGTTTTGTTGTTTTTATTGTTGAGTTTAGTTGTTTTTATTGTTAAATATTGTTGTTATTGTTATTTGTTCAATAAAGAGTTGGCAAGATCGTAAACAACCGTGTTTTATTCGTGTAATTCCCTTTTTATTCCCAACTAGGTTGCCCGGGGCTTCACCCCCGTTCCAGTCCGTTTTTTTTTTTTAAATTTTACTCTATACGAACCTTGGCCAACAGTAAGAAACACAAAAGAAAAGAATTATCCAATTCGATGCAGTCGTTTGGAAGTTATGCGCGTATATTCATTTTTATTTATATAAGTACTTAGATCGAATAAGATTCAGAACATCAATGGTAGACAATCGAAATATTATAAACGGGATGTGAACCACGATTATCTTTATTGAGCTCCCGATATTTCGACGTAGTTGCATGCATTAATAAAGGTAATCGCGGTTCACATCCCGTTTATAATATTTCGAATGAACTTAACCGTGAATCATTAAAAACTCTTAATGGTAGACAATGTCGAAAAGCTTTAATTTTGAACTAAAAATGTTTTGTCAGTCTATGTGCAAAAAATTTAATAATATAGGTAAATAAATAATTTAATGTAATTCCAATGAAAAGGTTTGCAACCTCTGGCTGAGCGTCCGAAAGGTCAATGTCCGTTATTCTCAGATTATAACGGATGTACTTTAGCAGTGTTTGTTTTCTTAACTCATGCAAGTGCCCGACACAGTTGCTGTATTTATTTTGATTTATGTCGAATACGATTCTTTCTTCGTGTCTGAGTCACGTACGATATCGCTCCGAAGTAGTAATATATAAGCAATACATGCTTGTAGTCCCCGACGTGGGTTGCAAGGCCATAAGATCCCACAATAGTCGACTTGCGTCGCTGTGTGAGAACCCGAGCTATGCGACACTAATGAGAGAAGAATACCTGCACACGCGTTCAATGACCTATCGTTTTAAAGGAGATCTATTTTTAATATGAGTCAAATGAATTAGCTTTAGATTATATAAAATTGTGATCACAAATTTCAAATTACAAAAGGATTCCAGGTCCAGCGTAAGCGTCATATTGCGCCCATGGTTACGTAATACGCGGAAGGTCAAATCAAGTAGCGTAGCGCAGTCGGCTTCTTTAGTGTCATTTATGTGTATTTTTTCTAATAGGTACAAGGAAAAATAGCTCCTTTCTTTTACTTTGAGTGGACTGAGAAACAGATGCTCCCGACAGTTCCAAACAGTTCGTGATGCTTATTATCATCAGGGTCTCGCCCATAAACTAAGAAAAACGAAGTACAAAACGCGGTCGTAAAGTTTACTGCGCAACCCCATTCTTATTCGTATCACACGGCGGGTGGCATGCATTGCATGACATGCTGTAGGTAGTTTTCAAGAGCGAAGTATTTTAGTGGCAGCTGGCGGTATGGTACGAGCTATCGGTAGCCTCGAGTGTTACAATTTCGCGGAGAGCCCTCGAGTTGTTCGAGCTTTATCAATACTCTCGTGTTGCGTGCCGCAGTCGGCAAAAACTATTTTTCCGCATCGGAAGACTGCCTGCGGCGGCCGCTTTGATAAACCAACCGCGTGCCACTCGTTTAAGCTTTTCAATAACACCGAAAAATAGTTAAAATTGGTTGCCCACAAAGGTTTTCAAGGTAACAATAAAGTCGATGTCACCAGTTACATTAACGAGCTAATGCGAGTAAAGCGTGCAGCACAAGAATGGCCGCTGTACTTTTCCTGACGTCAAAGTCTGACGTCAGTGGTAATAATGGGTATTTCGTCCTATCACAGCTAAGCAAATACTTGTCTTGTCGTCGCGCTAGACAATAGCTGTTTTTGGTACTATTTATCAGAATTACGATATCGAACAACTTTTTGGACCTAAATTATTAGTCCTCTAAGCTTCACAAGACCCGTCTGAAGGAAAATTTACTTATTAGAAGAGTTAATTACAGAATTATGGATAAAGTACCACTTCTTTACTGCGATGAGTCATTTACCTAATCGATTTCCCGCGATGCCTCGATCACGTTTTCAAATTGTTTATCACAAAAGTCCAAGAGTATCAGATAAAATAAACACGTGTGATCATACCTATTATGAATATTTTATCAGACTAAGTACACCAGACTTTATTGTCCCTTAACTATTTAACTCTGCAGCAAGCGAGAGCCATAAAAAAACAAGATAATTTATCAAGTAAGTAAAAATACGTATCTTAATAATTGTTTGTAGACTGGTTTTCATACGTTAACAATTTGATATATTAACAGATTCCTAGTACACGTGCGCGACTGATCTTATAAATTATAGGTTCAAGAGGCTGCCACTATGAGTAGTTGTAAGATTATATGAAACGCAACTGCATTAGTCACAGCAGCATGATAAAATGTCTTATCGGACCCGAGCACCATCGAGTCACGAATCGTTACCCACCAGCCTAGTCAATCAATATTATAACATAGCGTGGCCTGAATTGATTAGTTTAACATGACAACATGAGGAACACCATTTACACTAAAAATGGCTACATAGAACCGTTTTGGATATTTTTTTGGTTCCTTTAAGCGAAATAAGTATGTCAGGATCGTAGCAAGTGGAACAAAGTAGTCTCTGCCTACCCCTGTGGGAAAGAGGCGTGACGATATGTATGTATGTATGTATGTACCTTAAAACGAAAAGGGAAACCTTATAGGATCACTACGTTGTATTGTATTGTACTTACAATATTTGTCATACAAAGTTATGTTTTCTCTTGGTCCATTTAAAATCCAGCTCGCACTCGGCTGGTTCTTTTTCCAATCGTTAGAAACATTAGCTAGTTGAAAGCCCGATTGTATGAGTACAACGAAACGACGCAGTGCTAACTTTGGTAAGAACTTGGACGAATTAGGAATGGAATGGAATGGCATACAATTACTATCCGCCAGTCTAGCGCCAAAGCGCCACGCGATTGTAATAAGATCGAGCAGTCCTTTTAGGCCGAGATGAGGTTTTACTGGCCTTATTCCAGCATCCTACAACACAAAGTATTGTTACAGAAGCCGCACAAATCGAGACGTGTGGCTATTACAGGAAAAAGGAACGTTAACGAAGGGACCGCCTTGGATATACTTTAGTTCCACGAAAATAGTTTTGTTTATTCCTCACGGAATATTACAACGAATTCGGCCCCGAGAGTTGAGGACTTTCGGTCTACACTTTTCATTCGCCGAAGAACCCTTCAAATCCAATTAAATCGACAGAGAAAGCGTGTCATCAAAGACGTTAAAAGTCGGAGCCCCATTTAAATCGGCGGTGACTTCTGTGAGAACTGTTTCTCGCTCCCTTTTACATTATGAAAATAAAACGGGACAATGCATCGCGTCACGGAAAGCACGTCTATGCAGCTTAACATATTTATAAACAGCCGCGTCAACAGAGCGTTGGGAAATTGTTTATGTTAACCATCCCCGAAGTGGAACAAGGGTTATTGTGATACCTTCGGATATTGGTTCTAGTGACTGAGTCTAATAAATAATACTTCAGAAATTCGCGGTTTCACAGACACCATAGGCATAGGCAGACATGATCTGCTATTTATAAGCAAACATAATTTTACATATAGAAAGTTGATTTATCAACGTCAGATGGATAAAAGGTGTTCAATTAATTGTAGGATAAGTCGAGAACTTTTACCAGCGACGAACAAATGCGGCCCATGTAAACATCAAGGGTACTCGCAGGATTTTTCGGGGTAGAGAATAGAAATAACGCTGACAAACGCAACACAGATACCTAATCTCGTTCGCAGGCGGCATACAAATTAGGTACGACCTGGAGAACTAGAAATTGAGGCAAGCCTTCACGACAAAGCTGATGATCGAGGCATTGTGTTATTGATGAGTGGATTCTTACATACTCTATAACAACCAGAGTTAAAGGTATGAAGAGTCAGAGGATTCAATTTTTTAACAATGGGGAGACATTTGTGAAATTCTTACAGAAGTAACTAGAGTAGGAATCTCAGAATGGAAATAATATGTGCATCTTAATAAAAATCTAGGATTAGCACGTGATAAGACACAACCACATACTGAATTAGTAAAAGGGTGGCGTTAATGAAATGACGTTGAATTATTACGACCATAAACTCTTGAGTGCTGGCTTGTGTGAATAAATGATACCAAATCTAATATCCCCAAACTTGTGCTAGATGGCTTGAATACAAATTAGGGATTAATAGCTGAAGGCCGTTCTAGTTTGCATGATTTAAATTCCACGTATCCCGACACCAATGTTTATAGAGCAACATAGTTTCAAAGACCTAATGGGAAAGCCGTGTTCACGGGTGAGCAGCTCCTAATTCGTTTCTGATTTAGGCCTGAAAAACTCGATTTTTATCTACGAAATTGCTGCTACCAACTAAATTCGAAATTACATCTAATTTAAAATATATCAGAGCACGAGGATCGGTCGAATGCGCCGCGAAATGCCCGCGTGACCTTGCCGCGGCCTGTGCCTGCGGCATCCAACTTGCAGCGTTCATGGTTGATATTTTTGAAATACGTGTTTGGAAGTTCCATCGCGGTCTCTCTCAGCTAATTGGACTGGTCATCGTTCGCCCCTCGTCCCAAACGGCGAGCCTCATTACATTTTACGATCGACTCGCCCGCTAGTGACGATATTACAACCTGCACGATAATGATAAGTAGATAACAATGGTGCGGTGTGATAAGCGGTTATTGCGAAGGGAATGGCCGTCCACGTGGATAAGTATGTACAAGGAGTCAATAAATCCGTCGAAAGTAAACTACGGGCGACCTCGATATGTAAACAGAGGGCGATTCGGTTGTGACACGCTCCTGAGAGGAACCTAGAGGGCCCTTGACAACTAATTTGCATACCCGCAACTTTGTTTACTAAACAACGCCAACCATTTGTACTGTACATGTCTGATCGCAGACTTTCTTTGACCGATAAAATCGTCGACATCACGTGCCCATAGAAACCCTGGAGATTCCGATCTACCTGGAATTTCAACTCTACCTACATCCAATCCACTAGCTCTACCTTCGCAACTTTCATCTCTTTCAGGTCCAACAAGCCACTAAGTAGGTATTGTCATTATAATAATACTATTAGGGCATTTTAAGGGGTACTCGTATTCTTACTTAACATTTAAAAATCTATTCTAAAATCAACCATTACTAATTTGTTTTAATACCAAACTAATACATAAAACAAAAGTTTGCTATATTTTATATTGAGATCTTCGACTTGACAAGATGCTACAGAATTCAGGGATAAAGTATTTAGTATTTACTTATGTAGTTAAACATTACAAAACTATGCATGACAAGTTTCAGTAAGTAGATGATGACGAGTGGCCAAATGACGCCCACGAACACTGTTGCTATATTTACAGATTTGAAACATTTCCAATATTTTTTATGCATAGTGACCGTTATGATTATGACGGTCTTAAATGTAATTGATTGGAAACGCTACAATTTGATGGAGCAACCAATAATTAACTTAAATAAAGACTTATCAGGCCTACTCACAAGCGGCAGTTCACTGTGAAAAAACCTTGAACTACGGTTCTTACTTATCATGATTATTGGATTATTTCATTCCCTTAAATTAATGTTATGTCATGACTCAACAGCTGCTTTCAGAATGAAATGATGCAAACCTTTTCAACATTTCTAATTGTTTTTTTTGCAGCAAATTTAAGGCAATACTTCAGTGCTAATGGCAATCCCTGTACGGGATGTATGAATGCATATTTGCATCTTGAAAATTGATGTTTTTAAACTTAATTCAAATAAGGTTTAGAAAGTTTACCTTAAAAGTGACTCAGTCATATTAATAAGGTAAAAGCAAAAGCCCATTGGATGCAAGTAAATAAAACATTGGCTGTTATTAAAAAAAATTCTGAATTTAAAGTAATGAATTGTTTTAACTGATAACATTATGTTTGACGTGTTTTACATGAAGAGCTAATAGAAAAGCGTGGTGATTCATATACTTAGTTACTCATAGCCAGTACGCACTGTGGCACTTCCACCTGGAGTAGTCTGTCACAGCAACCTCGAGCCCTCGGGTCATGCCTGAGACATGACGGAGGACTAGCACAACAATCTCAATGATTTCATAGATAAAATATGTACACATCTTCAGTGGCAAATTGAAAGTTATACAAATATAGGTATAAAGCTTAAAAACCACGATCAGAAGCAGAAAGTTTGACACGGGAGACCGGGACGGCGACCGTCGGGTCTCGCTTCGGTACCTTCGTAAATGCATGCGGCTGCGGCCACGGAGTCACACGCTGGCGGCGCGGGCGGCGCGGGCCTGCAGCTAGAGCGCCGCCGACTCGGGCGCCATGAGCGGCGACAGCGCGCCCGCCACGCGCCGCCCGCGCTCCACCTCGAAGCGCGAGTCGGGCGGCGAGCGGCGCCCCGACGCGCCCGCGCCGTCCTCCGGCAGGAACGCGGCCACCAGCAGCGCGCAGATCACCAGCAGCGCGCCCAGCACGAACGGCGGGCCCGGCACAGCGCGCGAGTACCGCTCGGGCTCCACGCCGCCCGCGCCCGTCGCGTGCTCCTCGTTCAGGTCCACGTGGAACAGGTAGAAGATGACGCCGAACATGGCGGGGCCGAGCCCGTTGCATAGGCCGCGCACGCCGGTCACCATGCCCTGCACGACCCCCTGCCGGTCGGCGCGGCTGTTGACCGACACGTAGGCGCTGATGGCGGGGTACGTCAGCGAGCCCAGCGCCGCCAGCACGCCCGCCGCCCACATCATCCACGTGCGGCTGCCGAACCCGTACCACATCAGCTGCAGCATCTCGAACAGCAGCCCCAGCATGATCGTGTGCTTCGGCCCGAGCGTCCGCATCAAGAATCCTAGTATCACCTGCACACCGATGCTGAGCACTCCCACGATCGCGATAAATATCGCCACTTGCACCACACCGAAACCCATCACTAGTTTGAGGTACACGAAAATGCACGAGTACTGGCCCGCCTCGGGCAGGTACGACAGGAACACGGCGACGCACAGCATCAGCACCGTGCGCTCGGCGCCCACCTTGCGCAGCGCGGCGAACGGGTCCGCCTGCTCCCAGCTGATGGCCGGGCCCCAGCCGCTCGGCCGCACCTTCTCGGGCAGGCTCTCGGGCACGGCAACCATGATGAAGAATACGTCGAGCACGGCCACGGCCGTGGCGGCCGCCACCACCAGCGCCTCGCCGTACAAATCCATCAGGTACGCGCCCAACGCTGGCGATATGACCATGCTGGCCGCGAAGGTGGCCGACACCAGTCCGTACGCGCGCGAGCGCTCCGCCTCCGTCGTTACGTCGGCCACATACGCGAACACGATCGAGAATGTCACCGCGAACACACCGCTGATGCTGATCATGGCGAAGAACCACCAGGTGTTGATAGTCATAAGCGGGATGGGCGCACAAGTGAAGAACACCGTCACCAGCAGGAAGAACTTGCGGCCCCACACGTCCGACAACGCGCCGATCAGCGGCGCCGAGAGGAACGACAGGATGCCCTTGATGCCCATTATGAGCCCGTTCATGAGGAACGTGTGGTCGGGGAACGTCGCGTTGAGCACGGAGATGATGGGCATGGTGAGCAGCCCCCACGCGAAGAATTCCAGGAAAATCACCACCAGCGCGTGGAACACGGACGGCTCCCCGATGCCCGACATCGTCATGATCCCGTCCTTCATAACGGTCTTTCTGTTGCGTATCACCATTTCTACTTCGGTCTTTGTTGTTTTCGTGGGCGTCATTAAGAATCGATCAGTTTGTTTTCCTACCGAGCTACTTATATAGAGACATTTTGGAAACCTAGGCACTACATTGATAGAGTACGAGTCAGTATCAGCAACGTCAAAAATCCACTGAAAATTGAATGAAAAACAACTCGATATTTGTGCTGCCAGCGTATAAATAAAAATACTTATATTTGTTACGAAATCGTTTCTTTCAGAGCCCTAAGCTGTATTTTCACAGATATTTAATTCAAATGAACAAATTTGTATTGAAAGGGATCGAAAGATGCAAAGTTTTTTTATTAACAGACTTTTTCATTTTTCCTTTTCCACAAATCTACTGAAATTATCCAATTGGACATCTAGAATTTCTTCCATTTCTAATAAATATTTTGGTAATGGCAACACCAACAGTAGTAGCATAGACAACAAAACAAATAATAAAAACAGACAAAAGACAAAGGGAAAACGACGGCCATCACACTAAGAAAATCAAAATCACATCAAAATACGTCTTTGTCGTGCAACAGACTTTTAATAATTTTAATCAATTTACGAAAAGTGCAGCGGAAACCTACTTATGAGCTGTCAATATAAAAGCTGTCAAAACAAAATTACATATTGTTGGATTTACGTGAATTTAAGAGGCGTTAACCGGAATAATAACTGTATAAAACCTTAATAACACAAAATGGTAAGCTTATTTTTACCCTAACAATTAGTTTTATGTGTACTAGTTAGGATATTAATTAAATATTCCTTTATTTTCCGTAGATCCGCTTTATTTTAATTCAAAACCGTGCGGGTAAGACGCGTCTGGCAAAATGGTACATGAATTTTGATGATGACGAGAAACAGAAGTTGATCGAGGAGGTGCACGCTGTGGTTACTGTGCGGGACGCCAAACACACCAACTTTGTCGAGGTAAGAGTCACGTAATCCTTCACCAAATGATTTGGTACTTCAACACGTCACCGAAGCGATCTTTCGTCCATTTCGACATAAAACCTCTATATTTACTCAGTATTTATCATAAAGCCACGTCTAAACTTAATTTATATAAAACTAGCTTTTTCCCGCGACTTCGTCCGCGTAGACTTCATTTTTATTGACAAATAGCTTTTGGCCACGGCTTCGCTTGTGTGTACCAGGAGTATTTCAATCCCGTTTTATCCCGTTCTCGTGGGAATTTTGGAAATTCCTCTCTTAATGCTTCTTTATACTCTCCAAACAACCTAAATGCCGAATTTCAGCGTTCTACAACCAGTAAAACGAAAAGTTCCGTTTTCCCGTTCTCGTGGGAATTTTGAAAAATGATCTTTTATAGCTTCTCTACACTCTTCAAGCAACCTAAATGCCAAGTTTCAGTTTTCTACAACCAGTAAAACGAAAAATCCCGTTTTTTCCCGTTCCCGTAGGAATTTTGGAAAGTCCTCTGTTAATACTTCTCTACACTCCTCAAGCAACCTACATTTCGAATTTCAGCTTTCTACAACCAATAAAACTAAAAGTCCCGTTTTTCCCGTTCCCGTGGGAATTTCAGGAAATTGTCTCTTAGTGCTTCCCTACACTCATCAAGCAACCTACATGCAAAGTTTCAGGTTTCTACGACCAGTAAAACGAAAAATCCCGTTTTTCCCGTTCCCGTGAGAATTTTGGAAAGTCCTCTCTAAATGCTTCTCTACACTCCCCAAGCAACCTACATGTCGAATTTCAGCTTTCTACATGCACTGCAGTAGGTATAACAAAAAATCCCGTTTTTTCCCGTTCATTTCCGTCAGAATTTTGGGAAATCCTTTCGTAGTGCTCCCCTATACTCCCCAAGGAACCTGAAGGCCAAATTTCAGTTTTCTACGATCATTAAAACGAAAATTTGATCCCGTAGAACTGAATATAAATCTCGTTTTTTCCTTATCCTGTTGGAATTTTCGAAAATCCTAAGGATTTTCGAAAACTGTTTTTTACTATTATAATCACCTACTTCTATGCCAAATTTGAAGTCTAGTAATTATAGTTCATAGGATTTCGTTGAACTGAATATATAAATCCCGTTTTTTCCTTATCCCGTGAGAATTTCCAAAGATCCTGAAATTATTTTCTTAGTTTTGTAATCATCTACTTGTGTACGAAATTTGAAGTCTATATTTATTAAGTATAGTTACTGAGATAGGGTCACTCGGAATCGAATATAATAAATCCCGTTTTTTCCCGTTCCCGCGGAAATTTGTGTGTGTGTGTGTGTGTGTGTGTGTGTGTCAGGTAGGTATGTGTGTTGTTTTTTTCGTGATCAGCGACCCGATAAACCGTACAAACAATACTACCCACTATAATATAATAATAATAATACCCACGTTGATTTTCAGACTTTGTCACCCCCTATCCCCTTTTAGGGGTTGAATTTTCAAAAAACCTGAAACAGGTATTTACTCATTTATCGTTAGGATTACTCCTGAGAAGTTTCGAATAAAATAGTCTAACTAATCTTGTTTCCCCATACAAACTTTGGACCCCCATTTAACCCCTTTAGAGGTCGAATTTTGAAAAATCCTTTCTTAGTGCACCCCTAGACCTTATAAGGAACCTACGTGCCAAATTTGGAATCTCTAGAACCAGCGGTTTGGGCTGTGCGTTGATATGTCAGTCAGTCAGTCAGTCAGTCAGTCAGTCAGTCAGTCAGTCAGTCAGTCAGTCAGTTTCTTCTTTTATATATTTAGATTTGTGAGGTTTCAATGTTCTTGGTTGATTAATTTCTTAAGATTATTGTATTTTTGTTTTATAGTTCCGAAACTTCAAGATAGTATACAGGAGATACGCGGGGCTGTACTTCTGCATCTGCGTGGACGTGAACGACAACAATCTGTGCTACCTGGAGGCCATACACAACTTTGTGGAAGTCCTCAATGAATATTTCCACAATGTCTGTGAACTGGACCTTGTCTTTAACTTCTATAAGGTAATAATTACTATCTAATATCACTGTCAACATTGCTGAAATATATAGCAAGGGTAAAATCCATTATTAAAAAACAAAAAACTTGGAATCATATTACCGTTTTCAATTCCAGGTATACACAGTAGTGGATGAGATGTTTCTGGCCGGCGAGATCCGGGAAACTTCCCAAACGAAGGTCCTCAAACAACTGCTCATGCTCAACTCACTTGAGTAAACCAGTTCAAAGTGGCAGCCAACAATGTCAACTCGTTTCTTTGGGTATGGAAGAAATGTAAATAAAGGCAATCAGGACTTGTGGATAACCTAAGCTAATCACAACAGACCTTAGCTTTTATGGCTTCAACTTCTCAAGTAGTCTACAAAAAAAAAATTGGAAGGCACTATGCCATTTCCTTTATTTACCTTTTTTAAGAAACCAAGGACAGTGTGGTGCATTATATTCGCTGGGGACAGTCTTAAAAATGAGTAATGATAAATGAAGAGTTATTTTAAGAACCCAGGCACAGATCGTCATTATACAAGCAAGCTTGTATTATTTGTTATGGGCTACATTCTCAGGACTTCAGTGTGGTAGCTGTTGGTGTACTGTAAATGCTTGATTTATTGAAGACAAATGAATATTGTTTATTACCTATATCTCCATCATTTGCTTTCAACAAATCCCATGCATGTCTAATAGATTATAATATATGATTATATACTTATATGCTATACTAAGATCTGTAATATTATTAGCTGTATGAAAGATTCATGTTTCATTAGAGTTAACCAGTGCATGAGTAATTATTGTTTATTTCTTTTGAATACTCATTCCAGTTTCTTAGGTCTTCATATCATTATTTTACAGACAGTAGAAAAAAAACTGCAGAGTGAGGCAGTAAAAACCATACCTAGAGATAACTGCTATAAAGAAAAAAATGTTGTATGGTCATTATTTTTAATTTAGTACCCACTTCCAATAAAAACATTTAAAAGATGACAGTTATTCAAAAATTTAATGGGTTGTTCCCTAAATTAAAGAATGTATCTATTTGATTGTAGTTATTTTTTATCCTTAAGGCACGGCAACAATTAAAGTAATTATCATAGACATATTTAATGAGCATGATATTAGAGTTTAGTTGTTACTAAGCAATATATTATAAAAAACGTGTCAGTATATTAATCACATCTACTGCGAGAGTATTTGTATATAATGGCTTGTATCGGATAAGTGTTGTTCGCGTATGTTTCTGTAGGGAAATATCTTGATATGGAGGATATAAATAAATCAAGTTTATGACGAAAATAATTTTTATTTTTTGTAAATTTATTTACAGCTAATCTTCCTTTTCTAGTTAGTTACAAAAACACTATATAACAAGTTTCATCCTCGAAAAGCCATCTACATTCATAATTAGACATATTTAACAAATTACAGTTCAGTTGCAGTAGTTGTTTGTACTAGTAAATCACTTGCGATTTCGAAAATAATATTTTATGTATAATTATAGTAAAATAAAACCTGTACTTATTAAAATAGAGCTTGAATAAAGCAGCAAATTAAATTATAAAGCTATACAAACAGAGAAGCACTTCGTCGCTACTTTGAAAAAATCTCGTATCTCGAAATCGCTAATCTTACGAAGTGAACTTTATTTACTGTATTTCAAGGTTCAGATTTGTTTGAATATTCATTTAAGATACGAGATTTTTTCAAAGTAGTGACGACATCCTGCTATCGTATCAGTCATCAATGATCATTTCTATGTGATCAAACGAACTTTACAAGCAGAAAGTCTAAAGTTACCTAACTGAGCTTTGAGTTTCTTACAACTAGCAAGGACGCTTTAGAAGTCTCTTTTGACACGCTGATCACGTGATGTCATTTATAAATAAACTAAAAAGTTGTCTTTCTTGGAAAATATTTGGGATTATTACTTAGGTTTTGACTAATCAGTCTAAAATTTAGGCAGGAAAGGCAATTTTGATATAGACATTTAACAAGAAAAACCTACGCGAACCTATACAATGTCGGCAGTTTATTTATTTAATCGTATGACGCAAAACATTAAACAGTATTTATGCACCTCACTTGGTTGATAACACCGGGGCTACCGTCGGGGGCTAGCATATCTCCAAGCTAGCATATCTCCAAGCTAGCATATCTTAAAAGAGGCTCCTAAAACGCTTCAACCCTGTTACTGCGAGTACAGTTGACACATGACTCTTACGGCTAGTGGGTCCCGGGGCGGCGGCTCAGCCCCACTCCCAGCGGTGCATGAGCGGCGCGAACGTCCACACGTCGGGGTGCCCGGCGTGCGATATGTTGAGGCCCAGGTCGAAGTCCGACCAACTGCGGGAAACAAAACAAGTTACGAGGAAACGAGTATTTTTCTATTTTTACAGAAGCCACGCGCTGCTCTTAACTTTCGAGTCGAGGGTGGTCTCGCGAGTTATGGGCAGATTCGCGAGTGACGAGGAAAGTCGAGTCGAGTCGCGATTCTAGATCAGCCTCGCGAATCAAAGGTAGTCGCGGATGACGAAAAAATTCGCAAGTCATGAGTTGACTCGCGAGTTTAGAATAGTCTTGAGAGTCACGAGCAATCCGAAAGGCATGACATGACTCGCGATTTAAGACTAACCTCTTGAGTCAAAAGCGGCCTCGTCAGTCACCGTTTTGCGGGTGGTAGGGCCTTGTGCAAGGTCTGTTCGGATCGCTACCACCATCTTACTAGCTAATCCTGCCGCTAAGCAGCAGTGCTTGCACTGCTGTGTTCCGGTGTGGAGAGTAAGACAGCCGGGGAAATTACGGGCACAAGAGGCATTTCATCCAAGTCCTCTAGGTTGGCAAAGCATCCGCAATCCCTCCGAGGTTGCAGGTTGGGCAGTGGTGATCGCTTACCATCAGGTGACCCACTTGCTCCTATTCACAAAAAAAAACCGGTAAATTCGTGAGTCATGAACTAAGTTAGGTGCAGCCTCGCAAGTCAAAAGTAGCCTGGCTAAATAATCGGCCAGGGTCTGTCTAGGTGTAGAGTAAGCTGCCTCACGTGAAGGGCGGCAGGCCGCGGGAGATGTTGTGCGGCGGCGAGGAGACGGCCACGAACTGGTACTCGTTGCGCAGGTACGCGCTCGTGACCTTCGCGTCCGTCGCGCCGTGGCTGCGGTGCCCGAGCGCGCGGAACGGGTACGTGCCTGCACACAGACGAGCATGTTTCTGTGTATCACACAAATGGTCATTCTATTCTATTCTACAACTGAATGAACTGGACCAGGAGGGCTCGGGTTACAACCCTAAGCTCGGGACGCTTTGAAGTCTTATCCGGCACTCGTTTTTTTTTTGTTAGTAATAAAATTTTGTTTTCTTTAAACAGGCGTACCTACAGCTATTTAAACAAATAATTTATATTTTTATATATAGAGTGGCAGGAGTATGCCCTCGACCGGGACGAGTGGCGGAAAAAAGGGGAGGCCTTTGCCCAGCAGTGGGACACAATTAGGCTAATATAATAATAATAATAATATATAAACCGCGTCTGCGCAGTACCTATTTTAATTTGAAAAAAAAAAATACTTCCTGCCAAGTTTCTTGCGGCGCATTCTTCTTCGCAACGATGGTCCTTCCGAATCCGCTAGTAGTATAAAAAGTATTCTGTGCTGGTAGTTTCAAAAAAGACATGTAAAAGAGCCCTCGGCGGCCTATTTTCAAAATAAAGTTTCGAATTTTTAAATTCTGGTCAAAGATTTCTTCAAATCCGTCCAGTAGTTCCGGAATCTATTAAATGCAAACAAACAAACAGATCTTTCGTCTTAATGAAAGGTATTAGTGTAGATATAATTCGAAATTTTATGTCTTATCCACGTTATGCTTTCGTCACCATAGTGCATCCGTCAGCACTGCACGGCTAACACGAGAGCACGCGAGAGCTATGTCGCGCACGAGATAGACTTCCCGTCTTTTTCTTACTATTGAAGAAAGAGGCGGGTAGTCTCTTGCGCTCTCGTTCTAGCCACGGGGCCGCTAGTACAACTAGCAGTCTAGCGCTGACGTTTCACGTGGAGGGGATCTGCGCACCCACGGATGCCGTATTTTATACTTCTGCGCATACAAGGTCAGCGCTAGACTTACGTGCCGGGGGTTGTACTGACCGTTGGTGGGGTTGAGGTCGTGTCTCGCCGCGATGGCGTTGGCGGCGTTCTGCCGCGGCACGCAGGCGCTGCACTCGGCCAGCGGGTCGTGCAGGTAGTCGTTGTAGCGCATCGTTGCGAACATGTCGCGCAGGTTTTGGATCGTCGACTGGCGCACCGACAAACGTTACAACAATATAAATATTCTCAGCGGACAAAAATTTGGCCCTCATAAGTATGCAAATGTAATTTTGCGTGGAGAGTGGGTTAAATTTTGTTTGCTATAGGCACCAGTCGAGAACCAGATCATCGTGGGATCGAATCCTAGCCTAGGCTTGCAGTGCTCGCACTGAGTTTTTCGGTATTTAGGTGCGAAACCGAAATAACATTTGAAATTTACCATGAGCCTTTCAGTAAGAAAAGCATCGTGAAGAAATCTGTACACACAATGACGTGTGTGAACTGAAGCCCAAACTCACGGGATGAGAGGACGCCTGTGCCCGCTGCCCAGCTGGAGACGATAGTGATTTTTTGTTAGCTAACTATAATTCTACGCAGACGAAGTTGCGGGCAGAAGCTAGTTTTTTGATAAATGAAAGGTCAGCGAATAATTACTCCAGTAGAAAAAAGTTTGTCTCCTCTGAAACGTCAAATTATGACAGCTGTCAGAATTCCATAATTTCCATAGCATGAAAGATTCAGTGGTGACTAAGACGAAGAAATTTTTCTGGGTTTTTTTTTAGGGGCCCGGACGAAACATGCCCTACAGCGCCTACAATACGGTTCTAAACTGTTCTAGAAAAAAAAATGAGACTTGATTTACACTGGTTAGAAAAGAAAATTATGAAACAATATTTAAGTATTTAGCGGTTTTCAGGGGGATATGAAAAAATGGGTAAATATTTGTGTATAGGCTGGCAACACTCAACAATTTATAGGTTACTAGCTGTTGCCAGCGACTTCGTCTGCAAAGAATTCGTTTATCGCTATCCCGCGGAAACTACGCAATTTTCCGGGATAAAAAGTAGCCTATGTGCTATTCCAGACTTTTCCCTATCTATGTGCCAAATTTCATCCAGATCCGTTGGGCCGTTCTGGCGTGATTGAGTAACAAACAAACATCCATCCATCCATCCATACTTTCGCATTTATAATATTAGTTATAGGTTGGTTATGTACCTGTTTGAGTGCGAACATCCTGGCGCGCGGGTTGGTGTGGTAGCCGAACCAGTCGCCGAACGCGCGCACGCGCTCGTTGCCACCGCTCAGGTTGAAGATGCGCGGGAAGTACGCGATGTTGTACGACGGGAAGTACGACGTGCGCAGCAGCTCCAGCGTGCTGCGATATAAGTGCCGGCACGTAAGTCTAGCGCTGACCTTGTATGCGCAGAAGTACAAAATACGATATTTTATTGAATCAGGCGTTACTTTGCGGAGGTCCATTTCAATGAACACAAAATATTTACCCTGCTACTCCGCTATACTTCATTTAATTTAGGATGAGAAACCACAACATTATATTACGGCTCGGGAACTGTAATCTCTTTACAATTTGTATTAGAGTAACAATTGACGACACGCAAATAAAGTAACATTAAAACAATTTTATTTTACGGTTGCCAAAACTATTGCACTGTACTATTTTCTAGGTAACAAATAGTTGACCAGACGCAATATAATGCTATTGTGGTTTCTCATTCTAAATTAAATGAAGTATACTTACGTGCAAGATAACCAAGCTTGTGCGAAATTATATACGTTTTGAATGCAAGCCCTCCCTCCACTACTGCCACACAAAACGCACACAAATCCCACAAACTTAATTAATCCTAACACCACACAAACATTGACGCGCTTGTGCGTTTGGTGTGCGTGTGTGTTGCAGTAGTGGAGGGAGGGCTTGCATGCAAAACGTATATAATAATATGTATTTCGCACAAGCTTGGTTATCTTGCATGTAAGTTACGGAGTAGCAAGGTAAATATTTTCCCCCTTATTCATAAACGCACTATAGGCCTCTGCTAAGTTAGTAATCGTTTGTCCTTATCTGTGAAAGGTAAATGTCAAAGTGACAGATAAGGACAAACGATTACTAAGTTAACAGAGGCCTATAGTGCGTTTATGAATAAGGGGGCTAGTGTTCATTACAAAATACGATACCTATCCTTGGGGCCGCAGACCCCCTCCACGTGACTTCGTCATCGCTGGACTTACGTGCCGGCACATATACCAGGGGCCTTTACCATGACGTCTTAACGATACAATTCCGACTCAGTTCAGGTTGCTGTCATTTTAAGTATGGATCTGACAGCGGGCGAACCTAAAGTGAATCGATATTGAAACGCATTATGACGTCATGGTAACCCCGCAGTAATGTCATCAATAGGGTTTAACGTCGGAAAAGTTTTACAAGGTGTTCAAACGTTAGAGTTAAGTTTGTAGTTCATAAGATTAGTTCCCCTATTTTCCGCTAGATGTCGCTGTACCGGCGATAAACTAGCAAACGTTTGTTCGATACAACTTGTATAGATTTAAGTGCTAGTGTCATATTTGTGAAAATTTGTGTGGAGGAATAAACATTCATTGAGTATTATTAGTCGCGGTGTTATTACTCCTGCCTGCTCCCCCTCGAAAACCTTGGTGCGATATTGTACACAAGGGTTCAAGCTAGACATGGGGAAAAGCGTTACATTTTGATATCAGTGACTGACGATCCCGTTCCAAAAAAGTCACTGTGACTTTGTCACGCCTGTTACTCGTGTCACTGCATGATATTTGTGTCAACGTTACTTTTGTCACACTGTTATTTCATCGTGATTTTGTCACACCGGTTACTCATATCACCATGTGATATTGTCGCAGTGCTATTATGAAGTGATTTTGTCACACCGTTATCACACAAGTAATTGATCCAAAATAACCTTTACACTTTTACAGGCTTAGAACTGTCGCACATTATAAGTAAAAAATAAATACATTTGGGAAATTAGTTCATAGTCATCATAATCATCACAATCATCATCATGTCATCATCATCATCATCATAGTCATAATCATCATCATAATCATCATCGTCATAATCATCATCATCATAACCATCATCATCATCATCATTATGGACGGTGTTCATCTTTTTCATGTGTTTTATGTACAATAAAGAGTTATATGTACATACATACATCCTTTTCTACGAGTAAGCTTCATTAAAACAACTCTTTGACACGGATGAGTGAGCAAGCATTCATAATTTTATCGCTGTCTCACTCGCTCTCAGGCAGCAGGCATCATCCGATGTTCGCCACGAAGTTCCGAATCCGAACACTCCCGACTAAGCCCGATTAGAGCCGAGCAGAGCCGAGTCACGTCACAGTCAGTCACTGTCACTGCATCGCGTCTCGTCACTGCTTACGCTAGGCGCTAGGAAGGAACAGTAAGAAACGTATGTGATTTTGTAACGTTGTTATTTTGTGAAAAGTCACAGTGACACGTTTTGAAGGCAGTCACGGTGACTTTGTCACCGTGACGTTATTTAACCCCCATGTCTAGTTCAAGCCAGGGATACACTAGGGGACAAATGTCCTGCTCCTGCGTCGCTTCGCTAGCGACGTCGGGTGAAGTGACGTGACGTTGCCGTACTTTGCTCGACACTTCTGGCAACATCTCGTTACACGTGTGTCGCCTGTCGACATTTTACACAAGTTGCGCGATGTCGCCAGATATGTCATGCGAAGTCGGCCGGCCGCTTGACATGTCGCCGACACATTTATTTATTTTCATACAAGACAATTATCATTACAGGCCATGTCCAATACGACATCGAGGGATATTAGTCCTGGCTTTATCCGGATGGAAGGCTGAAAGGCTGAAGGATGGGGTGGTCGTTATGCACGGTTTGGAATGGCCGACCTATTAATCCATGTTTGTAGAGGAATCAAATGGGGAACAAACATTATCTTAACTTAACTCGAGTAGTATTTATTATTTTATTTGGACAACGATCCTGATCCGACACATTTATTATAACTTCAGAATAATGTGCTTTTTCTTAATGAGGCATCTGGCGTAAGTTAGCAGAGAAAAACGCGCCACAGTTCCATTCCAGACCGTGCATCCATAATAGGGAGACTGAATTCTCAGCTCCATGTTGATCCATTGTGTACACAGAATAAAGAGATATAGTAGAAGTGGTATGTGAACGAGTGACGCGTGCCACTTTTAGGTATGCGGAAAATTGCACGTATGAACGTCAAATTGAAGTTGACGGTTCGATTAGCGGAATTATTCAGCCAGAATCAGATTTTCTCGAATGTTCCGCTGTCATCAGTTAGATTTTCAATCACGTAAACCTAAATCCCATTCAGCAGAGTTCATTTTGCAACGCAGTTATTTTAACGACATCTGTTGTGCAATGGCAAAACTATTATTTAAACAACTGACATTTTCAGACTGTTATCATTTGGCTTCTTCACGCTAGATGGTGTTTATATACCTGTGCAATAGACTTTAAGCAATATTCTGTGGGTGGAAAGTTCAAATTATAACACCGATTCAGAACTTATTACATTTTTGTAATAGAAAAGCTACGACCAATAATTGCCAAGATTTCGTGGTGTGAGTGAACTGTCGATGTCAAATTTTGGCGACACCGGTTTCCCTAGCGAAAGCGACTTATCGCAATTCTACTATATCTTTTTATTCTGTGACTGTGTACCGATAAAAACTATCGTTATAGACGGTTGATTGGTAATTTCTTGCAAACCAGTTTTTTTGTCAACGATAACCACGGCTAGGATAGAGTATGGTTAGTTGGTTTAGTCACGTAGAAAGGATGGATGAAAGAATATTAACTAAACAGATTTATTTGGAGAGTATGAATGGGTGCGTTGGGAGGGGAAGGCCTATATAGACGGACGTTCCGTGATCAAATTGGGGACGTTTTGGGAAAAGGTCAGGTCAAGAGTACCCGTAACCGACGAGCATGTATGAAGAGATTGATGAATGTGGATGAAGCGAAAGAGCTATGTCAGGATCGTAGCAAGTGGAACAAAGTAGTCTCTGCCTACTCCTGTGGGAAAGAGGCGTGACGTTGTATGTACATACCATATACCCACATACACATACCTACACATACCATACACCTACCACATACATACACCTACACACCACACACACATACACACATATACACCTACACATATACCTACATATACCTACTCTACCATATTTATGTTTTTGTGAATAAACGTTTTCATTCATTCATTCATGTATGTATGTGTATAACCACGGGGGTCAGCGTCTCGGAAGCGGTGACGTCACTCACAGGTCCTTGGCCTCGACGGTCCCGGGCAGCTGCTCCAGCACCCACAGCAGGCCGGGGTGCGCGCGGCCCGACGTCACCAGCGTCGCCGGCTCGAACTTGTTGTAGTCCACTATGTACCTGCCCAGTGCCCACGCCATGTCAAGTAAATACACCATTTTACTGACACTCACTTTATTACACAAACGGATAACTCACATATAAAAGCCGAAAGAATGCTCCGACATATGTTTCGGACTATTCCGTAGTCCTTCCTCAGAGAGCGCCCGCCCCGGCGGCAGCGAAACGAACACCGAAAAAAATAGCCCGAAACATATGTCGGAACATTCTTTCGGCTTTTATACGTGTTATCCGTTTGTGAAATTATGTTTGAGTCTTACGGTAGTTTCATTTTGAAAGTGACACTCACATTATTATAATACGAAAGATTTTTTTATACGACAAGGAAGGCAAACGAGGCAAATCTTATGGCAAATGAGCACCACCAGACACGAGCAACACCAGAGGATTACAGATGCGTTTTCAGCCTAAAGAGCTAAAGATGGGATACCTCGTGCGACTTCTCTCCACGTCCGAACACAACAGTGCAAGCACTGCTGAGGATCAGCTAATAAAATGGCGCTAGCGATCCGGATCTTGCACCATTACTACCATTCGCAAAACTACTGATGGAGTTCCAACTTTATTACAATAGGATAGTTTCTATCAAAACTTATTTAAAACGCATTCCATATGGCGCATAATTTCATGCGTGATCCATTGTGGACCACTGGTGGCCACACCTTGCCTCTGCTAATTACATAGCGTGACACGCATACAAGCGTAATCGCTGCACAAGACTATAATTCATTATTTTTCGCCTTACAAAAAGGTAAACAATTTTGTCAAGTCTTTTTAATTCGAACGCTATAGGTGGTGTAGGGGTATAGCACGCGTCACGGAATGACGAGGACCCGGGTTCGATTCCCGGCCATAACTTTCCTTTTCGGATTTTTCTATGTGTTCTAATTTTCAGTGTCGTTTAGAAATTATTTTCTTTTTAAAGCTTTTCAAAAATGCATAACTGTTCCTTATGAAATCTTGCTGTTACTTATTTTGTAAATTTGTAAAGATTTTTTAACTTAATTAAAGAACGAAGTACAATAATCAAAATAAAGTATTTGCATATGTGTTTGTAATATAACTAGAGCTCCTTGAGCAGCATAAGCAGATATACCCCCTTGCAAAAAAATCGGGCACCCATGGTATTAGAAAGTACCTAAGGCTTTTATGCACATAAAATACCAAAAGCATGGGTGCCCGTTTTTTTGTAAGGGAGTATATCTGCTTATGCTGCTCAAGGAGCTCTAGTTATATTACAAACAATAAGGGGAAATATAGTCATCCAGGTAAATAGTGAAGTTAAAGCGACTAGACTGACCACTGGTTGTTGTAGGTGCCGCTGTTGTGTCTGCGGAACACGGAGACCCACTCCTCGCCGTCGCGCGCCAGCCGGTTGGCCAGCATCGCACGCGCGTACTCCAGGATCTACATATACAGGATGAAATTTTAAGGACCGTATTTGCCCAGGTATTAGGTATCTATAAAAGATAGCACTTCTGAAAAAAATATAGGTAAAAAAATTCAAAAAAAAAAAAACTGTCCGAATAAATAATTAGGGAGGGGCGCGCCCACTCGCGTCCCGCACAGCGCTGACGCGGTATCCACGAACGCATGGTTTTTTAGGATATCTCTCAGCAGCTCTGTCTCAATATTTTAGTACTGAAAGATACTGAAAGTAAAAACACGTATGTATTTTTTATTTTGCGCTAAGGAATCCGCTGTGAAAATTTGAACGGTCCATAAAATTTCACTCTGTATAACATTACAGCCTGTGAGCTCGCAGATTGCCATTCGGGTATGTGTTGCTGTCTCACTCACTCTTGTGGATTTGATAATTAAACCGGCCGATGAGATACCTGGATAAAAATTGTCCTATATGTTAAGTTATAGATTAACTGCGCCGCTGCCGGTAATAAGTGCGCTAAGTTTCGTCGAAATCCGTTAAGTAGTTTTTGCTTAAAAGATAAACAATTGTGTTTAAACACACATACCGTGGCAACTTTTGCCTGTCTCATCCTCATCTCAAGCACTTAGTTCTTCCTCGAGGATACAGTTAGTGCCTTTTCCAAACCAATTCGACACCACACACAGTAGTAGGTATCCTCTACATCGCCTCTCGGGGAGTCTGCGCGAGTGGCAGTTCGTTGGGCGCCTCCGTCACAGAGTAAAGAGATATATGACGGTTCGAGTAGCAGAATGATTCAGCCAGAATCAGATTTTCTCGAATGTTCCGCTGTCATCAGTTAGATTTTCAATCACGTAAACCTAAATCCCATTCAGCAGAGTTCATTTTGCAACGCAGTTATTTTCAACGACATCTGTTGTGCAATGGCTAACTATGTATTTAGACAACTGACATTTTCAGACTGTTATCATTTGGCTTCTTCACGCTAGATGGTGTTTATAATATATCTGTGCAATAGACTTTAAGCAATATTCTGTGGTTGGAAAGTTCAAATTATAATACCGATTCAGAACTTATTACATTTTTGTAATAGAAAAGCTACGACCAATAATTGCCAAGATTTCGTGGTATGAGTGAACTGTCGATGTAAAATTTTGGCGACACCGGTTTCCCTAGCGAAAGCGACTTATCGCAATTCTACTATATCTCTTTCTACTGTGGCCTCCGTTCCTACGAGAAAATTGAGCAACCACTTAGTAGGGATGTTATAAGCGATGTGCTGTGTTTCACCTGTCCCTTGGGGTGCACCAGTTTGAACAGCGACCTGTTGGTGTTGCCGATGGTGGTCTCGGCAGCCACCAGCCCCGATGAGATTATGTACAGGTCGTCTGTGGACTGCAACAATGAAACGCTTTACGAATCTAGAAATTTACTTTAGGCATTGAAAAAACTTAACAAATGGACTATGAGTAGGTACATACATAATATAACTTTTCCCTTTTATTTTTTTGTGCAGTAACCATGAATAATTATTCTGTCATTTAACAACCATAAAATTTAAAGACGTTGACGAATGTGTCGGCATTGAAGAAAATTCACTTTTTGTCGAACCGCCAATTATCTACTGCTTTGTAGGTTTCGACTTTCTTTCAAACTTAGATAGGTACAAAAATTCGCCTTCCTTTCATATCGTCGGTCGATCGTCTTTTACCTTGAGAGTTGCGCGAGGCTGATACGGAATCCGCAATGTAACGCCGGATTTTATCAATTATATTCTTAGTTTCAAAACTTGGCCTAATTTATTAGTATTCCACGACAGCATGACACTTGCTATCCTTTGATTCACAGCCATATTGCGCGTATCACGTGACATGACCGTCTAATCCACCTCTCAGCTGATGTACAGTCAACGTCATAAATAAGTGATCATTTATGTACCTTGTCGCTTTCAGTAGTAACTCAATTTCGTATGGCTTTTCAAACATGACGTTAAAATGTCAAGGTACATAAATGATCACTTATTTATGACGTTGATCCTACCTGCACAAACGCGGGATAGGAGGAGAAGGCCATCTTGTAGCCGGGGATGCGCTCGCGGCTGGTGGCGGAGAGCCGGTAGTTCAACACGTACTTCTTCTGTATGCGCAGCATCGACTGGTAGCTGCCGGCGCAAGCGCATTATGAAAAAATAAACGTTTTTCAAACGGAATCTACAACGTCTATCTAATGTTGGTGCCTTGCTTGTGGTATGGTCTATAGTTATATATACACAGTATATATATACAGTTCTAGATTTCAAACAACATCATTTTCATACTGCGCATCTCCCCTCCACGTTCTACTTACGTGCCGCCACCTGTACTGACAGAGCAGCGATTTGTTAATTGTTCTGTCAAGTTGTTGATTATTGTCATTTTTATTATGTGGGTACGTTTTGTGACATAATACATAACAATCATGCGCCATTGGAGGTTTAGTTTTTGTCGTTTGGAAATAAAGTTAAAATCAGATGGTACCCATACAATTTTCGTTCTATAGCCATCTTGGGTTTTTTTTATGCAATAAACTTTACATAAGTATTTAAACACGTTAAGCCAATAATGAAAAAAATGTTTTTTCAGGAACTTTTCATAAGAGTAAATTAGTCTATTGCCAGGCAATAGATCGTACGCAACAGACTGTGCATAGTTTACTGTGTAAGTAAGTAATGCTTTATTGCACAGGAGGAGGATAGGCTTTGTGTATATGATAATAAAGGTTTGGCGGTTGATCCACTGTGTACAGGGTCTGTGCGTCGGGCGGTGGGGGAGCACTGACCTGTTCCAGGTGGCCTGAGCAGTGTAGAGGTTGCTGAGGTCCGGCAGCAGCTTGACCAGCCCCGAGCAGTGGTCGGGGAACTGCGCGAGCACCTTCTGCTCGTCCGGCAGCGTCAGCGACAGCGCCAGCTCGTCCAGGTCACCCAGCATGTTGATCCAGCTGCATACACCACATAACCTCAATAATGGAATCTAACTAATATTATAAATGCGAAAGTATGGATGGGATGGATGGATGGATGGATGGATAGATGTTTGTTTGTTACTCAATCACGCCAGAACGGCCCAACGAATCTGGATGAAATTCGGCACATGGGCAGAGAAAAGTCTGGAATAGCACATAGGCTACTTTTTGTCCCGGAAAATTCCCGCGGGATAGCCGAATTCTTTGCAGACGAAGTCGCGGGCAACAGCTACTGTGTTCATAGAAGAAAGAGATATAGTAGAAGTGGTATGTGAACGAGAGACGCGTGCCACCTTTATGCGGAAAATTGCACGTATGAACGTCAAATTGAAGTTGACGGTTCGAGTAGCAGAATTATTCAGTCAGAATCAGATTTTCTCGAATGTTCCGCTGTCATCAGTTAGGTTTTTTAATGACGTAAACCTAAGTCCCATTCAGCAGAGTTCATTTTGCAACGCAGTTATTTTAACGACATCTGTTGTGTAATGGCTAACTATTATTTAAACAACTGACATTTTCAGACTGTTATCATTTGGCTTCTTCACGCTAGATGGTGTTTATATATCTGTGCAATGGACTTTAAGCAATATTCTGTGGGTGGAAAGTTCAAATTATAACACCGATTCAGAACTTATTACATTTTTGTAATAGAAAAGCTACGACCAATAATTGCCAAGATTTCGTGGTATGAGTGAACTGTCGATGTCAAATTTTGGCGACACCGGTTTCCCTAGCGAAAGCGACTTACCGCAATTCTACTATATCTCTTTATTCTGTGAATGTGTTGCAGTGCCGTAACCCTCGGTGAGGCGGCGTTTGGAGGAAAAGTGCTTTGATTGAGCGTAGCATTTGTTTCAGTTGATTAACAGCTTTAACCTTTTCGACGGCAACGACACATATACCAGTACCGCATATTCAACGCCAACGACCTATACGTCCATTACTTCAATACAAAAGCAACCTTCGTTCAATTGGGTTTAGGTTCAATTTAAGGCATCGCTATAAAGAATTCTGGCGTGTGGGTGACGGTTCTTGTATTCGACGTTGCGGTGATAAGGTTAAAGCTTGAATTTGACACACTTCTAGTGGTTGGACTGATTTGAAATTTGGTATACATAGGTATGTGTAGGATGCAAATATGCGCGCGGTCAAGCTTGTTTTTTTAAAGCCTATTTGGTGTCTCAATGCTTGGCAAAGGCCTCCGTTTACGCTTGGTAACATTCCCCTTATTCATAAAGGCTCTGTAGGCTTCTGCTAACTTAGCAATCGTTCGTCTTTATCTGTCACTTTGACATTAACCTTTCACAGATAAGGACAAACGATTGCTAAGTTAGAAGAAGCCTATAGAGCGTTTATGAATAAGGGGGATAGACTTTAAATACTGTGTTCACTTCACGTCAAAGATATCTTTACACTTTAGCGCCTTGTAACGTAACTTCATGTTTGTACTTTCATTTGGAGTTGTCAAAGTGCTTCAAGTGTAATAGATATCTTTGATGTCGACTGTACATGATTTAACGTCGTTTATAGATTGCAAAATCCTTTCCGATCCGATGCGATGCGTGCCGTTTGGTGGAAGCTCACCATAACAGGCAGCACAGTGCCGTAAATGACGACCGGATAGCCCAGTGGTTAGTGACCCTGAATATGAAGCTAGAGGTCCCGGGTTTAAATCCCGGTAGGGGCAGGCATTTTGTATGATGAATACGAATGTTTTCAGCTCGAGTCATGGATGTTGTATGTATTTATTGCATTAAATATGTATTGTATTATTACATTATATAAGTATGTTTATCCGTTGCCTGGTACCCATAGTACAAGCTTTGCTTAGTTTGGGACTGGGTCAATTGGTGTAATATATCCCAAGATATTTATTTATTTAAATAGGGCGGTGGCACCGGTGGCCAGGCGCAGGGCGTAGACTCTGGGGGACGCAAAAATGGCCAGAACAGGCAGGACTATTTTTCTCCTGATAAGTTCTGCTGCGCAGCTATAGAAGCTCGCACAGGGCGCAGAAATAGTACATTACTGCAGAGACCGTGAAGTAAGGGATTGCAGGACGAGATTGGGGTACGGATAAAACGAGTCCTGCAATCCCTGTTTCCGGCCGAAGATTGTATAGTGCTTTTATTTCCAAGCATGTTTGAGAAAAGGCTATTTACGGCACAGGGCAGCAGTTGAAACTCACACGACGTCCCGCACAGTGAGCTGCTCCTCCGCGCTGGTGGTGGCCTCGTTGTACCCCGTCGCCAGACCCTCGATCTGGATGTAGTACAGCTTCACCTGACCAACACAACGCTCTATATCACTCAACTTAACCATTCCAATAACTAACTAAACAGATTTATACGGGGAGTGGGGGTGCGTTGGGAGTGGAGGACATACCGTGATCAAATTGGGGACGTTTAGGAAAAAGGTCAGGTCAAGAGTACCCGAAATCGACGAGCATGTATGAAGAGATTGATGAATGTGGATCAAGCGAAAGCGGTATGTCAGAATCGTAGCAAGTGGAACAAAGTAGTCTCTGCCTACCCCTGTGGGAAAAAGTAGTGACGGTATGTATGTATGTTAACCATTCCAATCGCATCTAGGTACTGCTGATTATAATGTAGTTTGTTTTATCTACACACATTACTTAAATATGCATAGGTCCTGTATTATAATACGTTCAGAAACCGTGTGTAATGGCATGCATTACAGCAGTGTTATTTTAGCGTTATAATGATACCGAAATTTAATAATCAAAAATCGATCGAAGTTTTTTCCGCATAATTATATGTAGATAAAACATTGTATGCGACTGTACATATTTAATTAGGTCTCCCAACACTCGGCGTACGATCTTACTATGAAGCTCGCACTTGTGATTTTAATATGAAATATATAAATAAACAATGCCCGCAACTTCGTCTGCGTAGAATTTATACATACAAACCTTCCCCTTGAATCACTGTCTATTAAAAAAAACCGCATTAAAATCCGTTGCGTAGTTTTAAAGATATAAGTCTACATAGGGACAGACAGACAGACAGCGGAAAGCGACTTTGTTTTATACTATGTACTTAGTGATGATTATTTCGAAAATTTGTTTCGCGTCCTTACGCGTCTGTCACATTCAGCTAGGAGGCTGAATTACTTAAATATACTAAGTTTAATGTGAACACTGTTTTGTCAATGATATACCTAAACTTTTTGTGATTTGTTTACGAGCCATGTATGACTGTTTGTTCCTATTAATAAATAAATAAATAAATCGTTCGAATCCACAATCCCGCCTTTTTCGTAGCGGGATCATAGTCCCAAAAATCAATGATGATTTAATAAGGGAAACTTATTCAACCCACCTGGTACCAATATGGGTCATCATAGTGACTTTGCACCATGGCGGCAATATAGTCCTCATTTTGATCGACGAAGGCTTCTATCGCAGTACAGACGTCCTTTTTGTTGGAACAATACCTGGAATATATTTTTTTGTTATAGTGCGTTGGGGTAAGTACTAAATTTCAAATCAATCTGACCACTAGTTGAAAAATGGTCCGCAAATTCTGAAGCGAATTTACATAGTAGTTTAATTGAAAACTTGTAACAAAATGGACACATCATACCCATATTTCTAGTTGGGTGCGGAACCCTCTGTACACGAGTCCGATTCGCACTTGGCCTTTTTAGGCTTCCGCACCTCGAAAGGAAAGAGCTTTATAGGATCACTTTGTTGTCCGTCCGTCCGTCTGTCAAGACCCTTTTTCTCAGGAACGCGTGGAGGTATCGCGCGGAAATTTATATCATACCCAGGTCTATTGTCCCTTGGAGCTGTGAAAAATCAAACTTCTAAGCCAACACAATAAAAAGATACAGCCGTTTATGCCGCAAAATTTCCAAACTCGCTAGGGTACTTCCTGTGAACTTAGAATCTTGAAATTTGGACAAAGCAGCGACTCATAGCACAGATACAGGAAAAATTGCGAAAACCTTAAATTTTCTACAGGTTTGTACGGAACCGTCGGTGCGCGAGTCCAACTCGCACTTGGCCGGTTTTTTTTCAATTAATAATTTTTACGCTCCAAACGGCGAACTTTGCCATGCGGGTTCAATTCCCGGTAAGCGATAAAAATGTAACACCTAAAAAAATTCAACCGAATTGAGAACCTCCTCCTTTTTTTTGAAGTCGGTTAAAAATCATGAACCTCCTCAAACCCCTTTTACTTCACAACCTTTTTCAAGCCGAATTCTAGCTCGTTGCCAGTGGCATTCGTACTTCGCAGGGTAGGCAGCGGGAAGTGGCGCGCCACAATTTGTACGCGCTACCTACCTGGCGACTCCCTACTGCACGGCTCAGACTCGTTGTTATACCCTTTGAGCATGTTCTGCCAGTGCATCCAGACGAGGTCCCTGGTGAGGTAGCCCTCCAGGAAGCCCGCAGCGAAGGCCTGCCGCGTGTCGCTGCTGTCCTCGCACGTGTGTATCTCTAGGAAGGCCCATCTAACAACAAACCAATTCATAAAAAATCATATACATATCTTATTTGACGACATGACAATCCTATATTTTGGTCATTTAATATGAAGAATTAATAAAAAATAATGTAATTTCATTGAAGTAATTCCTGTCATTACCTCAATCAAAGTGACCACTTTTATGTATTTAACTACACAAGAAAGTGAATTCTTATGGTAGCAAACTGTACACTGTATTTAAAGTCATTAATAGGAGACTAAGCCAAGTTATTGGGAATTTTCTTCCATAACTCTACATAAACTATTGTAAATTTAGACCAAACATCTGTTTTAATGCATATGTAATAATGTTAATGCCCACATCACCTTCAATCATAATATTCTACATGGTAATGGCGTCCTTTACTATGTAAGCATATAGCATATAGAATTCCGGCTGAAGGGCTCTGCACCCATGGCCAGAAAAAAAATCGATATACATTTTTTTTAATTATTATCAGAGGCGCTCGAGGTTGCATTTGAGCCCATTTCACCAGAAGCCTAAAGCCTGTGGTGCGGCCATCGTGTAAAAGGAACTTACCCAGTCGCGTTGATTTCGTTGTGGTAGATGCCCCGCGCGACGTGAGGATCTGGGATTTCCGCCAAGTATTCGGACGCAAACACCTTCATCCGGCTCCCAGTCCACACCACCCACCCATATTTACCCTCCGCCAGCCCCAACATCATTAATAAACATAACTCCAAACACCAAATCATCATCCAACCAAGATCCGAAGAAAACTAACTTTAAAAACCTGCTGGAAGTTACCAGCGTAGGGGATAGTAAAGATTGACAAATAATTATTAATGTTAACATGTACTAGCATTTATCACTGTTAAATTAGGTCGCATTTGTGTAAATAAAGTAATTGTAATATAAACAAGTTTTTGAAATTGACGGCTTGCGAGGTGACATTGACAGTTGGTTTGTGTTGCCAGGCCAGGAAATCAAGGATTTTAAACGCTTATTTTACGAAACTTGAAGAATGACAAAGAGGCTAATCATTGCTAAATAAGAGGACTGAAATACCTATGCGTCCCATGTGCCTCCATAGGTCTCGAGTGGACAAAAGCAACTCTATAAAATAACAATTTTATGAGAACTGTGAATATTATGATAATGATAATCATGGCGTAGCAATTTTTAACGCTCACAAAAAAGGGGAAAATAGCTGAGAAAAGAAAAATAAAATGCTTACCAAGTTCCTCCAAAAAAATAATAAACAACCTAAAAATAAAAAAAAAACAACCTAAGTAATCATGGCGTAGCAATTTTTAACGCTCACAAAAAAAGGGGAATATAGCTGAGAAAAGAAAGATAAAATGCTTACCAAGTTCCTCCAAAAAAATAAAAAAACAACCTAAAAAGTCAACAGTGTTTATTAACATAGCATAACTAACTAAAATTTCAGTTGTAATCAAGTAGTAGCGTACAGTTTCATGCCCATCTCTCCGCACTTGTAGCCAATTTCGCGCATGAGGAAGGGCGTGCGCTCGTGCGGCGGCGCGGCCAGCCACTGCGTGGTGTTCACGGGGACGGTGGCGAAGCCCTGCTTCTCTAACACGTCCAGTATGAGCCGGAAAGTGCCGCGCAGCCGGTTGCTGTTCATCGAGAAACAGCCTTGGTTGAAGTTCATTATGCACACACTGAAAAAAAAGGAGAGTTATGAGCAAAACACTTTACGTCGGCCCGGCCCGTAAGTAGCAATTTACCGCCCGCTACGCGAGCAGAAATTTCCACTACCTGGCCAGGGGAAAACGTAAAATTGTGTATACACCTCGGGCGGTGATAAAGTAAGCCCCAGGTCGCATGTTTATTGCCCTCGCCTTTGCTTCTTGCGACAAGTTGCGATCAGAGACATTATTTATTTGACCACCCTAGGGGTGTAACATACTATCATGCTCATTGTAGGTTAGCTTTGTAGAAAATGGTGCAAGAAGATTTTTTAGACAAAGTTTTACATTTTACTATGAAACGAGACGGTGTGATATTAGAAATGAACTGGAACTAGATAACGGATGACAGATGCGGCTGAAAGAGGAACCAACATTTTTTTATACAAAATTGTTGCCATACCTATAAATTGAAGTTGACTATAATATACTCTGGAAAAAGCTGAGAAACACAAATATGCCGAGGGAATGTATTTCGTTGTTCAGATTCTGGTATCAGAATCAAGTAAATCAAGTGAGATGGGTCGACTCTCTGTCGGATGAATATAAGCTCGAGTGTGGAGTAAGGCAGGGGGGACTGTCGTCACCAGGACTTTTTAATTTGTATGTTAATCAGCTGATCGAGGAACTTAGTAGCACGCATGTCGGTTGTCATATGGACGGAATCTGCATCAATAATATCAGCTATGCAGACGACATGGTCCTGCTGGGTCCCTCGATCGGCTCGATTAGGAGGTTGGTGGCCATTTGCGAACAGTATGCAGCAACGCACGGGCTCAAGTACAACTCTAAAAAGAGTGAAGTGCTCATTTTTAGGGCTAGCAAATTTAACCCTACTAATGTGCCTTCGGTTGTGCTTGCTGGGTCTGTTCTGCGGGTGGTTAACAAGTTTAGGTATTTGGGTCACATTATTACAGATGACCTAAAAGATGATCCTGATGTGGAGAGGGAGCGCAGGGCGTTGGCAGTGAGGAGTAATGTGCTGGCCCGCAGATTTGCTCGTTGTTCGGAGGGAGTGAAAGTAACACTTTTTAAGGCTTACTGTACGTCTTTCTACTCGAGCGGTCTGTGGTGTCGGTACACAAAACAAGCTTACAACGCCTTGCGTGTACAATACAACAACGCCCTCAGACTGCTGCTGGGGCTACCGCGCCACTGCAGTGCGTCTGGAATGTTTGTTGCTGTGCGCATGGACGGCTTTCACGCTATTATGCGGAAGAAAGCCGCCTCCCTCCTCCATCGTGTCCGCGGTAGCAGCAACAGCATCTTAGGGACGCTCGGGAAGCGCTATGACAGTCCTATGTTGTGGCATATTGTAAAAAAGACTATCGGTGTCACCGAGTAGGTAGAAATGTGTTTGTAAATATGTAAATTTAAATATAAGTATAGTTTTTAATTAATAACATAGGTGTATAAGTACCTATTAACAAAATATAGATAATTGTAAGAATTGTCTGAAATAAATTATTATTATTATTATTATTATTATTATAAATGGAGTTGTCATTTAAATTAATGAATTATTTAATTTGACTGTTTGGTATCGTTACTCAAGTATGAGGGTTATTTTACATTTCCAATACCAATTTTAAATAAGTTAGGGTTTTTTAAATGTCCCGTTCGACTATGCTCCGAGCACACTCACGGCAGGGCTCCCGGCGGCAGGTCGAGCTCCTCGATGGGGACCCGTTCCCTGTCGCGCGGCACGTTCAGGTTCACCGGGTACCCTGACTTCAGGCACATTAGCACATCTGGAAATACATACAAAAGCTTATTAAGGTAAACCTTTATAAAAAAAAAAACTTTAAAGCCGGGCAGCGCGGGCAACTTTTTTATTCGATTCCCGGCCATAACTTTACTTTTCGGATTTTTCTATGTGTTCTAATTTTCAGTGTCGTTTAAGATAATAATTAAAGCTATTTTTAAATAAATAAATAAACTTTAAAAAGTTGCAACCAACCAATATGATCGCACCGTTCCCTTCGCGACTGTCACATTGTTTGACATGGCAACATTTTTTATGCAATATTTTAGTTCGATAACGGGCCATAAAATTATATAAAAAAAAAATTTAGTTCGATAATGTTTAGTGTCGGCTGCTTATGCATTAATCACACGCGAGTACAGTGACAACGAGCCACATCCATGCTAGGGTTACAGCTCTCAGATGAGTACCCGGCTTTGTATGGTTTACTAGGCCGAGTGCCCACGATACTTTCGCCGTCTCGCCCACTACGTGTGCCGGATCACTGTGGGCGCGCTACCCACCCGCGATGACGCCGCCGGGCAGCAGCACGTCCCGCGCGGCGTGCTCGCGGGCGCCGAGGCCGCGCGCCACGCTCTCCTGCAGCTGCGGCGTCAGCGCGTGCGTCGGGTACATCGCGCGCGCCTTCTCCAGGATCAGCTCCGGCAGCTTGTACTCCTGCACGCACAAATTAAACCTGACCCAAAGGGTAACGCCTGAATGGATACTCGAATTGCGTGCGGCGGGGCGGGGCTTGCTTCGTGCATGTTAAACAAATGAAACTCATACTGTCGTCCTCAGTACACGCCGCACAAACCCCTTTGCTATTTACTACCCGCCCCGCCGAACGCTCCGCTTCGAGCTTCCACTAACAGTCCACTAAGGAATCTAGATCGATTCAAAAGAAGATTCTTGAGAGTAGCGAGGGTTTCAAGCCACGAGACGCAAAACATTGTTGCCTAAGCAAAAGTATAGAGGTTCCATGACGGTCGAGTGGCTCGTCAAGCAAGTTGAGTATTGTTTGAGCGTCTCAGAACTCGGAACCCCTTTTGGTGCACTATCGCTCATCATCAAGAACGTATTTCAAAAATCTTTTCCACGCTAGCAGGGAAAAAGCGCATTGCCGCGTAGATTTCCAACGACAAATGAAGTCTTTTCGCGCTAGTGAAGTGATAATAAATGCAAATAGACATCTACCATTGGACTATTTACACCGATTGGCGCATAAAGTCTCGTTCGTAAAACATCCCTTTCGCGTTTCAGTTTTATTTGCTTACCGTGCTATGGAACGCGTTCACAGCCTCATGCAGCGTCAACAGCTGCAAATAATCCAGCTTATTATCCGGCCGCGACAGGAACTCGTTCAGGAACGGCTTCGAAAACACTCTTCCCAACAACCGATCATCGTAATGCCCCAGCGAGGCCAGCTCCAGGCACACTTTGATCCACGGCAGCGCCGCATTCTTGGCGTCCAGTATCGGGTTCTTGGATATCTGTCGGGTTATTTTGACCCACTGGTCGGCGTCAGGCGTGTAGTTGTTGTTGGCCAGGCAGTTGATGAAGCCGAAGAGGATGTTGGTCCGCGCGTTGGCGAGCATGGTGGGGCTCGACACTGCTTGTTGGCACAGGTATTCCACTAAACCTAGGTGCGTGTGTGCCTGGAAACAATAAGTATACCTACCTATATCAATTGGGATTGTGAATGACTTTATTTAGGTATTGGTATGAGTCTGCCTCTATCCTGTTGTAGAACTCGACCACGTAGGGATTTCGCAATTACTAATAAATTACTTTCTGAGGTAGCAAATATAAAAAAGACTAGCAAATTGAGAACTCTCGTTTTCATGTTTCTCGGTTGAGCTATAATTTGTTCTCATAACGGATACACCTAGCAAAAAATATACAGCTCTGCCCTGCGACAGACGGGCGGACAAGGAAATTGCAATAACTTCAGTAAAAGCGTATCTAAAAAACACTTACCAGCCTCGACAGCACCCTGGCGATAAGCAGTCCCTTCTCGAACTCCACATTATTTTCCACCACGTAATTAGCAGTGGCGTCCATCAGGTGTTCATGATAGTACTCCGGGTGCTTCTCCAAGATGCGTCCCTTGAGCCGCGCCGCCGTCCGGAGCACCTCGTCGTACGACAGCTGCCCCAGCGACTGGCTCAGGATGTCGCAGCAGATGTGCAGGAGCTGGACCCTGGTCGGGTACACCTCGTCCGTGCAGTTCACCTCGCAGAGCGACCATATGATAGACTTGGCCGCGTGAGCGTCGATAGACTGGTCGTGAAGCAGCAGACCCGTCACAACGTTGTTTATACATCGATCAGGCAAACTGTGCGCGCAACAGTAAAACAGCATATCGCGGAGAAGCGACAAGTCCTCGTTGTCCATCTCCATAGGCAGGTGTATCTGGAAAGCTAGAGGGAGGGCTAGTTTCAACGCGTCAACTAAATGGTTTTTCGTGTCGTAGCGTGTCAGTATGAAGTCTAGGAACATGATCTGGCGGATGTTCAGGTCGTTGATGTTATACCGCACGAGCTGCAGCATGGTCTGCACGACGAGGGAGTCGACGGGCACGCGCAGGTAGGACAGCACTTTGGTGGCCTCGATGGCTTCGTTCACGTCGAGCGCGCGCGCGTGCTTCTTGAAGTTCTGACAGAGCACGTTGAAAGCGGGGTCTTTTATTAGTTCGTCTGTGTCTTTGTCGAATCTGCGAAGACAAAATAGGGTACCCTATTGTACTGTGGGAATTTCCGTCAAAATGGGTATGACATGTGTTTTTATTCCCCATACAAATGCCGGCAAACTGCTTGAACATACCAAATAAGGTTCATTACGCCTGATCTAAAGAAAAGATGCGCTTTACAACTAGTAAATGCCCTTTTACCCTAGATCGTAACGTTCATGAAACAGCCACATATAGGAAATTTCACTCCTCAACTGTCCGAATAAAGGCGGAGCGAAAACGCTATTGCGAAGTTGCAAAAGCGTCATACGTGGTAGTGAGGCGGTATGGTGCAGGGCTGCAAGACACGGCACTCACTTGCCGGCGCGGTGCAGCGTAAACAGGCTGCGCAGGGCCTGCAGCATGTGCTGCGCCGTGACGCCGGGCAGCGCGGCCTGCACCGCGGCCAGCACGGCGCTCGCGCTCGCCGCCTCCTGGAGCCGCGACGTCAGCGCGTCCGGGGACCGCGGCCGCGGCAGCTCCGATACTAAAATGTTCATTCAACTATGGATTGACATAGTGAAGAATTCTTCAGCCATTTCGATTTAATTTGAAAAAAGCAATAACGTCTCACTACGCCTCACTGAGTGTTGCACACATTCAAGCAAACCTGTTGAGCTACCGGCATGCCACACGAGATGGGGTAGTTTAAACCTGCCTCACTTTGTTTTGACATTTAATTTTATCAGAGTTTAAAACACAAAAACCCTTGCACATTTGCACTTGTTATCTTAGTATGTGTATTGGTATATTATATAGGTAAAGATCTTACTGCTAGAGGTAAGCGTCCTCGACGATACAGAGGTGAGACTGAGCTGATTACTTTTCAGAACGTTACGCCACACGTTCTTGAGCAGCGACAGTGACATTTCTACAAACACATAAAAAAATAAAGCATAGCAAAGTGACGAACGCAAGTGCATCGAACCTGTGAAAGAAATAATTTTGCAGATGTCTCTCTTCGGAAGCCATATTGTCTAACACATTCACTGTCTCTTTCTCCGGCAATCTTATACCGTTTGACAGCTCTAGCTCTAAGTAATCGCTTCACACTCCACCATGTGGGACCAGCCAGCCAGTGCCTTAGACAAAGTACTTATAAGTTTAAAAAAAACTTGTACCAAGTAGAACTAATACTAAACAGGCAGTATATGTACCTTATTACTTCTGTATACCTTTTTTCTGTTTTGTTTGTTATATGTGGTGTTCAATAAAGAGTTATTGTATTGTATTGTATATGTATAATTTGGCAATTTAGTCCATGAATGTATGGTTAATACTTAAACTTATTACTTGAACATTTATAAGCAAGTAGCTGTTCCCCGCGAGCCGCGACTCGCGACGGTATAAAACTATCCTATGCCCTTCCCTGGCACTGAAACTATCTCTATACCGAATTCCAACTAAATTCATTTAGTGGTTTAAGTGTGAAGTGGTTAAAGATAGACAGACACATTTTCACATTTGTAATATACCTATGGATGAGTCTAGAACATATTCAAAGTATATGTATTCTTTTACAGTACAAAAGTAATGTAAAAAGGGGGGCAAACATAAACCTGTTTACAAACTTTTCTGTTTCTAGAATTAACTGCAGCAAGAGTTCATATTGAAGATCCAATAAAATTTAATGCAAAAAGTTTCAAGTACATAAAATACTCACTTCACTTTGTTTTTAAAATAATATGGACTAGCATTGAGTGTGCCTCGGCAAAGATACAGCACAGTACCTTTGTATTATGTACTTGTATATTTTGGGCATTCTGCAATTCTAATTTATTTTAGCATTTTACAAAATCTTTATGCATAATATACAGGTGTTTTATTGACATTAAGTTTTGAATTTGGGTTCAACAAGTTTTGCTTGACAGTCACTGGCTGGTAAGAAACATTTTTGCCTCTATTGTAAGACCTTTCCAAATATGTACTTGCAATGAAAAAGAAAACACTTTCTAATATTTTAAGCTATGTTTTTGTAGATAATTAAATTAATTACATACACATATATAAAACTGAAAAAAATGATACTCAAATTTTATTAAACACTGTAGTGTGTTCGTTATATAAAGTCTTTCAAATTTGCGTAGGTTGACGTTTACGTTGGTCTGCAATGTTCCAACTAGAAGTAGTCTAGTGTATGTTATTGTTGTTATTGGCTAATTTATTTACGTAACATATAGGCCGATTGTATCATTACTATGTACCTTATGAGAACACATCTTGCCTCTGATTATATGCATGCTCAAGCGTATAGTTTATAGTATGCTCACTTTTGAGCTTGTATAAAAAAACTGAGCATTGGTCCTTAACACTAAGTTAATTTTGCCGCTGCTTTTCTTATATTTTAGGCATGATGGTGCAACGAAGTGTAAGAGATTTTAAGAAAAGTGTTTCTTAGTCCACTGTTCAGTTAAGAATCGTCTTAGGTGATTATTTAATTCAAAGATTTGGTTTCAAAATCACTCACCCTTTAAACTGTCACTAGAAATACTGTAAAATTAATTATTCACGGTCAACAAAACTGATGGTTAGGTTTAGTAACTAAGTATTAAGCTAATTTTTATTGTATTTTACAAAAAAACATAATTTTCCATGATCAATTTATTTCGGAAATTTGAAAACTATGCGATTGATTGAATGTCAGCTGTTTTTGACATTTCGATGGAAGAATAAATCCTGGCAATGAGTAAAAGGTTTGACAGATTTATACTGAACTAATTGGAACTAATGGAGGAGAAATATTGTTCTATTATTAAATAGAGGTAATTGGTATGAAACAAATGTTATACTATGCACTGCATTCATTATCACGGTTACTGATATTACTAGAACTAGAATTGCTGCTAAATAAGTATTTTGGAATTTATTTACAAATGAAAATGTTAAATATTAGTAGCTTGCTTAATACTTGGTAATGCTAAACTGTGAACTACAATTACCACGATAAGTGTAAGCTAACGGTGAATAAAAATGAATGTTTTTACATAAAGGATATTTTTAATCATTGGACCATTGTATTTGTTTTTGCTTCTGTCCATAGTTAACTATAACACTACACTTCCTGTGGTTTCTTTACTCTTTGCATTTTTGACATGACAACCACATGTTCGAAAAGTAGACTCATTCATTATGTCATTTGTTGTTGTTGCTTAATTATTGAGTTCTCTAAAAATAAAGTATTTGGTATCATTAAAATTTTTTTTTAATTAATTGTATATGAAGACGTTATAAAAATTTTGAACTCGATTATTTTATTGTTTCACATAGATTTGGAAACTGCATTTTTTGACATTTTGAGTCTATTAGGTTGCCACATTGAAAAAAATCCCAAAGCTGAAGGGAAAATCAAGTCTATTCAAGTTTTATTGAGGATTGGCTTTACGTGGAGAAAATGCGAAAATGTTGACTGGGTAATATTTGAAGGGTATTTTCAATTTCACTTAACTTTTTCTCAAAATCCAAATTACCCATACTTTTGATGTTAATGGAATAATTGTTGGATTCAAAAAATAAAACTTGTATTACGATCTATTTCTTAAAATATATAATAAAATACACATTACAGGGAGGATTAATTAGCAGGATCTTCACCCCAATTTCAGGAATTAGAATGCTTAGTACTGGCATCCCTGAATTTGACAGATAGCAAATTTCGAAGCGGCGCGTGTGTTGTGTTTATTATTGTAAAAAGTTGATTAATTGAGACAATTCAAATTCATTTTCAAACCCTTACTTAGTCTGTTAATAAAATGAATCAACCAACAGTTATATACGATCGACCCGATAAGCTGATCACAAAGGAGTTATTAACGCCGGGAGACTATTCCGTCGTGCCTTACGAAGACGCGCGTTGCAAGATATCACTCACTGAAGTATCGTGCACAAACGACGCGGGGAGCTGTGAAATAGAGCCGCAAAGCCGCTTCTTTAGCAAAAGCTTCGATGGCATCGTTCTGATCGGAGACGCTGACTGTTTCATCGACAGAGATCTAGAATTAGTTCTGGAGCGAATGTGTTGTGGAGAAAAGTGTGCTGCTAAGACAGTATACAGAGATGACAAAGGAGGGTTGGTGAAGGAGATATGCTGTACGGTTGAGCTGTTGGAGGTCATGGAAGAGCAGTTGATAAGTGATTGGGGCTGGCAGCGGTTGCATGAGGCAGCGCTCCACCACAAGGCTCGGGGGGTGGACTTGGTGAAGCAGGGCCGGATTGCTGACGCGTTCAGAAGGTTCAGCAAAGCGCTCAAAATGCTTGTGGCCATTGAACCCATCAATCCTGAGCAGATTCAAGAGGATAGGGTCAAAGAAATGATTGACCTTAAGGTTAGTTTTTACTGGTATACACTTTAATAAATCACCCACTGCAAGCTGCAATTTAAAATTGTTGGAATCTATTTAAACGAATGCCATGAACCTGCTACTGTTAAAATAAATAATTGGTACATTTTTGTATCTTACTGAAATCTGGCTGAAAATAATTTCCTGTTCTTATAAATTTGTATCTGTATGCTACACTTATTTTCCACAGATTAAACTCCTGAATAACCTCAGCCACTGTCAGCTCCACTACCAAGAGTTCCAAGCCGCAGCAGACCTCTGCACCTGCACCCTCAAATATGACGAGAAAAACACAAAAGCTCTTTACCGTCGCAGCACGGCTTACTTCGGGCTCCATCTGTATGAGGAGGCCTGGCGGGACATCCAGCAGGTCTTGAAACTAGACCCCCATGATAAAGCTGCTCAACAGAAAGCTAGCATCATTGAACCCAAGATGAGAAGTATGAATAAAGATTATAAGAATGTGATCAAGAAAATGTTTGGATAAATTGTTTTATTGTTTTGTTATGAAGGGGTATTTACTTACCATGAAGCAATGTGCTTAACCACATTGATGGTGAAGAACTAAAAATAAAAAGCTGTAAATATCATGTAACATCATGTAAGAGAGAAAGTTTAATGCAATGTTTTCCTAGAATTGTCTTTTGAAGTTATGAATTAACTGCTCCATTGAGACACTCATAAATATTGATATTTAATATTTAACTAAGCCAGTTTCCCTTTTTTTAAAATGGCTTACGGTTTGATTATGACAACAAAAAGTAGAAAAGTCCATAATCACTTTTCTACTACTTGTTGGAACAAATATTTTTCATACATGGTAATTGTTGCCATATTCAAGAAGTATTTATGTCAAAATGGGACAGTTTTGAAGAAAATAAGGCTTGTTTAATTTCTAGTCTCATAATTATCAAACGCATTCACATCCTTGAAAGAAAACCAAAATTACAATTAATGTAAGTATGCTGCAAAAGGCTATTTTAATTTCATTTCTTATACTACCAGAGGTTTGAAAGAAAAATGTGCTGCAAGAAACTTGGCAATTGAAACATGGCAGTGCTGGCATTTGCCTCTGCAATTATAAACAATTTTCTCATTGATCACTTCAGTATCTTTGACTATTTATAGAATCTATCTACTGTCTAGATCCGTGGTCGTCAAATTGCGGCCCGCGGAAAAGTAAATTGCTTCAATAGTCAGAGTCTCTTGGAGCGCCTTCACATACTCTGTGGCCCGGCCCTGGAACTCACACTGTCATATGGGCCCTTGGCCAGTAAAGTGTGACGACCGCTGGTCTAGATAGTTCCCTTGCAACAGAAATGTCAAACTTCTTATCAATTGCCGCTAACTGAATGGAAGTGCATTTCACAAAATAAATTTGTAATTTAAGCAATAATACCTAATTGTGATTTTTGAAATCAATATCGTGGCCACACAGTGGGAGAAAATGACACAACCTACACTCCAGTGGAGGGTAACTGGTGAAAAGAAGAAGGGAAGGAAAATGCAGTACAGTTAGGGCCTGTATCACCACTCCTTAACTGACAGTTATCTATGATCACGTCTCTGTCTGTTTCGTAGTAATAAATAGAGACGAAATCATAGATAACTGACAGTTAAGAAGTGGTGAAACAGGCCCTTATCCTATGAAAATATTAAGCACTTTAGCACTTTGTCGTAATACATTTGGTAATTTATTTTTGGTCAAAGGTTAATTTAACATTACATATTATTTTTTTATTTCAAATGATAAAGTTCTAAATATTTGCTGTATGTTTTCATGGGCCTACTGTACAGTCAAGGTTAAAAATATGGATCCGCGCAAAATGGCAATAACATATATTTGTATAATGTACCCTTTTCCACCTTTACGCCCACAATCATGCTAAACGTGGCCTTTAGGTCTTGTTACCTTAGGCTCTGTCTACCCCGTAACGGATAAACACGTGATTTATGTATGTATGTACAAATTTCACACAGGCATATATTTTATCCAGTTGTAGTTAACAATCATACAAATCGTTTGAGAATGATATTTTGTTAGTACTTAACTTTTATTATTGAAGCGTTGATAATTTTTCAAAGTTTGTCTCAGGAGCAATGAAACACGTACAATTTCGTTAGACATAAGTGTGACGCTTACGAAGGTAGGTACGTTATTTTTAATCGACGCATTGTGTGATACATTGCTTGCTAAATTAATTAGTAAGAAAATATATAATTCAACGAATGTTGTATATTATCTGTGATTTAAATATTTGCCCGTATGAAATTTACCTACACACTATGTTGTAATACTATACATCAATCTTATTGCCACAGCAATAATAATAAGGTGTGTGTACATATTTGTGAGACCTTAATAAGCGAATAATGCGTAATTAATAAGCGAATCGATAATTCCACAAGGAATAGTTAATGGTAGAATAGAGTTTAGTGTTCCATGACTGATGATGAAATTGGTGACTGATGAATGACTGATAATAGTATTATATTCGGCACCTCGATGGAATAAAAAGTTAAACTAAAACTACCCCTCTGAACTTATTTAATAATTATTTATTGTTTAACTAGCTGTTGCCAACGACTTCGTCTGTAAATAATTCGTTTATCGGTATCCCGCGGGAACTACGTAATTTTCCGGGATAAAAAGTAGCCTATGTGCTATTCCAGACTTTTCCCTAACTTCATCCAGATCCGTTGGGCCGTTCTGTCGTCATTGAGTAACAAACAAACAAACATCCATCCATCCATCCATCCATCCATACTTTCGCATTTATAATATTAGTTAGATTATCTCGAAGTTTCGACCGCCATGAAGCGGCCGTGCTCACGAGTACACGAGTCACGAAACGTTGTGGTAATAACATACATACATATCGTTACGCCTCTTTCCTACAGGGATAGGCAGAGACTACTATGTTCCACTTGCTACGATCCTGACGTACCTCTTTCGCTTCGTCCACATTCATCAATCTCTATACATGGTCGGCGGTTTCGGGTACTCTTCACCTATAACCTTTTTTTAAAAGGTCCCCAATTTGGTCACGGAACGATAGATAGTTACGCGATTGGTTCCCGAGTGGTAGTTAAGTTATAGTGCAAGCGTGATATATGTACCTTTAGTACATATCAAAAAGTAAATTATGTGCTATATTTTGACGTAATAAACAAGAATAGTGGTTTTAGATTTCTGCGGAGAGATATTTTAATAGAATTTTAGCATGATTTTATTATAGTTCTTGCGTCGATCTGTCTTTATTACTTTCAATAATAAAGATAAATTTAAATCCTTTGAGATTGTTTCCATTTTTTTATCGTCACCCCGGGCCGTAAGTGGCTATTTACCGCCCGCTACGCGAGCTGATATTCCCACTTCCTGGCCCGGAAAGACGTAAAATTGTGTACACACCTCGGGCGGTGATAAAGAAAGCATCAGGTCGCATGTTTATCGCCCTCACCTTTGGCTCGTGCGACAAGTTCCTGCGTTCTGAGACATTTTTATTTCACCACCTTCGGAGTGTAATGTACCAATTCATGTGTCATGTAATGTTAGCACTTAAGTATATAAGTAGGTAAGTACCTATACATGTCAATTTGACCCCTTCAAGCAACTGCCAATGGAGCATTAAATGTTTATGTTCAAATGCTCTCCAACAAAAAGGGTCGGTCGCGGCGGAAGTCCGTTTCCTTTGCCAATAAAGTATTTTGCAAGTACATATTATTAAATTTAATTTTGGTGTTAGCTTAATATTATGTACTTATTTAGATGAACTGGGGGCCTTACCATGACGTCTTAATGCGTTTCAGTTTAGGTTCGCGTGCTGTCAGATTCATACTAAAAGTGACAGCTAATACTTGAACTGAGTCGGAATTAGGACGTCATGGTAAAGCCCCTGGTTTTGGTTCTGGAATCTGCTGACGATAAATGCCTGCCGTAAAAGTTGTGGCCACTTAATATGAAATGGTTCCGCGAATCGACATGGGCCTGGGCCCGGGCCTTAACGTGCCCTTAAAATAGTCTAAACCAAACTTTTGTAGGAGTGGAATCTTCTAATTGCGACCGAAATGAAAAGCATGGAAATAGAAACACGATAAGTACATGTATTTAAACCTATTTCTCAGAATATGGTAGGTAGTTTTTTGGTTATCGTATAGAATGACTCAAAATCAAAATATTAGACATAGAACCATTCTGGAACTTTTTGTGCGAGGAATTCTGTCAGCCTGTTTCATGTAGGGCACGATTGAAAGTCACTTAGAAATTTATTTTCACATAATTTAGCAAAAGAAGTAGAACATTACAGATACAGATATTAGTATTTATTTATTAACCGTACGTACGTGGGCCATTGATACCTAAACCTACTTGATACACATAACAATACCGTGGCGAAAGTAATAAACTTGCTCTGATTGAATTAGAGCGCATCAATTATTTACGGCGCCGCATCGAAGTCTGTTACGAGCGCCTTGTTTTTGTGCCACGCTGTGTCCAACAAATCCACATACGGTCTAGGGCATATTTTTTTTTATATAAGAGGGCGAAAACGAGCAGACGGGTCACCTGATGGAAAGTAATCACCATCGCCCACGGACCCCTGCAAGACTTGGGGAATCACAGGTGCGTTGCCGACCCTTTCAAGAACAGGAAGGCTCGTTTTTTTAAATATCGATATAGCTATCATGTCAAATACATGTATGTGTCGTTGGCCTAATTGTTTATGGCACGGGCACGGCAATTTTTGTGTATTGCAGCATTATTATTGCTGCATGATAATGTGGTCTTATTTGTTATAAATTTATAGTAATAACTTTTCTGTGGAATATCGTACTGGTTGCTATTTGAGTATAATTCTTTCGGCTGATATGTTTAAATTTTAAACTGATGTTCTGAGGAAAAAAATATATCAAAATTGACACTAGGAAAACAAGTCATTCAGATTTGTTTCCCGTGTAAGGACAGATTGAGATTGAATTGTGTTGAAGAGCTGTTTTTGGGTTCAAGTAAAACGAATTTGTCGTGAAAGCCCTTATATTTCAAGCCGTAAAAAGTTTTGGGTTGATATTCCACGAATTCATAATTATATTCAAGCCGGATTTTTCGCAACGGGTAAGAGTTTTATTTCATTTCTGCTGTCCGTTTTGAGTATAGTGGGTTATTTCATGGTGCATAGGTTCACGTCAGTTTTCTTTCCAGCTTTCACCTTACGGGGTGATTTTCCCTTCATTTTGGTGCTGTACATCAATATACGGCAGCGACGAGCATCTGCTTTACTAAGGCACATGTATATGTGCAATAATTACTCGACGTGATTTATCAAATATTTTATTTTCCGGATCCTGACTATCGGATCCTGTGACGGGGGATCCGCTCCACTTCGACGTAATATTCTGGTTTACACTCTAACCTTTTCCTTTTTTTAAATTTATTACGTATTTATCCAAACTAGTTAATTTTAAGACTTACTGATAAATTTGTGTAATTTGGTTATACCTAAGACTTTTCATAGGCGAATTAAAAGATAGCTTTATAGGAAGATTAAAAGGTAAGGTGTTTATGCGCATAAATAACTATTTCTTTGCCATGTAATTTCCTGCATAGCGAATGCTTAATTTACCTATTGCTCATGCGAAGTCTTGTCTTTGATTCCCAACTTTTCTAAATTCTAAAAGCCCTTGGCAGGCCATCTTTATTTTGGGTGTTTATTTCGGTTTACCAACTTTCTAACGCCAACAACTCGACAACCCTAAACCCTATTCTAACTGTATAGTGTTTATTTTTAAGCCGTGTTTAACTGTGTTTATTATATTGTGTTTCTTTTTATATTCTCAAGGTGATTGAATAAAGTGTGATTTGATGTGAAATTCTACGTGTTTATTTTTTGTGTTAGCTTAATGCTACAGTATCTACTGTTTCATATCTTCAGGTTTATTTTGTTACAGTAGTTGTTGTTTTTTTTTTGCCCGCTTGCCCATTGTGCCCAAGTAAAGGTGTATAAATGTTTTTGACGTCTAATAAGACCCTTATTAGTAACGTACCTACATATATTTATGCCCTTGACTGTACAAGTTACCTTTAGTATACCCAAATCACGGTGTGATTCTCATCTCGTATGACGTATGACATCACTCCCGCGTGGAGGAGGCCGATGACATCATATTCATGACCTTACGCAGTCACTCGGAGCCGCACCTCAGCGGCACACGCGAATAACTTTATACGCTTTTTTATTAAAATGCTAGTGGTTTGCAGTTAGTGTTTTGTTTTCGTTTGTTCAAAATTGCAGAAATGGCCAGTGAGTATATTATTTCGTAGTGTCAGCTGACACGAACCAGAGTGTTATTATTTACTTATTTAACTTTAGGAACAGCGACTCTGTTGTTTACGAATGTGTTTACGCGGTTATAAATAGAGAGTTGTGTCAGTCACAGGTGTGATTCAGAAGGCTTTTGCTGTGATTTTGTATTTATTTTACTGTAATAAATACACGGAATCAGTTAGTTGAAGAAGAAAAATATCTGGGAAGCCTTGGAAGTTGTTTTTAATTTTATCACGATTAAATCATTAATGATGCTATCATTTAAAAGTCGTAGAATAATACTTTCGAACATAAATAAATAATTAGCATGTGCTTGCTCTTGCTAGTCAGCACACAGTCAAGATCTTCACTCGTTGACGCGTCCAGCTTTCCTTGCTATGTATGTTTATTTTATTATTCATTATTTACCTGCGCGGAGAGCCCAGGGAAAGCCTAAATATTTGCGAATATGGATTTGTTAAAACTGGATTTTTATGAAACTAGGTATTGATACGTACTACTTAGTAGTAAGTTTTGGAATATACCTACCGGGATTCCAAACTGCCGATGATCCTGACCCGACTATACTCTACCTACCTTGCTTTAAAATTGTAGATTTAAGATTGTAGAGACGAACATCTCTGATAAAATTGCCTACAGTCATCATAGTTAAACCAAATTGGCTGTAACAAGGCATAGATTGATATAATTAATATAGCTTCGCAGTTCGCTTCTAGCGGTACCTACATTGATAAGTAATTGAATCATTAATATTCTATTAGGTAGGTACCTTAAGTATTTTTATACCTCTCTCGCATTATGCAACCTTGACCCTGAGGGGACCTACTGTTTAATTTGCTTCACTTGTGAGAATTAAGTATACGCAAGTCATAAACTAGTACAGTCGAAGGCATAAATATATTAAGCAATGTGTGCCACCGACCTTATTGTTTGTGGTTTAAATGCCAATAGATGTTATTGACGTCGTGCGTGGTAACGTAGGTACATATATTTATGCCTTTGACTGTACAGTAAGGGAAATGTATTCAAGTGCCATCGTAGAACCCTATCGCAATAAGGTGACTCGTGTTTGAGTGACGGCGGCCTAGCAATTGTGACAGGGTTCTATGTAAATTTATTTCCCTCACTGTACGAGTAGGTATTGTAGGTATAAAAGTTTCGACAAATTAGCCTCGTAGGTACAAATGAGGGTATTCTTATCTTAGCTCTCTAGGCTCTAGGCTGGCAACGCATTTGCAATGCTCTAGTGTTGCAGGTGTCCGTGGGTGGTGCTGCTCACGTGCTCACGTGCTCACTTACCATCATGTTACCCACTTGGCCGTTTGCCTTCCTTGTATAGGTAACAAAAATTGTTGTTTCGGACCAGCGCTGGCTGAGGATAACAGGCGGGTCCAGAGCAAACAGGGAATCATCGCCATTGATTTGCCTAGCAGTTGTATGCAGCTCATGAGAAATTTCAAATGATTTCGCATATTTACAAAAAATCAGAGCTGCGAGCCAAGGATTCGAACCCATGACCCTCTGCTTGAGAGTTATATGACGAACTCTACTTGCATATTTAGCTTTCATATTTTCAATCACTGTGTCGGATTTGGCGTATAATAGGTGGTCATATTCGTTCACGGCGTAGGTAACGTCAAGGTGCAAACAACAAATTTTGCAAAGTCAGTCGCTTTTTGCATTGAGAAAAGCTTTTCAAAAACATTGTACAAACACCACCTCTTCACTCCTGTCAGGCTGGGCCCGGCTATTCCTATAGAAGGAAGGAAATTAATGTCCGATTCGGTATGAATATAACAGATTTGCGGTAAGCTCATAATGCGATGGTGCTGGTTTTCCTCTCTAACAGCCAATGAAAAATAGGAGATAAAAATAGAGTTCTGACTGAGTAAATAAATTACTGCGTTTTATAAGTACTTAATCAAGGCGCAGCTCGCACTGCACATAGAGCAGTGAAAGTCCGACACTTAGTCTAGTCTAGACATCGATGCGCTGATTGACCTTCATGGTTGACCATCAAAACGAAACAGAGACCACACAGACGATCATGCTAGCCACCACAAAGTACATACCATACCTACTTGTACAAGAGTAAGTCAGGTCAAGAATCTTAATTATTAAACTTTATGATTATGATAAGTTGGCAATGACAAATAATGATTATGAAACTTTCTCAGTTGTAAAAATTTTAAGAAGTCCACGCATATAGGGCCTTTTGTACATACCTAATCGCTTTGAAATTAAAATCTGCTATAATTCTTTTATCGCTAACCAAAATCGCTATTCCACCGTCCACGAGACTTATGACATTTCCCGTGATAATACGTAACTATTTTGTACTAGCTTTATCCCGCGACTTCGTCCGCGTATACTTCATTTATTGACAAATAGCTTTTGCCCGCGGCTTCGCTCGCGTGCACCAGGAGTATTTCAATCCCGTTTTTTTTCCGTTCCCGTAAGAATTTCGGGAAATGTTCTCTTAATGCTCCCTACACTCCCCAAAGAACCCACTTGCCAAATTTCAGCTTTCTACGACCAGTAAAACGAAAAATCCCGTTTTTTCCCGTTCCCGTGGGAATTTTGGAAATTCCTCTCTTAATGCTTCTCTACACTCCCCAAGCAACCTACATGTCGAATTTCAGCTTTCTACAACCAGTAAAACGAAAAGTCCCGTTTTTCCCGTTCCCGTGGGAATTTCAGAAAATTGTCTCTTAGTGCTTCCCTACACTCATCAAGCAACCTACATGCCAAATTTCAGCTTTCTACGACCTGTAAAACAAAAAATCCCGTTTTTTCCCGTACCCGTGGGAATTTTAGAAATTCCTCTCTTAATGCTCCTCTACACTCTCCAAACAACCTACATGCCAAATTTCAACTTTCTACGACCAGCAGTATAACAAAAAATCCCGTTTTTTCCCCGTTCATTTCCATCAAAATTTTGGGAAATCCTTTTGTATAGTGCTCCCCTATACTCCCTAAGGAACCTGAAGGCCAAATTTCAGTTTTCTACGATAATTAAAACGAAAAATCGATGCCGTAGAACTGAATATAAATCCCGTTTTTTCCTTATCCCGTTGGAATTTTCAAAAATCCTTAAAACTGTTTTTTACTATTATAATCACCTACTTCTATGCCAAATTTGAAGTCTAGTAATTATAGTTCAGGATTTCGTTGAACTGAATAGGTATAATATAAATCCCGTTTTTTCCTTATCCCGTGAGAATTTCCAAAAATCCTGAAATCATTTTCTTAGTTTTGTAATCATCTCCTTCTGTACGAAATTTGAACAGTATATTTATTAAGTATAGTTACTTAGATAGGGTCACTCGGAATCGAATAGGTATAATAAATCCCGTTTTTTCCCGTTCCCGGAAATTTCTGTGTGTGTGTGTGTGTGTGTGTGTGTGTGTGTGTGTGTGTCTGTGTGTGTTATTGTTTTCGTAATCAGCGACCCAATAAACCGTACAAACAATACTACCCACTATAATATAATAATAATAATACCCACGTTGATTTTCAGACTTTGTCACCCCCTATCCCCTTTTAGGGGTTGAATTTTCAAAAAACCTGAAACAGGTGTTTACTCATTTATCGTTAGGAATACTCATGTGAAGTTTCGAATAAAATAGTCTAACTAATCTTGTTTCCCCATAGAAACTTTGGACCCCCATTTAACCCCTTTAGGGGTCGAATTTTGAAAAATCCTTTCTTAGTGCACCCCTAGACCTTATAAGGAACCTACGTGCCAAATTTGGAATCTCTAGAACCAGCGGTTTGGGCTGTGCGCTGATATGTCAGTCAGTCAGTCAGTCAGTCAGTCAGTCAGTCAGTCAGTTTCTTCTTTTATATATTTAGAAGATAAAGATACAGAGATTTTGCCGTGAAGAAATAAATAGCAAACAAAGAGAGTTAAGTAAATACTTTCGCATGTAGAGTTATAGATAGGTATCTATTTAATATTAGAGTATAAAAGTAAAGTATATCGATGGATGATTCCAGCCAAGATAGAGACCTTGGCGGCGGGGCGCGGCATCCAGGTGGTGTCTCCGGGGCCCGAGCACACGTTCGAGTTGGAGCTGGAGGCGCTGTCGGCGCTGCTGCTGCGCGAGGACCTGAGGGACCGCGCCGTGGTGGTCGTCTCCGTGGCCGGCGCCTTCAGGAAGGGCAAGAGCTTCCTGCTCGACTTCTTCCTCAGATACTTGCATCATACGGTTAGTGGCTTCCAGCATAGATAATAAATACCACTTAACCCTTTGAGATGCGTGAGATATTATTGCAATAGGTGCTTTTAAATGGTACAGGTACAGGAGGTAGCCCTATTTTTTTTTTCATGTCAAAAATATTAAATTTTAAAGTTAAATAAATGCAGGTCTAAACCTAGATGTTTTCGTAGAGTGAAAATAAATCAAACTGATTGTAGCAATTTATTAATTGAGAAAATTACTTATTTGAGAAAATTTTGAAGAGTTCAGAAATGATAATCCATCATATCCATAACTGCGCATTTGGTGATCGAAGCTGCGCATTCTAAGGGCCTGTTTCACCGCTCTTTGTTAAGTTCCAGTTAAGTATCTTAAGTGTCAGTTATCTATGACGACGTCTCTGTCTGTTTCGTAGTAATAGAGACGTCATCATAGATAATTGACACTTAAGATAACGGAACTTAACAGCGAGTAATGAAACAGGCTCTAAGTATATTATGGGTATTATGGCACGGCATTTACCACAGCCAGCCAGCTCGCAATTATCACGCAATTTCTTGTTGTAGTACAACTTAGCAGAGAGTGGCGAGTGGCTGGGGGCCGAGGACGCGCCGCTGGAGGGCTTCAGCTGGCGCGGCGGCTCCGAGCGCGACACCACCGGCCTGCTGCTCTGGTCTCAGCCCTTCAAGGCCACCCTCAGCAACGGCGAAAAGGTAACGTCCGGCCAAGCTCAGATGTAGCTTGTCTAATATTGGCCTATTTAAGCAACAAATAATATCAGTGGCGGGATTTCACCAATGTAATGCTACAAGTTTAGACTTGTAATATTGTAAGGTGTACAGGTGGCGGCACGTAAGTCTAACGTGGAGTACGCCCGCACGCGGCCCCTGCACTCCCCCGCGATACCTTATTTTCGACTACTGCGCATCAACGGTCATCGCTAGACTTACGTGCCGGCACTTGTAACTTCTAGCTTTGAGAAACGTACCTACCGACCCACGTTAAGGTGCGACCTAAAAAACGGTGCCGCTTAAAAAACGGTGACGTTACGGAATCGCAACAAAATGTATGAAGAAACAGTGAGAAAACGTGACGCATACGACACGTCACTGCGTATACGCGGCGGTGTGGTCGCACCTTTATTGTATTGGGCCGTTAGGTTCTAGTGGCGATCAAGTACCGGAACTACCGGAAGGTAAGGTCGGACGATCTGGTTAATTGATTAAATATTGCCTTGGCCTTGACGGCCATGACATTATGATTGCGATGTTATTCCAGGTGGTGATCCTGCTGCTGGACACTCAGGGAACGTTCGACAGTGAGTCGACGGTGCGGGACAACGCGACCGTGTTCGCGCTCTCCACCATGCTGTCCTCCGTGCAGATATACAACCTGTCCCAGAACATTGAAGAAGATGACCTTCAGCACCTGCAGGTACAGTAACATTTTGATAAGTTAGTTCAAGATCCTGGAAAGGAAGACCAAGCCCATGTTAGTTAGCTATATTTCTTTATCGGCTCACCGAATCAAAATTTCCACGAACTTAAATATTATACTTAAGTATTTAATATCTATAATTAGTGATACACCTAAGCCTACACTATTATTTGAAATATTTATACTTATCTACCTATAGGCAGTGGCGTAACTATAATGTCTGGGGCCCGTGACAAATTCATCAGATGGGGGTTCTTTCTAAAAATAGAAAAGTGCATCACCGTCCCTTCGGCGCTCAGGCCTAGCCAGTTCGGGGTCCCACAGAACTGGGGGCCTATGACATTTCGCCAGTCTCACCACCCTGTAGTGGCAAGCTTAATGATGTCGCTTATTCTTATTGACACGCCGCGAACTGCTGTTTCCAGCTGTTCACGGAGTACGGGCGGCTGGCGGCGCAGAGCAGCGTCGGCAAGCCATTCCAGCGGCTGCAGCTGCTGGTGCGCGACTGGAGCTTCCCCTACGAGCATGCGTACGGAGCCGATGGTGGTCAACAGTTACTGGAAAAGCGGCTCGAGGTAACGCTAAAGCTGATCCGAACGAGCTTGCAGCTTGACAGAGATATTCTAGATACTAGAGATATATATTGCCCGTATAGTCCATAGGTATCTCTCGGTCATTAGACGGATCTATTTCTTTTAACGTTCTACCCTGGTGGTCTTTTTCCCTGTCAAAAATGTTGGTCTATTATCTAATAGGCTAGGATAATCTATCTTGTTCTGTAGGTACTTAGGTCACTTGTTGATTGTCAGGTCCACGAAGGCCAGCACGAGGAGCTGCAGGCGCTGCGGCGGCACGTGGCCTCCTGCTTCGAGGAACTGGCTTGCTTCCTGATGCCGCACCCTGGTCTGAATGTGGCCACCAATCCTAACTTCAAAGGGAAACTCTCAGGTCTGTGCCAGTCTGCTGCATATTTAACACCACACTAAAATCCGTGCTTAAGCATTTGACGGCGAAGAAAAAGAAGTTACAACTTGTCTATGCAGCACAGTCATACACAGATGCTAATTTGACTATACCTTGGAAAACTGCAAGAAGCTCAGCTCAGTCCTCAGTTGTAGCTAAGTAAATCGGCTTCAAACTTCCAGACATCAGCCCGGAGTTCAAGGAGTCGCTCCGGCAGCTAGTGCCGATGCTGCTCGCGCCGCAGAACCTCGTGCCCAAGCGCATCCAGGGAGCGCCAGTGAGGGCGCGCGACCTGCTGCTCTACTTCAAAGCCTATCTCGGAGTCTTCAATGGTACCGAACTTCCTGAACCCAAGACCATACTCGAGGTAAATCAATAAGATTACTCGCGCTCTTGATTCAGTTCATCATCATTTTCTGGCGCTGAAGTTTGACCTCAAGTTTTTTCTTTTATTTACTTTACTTACCTAGCTAAAATAGGTTTGCGTTTGACCACAATGACGCCTGATGGTAAGCTAAGATGGGGCCTAAGATGGAGTACGCGAGCTTAGAGAATGCCCATTCACCCTGGATTTGGAAACGGTCAGATTGTTACGGGGGAGGACAGGCGCAGGCAGGGAATTCCAAGGAAAGTCAATTTTAAATTATTCCAGCTAATATTTTCAGGCGACAGCCGAGGCCAATAACCTATCCGCGGTGGCCGAGGCGCGGGAGGTGTACGATGTGGTGATGGACGAGGTGTGCGGAGGCACGAAGCCCTACCTGCCGGCGCGCCGTCTGGAGGAGGAGCATCGCCGCGCTCGCGACAAGGCGCTCCACGCTTTTCACTCCAAGCGGAAGATGGGCGGCGACGAGCTGGCCGGCAAATACGAAACACAGCTGATTAAGGTACTCAAACAGTTAAATTATTTATCACTTTCTGTTCTTTGGAATAAATTTAGGAAGCCGTCGGCAACATATAGAGCATCTCTACCGGCCAGTCAAAAAAATTTCCTATCATGTTTTAGGAGCTAGAAGAACAATACCAGCAGCTGGCGGCTCATAACGAGGGCAAAAATATCTTCCGCATGGTGGGCACGCCGGCGGTGTTCTTGGCGCTGGCGTTGCTGGGCTGGCTGCTGGCCGTGCTGGGCGGCGCGCTGGGCGTGCAGACCGTCGTGGCCGTGGGGCAGGCCGCCGCGCTGGCCGCGCTGGCGCTGCTCGCCGTCTGGGCTTACAGCAGGTTGGTGGTGTAGAAAGGTGAAAAGAGGAAAACAAATCACGTTACCGGGTATATCAGAGTTCGGAGGCTGCGTTGATATACCAAAATAAGCAGTTGCGTCACAAAATGGTAAAATTGTTCTACGCGTTGACTTCTGTAAGTCGCGGGCTGACTTTTTTTCCTTTCTCGAGTGCCAGAGATTAAGTTGCCATATTTTGGGTTTCATACCTAAGCTTTCTTTGTGTAGGTATAAAGAGATAAAGAGGTGAAGGTCAGAAAACTCATAAAATATAACTCACATGAAGTTTTTTTTTTCAGACTGACTGGTAACATGAGGGACGTGGGAATGCAGTTAGATGAAATAGCTGACACCTTAAGGGAATTTGTAAGTATAGGTACATTTGGACAAGCCTTTTGAGGCACAGTACAGATTTAAAAGTATTCTGGATGATTTAGAAATTCCAATTTTCTCATAAGAAATAGAAATAGGTAATGCCCGTGGTCCACCCAGGTGAACTAGGTAGGTTAGGTAGACCACGACCGACGGCTGATGAAGTAAGAGGTGTCATTTTAATACTACATAGTGCTTAGGTACTTACCTATTAATATCACCCCACAGGCTCTCCGGCAAGCGTGGGACTCTGTGGGCAACCGAGCCGTGGCTGCCGCAGTCGGTTACGAAGACAAGAGGAGATCCTAACCGTCCCCATACCGTCAAATAGGCTAGCACAGCGCCTCTTTTAACGGACTTGTCGCGGCAATCGTGTGATTGATGATTATGGTGCTTCAATGTGAAACTGACCCAATTGGCCATTATTAATATTACAATCCTTATACTTAGGTGAAATATTTATGTTATTAAATATACTTTACGCTATGACAAAATTACAGTACCTACATGTCGCGAATCATATCAAATAATGATATCATAGTAACATCAACAGACAAAAGTACACGTTATTTCGCAACAGAAATTAATTTGAAAATTACAGTGCTCTGAAGTACTGCAAACTTGTTAGGTATCGTAAGAGTTCAATATATCGTACCAAGTGACCCGAAATGGTCAAAATATATTTCCGCCCTTGAAAGGTGACATTTGAAAGAAAGAAAGAAAGAAAAGAAAGAAAAAAACGTTTATTACCACACTAAAGATAAATTCGTTATTTGGTAGGTGACTTTTATGATATTGAGTTATGCGGTATAACTACCTACATAGGTATAACTTATACCTATGTAGGTAACGTTGAATCAGCAGATTTGTCTGCGTCGATGATTCATATAACTCTATATGATAAAAAATGTCGCTTACCTAATTTCACCTTTCGAGCGTCGATCGATACACGATCATAAACTAAAACATAAATTATAGTTCCACTATATCTGGCCACTGTGGTCGCTATGATATAAGATATCGGACGCTGGCTGTCCCTACATTAGGGTGCGACCACACCGCCGCTTAAAAAACGGTGACGTTACGGAATCGCAACAAAATGTATGAAGAAACGGTGAGAAAACATGACGCATACGACACGTCACTGCGTATACGCGGCAGTTTAGTCGCACGCTTACCGTTGTTACTACTACTGTTGTATTTGAGAGTTACTTTAGTTACGAGGTGAATATTTTATTAGATTCGTTTAACGGACCTAACATTTATCAAGAACTGTTCACTAGGTGTGTAACGTAAGCATTTTAAACTTATTGATGCTCCATTCCATTGTTTACCTACCTTAAAATGAAGGTCTACGACTACGTACCTATTCACCTTTCGTTCGTTCGTTAATATCTCTATCGAAGTAACTTAGTGAAATAAGTACTAAAATGCAAACAGTTTTTAAAACCTTCCTCTAAAATATAATATTTAGGAGAAAAATCTTGTGGATCTGTAGATCTTTGTTGTTCACCACTGCGCAAGATAAGATGACTTGAAATTTTGGCCGTACAGTCAAGGGCGTAAATATATGTACGTTACCAAGACGTCAAAAACATCTATACACCTTCATGCCATAAACAATAAGGCCGGTGACGATGACACATATTATGTTTGACATGATTGGCTGTAGCGATATTTATGCCCTCAACTGTACATTTAAGTTTGTTAATAAGTTTACAATTTTTACCGCAAGTTATTTTATTTTTCTTATATTGTCGACCGACGAAAATACGTGTTTCAGCTAGATATTTAACAAAAAGATCCCGAAATTGAGAATCTCTTCTTTTTTTACGTCTGTTAAAAATAACTGTCATGGACAGTTCGTTCGTTAGAGCCAGGTATAATCAACTATTTAAATGTATTTTTGTGATATGAAATATTAAAATTGAGAGTGCAATATTTTTAACTATTGCAAATATTTAATGCTTTAATTTTATAATTAACGAAATAAAAATGTTTTCATAAAGTTGGTTTTATTTATTGGATGGTAGTTTCCTTAACTTCGCATCCTAAGATTAGAGCACAATTATAAAAACGGAGCGGAGTCAGATGAAATCCACGCCCCGCTTCCATCGTCATGGAAGCGCACTCTAATGGCAGCGGGAAGGTAATAAATGTCTTCATGAATCGCAATTTACGATATTTATTGAGATAAGGTTCCAAACGATTTGAACCGTTTGGCTTTCTCCAGATTTGATGACGGCAAATTTCATTTATAGCGAGACTTGTGGTATGTCAATATACTTATCGTTTTATAACAAATAAATTCTTAAGTCGCGTCCGAGTTAGTTTAAGGCCTGAGTGGACGCTCGAAGCGGAGCGTGCAGCGTGGCGGGCAGCGGCAAAGGGCTCTGCGCGGCGTCACAGAGTATAAGCGGCGTGTACTCACTACTCAAGTATGAGTTCCAATTGTTTAACTCGAGCGTCCACTCACGCCTTACCCTATAAGGGTGCGACCACACCGCCGCTTAAAAAACGGTGACGTTACGGAATCGCAACAAAATGTATGAAGAAACGGTGAGAAAACGTGACGCATACGACACGTCACTGCGTATACGCGGCGATGTGGTCGCACCATAATGTATTAGGAGATGAGGCGAGGCGCGGACCGCGGACATGATTTATCAGAAGCTGTTAATTGTTTATATAGGTAGGTACTTAACTTGTAGAAAAACAAATACTAAAAATAAGATCTTTATTAATACATTGCGTACAGTTATCGTGTCATTAATTCTAGCCGAAACCAATGAATATTCCGCTACAAACAATTAAATTAAGTCCAGGAGCTAGGGCGTTAAAATATAAAACAACTAAAAATAAGTCCGACGTATCGTACCTAATTTCAATTAACAAAATATTTACTACAAGCGAATATGTGAAAGCGCGGAGACTGTCAGAGGCAGTGTTCAACTTTGCGATAAAAGCTCCAATACAAAAAACAAGGATGAAATAATTAAATTCGAATTTATAATCTGACAATTTTACTGTAAGTAATCGACGCACACAACCATCATAATTTTTATTACATTAATAACCTGTTAAATTGTGATCATTTGCACTGATCTTTCGAGAGACCTATTGGCTTTCGATCGGGGACTCTAAAAGACAACATAGCTATAGCTCGGTATTTTGAGAACCTGTCAAGCTCAGATACATTTGGCGGTACCAGTCTTGCTTTCCAGATAAGAGTTACTCAAATCACTACCTAATATGCATCATGCGTACTATCGAACAAAGTGATACCTGACCCATTCACAGTAAACATAAAGTTACATTGAATTGACGTAAAAAAATATGCGAGGTTTATTGTGAAAATGTTCTACAGTGGGTCAGGAATCAAATTGTTGGATAGTATTTATGGTTATCATGTTGTTTTATAATATTTCGATACTCTTATTAGATGTGTGCGGTGCGTCGACACTCGCAGATATGGCACATAACAGGCAACGCATTGAAACAATCCTTTCGTATATTGCTCGTACACCGAGTCCCGGGTTAGTTGGGAGCTTCAAACACCGCCAATATTAGCGGGCTACTAGCGAAACAGCAACTGATGTTCATCAATACCAACACGGAAGTTTAAAGCAAAGGCGAAAATTATTCCGATGACAGCGGGTGAAAAACTCCAAATCACCCCAGAGACCCGGTTAGATGCTTCGCTATGAGTTACTGATTTTTTTTTTTATTTACAGCGCCCAAGTGGATAAAGGGTAGTTGAAATAATAGCCAAAGATGCGCGGGCAAATTATTTTATTTACAAAACACAAGTAACATACAGTACGCGGCAGATCCCAATGAACCATTTTATTAGTCAGCCAAGTCACGACATTGAAAATTCAAATGACCAATAAAATGAGCCATACTCCAGAACGGCACAACGAAGCATCTATAAACAAAAAACCTGTAACTTATTGCTATTGTTCGTAATTAAACACTTACAACAAACAACTAATATAATATTCCACATTTCCTTCCGACGTCGCCGGTGACGACCGTCTAAGTAAAATATTTCAAGTTTAACAGGTTTACTTATTTTAAGTGAAATTGAGCAGGCTTAGCTTCGGCCGACCGATCAAGAGGCTAGTTTTAGAACCCCTCCGATTGGCTGGTTACCGGCCAGTAAGCGTGGAGATGCGTGCGAGTGCGCCGCAGCCGTTGCTCCAAGCAAGCAATCTGTCATTGAGAGTAATCTCTGTATTGCTTGCTTACAGCAAGGACTACGGCCACTTAAACCTATTATAACAAGAATTTTCGTCGTTACATGATAAACAAGTAAAGAGTTCACAATAAACAATAAATAGATTTGAATAGGGCTGTATAAAATGCCGCTCTCGTTAACCATTGTACATATTGAACATGATTATTTTACAAACAAAATTTTCTTTTTCATCAAGTTAAAACTTTAACAATAAAATGTTTAATAATAATGAAATTTACATATCCTACTTTAAAATTACGGACTCATAATTCATAAGAAAATAGATAAAAGTAGGTTTTTCATCTAGACAGGAGTCAAATATACTGACTGGCAAAAATAAAGGGTTACTTTTCATACAGTTCTATGAAACGCGATCCGTTTTTTTGCTCGTGAGTATAGATCCTTAAGTGAAGAGCGAAATTTGACACGTCTCTAGATGAAAAGTTCGTTCAAGTTACAATATACATAAATACATACGAAACAATATTGTCATGCGCGAAGCAGTCAAAATTATTGACTAGTTCTTACAAAGTAGGTGTTACACGAAAAAGCCAAAACAATCACAACGGAAGGGACGGACAACCGAACAAACAGATACGAAATAAGGTGCTCACACATGCCCCAAACGCGCGCACTAACCCGTCTTATGCTAACTTAATATCATTATCCTTGCTCTATGGGATCATTATCAATGCAAGTAAAGTCCAGTCTCCATTAGATGTGAACATATTACCCGATTAAGGGCATGTTTCACAATTCTCCGTATCAGACACATATTCATAAGATATCAGTAACTTATAGGCCGGGAGACGATAACAGAAATTTTCCAATCATTTGTACGGTTTGTACGAGTATGGCGGTTCTTCAGGGGTCTAACTACATAATAACAGTATGGCATTACGCTACCGCCTTCTTTTTTTTATCGACTATCGGAAAATACAAGAATTTTTGTGGAACAAACAGTTCGACAGTCATTATTTTTCTGGCACGTTTGACTAACGCCCACGCGATTGGCCCGCCGGCGCCAGCTCTATGACCATTATTTTCCGTTTTGTTATTACGTAGTTAGACCCCTGAAGAACCGCTATACTGGTACAAATGATTGGAAAATTTCTGTCATCATCTCCCGGCCTATTAATAGAGTATTGAAACTAGCCCTTAGATGCAAACGATAATAAAAAGTTATTGCCATTGTAACGCGTTATAAACTATATATGTGTATGAAAAATTATTTGAAACGACTTATTGATAAATCTGAAAGATATTACTTTATTTATGTGTATCACGCGTTTAAGACATGTGTTATACTTTGGCACAAATGGAGTGTCGTTGCATAACGTACAGATATGCTGTTACTGTCTCATAATCTATGCTTAACTTACTTGAATGAAAGTTTAGGCACTTCTGGCTTTTATATACAAAAAGGTAGACTGCGATCTAAATATGAATGACGGAAAATGTGTAAACATTGAACTGACAAGGTCTCGAAAGACTGCTAACGATGCAAACCATTTTTAACATCTGGTAAACACAAACCCCTTTCATAAACACTTATCAAGGACCTGTTTAAAGTTTGTGTGGCTTTATCTGTCACTTTGTCATTTGTTTTTGTAGACAACTTCTCTTGCTGCTGTTCTGTGAGTTGTGACTTTTTACGAATACAGAGATATATTATATTGATTGTTTGATTGACAAATTGTATTGCAGTGCTGGCAGTTGTCAAAAATGTCTGCATCACATTCTTGGCGAATTTCAAGATGTCTTTGTAGTTTATAAAAAAAGAAACAAGAAAATATCAATCTGCTGTCATAATTTTTCTTCTTATTTCAAATTCGTATGGGTATCGTTCAATATCTACACATTTCCCAGATTAACCGTCACTACAATCAGCTTCCATGGAGGAGTCACAACCTGTTATTATTGAACCGTTAAGATAATCCAGTTATTCGACTACGACCGCGTGGTCCGGCAAGAAAAGCTACTTTAAAAACATTCTACAATAGAAAGTCTGAATCTACTGTCTACGAGTTACACGGGAATCGGTAACAAAATAAACTCTGAACTTTACAACAAATATAAAAGAAATTTTGATAGTTTTGGCCAATATGGGAGCAATAAATGTTTTATTTATAAATTGGCACATTCAAGATACATTTGGGATGGTACAAATGAAAAATTATTTACAGGAAATTCTACAGACTTAGATTTTGAGCGCTTTATATTCAAGGGGGCCCATTAGATTCTACGCTAACTCAGAAGTGTGCTACAAGTATATTATTCTATGAATTACTTTAAATTTGGAAGGCTTACCAATATGTTAGTACATCCACAGTCCTCGTGCGCAACAACAAGTGATTTCTCGATACCGTCTCTCTATGATGTCTGTTGGCTGAATGTGACCGTATTTCCTTCGATTTGTGCAACTACCCTAACATTTAAAATACGGGATTGCATTTTATAAAATATATAATGATCACTTATTCTATGTTTTTGTATTGTAAAGGTACTAAAACCGTCTGAATTTTGGGTCGAATTCAAGTAAAAAAATTTGGTTCGCCAGTTGGTCAATAATCTACTAAAATATTGTTTTAGTCCAATAGAGGATTATAACGACTCGTCGCGATGTATTAAAGTCGATAATTAAGCAACAAATAATTTCCCTACACTACAACTAGATACCCTTATAATTTCCTACGCTGTACACTCGCTTCCGACTGAACACAATCCGCCACCGGGACGCTTAAATTTAAAACAACCCAAAGGGAAATCATTTAGAATTTGAAACGGTTCCAACTCACCGAACCACTAATTGACTCGAAACACGACCGCGCGCGCGCAGACGCACAATCCGACACACTCGCCAACACGCGAATCGAACAATTCCCGTACGTTTAGTAACCGCACCGCTGTCGCGTAAGCTTTTCCGTGCAGTGATATGTTAGTATTGATATAACGGAGCGTAGTACGCGTTCCGCTGTCAAATCTATTTGTATCGACACGACCGTTGTCTCTGAAGCTGTGTTTGTCAGCCTCCGGGGGCTGAGGCGGGTCAGGCAGCTGCGGGGGAGTGTCGGTAGCAATAAGTCTGTGGGCTCGGGCGCGACCGCGGTAGGCAGGCGGCATCACAAGGTCTTGTGCTTCCCGTTGGCGGTGGGCTTGGGGCCGAGCGTGCGCTCCGCCGCCGCGGCCGCCGCGTGCTGCATGCCCTTTTCGAGCCCCGCCTGGTACAACGGCTTCATCACCTGCAAATAAATCACTGGCTTATTGCTACGTCTACGGAAGAGGCAAAACTTCGTATGTTCAGCATAACGACGGTCGCAGAGCAAGGATTCATGGCTAGTGTCAGGCATTAGTGACTCACATTGTCCCACAGCATGTTGGCCGCGTCGTCGATGGTGACGCCCAGCTCGCGCATCTCGCCGCTGTACCTGTTGCCACAAACAACGTTCTAAACCACTGCTTACATACTATTTTATACTAGTGACCTTTCGATACACAGATACATTTTTATACACGAAAGCAAGCAAGCAAGATTTTAGCTGATTTATGGTGTTCAATAAAGAGTACTTGTCTTGTATTGTATTGAAAGCATAGTATAGATAACATACATAAATCACTTCTTTATCCCTTACGGGGTAGACAGTGCCTATGGTAATAAGACCTAAGGCCACGTTTAGCATAATTGTGCGCGTATAGGTAGAAAAGGAAATCAAAATAGTGATTGGTTGCTAGCCGTATCGCCTATAACATGATTCCTAAGATTTTCGCCCATTCCCTCGATGGGCTTTACCATCTGCGCGGGAAGAGAAGCAACTGGTACATTCTACGTTTTTTCTTTGCACCCAGACCAGCATGAAAGATGGATTCCGACGGATGAATTACGACGACCGGATAGCCTAGTGGTTAGTGACCCTGACTATGAAGTTAGAGGTCCCGGGTTAGAATCCCGGTAGGGGCAGGCATTTGTATGATGAATACGAATGTTTGTGCCCGAGTCATGGATGTTGTATGTATTTATATACATTATATAAGTATGTACCAGGGCTGGCTGATAAGTTTTAAGTAAAGATTTAATAAAATAAAATTAAAAAAGTAATAATGTCATTCTAATCTCCTGTTTTTGGCGTTAACTTAAAGATAATATTGAGTTATTAACATAAAAATAATAATTAAAAATAGCGCTCCAAAGAAAAACTGTTTTCATTTTCGTGAAAATGGAAAAATCTGAGGTGCGTGCTGTGATTAAGTTTTATGTTTTGAAAGGCAAAACCGCAACTCAGATAAAAACCAAAATGGACCGCATTGCGGGGTCATCTTCACCATCTTTAAGCACAGTTCACACTTGTGTCACCGACTCCAGATGCGGTCGGCAGAGCTGTAAAGATGCTCCTCGCAGCGGACGGCCCAATGAGGTATATCGACTCCAGAAATGATTAATAAAAAAAAAAATGTATTAGATGATCGTCGCGTGAAGTTGATGGAAATAGCAGAGATGGTAAACAGTTCAAAAGAACGTGTTTTTAACATTTTGCACCAACATTTAGAAATGAACAAGCTTTGTGCTTGTTGGGTGCCGCGTCTATTGACAGACGAGCTAAAACAACAACGCAAGGATTTTTCGGTGGAATGTTTGGAGAAGTACAGGCGTAATTCTAACGAGTTTTTACGTCGATACATAACAGTTGACGAGACATGGATCCACCACTACACGCCGGAGACAAAAGAATGATCTAGGCAGTGGACGAATCGGGGTGAGCCCGCCCCAATGAAGGCAAATATGATTTTGTCAGCCGGTAAAGTAATAGCGACCGTATTCTGGGATTCCAAAGAAGTGGTTTTTGTAGATTACCTCCAAAAAGGAAGAACGATAAACGCCCAATATTATGCTGATCTGCTACAAAATCTCAGTGACGCAATAAAAGAGAAAAGGCTTCACTTGCACAAGAAAAAAATCTTACTGCACCAAGACAACGCCCCTGTTCACACGGCTAAAATCGCAATGTCCAAAATCGAGGAGTTTCACTTCGAATTGTTACTCCATCCCTCATATTCGCCAGATTTGGCCCCTTGCGACTTCCACGTGTTCCCAAATCTTAAAAAGTGGCTAGGTGGGAGAAAATATTCCTCGAACACTGAAGTCATAGAAGCTGTAAATGGGTATTTTGAGGGACTTTATAAATCATACTTTCGAAATGGGATAATGGTCTTGGAGAAACGTTGGGCTAAGTGCGTGGACTTAGAAGGTACCTACGTTGAAAAATAAAACATTACATTTATATATATTGCATTATTTGTGTGCCGTTTCGGAAACTTTTCAACCCACCCTCGTATATCCGTTGCCTGGTACCCATAGCACAAGCTCTGCTTAGTTTGGGACTGGGTCAATTGGTGTAATTTGTCCCATGATATTTATTTATTATTCAATTGATAGACCACTTGGCCGCAAACAATAAGGTCGGCTATACATATATTGGACATAATGGCTGTATCGATACTTATAACCTCAACTGTTAATAGAAGTTTAATACAGCAATCACGCGGCCGTGGGTTTAGAGGCCACAACAGAGATTGCTTCCCATATGTCATGCCCGGGGACCAGTTCGAAGGTTGGATGTTGTATTTACGTATCCGCGTTAGTAATGCCGACATGACGCTAACGGATGACGTCACCGACGCTAGCTACTCGTGCGTCGTAGCAGTTTATGTAGTCAGCGACTAGGTGGCGCTAGAGTCCCTACAAGCCCATGTGTAGTTCGTTACCTGATGTAGGCCCAGAGAATCAGCGTTATCAGCGCCAGGAGCATGGCCAGGTTGCAGATGTTGGCCAGCAGGTAGAGGCCCACCAGGCTCATCACGCCGCTCAGCACGTAGAAGCACATCGCCACCACGAAGAACACGGACGGCGTGCGCGCAGCCTTGAATATGTTTTTGCTCTCGTTGTGAGCCTGGAAGTGGGTGAACTGATCCTCTAAATCCTGTGGACAAAACATTAAAGTGTCAATTGTCAATTTTTCCAACCGGATTACACCTTATCTGATTCCGTCTTTGTCTAACTAAAATAGATTCTTGAAGTGGATCGAAATGTTTGAAACTTCACAATTATGGAAGTTTTGTGGCTGATCTTTGGGCAAAAGTATCCTCCATTTTTTTTTTGTCAATTCTGCGATATTTTTTATGTGGGACGTCACAAAATTGACAAAAACAAATGGAAAATTGGGATTATTTTAGGGGGTAAAAAAGCGTACTAGGGTCGGCCGAGCGGGCGTAGACCTGTCGGCCGTCCTAGGTATCGCTGGGGCGACTTGGTCCAAAGGGATCTCTCGGATCTCGGGGCCGATGGCTGGCGAGAGCTGGCAGATGGCAAGGCGTGGACGAGTCTGGCGTCGGAGGCCAACATCCACTTCGGGTTGCGCCCAGCCAGCAAGTAAAAAGCAAGGGGGAGGCTGACGACTGACCTTGACCAGCTGTTCGCAGTAGGACTGGCTGAACTCGTCGCCGCCCATCTTCCGCTTGGCGTGGAACGCGTGGAGCGCCTTGTCACGCACGCGCCCGTGCTCCGCCTCCAGCAGCTGCGACTGCAGGTACGGCTTGGTGCCGCCGCACACTTCCTCCATCAGGGTCGTGTATACTTCTTTGGCCTCCGCTACGGCGGTCAAGTTGTTCGCTTCCGCTGTCGCCTGGGAACAGTGGTATCTGTCGTTTGAGGAACTGTCGGTTTGGTCAGGTTTTAGAGTAGGACGGACGCATTTCTTCCCATGGGTGAAGACCAAAGTGTCAATTTCCAAATTCCATCGTTTAGTTGCTCAGATATCACTACATATAACACAAAGTACTCCGCCGCGTCTGTCTGTCTGTCTAACCTAAAAACGATTGAACGGATTTTTATGCCGTTTTTAGAGAGTGATTCATGAGGATGGGATAGGTATATCTTTATGTACATTGGTTGAAATATGACGATAAAATTGTGGCAGCGCCGTGTTAATATCTCATTGCACCCGTGCGACGCCGGGACAGGTCGCTAGTTCCAAGATATATGAAGCTATAAGTGTGTTTAAAATGTATAAGGATAATGTACATACAACAAGCATGCTCTTGGGCTCGGGCAGCTCGTTGCCCTTGTAGATGTTCATGTAGGACACGAAGTACTGCACCAGCTCCTTGGCCTTGACGCGCTGCCCGTTGATCAGCTTGGGCACCAGGTTCTGCGGCGCCAGCAGCATCGGCACCAGCTGCTGCAGCGACCGCTTGAACTCCGACTCTATGTCTAAATGGGAAACATTGCTCAGTGATATTGATGTGTCCAGGGACGCCGGAGAGACCTGGCACGCTCCGCAACTATGATGTATAATACTTGGTTAAGTAATGTATGAGTATTAAACATGAAACTACCGTAGCCACCTGCTGAAATCATCATCATCATCATTTCAGACGCAAGACGTCCACTGTTGGACATAGCCTCCCCCATAGAGCTTCAGTTGCCTCGGTTGGAAGCGGCTCGCATCCACCGTGAACCCGCGACTTTAATCAGGTCATCCGTCCTCGTTGGTGGACGTCCTACGCCGCGCTTGCCGATCCGCGATCTCCACTCGAGAACCTTTCGGCCCCAACGACCATCTGTTCTCCATGCTATTTATACGGCCTGCCCATTGTCACTTCAACGAGCTAATTAAAGCCTAGATACAGTGCAGAGTAGTAAAGAGCTGAGCAGGAGGCAGGAGGCATCTGTCTCGCTCACACACCTGAGAGGCGCCCGTCGAACTGCGGGTTGGTGGCGACGCGCAGACCCGGATGCGGCAGCAGGAAGCACGCGATCTCGCTGAAGCACGACGTGATGTGCTTGCGCAGCGACTGCAGCTCCGGGTGCTGCTTGTCCGACACCTACACACAATCATTATATTTATAATCATTAGGATCACTGTGTTGTCCGGCCGTCCGTTTCTAACCTGGGTGCCACAGATTAACGAGATTACCAGGAGGATGTTTGTGGTATTTGAGGTCTTCGGAATTTTCTCCGTCTCGCGACAAAAATTGCGCTGGCTAATTCTCCTCTTCTACCTAGTTTGTACTACGCTTATGTTTTCTATCTTGATCTCACAGAGGAGGAGTTCAAAGTTCAACAAGCTTGATCGGAAAATATGGTGTCAATTGTCCCAAGATAACATGACATGTAATAACAATAATTATTACGAATAAATGAGTATGAGTATGATATTAATCTATTTAGGTGGAACGATGCCATTCGTAAGGCCGAGAGCGCAGGGATTGGAGAGCTGAAGACCGAGCCGAGTGGTGTTTTGTGTGTGGGGTACCTTGAGCCTCCTCTGCAGGATGGTGCTGCCGCCCTCAGCGCCGTAGGGCGCCTCGTAAGGGAAGCTCCAGTCACGCACCAGGAACTGCAGCCGCTGGAACGGCGTGCGCCCACTGTCCTCCAGCGCCAGGCGCCCGTACTCTGTGAACAGCTGCACACGTCACAGCGTTAGTGGACGGCTGGCTTTAGTATCAAAGTTATCAAACACATACGGATAGAACACAGTATTATTATTTCTACCATTAGACTAAAGCCATTGCTCGCAGGACCGATGGCCAATGGGATAGGGTCAGAAGGTTCTCGAATGGCGTCCGCGGACCGGGAGACAAGCTGTCGGTAGAGGCCTCCAACAAGATGAAGCGAAGACCTGATCAGGATCGCGGGATCGCGGTGGATGCGAAAGGCACAGGACCGGTCCGAGTGGAGAGCCGCGGGGGAGGCCTATGTCCAGCAGTGGACGTTTTTGTGAAATTTTCTCTGATAAAGATCATGAACAAAATAAGACAAAGGTTTCCGAAAGATATCGCTACAAGTCTCAATCAACAATCTACGAAGCGATGGTCTAGCCTAGCCAATAGAGCTATACGATCGTTTTTCGTTTATGTTTTCGTTTCGTTGTGTTTCGTTTATTCGTTTCGTCTATGATATGATAAAGATTCAAAATTGAACAGTTTAACTTAAGATCACTTAAAAGGGTCTTGCATAAGTAGAATTCCCCCTTTATTTGGTTGTTTATGAGTGTAAGAGACCTGCAGGTGTTGCAGGTCGTCCTCCTGTATGTTCTGCGACAGGTTGTATATCTGCACGGAGGACAGCATGGTGGAGAGCGCGAACACGGTCGCGCAGTCGCGCACCGTCGACTCACTGTCGAACGCGCCCTGCGTGTCCAGCAGGATTATCGCCACCTGCAAATTAATAACGATACTTCAGTTCCGTAGTCGGTTTTTTTTTTTTTTCAACTTTTGCGTGACAAGAAATGTTAAGGCTCTTTTACGCGTCGTCTGCTTGATGACACGTGCTGATGTCATTATTGTCTCGTTTCTTCTTTTTCCGTTGAAGAACGCACCTTAACGCAATGACATAAGTTATAAATTAGCTATTTCGCCAGACTTGGCGGTGAAAAAGTTAAAGGCACACTTAGTGTGACGTCAGTGGCTCGTGGTCTTGGCACAACCAACGTGGCACGATTGGCCGTATGCAACGTGCACTCAGGCCTTATGCTCCGAAATTCGATTTTCGAAGTTCGTTTCGTGCCGTTCCGCTCTCACTAATAGTTATTAATTTGAGAGCGAGAGAGACGGTGTAATACGAACTTCGAAAATCGTATTTCGGAGTAGCCCCCCAGAACGCTCACATACATTTGCTTGTTCGACATGAACGCCGCACGCATCGGCCCGCTGCGCACTCCGTTCTAGCGTCCCAGGGGGTTACACTAAACTGAAAGATGTAGTTAGAGTTTGGCTAGTGGTGCATACCTTTTCGCCGTTGTCGAGCGTGGCCTTGAATATCTCGGACCACATGAGGATGCCGGTGGTTTCGCGCTCGGAGCCGCCGCGCCAGCTGAAGCCATGCAGCGGCTCATCGGCCGCGCCCAGCCAGTCGCCGCCGCCGCCGCCGCCGCTGCCGTACTACACATCACACCGCATTAACGACCAACCAGTCTATCAATAAGGCCCACTTGCATAGTCCAGAGTTAAAAAATTAAATCGCTAACTCGGGGTTAGGTTTGATAGTTCCATACATTTTGACACTACTTAGCCCCGGGTTGGCATCTAACACGGGGTTAAGTCGTTAACCCTGGTCCGCGCAAGTGGCCCTAAGAGAACTTGCTCTCTGCTACGTTACGCGTCTCAGTCATGTTTTTCAAATTGTTACGGCGCTATTTTGAGACTCTCACCCCTTTTTAATCCGACTTCATTTTCACCATGGGATGTATACCTTATACATGTAAATTTACGTTGTGTTCCCACTTTTTCCAAATGGATTTTATAATTTTCAAATTTGCCTCTGAAAAGCGACTAATACATTCAAAAAACAACACAATTCATTCATTGACTAATTCATTCTAATTCATTCATTCAGTTCTCTTATTCTTATTCTTAAAATTAATTTATTTACGATACACTTTCGTGTTTAGGTCACATCGTTACAGTTGAGAGCAAGACAGCGACAAACAGACGACGGAGGGAAAGACAGGTAATTGAACCAATGATCGTTTAAAGGATTTCGATTATTCCTTATAAAGTATGGATACGGACCCATAAAACGAAACTATAGGCAAAATAGCATGCGTCATTTTACATGACATCACTAAATATCGCCGCGCAACTGAGGCGCATTAACTATCGCGTTTCGGTGTAGCTTTTATCATAAAATAGAACCAATTTACAAGGATATTGATAAGCAAAATAACAGCCATCTGCTGTCGAGTACCAAACCAAAAAGTTTACATGCAAAGGCACTTTTTGTCATCATTATCTATAGTCACTATAAGGTGCGGTTAGCCCAAACCAACAAACCAGAACCAGAAAAGAGCATCCGTTGATCTTTTAGGCATCCATTCGTTTAAGAAGAACAATAAAAAAATGCTCTGTCTCTGTTTGCACAAAGATAATTTGATTGAGTGGGGGGTAGACAGAGCATTCGTTCATTTGGTCTAAACCAGGAGTCGGTAAGTAATGGATACTGTGAGAAATTTATAACGGGATCCAAAAAAAAAAACAAGTATATCTTATCTAACTATAATTGATACTTTGTACGCCCCAAGGCGCCACATAGTGATACAAATGGTAATATAAGTAACACCCTGTAATTTACCTATGTTGGACAGATAAATCTTTGAATCTCTTTGGTATAAGCACAATACACTACCAATATTTGGCGCTCTGAGGCACCTTTCGCGATCCGTAAACTGACCGCGGTCCGCCTGTTGACTTGCCGACCGTTGGTCTAAACCCACCTTTATACGAGCTAGCCTAGGCGTACCTAGTACCAACCTTGTGGTGCATATATCTGAGAAAGAAGTCGAGCAGGAAGCTCTTGCCCTTCCTGAAGGCGCCGGCCACGGAGACGACCACCACGGCGCGCTCGCGAATGTCGTCATCGTGAAGCAGCTCCTTCAGCGCCTCCTCGTCCAGCACGAACGTGTGCTCGGGGCCTGTGTTCACGATCTGCACGCCGCGCGGCCCGCTCTGCGCCGCCGGCGGGGGCGGGGGAGTCACCGGCGCCTCTGTTACTGGACATTACAATGACTTAAATTATTAGATTATTACTTAGCCTGCTTCATCTCTCCCAATGGGATCTGTGAAAAGTAATCTACGTGTAATATTTTCTGTACTTTCAGAGGTTTTTTTTTACATATAATAGGCTTACGTTTGACCTCAATCTCGCTTGATGGAAAGCGAAGATGAGGCCTAAGATGGTGCACGTTTGCCTAGAAGGTGTCTGTTCACTTTGGCCTTAAAGATGTCCAGATTATAGCGTAGGTTATTTATACCAGGGTCCCTTGAAATTGTTCTGGAGGAATATTGCAGGTGGTTGGGTTAGTTTTTAGTTTGACTAAATAGCCATGGATTTTTGAGTCATAGTTAACAAATGTTTCCTTTCCATACATCGATGGATGCTCAAAATGAACCGCGGCAAGGGCAGAACTAAATTTTGAATCAAAAATTCAATTGAATAATTTTTGTATAGACCGACCGCTTAAATGCGTGCTCGCCCGCGCGGCACAGGGGCGCGGGGTAGGGCGGCAAAGGGGAGCTCTCTCGGTGCGGGCGGGTAGCGCGCCTGCCGCCCGCACCTCTCTCGGCCCCCGCGGCCGTCCCACCCCACGCCCCTGCGCATTGGTGAAATATGGGCTTGCTGAAATATTCAGAGACAATTCTGAGACCTTGTACATATTTACAAATAATGGTTCCTTGAGACCGTTAGCGAAGTGACCATAAGTAGTATAATGAATTGGGCCGACTATTTTATACATTACATCAAACACATGTTTTGAGACACCAAGCATATTGTCCACTCAAACAGTTTGCAGATGGAAAAAGACAGCGATCTTTGCCGAATTTTGTGGCAGGAGATGATTGTATCTCTCTGAGATCGGAGCTGTCTAGAAGCTAAATATTATCTGAACGCGACCGTATTGCCAATTGCTTAAGGATTCAGATATTTTTAGGCGCCTAAACAGCTCTGTTAAGTATCTAATAGAGACCATTATAATGAATGAAGGTAACGGCCACTGGAATACAGGGGGGGAGGGAGCACAAAATCTCTAGACGTTTTCCTCATCAAATCTACTTCAGACGTGTACGTCAATTTCTGAAGCCTTGTTCATTCAATTTTCTGCGTCGGATCGAGATATTTAGTTATTAGGACCGTAAAAAAGTTGTCTTATAACATTTAGGCATTTCGACAAAGGACTGTACCGTATATTTTAAACACGATTACCGACGTTTTCGTATATTACGCGTATTGTAATTATGAAGTTGAGTCTTTGACACACACATATTATTTAAATAATCGCTGTCGTAAACAGTGTAATTAAAAAAAAACAGCAAGCAATTCTGCACGCGTAGCTGTTATAAAAGAGTGCATTGACTTATTCTTATTGTTCGCTTTGAATTTGCACAAATGTTATAAACTCAATAATAAACAAAGTATGAGAATGTGTCATCTAATTAATTAAAGAATGCTTAATTGTTCAGAGCCATCGGCACAGGTGGCCCAGCTATTATTTAAAGCAGCCAAATAGTTGCCGGCAAACATCTTGAGCATGACCTTGAATGCGCAGAAGTGAATTTAGCGTCTCTTTGGTACAAAAGTACATGCGCGAATTTACCCCTTCCACGTCGTTCTTGCTCAAGATGTTTGCCGGCAACTATACTCAGGGGCAGATTTAATAGGGTCTCTATCTAGGTACGACTCAACCTTTTTTTTATAGGATACACATTAATTTAGCCGTTTAAGAAAAGAACCCAAAGCGAGCATAAACCTGAACAATCTATACCACGTTCCTTACGTTTTGAATTAACTACCGTTTCAATTGTCTCGTCACGTTTTCATCAGATTTGCATGGCATTGTTGACAGTCCGCGGCGGTATCGCGTGTCAGACGAGTTCACATGTACATTATTCTAATCTGTTTCAATTTCCAAACAAACGGTGTGTTACGGCTTACGGCATGGGGAGCCTCCATTATGTGTTTAGAGAGAAAGCGAACGTTTAATTTGTGCTTGCGTGGGGCCCGGACGGCGCTACAAAGGTAAATATTAAAATAACCAGAACGAGGACTCCGAAGACAGAGTTAAATTTTGACAGGCATTGTAAGAGTAGGTATAGTCAATAGTCGATTAGGTAATTCCTTTATCATCCTAAGCCTAAGGCTCGATGCCATTTCTTTATGTATGTATGTATGTAAACTCTTTATTGTGCAAAATAAACAAGACAAATACAATTGACAAACAATGAGATACATGCACAAAGGCGGACTTATCCCTTTAAGGGATCTCTTCCAGTCAACCTTTGAGTGGATGAAAGGAGTATTACATTAGGGAGGAAAGGAGTATTACATTATTGTTATGATAACGAATAAACTTTGCTTTCTTTTTTTGTAAGGTTAAAGGTATATTTTCATTAAAAAGTCACTGTGACAATAAGCCTTATTTTTTACTGCTATAGGAATTAAAAAAACCTCACGCATTACCTAGTAACAAAAAATCAATTTTATGCCAAAAATGCCTTACATCATTGTCAGCTACTGGGCTGAATTTAACTAAACGTGGCAGAATCACCGCAAGGAAACTGGCTTTGGAATTTAAAAACAACCTACGGTGCCAACTGAAATTTAACGTTAGCTATTCCACGAAATAGTGAGGTCATGTCATGCAAAATGGCTGCGCTTGCGTTCAACATTTTTTATTCATGCGGCCTGAATCCGTACAGTAGGAACTCGGTCGTCCTGATCCAAAAGGACGCATGTCCCAAAACATACCTATATTTCGTTTTTTTCCATTTTTGAACAGACGACATCAATTATTGGTACGGCGCGGCGTCGAAGGGGCGACTTAAATTTTAATTCAAAATCACGATGAAAAACTTCACAAGAGTGTTCAGTCAAACTAAATGAGCCCCGCTCTGAAATGTTCCGGAAAAAAAAGACATAGGTATCATCACCATCATGATCATCATGTCAAATATCATCGGCCCTAATGTTTATGGCATAAAGGTGTATAGATGTTTTTGAGTCTTGGTAACATACATATATTATGCCCTTGGGCTTGACCGTACATGATCTTAAGAGTGAACTTCACAAAGAGCGGTGCAGTGCACTCCATGATGGGGGTTTTTGGGGTGAGGTGCGCATGAGTCACATGCTTGCATCAGCCGGCATGTGCACGACCTCAAACCAGGACCAGTTATGATTCATTTCATTTCAGTGACGAAGCCAAATTCCCTGCCTTCAAACACTTCAAAGGGCTTTTTTTCTTGTTGCATTGCATCATTTACAAAAGTTAAAGCTGAAACGGCGCACCTTTTGTGTGGTGCTTTAGCGTGGGTTTGAGAATTTTGTGATACGCTGCGTGTCGCGCATCGCGCAGTCATGTATAGCATGCTAACCAGCTAGCTTATTACGTAACTCGCTCGCAATCGCCATCGTGTTCATTTTGACAGTTCTTGTATGAATATGACAGCTAGCTGATTCCGATGCCAATTGTCAGCCCATACATGAAATGTCAAAATGAACACGATTACGATTACGAGCGAGTTACGTAATAAGCTAGCAGAATCCACGTAATATCAGCGTCGAGCCACTTTTAGTGACCCGACAAGTGCTGAGTGGACTCCTTTTTGGCATTTGCACTTCATTTCTACTTCTATTTTGCATTATTTTTAACATGAAAATACTGTATAAGGTGTGTTTCTGCGAAATAAAGATCTCTTTTATTCTTACTTTTGAATTTCTGGTTCGGAAACGGTCGGGGTAGTTTCGATATTTTCAGTAAACCTTTTTCAGGGCAAGCGCGTCAATAGTTCAGTATTGTATGTATGTTTAACTTTTTATTGTACATAACACACATACTATTCGTAGTACTAATTGTAGTAAACCTTGCATCCTTGCGTTTTAATTGCTTAAAAAGGAATAAAGCTTTCATTTATTTCAACGCGTAAAACGGTATTTGACTTTATACCTATTATGTATATTCCGAATAACACTCAGCGGTCAAACGCCTCTCCTAACGATGTCTCCTAGAAATTTATGTGTGAAATGTTGAAAGTTTTTAACAATATACCATTGAAACGCTGAATGAAGCAGGATAAAATCAAAGACAAGCCTTTTCAGTGTGAATCTTACAGACAATGCATGCAAATACAACTTCGTTTGCATTGTTAAATCTGTTTATGTAAAAAGCCAAAAGATCTAGCTGCTACTGTTACAAATTTTCTAAACTTACCAAGAAAACATTCACTTTATCCCACCTTTATGCTATTCGAATATCATAAAAGCTTTTCAGCTACATAATATGTAGGACTATTTGCCATTTGTCTTTTTGTAGCCTAAATAATCTAAAGAACATAATATGACTCACTGGACGAGAAATAAGTGCTATGTCGAAAATGTTTTATCAGCGAAGTTTTCCGGAAAATAATCGATTAGATAAAACGTCTTTAAATGTAAGATCGATCTCATCGTCAAGATAACTCACGGACACATTTTCGAATGAACAATGACTTTTAGAAAAAAAACGTACTTTTGGAATTAGATTAGTGTTCAATTTGGACTCTACAATCTACATATCATGCTCTTTACCCCCAGATATGTGAACTGAAAAATTACGTCGTACTCTAAATTTTTACGTTCAATGTCTGAACAAATTCCGATAAGCGAAATATTAGTAACAGTAGCAATTAAAGTTATTACTTAGCTAAATATCTGTCGTGAAAAGGCATCAAACCCTCAGTTTACTGATTAGACTCTGCGGGTTACGAATTGCATAATCGGTACCTATTAAAAAAACAAACCAATTTTGAATATTTTATTGAATTATGCGTTACTTTGCGGAGGTCCATTTCAATCTTTGATAAACAATATTTCAATGAACAAAATCCAGTTACTTACCTACTTGCTACTTTGCTATCGCTACTTTTGCATAATCATGTTTTTTTTTCTTCTCGTGCAGTTTTATGGCCATTTTGTACAGTCGCCATCAGATATATCGTAGCGGGCGAGGTCCTCAAATATTTCGGAGCAGCATTAAATTTTAATTAATTCGTTACACAGATATGATTAATAACATCGGAACACGCAATCCGTCATAAATATAAGAACAGCGACTTGTCAATAAATTCGGGACGTTCAATGAGCTAAAAATATCAGGAAGCACATATCGTCAAAGGTATCGACACAGTCAGGCTGATCACAAATATCGGAACATATGTGGAAAATAAACCTTACGTATATAATAATAGATTCGAATTCCAAACAAAATACAAATAAGGCTCAAACGTCATGCCAAAACGAAAGATATGTCACCTATATATAGTGTACGCGTCTGCATGCATAATTCACTGTGTTAGTAACATAAAACCTTTTTTGTTATATAAAGTGTAAATTGTTACTGGCCACTAAATTGCCATTATACTTTTTTTACGAATAATTTTTTTCTTCTTCTGCTGTTATAAGTCAAAGCATGTAGTTCTATTTTATAAAACTAATTTTATTATAAACACACTGTAATTTAAACTGTTTGTCACAAAGTTAAGGTATATTTTCCAAAAATGTTCCGATCTTTATGGTCAGCCTGTCTGCATCGATACCTTTGACGATCTGTGACGTCCCGATTTTATTGAAAAGTCGCTGTTACTTTATTTATGACTAATTGCGTGTTCTGATTTTATTAACCATATCTGTGTAACGAATTTATTGAAATTTAAGGTTGTTCCGAATTATTTGAGGACCTCGCCCGCTACGATATATCTGATGGCGACTGTATATTGTATAAATGGCATTGACACTGCAAGCGCATCTTAGTGAGTATGATTATCGTGCCTGGGTTACGCTTACACCACTTGCAAGATAGGAAGTGAAATCTTACACAAAAAGACGTATACAACAAAGTCTTATCAGAAATCCGGTTGAGTTAATCAATTAGACGTGAAAGGTAATTTCGACTGGAGTAATCGTTTAGTCAGTTCACAGAACTGGCACGGAACAGTTTACTGAAAACACTGCGTTCGCCTAAACGTGTACCTATTGGCTTTGAACCACAACTATAAATAAAAATAAAATAAATAAATATCTTGGGACAATTGACACCAATTGACCTAGTCCCAAACTAAGCAAAGCTTGTGATATGGGCACTAATACTACACTACTATATACTGGGCAACTATGTAGGTAAATGTTTAAACACTAAATACTACTAACATAACACGAGACGTTTGTTTTGCACTTTTCTAAGTGCAATTATGACAGTCGGAAAACCCTGTCGTGACTTTTTATTTGGCATGAGCACACAAATTAAACAACAATAGCAATCATTTTTATGAAGTTAATGAACTGAATGCATCAGGAAATCCGCGCGAAGGTCAGAGTCGAGATAATCACAATAAAATCCGAACAATGCTTGTTTAGACTTTAGCGTTATCGCCTCACTACTATTGTGAAGACGACTTAGATTCCTGCTTTTAAAGTGGAAAATTAAGTGAACATACACTTTACGAGAGCACCAAAATCTAGACTTAATCTTCTCTCTAAGCTGGGTTAGTTATTAACTACGGTTCCTTTTATCTTCGGAGGCTAGGCGCCATATTCAATTGCGGCCTCTAATGCTACCCGTTAAACGTAAAAGCCTCGGAGTAAAAGCCTATCTTACTGTTTAATATTCTCGCAAAGCTAATGCTGCATCCATCTGTTGATATCAGAATGAGTCCTTTTTTTTAACTTCATAAACTGCGCAATATTTCCATTTTTAACCTCGTATAGGTAGGTTGTTATCAAACAACTAAACGCAATGCCTCACTTAGCCTCCGCCCACAAATCAAAAGTACACCAATTAGCCGAGTACACCGATCGCTCCTATACACTCACATGGTTACAAGGCAGCTAAGTTCAACACAAGATTCCGAAGTATGTAGGTAGTGGGTACACAATACATTAACGAAAATTGAAAGCGTGTACATTGTAATGGAGACTGGAGCAAGAGTCAAGGCGAGCGAGATTAACAATGGTGAACATTCACTGTCGATTCAGTCTTTTGTTTATCGAGTTACGAATAAATCTTTATCGTTCATAATCCCAATGCAAATTTTTTAAATTGAGTGCAGATATATTATTAGCGACGGCTCTTTAGTAGATGATAGTAATTAACTGTACACATGCATGAACTGACAAATACGCACGCAAGAAATTTTGAAATTTGATAGTAAAATAGCGAAAAATAGGTTACGTTCTTAGATTACATTATAAAAGCAACAGATTTGGTCCAACTACTAATAGGTGCATAATGCTCATACAGATTAATTTCCTTAAGAAAAGGAGACAGAAGACTGGAGATTGTGCTCCCCTGAAAGGTGACCAAGTCAATTAGGCAACGGGTGCCTAATTTAAAAGATTCGTGCACTAAATACAGTCACCTATCTTCCGCTATTTTAGATAATCAAAGGGTAAACGTGTCGAATAGTTTCACGATGTACCTATTTTATGCAATGAACATGATCACATCATTTCTATGCGCGATTCGTATTCATACTGGTGTGGAGTGAACATTAATTAGATTACATGTGAAGTAAAACATCCATGCGTCTATAATCTGTTACGTAGAGCCTGGTAGAGCTTCGCGTGCGTTGGATATCGCTAAGCATAATTTCTTACTGCAGAATACAATAGTGTAATGGCTGGAACAAGTAGTTCCAAGCTTGAATTGTGCATATTTCTTTCTAATCCTTATCTCGCAGGAGAGTTAACTAAGCGACGAAAAGCTAGAAAATAACTTTCCGAAGGCACAAGGGCACTTTTTGCCGTTTTCTAACTCGTTGCAGTGTATCAATTCTACGACATTAAACATAGAAGGAAACATAAACACATAAAAGCTCTGCCACTTATTGCAGCCGCGTAAAACTCAACGCCGAGTCGTCTATCCAATCATACAGCTATAAGAACAAGACAAGACAACAATGAAGGAAAAATATGATTTGTTCAAGTGGTTTATGATGAATATAGACTGGTGGTATCTACGTTAATACACCGTACGACAGGAATAGCACACACGCACTTACTTTTCACGGTTTTATAGTTTAGCCGCAAGCTCAGTTTGCCAACCACCTCGTGGTTGCCGCCTGCAAATACGTCCAAACTTTTAATTTGATGACAATATCTTGAAATGAAAAGAAGTTTATTACTGAGTAGGAAGCATTTGATGCCACGAAAAACTACCAAACTGTGCAGTGTGCATATAGTATAGTTATCCATAAGATTTAACTTCAACTTCGGCATAAGGAATGCGACTGTCTCTAAGTTACGAGTACGTACTTGACTTGTTATTTGAGCGTTTAAAAGATAACTAAAACGAAAAGCCGTTAAGTACTTAGTAAACAAGTCTTTCTAAACCGCAGTACCTATTCTAGACGAAGTAGGATGGAACACGGAGCAACGAATATGGACAAGCCGACAAGGCTAGTTTTTGCACTCATGCACCTTAGAGATCTACACTATCTTGCCTGTTTAGGATATACCTAACTATCCCTTTTAAATAAGGGAGTATAGATCGTGACTCCGTGAGTATAGGGTTTATTCGTATAATTGCGGGCCATAACAAGATAACAACGCAATTTTGTACTATTACATCACTTCATGTTTCTTCCTTGTGTAGTTACACCTTGTCTATGTTGTTAGCGTTACAAACTACAATAAGGTACATATGGAACCTCGTGCGAAAGAGTGGCTGTATAGTTTACTGGCAAATCTGTAAACATTGGCTACGAATTAAGCTATAGATTGCTTCTCGTTGTTCTATATTCAAACTACTAGAATGTTTAACGACAATTGAAACGGTAATTTGGCGATAAACAGTTTAAACCGGTCTCAAGATCAGCACCGTCGGCGGAAATTCATAGTTCAATTAATTAAATACCTAGTCCATTAGTCACACGTGTAGTGCACTCTGCGCACTGGTACCAGTAGACCGGCGTGCCAGTTACAGGGCGAGTAACTGGCCAGCTCCCAAAAATGAGGGATTCATGTCAATAACCTGGCAGTTGGACGTCTGCCAAAGCTCGAGTGATAACTGAAATTATTTCGCGTTCCTGATTACAATTATGATAAAACAATCGAACGGTCTTCAGGTAGTTATGAGAACAGCATTCATTTAAAGATCCAATGATCGGCAAATAGCTAGCCATACGCGTACGGATTTGTCCGTCGGATCTGCCTTACAGATGTGACAAATCCGTACGCGGAGCGATACCTTTGGAGCAGTTCGAGACCGGTTTTAGTTAAGTTATTTTTGGCACACATAAATATTAAGAATAAACTACCGTTGGATTAGATTGGCTTTGATATAACAGCTGTGGGCGGGTATCTAACATAAAAAACTTTTATTTATTTCGTTCAATAGTGTCACTAACTCCAACAAGCTCATAGCGTGTAAAAATAATTGCAAAATCTATGTATCTCGCCCTGATACAACTACACATACTATAATAGCTTTTTCTTTTTACTCCAAATAGATTTTTAGGTCGTGAATACTGTAACTATTAAATAAATATAACAAGTATTCAGTTAATTTCTTAAATCTGCACTATTTATGATGTTCTAAGCAGGTAAAATGCTCTCTCTCCCCTCTAAGATAATCTTGATCTTCATTCTCGTTTCACATTTGTGTGACGATTAGTTTTGCTTTGCGTTTACGGGAACGTAACGAACTGCCACGTGTGTGCGTAACTTGTTCAAGTGTGCTGTACAGCCAAGTATAACTACGTCGCTAGCCACGAATAATCGCAGAAAATGTAATAAAAAAGAAAGGATAATCAAACGATCTTCTGTCACACGCTTGCTTTGTATTGTTATCTAAGCAGCAAGTGTATAAAGCACAGTATTTGCCAGGAACATATATATTTTAGCCATAATTATATACACGTGTTGGATGTTAATTGATCCCCGATTGAAAACGAATTGAGCGATGTGAATGCCGTCGCGTGAGCCAACGCGAGCTTAGCTTTACATGTCCGCGGTTACACACTCATAGCATGGCTCCCGTACACGGCCACCTTAACGATCTAATTGAAGCACATTACGAGGCATTTCACACTAAGGGTACCTACGACAAATAAGGCGATAATGCTAGAGTAAGTAGAGATAGCATGAGAGTCTTGTTTCATGTTTCGGTTAAGTATGGTATTTGAATTTAAGGGGTAGGCAGAATCGTTGCGATGAGTATATAACATCCGGCTGCTGCGTCGCCAGTTTCTTTCTTTGAACATGGCTCGACAAACTCCCGCGTGTATCGATACTGCAGTGTCTAACGTAGATCTAGAGCACTGTAGAAAATCATGCTCGTCCATATGTCGTGGACTATAAGGTGCAAGTTAATAAGATACCCATCGACCTGACTAGCCGGTTGATCATGTTTAAAGACACAAAACTGCTTCATACTGGTCCAAACTGCTTCATAAAGGCAGATTCGATTTTCCTTCACCCGACATATTTCAAAAAGTTATAATTTATCATTGAAACTGATCAATTTTTTAAAAAAGAAATAGCGCCATCGATACTGTCGATGATTCCGCCAATGTCGAGGTTGAAGAAGACAGTGTCGTTATTTATTTAACCGTTGTTCGGTGGCTTTGATGTACGGTAGCGGAACTCAGTTGAGAATCTAAAACAGACAACACATACATTGATTTTGTTAGACTACCTACAAGAATAATTTGTTAATTTTAATAACATTGAAACTGAGTATCAAGTAAATCAGCTTCGACTGACAGTAACAGACAGCCCACCATATCCGACACTTGAAAGTTTCCAGCTGACCTGCCGTAACATAACGCGACGCAAGATGAATCGATTCGCCACTCCGGCGCCGACCGCAAATTCCGACGCAGGTACTGTCAGGCACGACAGGTACAGTACAGTGTGCACCACAGGTTTATACCAGATTTTCGAACATCGTTTAGTGCCATTCCGCTCATACTAATAGTCATTAATTTGAGAGAGAGAGAGAAAGAGAGAGACACTATTACGAACTTCGAAAATCTTTACGTTGCAAATGGAACCTGCAGTCCAAATTTCAGCATTCCAAAAGCCGTGGTAGCCTAGTGGTTTGACCTGTGGCCTCTCAAGCAGAGGGTCGTGGCGTGGGTTCGAATCCCGGGCTCGCACGTCTGAGTTTTTCGGAATTTATGTGCGATATCTCATTTCTAATTTACCATGAGCTTTTCGGTGAAGGAAAACATCGTGAGGAAACCTGCACACAACTGCGAAGCAATTCAATGGTGTGTGTGAAGTTCCCAATCCGTACTGGGCCCGCGTGGGAACTATAGCCCAAGCACTCTCATTCTGAGAGGAGGCCTGTGCCTGAGAGACAGAGAGAGATGTATCTGTCCAAAAACCTGTGTTCAGTATGACTTTAGTTTAAAAATAAAAGAAGAAATGTGTCCAGCCTGGTAAAAAAAAAGAATGTTAAACTTCGGATGTCTACTCGAGTTGAGCTGCTTCGCTGTTTGATTGAAGGGTACTAAAGTCGCCCGGGACAAGCCCTCACTTGTTGGCAGGTCAAGTTATAAATCAGCGATCATTTTCCTTAATGTTCAAGTCTTACCTTCGAACAAAATCGATCGAGCGATTCGCGGAAGAAGGCAAAATTTTTGACACATACCTATTTTGTCTCTCTGTTGTGAACTGATGCCAAAAGTTATCCTTATCACAAATATGTATAATGCAACTCCTGAATTTCGCTCAACAAAACAAAATCGTATTTTTCCTACTTTGTTCTTTGTTATACTTGACAAAGAGCATCACACGTAGGTACCTGTAGGTACAAATTGTGACTGTATAAATCAATTACCCAATATATACCTATTTTTTTTTTTCGATATAGGTATCGGGAACAAGGCAAATGGCCAAATACAAAGAAATGAGTTTGAGGTTTAAAAAATACGTAGCTTATTTGGTGCAACAACGATATACCTACCTACATTAATAACAAGGGTGCAAATGATTTCTGCGGGTTTGATCCGAAAGAGTGCCAATATGGTGCCAATGTATTTAGGGTGCGACCACACCCCCATGTATACACAGTGACGTGTCGTATGCGTCACGTTTTCTCACCGTTTCTTCATACATTTTGTTGCAATTCCGTAACGTCACCGTTTTTTAAACGGCGGTGTGGTCGCACCCTTATACCTTTAGCAACCGACGCTCGCTGTCCATCCGTCTGTCATAATCATAAAGCTTATTTTTTTTTTATATTTAAGTTGATACATACTTTTTACATGCATATCATATCACAGAGTAGGTAGGTAAGTATATGTTGCTATGGGCGGCAGCATACCTAACATTCGAGAAACGTGTTTTTTTGGCGTTTCGTTTGAGAGTCAATAGGTAAGTCTATGGCTGGTTTTTACAGTTATTAACTTATTCTGCTTTATAAGGGTCGTGACGCAAGACAACTAAGTTTTTAGAAACGATGACGGCATTCTTGCGTGTGTTAGTCTGTTAGTGCTAGACATTGCCGATCAAGTCGAAAAAATGGTTCTTGGGTGTCTGCCAAACACATCTCTACGTCAATACGCAATTAGTTATTCCACTTTATGTAACGTGTGATTCACGGGAAAGGAAATACATAAAATTGTTACCAGATTGAGAAAAACTTCAAAATGAGTTATAGAACGCCCTTTTAAAATGTGTATTGGCTTTTATTAGCCGTATTTTTGTATCTACTGATTTTTTTTTGTAGTATATGTATAATAGAGGAACAATTGTCATCATAATTTGATTCATGGAACAGCAAAAATAGACTGTATGATCAAATTTAAAACTCGATAAACCGGCACATTATATGCACATGCATTATCATGGTATTAACTTCGTGCGAGTGCCTCGAAGGCCGCGTTTAATCTCCGAGGCACGATATGCGGAAGAAAACAGCTTCATGGGGGGCTACTTCGAAATAAGAAGTTTGTATCATACCACACGGCGGCCACGGCGTACAAAATCCGCGTTCTGAAATGAACACAGGCACGACGTCGTCTGTACACGCGTCAATGTGTGCGTAAGATACACAGGGATGTCTATCGCAAAAACCTAGTACTATAAGTACTACCAATGACATAAATATACTAAAGATATGTCTTAGATGTGTGCAAATAAATGTACTTAATCGTTATCTATTTATTTAAACTTACTTAAAATGTGTCTGTCTGTGTATTTAAGCATTATTATTTTCAATTACAATAGATGTACGACAACAAACTTAAGCGAATGATTCTGTAGTTATTTCATGTATTAATCGCGATAATTTCAGAAAGCATTAATTTTCTAATGTTTTATAAAATGAAGTAGGTAGGATAGGTTCCCGAACTTGTGACGTGCGGCCGACATACATCGCGTCGCGAGCCCTACTAGTTGCCGGCAGCTTTCCGGCAGACTGCGCTTGAGGGGTGGGGTAACTCGAATAGGTGCGGGGCGGAGCGTGGCCATTCTGTACGTAGTACTATTATATATTCTGTGATCATACTAGATCGAGATGCTGGGAAGATGAGATGCATCAAGAACTGCTAGTACACACGTCTTTCATCGCTTGTCGCGCAGCAAGTCACTTTCTTACTGGATCAGTTAACAAATGACGCAACAAACTAGACATTCATGCGTGTGCAAGCCCTTCAAACCCTTAATGAAAACTGTAAAAGTCAAAGATACTTAAGGTAGGAAATTAGAAATTCTATAAATAACATAAGTAAATGCCAATATTTGTGAGTGTGTTGGTGACATATTTGTCGCGACAGACGCGAAGATCTAATACCACTAAGTTATATTTCCTGGCGGCAACACTGAACTGCGCCCTCTAGGTGTAAATATGGTAAGTTAATCCTAGTTTGACGTATGACGAGTTAGTCGCAATATGGCGCGAAGCGCGCAAGTAATCTTAAAAGTGAAATATAAAGTGAGGAAGCATACAGCTGTCCGGGTTCATCTAAAGCTAAGTATTTTATTTACTTGGTGAAAGCTCACAGTGATGGTATTGTTTCTCTATCCAATTATTATCCCTTTAAAAGAGTAGGCTTGCCATGTGACTTGCCATGGAAGCCGTAAGTAACTATTAACTATATTATTGTAACAGTTTAGCTTGCTACGAATCATATCGTGGAAGCTGACCGAGAACATCTTAGGCGGGACGGATAACGTTCATACAGGAGTGAGGCGTCTACGGGATGCCAAGAGATCCGACAGGGGAACGTGGGTTCTCCGACTTATTAGAGGGCGGCGACTGCTGTTGCCGTGACTTAGCGAGTACGGTAACTGCAGCCGTCAGGCGCCTCGACTTTATTAGAGGGCGGCGACTGTTGCTACCGTGACCAGTTGGGTGCGGTAGCTGCAGCCGTCAGGCGCCTCGACTTATTAGAGGGCGGCGGCTGGTGCAGTGGCTTCAGCCGTCAGGCGCCTCGACTTGATGTGCCGACATGCGGCAGGATACCTCGAGCTGGATGCTGGCGTCCAGGCTCTCTGACAATCCCCTTAGGGGGATCACCCTGAGCTCATGTACAGGGCTTAAGGTTCATTACACCGACCCAGTAAGATGGTTCTCTTTTGGTTGACTATAGAGTAATTATATATAACTATGTGTAGGGATTAATTGTTTAGAGTATACCATATTCATAGAGCAATATTACCCACAGATCTCGGTGTGAATCATACAGCCGCCAATAAACTAAGCGAAGCAGATGTTAGCTCCTATGGCCCTTCAGTAGAGGGATAGGGAGAGTGAGGATGAAGAATCCTACATAAGACAGTGAAGGTATGTATGTGATGCATTCTGTTTCCTTCCACCAAGGTATACACCCCATTATTACAAATATATATATGTCGCTACCTTTCCCCCATGTTACGGTTATATTATTATGTATATGACGCGTGGGCGGCTTGGGGGAGAGGTGGCGACAATATTACCTATCTTGCATGTATTTACTTTTTCTCAAAAAACAGTTTCGATTTGGATCAAATTTGTCTTGTGTAAATACAGCAAATGCGAAATAATGATTATTGCACTATTCACAAACAGTAGCCAAATTTTTTTATTATAATACATTCCAGATTTGATATGCAAAACATCACAATATGTGTTCTAATTTGGAGCCTGATAAGAAGGATTAAGAATTAACTCAATTGGAGATACCACTAAAAGGTAGTTTTGATAAAAAAATCTAGTGCTTCCATTGATAAGATAATAATCTTAAGCAATCACTATTTCAAATTGAACTAAAAATAACATGAAACAAAGTTGAAAACAAGTTTTTGTTATTATTTTTTTAAACAAGCAAGTTTTCTGACTGTACTTGCATTGTCATCTATCCTACACATGTACACCAAATTTCTAGTCAATTAGACAACTAGGTAGTTCACCAATTTGACTTGTAAGAGCTTTGGTCCACACAAATGTGTATTAAATAAAAACTTGTAATCATACCAATGACAAATTCTAATATTGCCACTTCAATTCACATCTTATTTATCAATCCAATTAACATGCAAGATATGGAAATGAGCACATTCACTACTCTGTTGTATGTTTGGTTACTAATTAATTGCTTAATTTAATAACACTTAATCAATATCATTCAGACATTCATTTAAAAATAACTTCACACTTTCAATTTACATTATTTGTCAATTATCATGAGGAATATTGCCTAATGCTGTAAATGTTATAATTAATAGGCAAGTAAAAAGAGTAAACATGTCTGTTTTTTGATATTTTCATATTAGATTGAGCATAAATATACAATAATGTTATCTAAGTTGTGAATACTACAACAAATGCAATGTATCTACTTATTTCATGGAATTCACCATGTTATCCTCAGAAGCAGGTATTATTATGATTATACCAATTAAGATGATAAGTTTCTACAGCAGTGATAAATATTGTTTGTAAACAACTCCTACATGTGTAAATTTTTATGGTTTATGGAGACACAAAAATTTAAGATTTACAAAATCAAAAAAAAAAAAAAAACAAATCAGCTCAAAGAGCTGCTAGTGTATTATTTTAAACAATAATAATAATAATAATAAAATGATTAGGGTATTATGAAATGAATAAAGAATTTTACTTCTTGATTTTTATGTTTTACTTACCCGTACCCTGTTGTTTCGAAATTTAAACAATTAGGGTTTTAAAGTTTGAGTGCATTCGAAAAGACATTTATTAAGAGCATGAGCCTCATCAATACTTGGAACTGTTAAATGCTCTTGCTAGGCAAGTAGCAATTCATTTTAAATTGCCATGTCACAGAAATGTTGCGTAACAACACAACACATTGAGAAAATTGTAACATGAATTCCATAAAGAAACAATGTGTTATACTTAAGTTATTTAAATTAAACTAAAACACTCACTGCATGTGGGTCATTTGAGTGTAAATCAGATACCCACACTGCAGCGTGTTCAGTATTTAGGAAGTGGGTTAAGATCACTGTGTGCTCTACTAATCATATTGTAATTAATTTGATTAATTAACAATAGTTACAAGCCTAATGCCGATTTAGGACAGTATAAGTAGTTGGGTAACGGATTTGTTGATTGGACAAACCTATTGTGTGACATTTTGTATATTATTGCAAAAATCTTTAGAGTTAAGATTTAACAATTAATGTGGAAATTTAACCTGGCATACAGCATGTGTGAGCAAATATTAATATTTAAAATTTTAAAAACAATTGAATGACTTTCCAATAAGAATAGCACAAAGGTTGAAAATAGTTCACAAAGTGCTAAATTTAAAGCAAGTAAAGCAAGCAGCATACATATGTTAATTTGGCTCTGTTTGTATAGAAAGTAGAATACAGTATATTAGGCACATTAGTAATAGTGATTATTAGTTGTGTAACACCCTGCTTTCTAATAGATGAGCACAGGTTCATGTTTTGATTTTTTTGCTTTGTTTTTGTGAATAGTGTCTAGTATTTTTTTCAGCATGTAATTAATTGTTACTCAAATTATTGTTTAAATTCGCTTCATTAACATATTTTGAGTGAATGTGCAAAACCAAACAAGGCTTTGACCTTTGGATGCAGTTTATATGCGAATAGTATAATTCAAAAATATGACGTTAAATTTTTATTGACCTTTTCAATGGTACAAAGTATGGCATGCTGCAGAAAAGTCAATTAGATTCAGCAACATATCATTTGTTTTAGTTAAGACGTACTTAACCTCGCTCGCAATTGTTCAAATATACAACCAAAACAAAGGCAAAAGCGGTACCTGCAAGGAGGGGTTTCTCGGCGCCCCCGGTCATCCTTGCGCCGCTGCCCCTGGAGACCAGCGCTGCGCTTCTGGCGGGCTAACACCGGGTTCCAACCAGCAGGTATAAAAAGATCCCAGTCTCAATGTCACAGAAGAAACGCGAGGCCTGACTTGCGAGACAGCACTCGACCGCCTCGCAGCAGCCGTCCACGCAAAGCACTAACGCACTCGCTACACACAATAATAACGTAACTTTTAATTACCTTCTCCCTCATGGAAATTAGTTTCCCGATGTTTATGTCCCTCGGTATCAGCCATGTTCAATTTATTTATTTCGAGAACTGACGTGAATGAACATAGCGACATGCAATTTTTCCAACACGAGAACACGACGCAAGTTGACAACTTTGAATAGAAAAAAAGACGTGTCATTGTCAAAATTAGTGTGAAAACCGGTAAGGACCGAAATTTCTGCCGACAAATGCCTTGTGCCTTATGCATAAAATAAAAAAAATATAATAATCCTGGTTATTTTTTGAATATAACGATATTATAAAATATTTTACTGAAATGTTTTAATTGCTTACTGATTCGTGAGTAAAAAAATAATAATTGAAAACCGGTACAAAATAAAATGTCTATACTATGGTATTTCATAGAAGTTTTTCAATACGAAGAGTTCAGTTTCAGTAGCGTGCTCGTCAGTAGTTTGTACAAATTACTTGCTTTTTTCAAGCATTTAAAATCTTTATCGCTTCGTTATTGTAATGAATTATTTAAACAATAATTCTACAAGACAAACTATATTCTTATTTAATTTTTTACTTACGTTAGCGTAGTTTTTGTCTGAGGTTTCTATTTTGTTTTAATATTTTTTTGTTATTTTTAAGACTTGGTTTCGTTTTTATGTAGGAAAACACCCCATGTCTTGTGCTTGTGCATGTGTGTGTGCGGTGCGAGTGAATCAGTCAGTCGGGTGAATCGGATTGGTGTCAAATTTCCAAATTTTAAACAACTAAAAGAAGTATTAAATTAAGACTAAAACAAGGAATCATTCAGAAAATGCAGGTAAACTACGAAGTTTTCTTTTCATACTCGCACTTAAACTTTGTTTGTTTCGTCGTATGAGAGTAAAAAAGTGCTCATTTTTAGAACCCAAACGAGGATACAGAATGGAACGATGTCCTGCGCGCCAAGGGAATCATTCCGCAAAAGGAGAAGGAAATCACCGAAGATGATATAGTGAACATGATCGAACAGACGATACAACAGAAACAAGATGAAAGTGAGTGTAAATAAATATTTTAGGTTACCTGCATCTGTTGCTTTATTTACATAAATTATAACTGTATATTGGTTTTTTATACCATATTCTTTATCAGAGCATTTTACTTTGCCATCAACAGCGTAGTAGAAACCGATATTCACAATCTATGTTTTTTAGAGGACAAACAGTTGTCGGAACTAGACCTAGATGGCCTGGATGAGTTAGAAGATTCGGAGGACGAAGCTGTTCTAGAGGAATACAGACGGAAACGTATCGCAGAACTGAAGCGGCTGGCAGAGAAGCCCAAATTTGGTGATGTCCGGGAAGTCTCTGGGCAAGATTATGTGCAAGAAGTGAATAAGGCTGGAGAAGGCATTTGGGTTGTCATACATTTGTACAAACAAGGGTAAGCGAAATAAACAGTAATTTATTTTTTCAAAAATAACTAATGCTTTAGAGTTGCCAGTATGTTTTGCCAGTTGGTAAAGAGACAGATCACTTCATTGAATTGTGTAACATCTTATTTCCATTCCAGTATCCAGCAGTGTGCTCTCTTAAACCAGCACCTCAGAGTCCTCGCTGCCAAGTATCCATACACAAAGTTCCTGAAGGCGATAGCTCAGACATGCATCCCCAACTTCCCGGAGAGAAATCTGCCAAGTGTGTTTGTGTATCACGAGGGAGACATGAAGAAGCAATTTGTGGGGCCACATGAGTTGAGAGGCACCGGACTGACTTGTGACGGTAAGGATTTGCAGACCATGCCAATTATCACAAAAGAGTGTGAAACACTTCCTTTCTGTTGTTATGCTTTTGCCACAAGGAGTACTTGGCTGTATAAGAAAAAACACGATTCAAAGAGCAAAGGTTAGCTTCCCGCTGTTATAACTGTCTTCAGCGCATTTTACGTTCGATTCAAAGAGCTGTAGTTTCTCTTTATAGAAAGCCAGTTTAATTTAACCTTTTTGATGCCAACAACACATGTATCAGCACCGCAGCGCAGGTTCAATGCCAATGACCTATATACAGGTTGGCCCAAAGACTTACATCTAAAAGAAAATTTAGATGCATCACATCTGGGGTTATCCGAATATACCCCATGCATACAATTTTTTGTAGTTTTCGAGTAATTAATTTTTAAAGATTTTAAGGCTATGTATCAAAGTTGATGGCAGAACATTTGACAATCTTTTATGAATAATGTGTTTAAATTAATTTGTGTTGTTTTACTTTATCAGTCCAATTTTTGGGATCAGTCTGTTATTTTTTTTGATGTGCATTAGCAGCACCGGAAGATGTTATATGACTTTGGGAGTTGGCAGCAAACAATGAAGTATTGAAATGTTTGTTTCAGAGCTTGAATTTATCTTGGGACAAGTCGGAGCAGTTGACACAAAAATCAAAGAGGATCCCCGACCAAAGATTAAAGACAAGATGTTCCAGGACCTCGGCTCAAATGACTGGTGATAACAACTAGTTGTGGACTATCAGTATTTTAAGCTTGGGAGAGCGGTTCCATTCTCTGCTTGTCACTATTTATTTTCCTTTTGTTGATGTGGCAGAAGTTAAAAAGTCACAAGTTATTTTGTGTTCTGTACAAAGAATTTGTATGAGATTTTATAAAGATAATGTTATTTATGTTAATAAAACAAGGAAACATGTTTTTGTCTTTATTTACTCAAATTTTCTGCATCCTTACTTCCTTACTTATCTATAACATAATGGTATGGTATGACTCAGATTTACGAGCATTGGGATAATTACAATTTCGTCATTAAATTCAATTGCTTCAATCTAATAGCTTTCAATACCAACTATATCAGTCAGAGCTATCAATATAGAAATAATAAACACAAGATGCACATCTCGCATCCCCGATTACAATCATTTGCTGAGCACTGGCCTCTCAGGATAAGAGCGCTTGGGCTGTAGATCTCATGAGGGTTCAGAGATGAACTTTAAACATTCTACAGAACTACTTTACATGTGTGCGCAGTTTTCCTTACCATATGATCCTTCACCGAAAGGCTCATGGTAGAGTCAACTGTAGACCAGCTCTACAACCCTCGCCTCTAACATCTCACGTACTGGCAGTGTGTTGTGCGCTCAGCAGCCCCTCTGCAGGTTGAGTGCGGCGACGCTGCGCGCCAGGCCGGCCTCCACCGGCAGGCGGCTCTTCACGCCCAGCTCGAACACCCGCATCAGCAGCAGCGCCGCGTGCTCCTGCATGCCCACTACCAGCTCCGGCAGCTTTTCCACTACCGACTGCGCTATATCCGCATGGGACGAGTCCAGGCATTCCATTATTGCTTCCATACCTGGAAGGATATTACGAAGTTAGTTTCATGTCTAGTATGCGGTGGCGAGCGGCAAGGCGAAGCGTGTCAACAGGGGGCGGAGGGGGAGAGTGTCACACCTCATACTCCGACTGCATTCCGATCCGTGCGTACTATTACTTATTCTGTGACAGTACTCGGAGTCGGCGATTAGATTAAACGAATTTAAAATTAATCTAATATAACTAAAATTATAAATGCGAAAGTATGGATGGATGGATGGATGGATAGATGGATGGATGGATGGATGTTAGTGTGTTACTCAATCACGACCGAACGGCCCAACGGATCTGGATGAAATTCGGCACATAGATAGAGAAAAGTCTGGAATAGCACATAAGCTACTTTTTATCCCGGAAAATTACGTAGTTCCCGCGGGATAGCGATAAACGAATTCTTTGCAGACGAAGTCGCTGGCAACAGCTAGTGAATAATAAATACTATGATATTTAATGGACGGTCGGAAATCCTCGTACGGAACCAATTATCTGTTTCCAAAGAGCGATGTTTCTTCATCGCTGGGTACCGTGTGTGGGCACTGACCTGGCGTGGGGTCAGCGACGGAGGGCAGCAGCTTGGCCAGCAGCGCGAGCGCGGCGGTGCGCACGGCGGCGCCGGGCTCGCAGCACAGCGGGGCCAGCGCGCGCAGCAGCGCCTGCGCATGCGCCGCGCCGCCCCACGCCCCTCCGCGCCGGCTGCCCCACTGCTCGATCTCCTGCGACACACAACACGTTTGACAATCACAAAAACGGACAAAGACGACTTATGTTCGAAACGGCTATGTAAAACACAAAACATGCACTCGTAACAAAATACAACGCGGCGCACTCGCGTATCCCTAGCGTACCGTTTGACTTATGACACCGTGGGCGGCGTGTGTTCGACATCGATACAGCTTGCATGAAGCGTGTCGTGGATCCTGGAGGCTTATTGTCTAACTCGCTCGCAATCGCCATCGTGTTCATTTTGACAGTTCTTGTATAAATGTGACAGCTAGCTGATTCCGATGCCAATTGTCAGCCCATACATGAACTGTCAAAATGAACACGATGGCGATTGCGAGCGAGTTAGACAATAAGCCTACTGGTCGTGCTCGTGTACCTGCGTGTAGTGGTGCAGGTCGTCGGGCGGCTCGCGGCGCTGCAGGGCCAGCAGCGGCTGCGGGGGCGGCGCGGCCGACGCGGGCGCTCCGCCGGCCTCCGCCTCGTTCATGGCGTGAGCGCCAGAGCTGCCCCTGAAACGTCAACAGCGTACTTTAACTCGCACAAAGTGTCTGCTCGCTGGCTGTTTTCCAGGTTATCTATCAATAATTTCAGCGGTGCTCGAGTTGATCGTATATATGACTCACGCGAAGCCGCGGCTGGCGCGCGGCGGGCGGCAGGCGGCGATGCGGCGCAGCAGCGCGCCCACGCGGTGCTGCAGCGCCGAGTCGCGGTCGCGCCCGCTCTGACCCGCTATTTGCACGAAACACTCGATTATGTTCTGCACCTCTTCACTAGAAAAAAATACATCAAGTTAGTAAGCCATCATCATCATCATCATGTCAGCCGAAGAACGTCCACTGCTAAACATAGGCCTCCCCATGACTCTCCACTCGGACCGGTCATGTGCCTTCTTCATCCACTGCGATCCTAATCAGATCGTCGCTCCATCTTGTTGGAGGCCTATCAACAGCTCGTCTCATTCGCTACGGAGAGGGCTATATTCGGGGTTTCTCTGCGAAATAGAATCAGAAGTGATGATACCTATCCGCAACAGAACTAAGGTTACCGACATAGCCCGAAGAATTGCGAAACTGAAGTAGCAGTGGGCGGGAAACATTGCTCGCAGGACCGATGGCCGATGGGATCAGAAGGTTCTCGAATGGCGTCCGCGGAATTAGTAAGTATCATATTTGCATAGTATAATCCTCGTAACGCACTGACCTGGTCTCGGGCTGCTGCAGCTCCGCGTCGGGCATGACCTCGAGCGCGGCCAGCAGGTGCGAGCGCGCGGCGCCGGGCACGCAGCCCCGCAGCAACGCGCCCGCCAGCGGCAGCGCCCGCGGGCCCGCGCCCGCCACGCGCGACCACAGGGAACGCACGCCCGCCTCCATGCGCCAGATCCTGACAAAATACTACGATATGCACCGAGAGTGGTGAAAAGGCGATCGCTAACGAGAGACTATTAGAACCCGGAGGAGGGCGGTTTTTATCAAATCGACATCGTAAGATTATTTGTATTAATTGTCATCTAACTGCCGTTTACTACTATTTTGAAACGCAATTAAATTTATTTGTCCTTTTATTAACATTAGATAAATGAAAGTGACAATTGTCATGACGTTACGAGAATTCATCCCTAAAATAACCTTGTTTCATTGCCTTAGCGGTTTCCCCACAGGTGGTGTGAAAAGCGGTATGTTTCACACGGTAGCAATAGTAGATTGATAACCAAGGGTTGAAAGTAACACATATCAGCCGAGATGTTTCTGGCGCTCGAACGAAGTGAGAGGCCAATAGTTCGAGGGTGAAATGGGTTATTTCACCAGAGTTAAGCACTCTACTTTTCATTTCGACTGTGAGGAAAATAATCTAATCTAACTAATATTATAAATGCGAAAGTATGGATGGATGAATGGATAGATGGATGTTTGTTAGTTACTCAATCACGCCAGAACGGCCCAACGGATCTGGATGAAATTTGGCACATAGATAGAGAAAAGTCTGGAATAGCACATAGGCTACTTTTTATCCCGGAAAATTGCGTAGTTTCCGCGGGATAGCGATAAACGAATTCTTTGCAGACGAAGTCGCTGGCAATAGCTAGTTTAAATATAATCGATAATCGTAATCGTTGTAATCGAGTCGGTCACAACGTGATGGCTATGCCTAAACGTGAAAAAAAAGAAAAAAAAGTGTCAAGCTATCATGGCATTATGTATGGCGGGCAGCAGAATTAGAGGAATCCTAGAGATGAAAACGCAATTTTCCACCCGGCTATCTACTCATGAAAATTGAACTTTCTGAACGGGAGAGATGAAAATTTTCATCTAAAGCGTCCGTTGAAATCGGCCTCTTTATGGTCAAGATTCAGTAACAACCAACGATTTATCCTCCCTCGAGCAACAATGTACTATATCAATATCACACGGCACACTACATATAAGCTCAGCACTGACTTGAAGTTGTGCTCCTTCCCGTGGTCCTTGGTGGGCTGCGCGATGGCGGTGAGCAGCGTGTGCGAGACGCGGTCGGTGGCGCTGGTGGAGGCGGCGGCGGCGCGCGCCCGCCCCGCGCCCCGCGCGCCCCCCGCCGCCGCGCGCACCGGGCACGCCACCAGCGGCCGCCACCAGCTCTCCAGCAGCAGCTGCCGGACCTTCGGCACCTGCCCGACGTTAACTCAAGTCACGCCGCGTCGGCTGACCGCCTGACGTTTTTACACAGCCTTCCCGTGCGGCAGACTTTTGGTGACGTCAAAAAATGCAACAAAACACTTTTTCACACCTCTCATTCAGAAAAGTAAGCTTTGCTCCCTGCCAGGAGGGATCGAAGTGCAGCTTTTCTGTTCAAGGCTTTTCAAAGTGTTTTTTTGCAAATGCAATTTTTTGAAGTTGATAATTGTGAAACCACGCCATTTTCTATGCTGGTAACTCTTTAATTATATTTAGAATTCTTTTTTAAGTTTTTTAATGTTTGGTGTGAAAAATTGTATGAGCCACTCGGGAGCAAAATTATTTTCATCTTGGGCGTTAGCACTTGAATCCCTCATTAGATTCTACTTTTGTAGATTACGATACGATTGTAGAATCCTTCGCTACATTCTGGATTCAATATAGCGCCCTCGCCGTAAATACATCATTTTGCTCCCTTGTGACACAAATAACTATTTTAAAGTACTTCCCTTCCTATACAAACAGAAAAAGAAATAAACATTTTTGATTCGATTCCTGGTATTAGATTAGAACATTGGATAACCATTAAAAAAAATTATTAAAAGCGTAATTTAAAAAAAAAATCAAAATGAAGAATATTCAGCACTATATAATTTCGTAAAAAAGGGGTCCCTAATTAAAATTAAAATAAAATTAAAAAAAAAGAAGTGATTTTGATTAAAAAAAAACCACAATATCTTCATTTTGGAAATAAATTAAGAAGCAAGTCACAAACTCATTTTTTTGAAAACGCTAAAATTTTTATTCAATACTCTATGCGCCGTGTAAGCGCGACTGTGAAAAATCGGGATGACGTCACACCCACCCGGCTCTCCCTCGCGAGCATCCTGCCTCAGCTGTACGAGCGCTCAACCAGCGCGTTACCTTCATGTAGAGCAGCAGCAGCAGCAGCGGGCGCGCGGCGGCGGCGGCGGCCAGCAGCGCAGGCGGCGTCGCGGCGCAGCGCAGCGCCAGCGGCAGCCGGCCCTCTATGCTGCGTCGCTGCGCGTCCAGATCGTCGCCGAACTCTTCCGCTTCCTCCATTATGTAGCGGATTAGCACTTCCAGCTAAAAACAGTGAATATTTCAGATGGATGTTAAAATCTGTCTATGGTGTAGTGTCAGTGGTGTTCAGTGCCAGTGGCGTGTGGCGTTCAGTGTCACTGACGTGTGGTGTTCAGTGTCAGTGGCGTGTGGTGTTCAGTGTCAGTGGTGTGTGGTGTTCAGTGTCAGTGGCGTGTGGTGTACAGTATCAGTGGTGTGTGTGGTATACAGTGTCAGTGGCGTGTGGTGTACAGTGTCAGTGGTGTGTGTGTGGTGTACAGTGTCAGTGGCGTGTGTGTGTGTGTGTGGTGTACAGTGTCAGTGGTGTGTGTGTGGTGTACAGTGTCAGTGGTGTGGTGTACAGTATCAGTGGCGTGTGGTGTACAGTGTCAGTGGTGTGTGGTGTACAACGGCAGTGGTCTGTGGTGTACAGTGGCAGTGGTGTGTGGTGTACAGTGTCAGTAGCGCGTGGTACCTGCGGGTGCGTCAGCTTGAGCAGATGGCAGGGCGCCTGGTGGCGCGGCGCGGCGCGGTCGCGGCCCTGCCACACGCGCTCGCTGCCCATCAGCGTCTCCGCGAAGTCCAGCACACCGCTCGCTGCCCACGACCTACCGATAGGATCAGGGGATACGCGTTACATACACAGATTGTAGTTCCAGAAAGGTCGAAGAGACAGAAGAGAGTAAGGTGAAGATTTGATTTGAATAGGGGTATGATCGATGCCAGACGAGCTCGGGTATCGACCAGGTACTGTACGGTGTATTGCGGGCTCGCCACTGACCCGTCGGGTTGCAGCAGCGTGGCCAGGCAGGTGTGCAGCGTGCGCCAGGACGCGCGGTGCGCCAGCAGCGTCACCAGCAGCGGCCGCCATGCTGCCGCGCCCGCACGGAACATCAGCCGCATCTGTTATACGAATCACAAATTACTCAATTTTGAACTATGCATAACCCTTTACAAAAAACACATGATAATGTTAAATACAGGACAACACCGATGCACGAGGCGAACTCATCCCTAAAAGGTAATAAATCAACCGTCACTTCTGTGTGCAACCGCCGACGCAATGGACGTATTTCTAATACATAGCAGAGTTGTTACTGACAACAGTTAACCGCTCTGCAATAAACTTCTCAATCGCGCAAAAACATAAATAGAAATGAAAAGCGACTCAAAGGAATGGTCATTCTGTAGGCAGCATTAGGCTAGGGCGTCACCATATTAGGTTAACTCTCCGGTGCCTACCGCTGCCTACTGGCGAGCCTCTGCTTCACGCCACTGCATAAGTCGTACACTTAGGGCTGGGTCACCTGTCTCTCGGGCTGCGGGCCGAGCGTCTCGCGCTGCAGCTCGGACATCCAGTCGAGCAGCAGGCCGCAGCCGAGCGCGCCGCGCGCGAACACGTGCGCCGGCGCCGCCACCGCGTCCGGCTCCGTTTTCACCTGCACGCAACAAATACAGGATGTTTGGTAGCCAGGTGCAAAGCTTTAAGGGGGTGATAGCCGAGGTATTTTTGAACATTTTTAGCCATGTACATGTGTTAGCCGAAATTTGTTTTTTTTTTTTAATTGAAAATTTAGAAATTTTATGAAAACAGAATTTTATGAATTTGATAAAAACGAGTTAATATTGCACCAATGAGTGTTAATTTGTGAACAAAATCTTTTATTTCGGATAGTTTAATGTGTATTGGACCAAATTAAATATTTTTAAGTGTCTGTCTTGCCACAGAAACAAAATGGAGGCATTCGAAATTACTAAAACTGTCTTATTTTGGAACAGAGTAATTTTTCTGTGCCATAAAAATTTTAAAAAAAAATCCTGGAAATGTTCAAACATTTTTAAAAACATGCCTGCAGGTTTATTACGTAGTTCATTTTGACAGTTCTTGTATGAATGTGACAGCTAGCTGATTCCGATGCCAATTGTCAGCCCATACATGAACTGTCAAAATGAAGACGGTGGTGATCGCGAGCGAGTTACGTAATAAGCTACCTGTTTATTGTTCTTTATTTTAAGGTATCACATTGCTTGCTAAATCTGAGATAAAAAGTAAAAACCAAACTTGGGGAGCACTCGCTAAGAATGCACTAGTATTGAAACAGTGTCCTAGCAACGCTGTGTTCTTTAGACAATATACGATTGCCCTGACATGGTTTATCTTTAACCTATAAAAATATCTTCATCCAAAAAACCACTGTCACACAGAAATAAAGTTGATAGTATTCCAGTATCTCGACGTGGCCTCACCTCGCTCTCGTAAGCGCCCTGCTGGTTCTTCTCCAGCAGCGTGAAGATGACATCCACGACCAGCTGTGTGTTCTGAGTCTCAATGATGCGGTTCCCTATCGCCTCCAACGTGTTCGGAGTGGCCGCTTCCAGCGCTGCCGAATGACCAGAGAGTAAATAGAAAGGCCTAAAGTGTAGTAATGTCTCGGTATAGTTGTGACGAACAACCTTTCTCATCTTATCGGTATAATTTAAAGACTGGCTTAGCGAGCTATAGATCTCACGAAGTGAGGTCATTATGGCATTTATGGCGTTTTTAAAGATTTTTTTGACTAATTACAACACACCGGGTAACTCACGTATAAAAGCCGTAGGAATGCTCAACAACAATAATTGTCAACAATTGTCAGAGCAATCCTTCGGCTTTTATACGTGAGTTATCCGGTGTGTTGTAATTATGTGTGAGTTTCATGTTGATTTTTTCGACTTCACAAAATTACATATTAATTAAATTACATATTAATTTGCTCTAAAGTATTTATGAAAATTGGTTGTGAAATGCGACCTGTGGAGGAAAACAGACGTACAAAAGCATTTTTGCCTAAGCTGATTTGGAGTGGAAACGCCTCGCGCTCACTCGGTCAACTATTATCAGCAACAAGTCAGTACGGCAATCAATCTTATGGTCGATATCCTGATGGAATGTAGGAACTGTCATCAAAACGGTTACGGATTTACTTAGACGACTACACGCAAGTCACGGTGGTAAACAAGTGTACGGCCCGCCTGATGGTAAGCCGGCTACCGTAGCCTATGGATGCTCACATACAAGTCCAAGGAACTAGCATGCGTGTTGTTGACCCTTTAAGAGGGTGCATCCGTGCTGAGCTCGCAACGTTGCATTTTTGGTGATTTTTTGCGATTATTTCACAGAAATTGAATGAAAGTATCAAATATCCGTCTGTAGTGCACTTCGTTTTTAGTGTATTAATGTGTCCAATGCAATGATTAATGGTGATGGACTTTTATTTTCGTATTAAAGCGATAAAATACTATTTCTCGTTTAATAAGAAAATAAAAGTCAATCACGATAAATTATTGCATTAGACACATTAATACCCTAAAAACCAAGTGCACTACAGACGGATATTTGATACTTTCATTCAATTTTTGTGAAATAATCGCAAAAAATCACCAAAAATGCGACGTTGCGAGCTCAGCACGGATGCACCCTCTTAAAGGGTCAACAACACGCATGCTAGTTCCTTGGACTTGTATGTGAGCATCCATAGGCTACGGTAGCCGGCTTACCATCAGGCGGGCCGTACACTTGTTTACCACCGTGACTTGCGTGTAGCACGGATGCACCCTCTTAAAAATCATAAGTCCTTTTTGGATGTCGTAATGTGTCATGGTGTTCGCTGGGCGACGGTACCTGCCACGAGCTGGTCCTTGCTGGCGGGCGCGGGCAGCGGCGCGGCGGGGCGCGGCGCGGCGCGCTCGCCCGCGGCCAGCGCGCCCAGCAACTCCGCCACCGCCGGCTCCGGACACTTCCAGCGACGCTGCAGGCTTTCGAATACCTGATGATGACAATAAACACATGTACACATACACCTATGCGTTTATGTTAGTGCGCGCATATGCGAAAAAGAAGTAGCAGCGATTTTAAAATTGTAATTTGTCACATTTTGCCGCGACTGTTAGCGATATATTACAGCGCGAATCTAAAATCGTGTTGCAAAAATTAAAAATCGTATTGCGCACTTGGCTGATTACTGACCGAGTAATCTTATAAGGCCGAGCGCCAGCGAGGCCGTCTGCTGTCTATTATACGAGTCCAGCAATTCCCGTTCCCGTTTCCGTCCACGAATAAATGGTGTGTAGTGTGTAGCGTGCACGCACCTGCCTGTGCTCCCTGCGCGCGGGCAGCAGGCAGCGCAGCAGCGCGGCGGCGTGCGCGGCGCGCGCGGTCATCCCGCGCAGCACGCCGCTGTCCGCGTTCTGCAGGAACAGCAGCACGTGCTGGATGTACGGACACTCAGCGGCCGCGTTGTCACGCACATGATTTAGCTCCTCGGTTATTTTCTAGAAAAAAGAGAAAATAATTGATCAAGAAAAAAAAGGTCCCCAGTCGTACTCAATACGTTTATTTTTGTTTTTTAATTTTACAGAAAAAAAACCATTTTCCTTCACATATAATTCCGTAAAAATACTAGTCTTTAAAATTTGAAAGCGTCAGTTGACTCACAGCAATGAGCTGCATGAAGGCGCGGTCCAGGTCGCCAGGGTAGGCGCAGACGCCGAACGCGGCGGCGAGCAGCGCGGGCGCGTGCGCGGGCGGCGGCGCGAGCTCGCAGGGCCCGCTCGCCGCCGGCTGCTCCTCGGGGAGCGGCGGCTCCTCGAACAGGTTGTCGTCTGCAGCGGGGATAGATGGAATTTAGGAACATATGAAGGAGCGGAAAAAAAGGGAAACTGAAGTGATGTTATAAGGCTATTTTTATGTTGTTGGAGATATGAATCTCCCACCGGTTAAGGGAATCCGACTTAACGGAGTGTTCTATACTTTTTGAAGACCCTAGGAAAATACCCTCAAAAATCGAATTTTAGGAAAGTTATCTTGTGTTAATAATAGTCAACGCTGTGTAATAAAATTTTGTAGATGTGTTTAAAAAAAAAAAATTATTTAAATGTCTTTATCTTTTTTATAAAATTCCTTGACATAAATATTAGCGAATTAAAATTTAATTTAATGAATACGATACAAATTGCCTGATTTAAATTAACTTATTAACTATTGTCATTTATATTTTGTATTCCTAGATTTTAGTAATAAATTGTTATTGTGTGCCCTTGCAGGGCGTCATGGACCAACTAATTTATGCTTAACACCTTTTAATATAAATGTACATGACATTACAATCTAATAAATAAATAAATAAAAAATTTAAATATATATACTTCTTAATAAAATTTACAACTCTAAAGACCATTTTGGGTAGTAATGATTTTTCAAGACATTTAGTCCAGATATCAAAAAATTATGGAGAAAAAAAAATGGGTGTGGGTGAGCCTGTGGCTCTGGCAGCCAGCTGACCGGGCTCGTAGACGGGCGGCGCGAGGCCGAGCGCGCTGGCGAAGGCGTCCCCGCCGGTGCAGCCGCGCGCGCGCTGCACCTGCAGCAGCTGCGCCATGTAGCCGCGCTCCACGCCCAGCCGCACCACCGCGCCCGCCGGGCACGCGTCCAGCGCCGCCAGCAGCGCGCTGACCAACAACACCCACTCATCAACTCACACCCGTACAGAAAAGAAACAATCACAGCGATAATAAAGGCCTTTGATAAACAATAACTGTAGATACACAGTCGCGCTCCCGAAAATCTCCGAACCAAATAAGCTCCAATTTAATAAAATTGGCTTAATTTTTTGTCAGTACGTTGTTGTCAATGCCAGCGTAACGATGTCCACGTGTGTCTTCAAATAGTGCAAAAATCCCTCGCAAAAACGGAACAAATCTGATGGAATATCATACTTTCAGTGAATATCTGTTGTTTTATCTATTAAATTCTAAGAATCGGAGAGAAATATTAATCTAAATTAATTTTAAAACCATTTCTAAATTGCTAATTTTTGCCAGAATTCGACAACATTGACATAATACCTTGTCTTTGTCACACGCACAGGAAAGCTTATCAGTAAAACGAAACAGATAAACAACAGAACATAGAACAAAAGTGTAGTGGAGTTGCCATCACCCTATTTTTTATTTCTAGAATCTTATGTGTTTCTGTGTGAAGCTTTGATTTCCTGGATGTGTATTACGCCAATTAACATAATAAGAACTCTGAGTGCTGCAGGGATGATTAATTGAAACTTGAACTTGATCCATGAACATGGTAAAACAATTCTAAATTTCCACTGTCAGTCAATACAACCGACTGGGTAGGTAATTAAAGTTAACTTTCATACTCAGAGACGTCGATTAAGTTCTAATAATCATAAATATTAACTGACGTCTCTGAGAACGGTTTTGATATATTATTATTCTGCAATAATTATATACGTTGCCACTTTAGGCAGCTACGACATTTGTCATGTTTACCGCTATCCCTCGGGATTTTTTTTTTATAAGAGGGGGCAAACGAGCAGACGGGTCACCTGATGGAAAGTAATCACCATCGCCCATGGACACCTGCAAGACTTGGGGAATCACAGGTGCGTTGCCGACCCTTTCAAGAACAGGAAGGCTCGCTTTTTAAAGATCCCTAAATTGTACCGCTCAGGGAATGTTGCAGCAGGAAGTTGGTTCCAGATCTTCGTCGTACGAGGAAGGAAATTGCGTTTAAAACGCACGGTACTTGACTGCCAACCATCAAGATGTTGAGGATGGAAGGACAGACGATTCCGCGAAGTGCGGTAGTGAAATTTAGCCGCAGGCAACAATCCGAAAAGTTCATTGGAGCACTCCCCATGATATATTCGGTATAATATGCAGAGGGATGCTACATCCCTCCGCACAGCCAGAGAATCGAGCAGACTAGAAAGTGCCTGGTTATCGACAATTATGCAATTTTCCGGAATACAAAGTAGCCTATGTGTTAATCTAGGGTACCAGCTATCTCCGTTCCAAATTTTATCAAAATCCGTCCAGTCGTTTCAGCTCGAAGAAGAAACAAACATACACACTCACATCGTCACATCCATCCATCCTCATAAACTTTCGGATTTATAATATTAGTAGGATATAGATACGTATCTCGAAAACGGTAAACATTTGGTTTGGAGTAAAGAAAATTAGCTTTAAGATTATCTAAATGACTTGCCCATTCATCCTGTAAAGTATTGGCGTTAACATTAATTTCACCCTGTTTTTTATTGCATTAATTGTCAAAAACTTTTAAAAAATTAAGTCCTCTCCGAAAGTCCGAATGCATTCTTTGTTCAACAACATAATTTCGTCCGTCAAAGCAAAGTCAAACTCGTCAAAGCGTCGCCTTCAATGTAACAAGTGGAATTAATCCCTCTGCCGTTTCTGATAAGGCTTACATTCATATCCGAGTTTAAACCAAACGTGTGTGAAATTGTCATGTTTAGCTGTCAAGGTGTCAAGCGTTTTGGAGTTTTGCCGCTACCGAAATTCGACTGTAATGAAGTAAAGACTAGGTTCAAATTTCGTCACGTATTCTTTCAATTCGTCTGTGTGGTGGGATTACTTTTCTTTACGCACACGTAAATATATTTTTAACTGTGGAGTAGCGAAATTCAACTGTAATTAAGTAAAGACTAGGATCAAATTTCGTCACTTATTCTCTTAATTACTTTGTGTAGGTGATGATTTTATTTGTTACGCAAACAAATAAATAGTTCGGACATTTTTTGAAGGGGATTTTGTATGGCACTGTGTATCTACAGTTATTGTTTATCAAAGATAAAGGCTATCCGATTGTGGCAACACATCTGTCTTTTTCAACATACCATATTAAAGCAAACGTCCATGCCGCCGACCGAGTACGGTATGCTACATGTACGTACCTGCAGGCCTCCCTCGGCATGCCGAAGGTCTGTATGAAGAGCGCGAGCTTGTGCGCGGGCAGCGCGCGCAGCCCGGCCTCCAGCAGCTTGGGCCGCGCGCTGCGCACCAGGTGCAGCCGCAGCCAGTCCGCCAGCAGGCTCGTCGCGGTCCCGTCGGGCAGGAACGCCTGCGGCGGGTCCCCGATCCACACCGACTCTAACCACGAGTACATCTCCTGGCTCGTGTCGTCTGACAACAAAGTTAGGTTAGTTAGGACAGTTCACACGAGACCAAGCAGTGGCGGTCCACAATCAAAACTTATTCCCTTGTTCATAAACGCTTCTGCTAACTACTTAGCAATCGTGAAGTTATCTGTGAAAGGTAAATGTTAAAAGACATACGATTACTAAGTTAGCAGAAGCCTATAGAGCGTTTATAAATAAGGGGGTTACTCATTAGTGGCCATCCGAGCTGGAAAACGATTGAGGGTTTCATGCCCACAAGCTTTGTATCTATGTAGCCGCGGTCGCTAACTACACTTAGATACGCCCTAGGGTAGGCAGCGCATATAAATTGTGGTGCCTACCCTGGCGACCTCCCCCCCACTGGCGTGCCTGTACTGTACTCACAGAGCGCGGGCCCGTAGCACAGCAGCTTGTAGTGCGCGTGCGCGACCACGGCGGGCAGCGCCAGCGCGCCGGCGTCCCACTGCAGCAGCACCAGCTCGGTGGCGCCGGCGCCCCAGGCCGCTGCGGCCGTCTCGTCCACCGCCACTGCCGTCGTCGACCGAGCCTGGAGGCACAAGGGAGAGATCCAAAATACGAAACAAATGCATACCCCACATACACTATTTGGATCCTTTCTTTTACAATTTTATAATTTTCGCAAATAGATGAGCCTAGAGCAGTATTTCCCAAACTGTGGTCCATGAACACCTAGGGGTCCGCGATTACACATATGGGGGTCCGCGGTGTCATCTCTCGCGGTGTCATCTCTCGACCATACATAAATGCTAATAAGTCTCGTAATTTTGTATCTAAAATAAATACCTATACTTCATTTAATTTAGAATGAGAAACCACAATAACATTATATTGCGTCTGGTCAACTATTTCTTACCTAGCAAATAGTACAGTGCAATAGTTTGGCAGCCGCAAAATAAAATTGTTTTAATGCCGCTTTATTTGCGTGGCGTCAATTGTTACTCTAGTACAAATCGTAAAGAGATTACAGTTCACGAGCCGCAATATAATGTTGTTGTGGTTTCTCATCCTAAATTAAATGAAGTATAATCCGATTTTTATTTGCTGTTTATTTTATTAAGAGGGTCCGTGAAAACTGTGCTCGATTTCCTAGGGGTTCGTGACTGAAAAAAGGTTGGGAACCGCTGGCCTAGAGCGCTAGTAGTCTACGCGACCGTATCAACCGAGACCTTCTAAAAACCCTACTAATTCTTGCATGGCATCAACGGTTCACTAAGGTACTCTAGCTGTCCCATCTCAACAACAAAGTATAGGACTGACCGCGCGCAGATGCGTGTACAGGATGGTGGTGAGCGCGTGCAGCGTGCGGTGCTGCAGGCGGTCGGCGGGCGGCGGCGGCGCGCGCAGCTCCGCGGGCGGCAGCACGGGCGCCACCACGCACTGCCGCTCCATCACCACCTGGCTCAGGTCCTGGGGACGACACCGACATGACACGAGTACACACAGAATACAGCTAATAAAAATCTGGTCGAAATTAAATCTGCTCGGATGCGTGCGAACTATTGTTTTGGAGCTGTTTTTAGTCATTATTTCAGGTTGGAACGAAGCATTTTCTGTAACTTCCATTATTTCGTTTTAAATCGACCGACAATTTTAAGTAAACAAGTAAGTAACAATATTTACTTTACTGACATTGGGTGACACTGATAACTAGTTGACATATAAATTTAATAGACAAACTAGATATTTGCCGATTTATTTTTTGGCACATATATAGAATTATCAACAGCCGCTCGGTAAAGTCGAATAAAGGTCAAACAATTTTTTTGCAAAATATCCGTAATCCTTGAGTATTTTTGAACGCCAGTAAGATAAAACAGTTCGCAAGCCCCATATTTCGAAATGGTTTTCAAATCAGGGTATGTTGTAAAAAAATGAACAATCCCAATTCTTAAAATGAATAGTCTGTCTTCCAGATGGCAAAAGCCAAAGCCGTCAAGGCCCACTTGCACAGTCCAGAGTCAAAAATTAAATCGCTAACTCGGGGTCAGGTTTGACGGTTCCATACATTTTGACATTACTTAGACCCGGTTAGCATCTAACTCGGGGTTAAGTCGTCAACCCTGGCCCGTGCAAGGGGCCCCGAGTGGGGCGTGGGGCGGGTTACCAGCACGAGCGGCGGCAGCGCGGCGGGCGGGCCGGCGGCGGCGTGGCGCGCCAGGAAGGCCACGTAGGCCGCCACGTGCTGCGGCACGCACTCCGCCAGGCACGCGGCGCGCAGCCGCGCCAGCACCTCGTCGCGCACCGCGCCCCAGTGCCGCAGCTGCACCAGCAGCTCCAGCCACTCCCTGCCGGTGACGGCGGCTGTTAATGCTGTTAACCGGTAGGCTTATTGTCTAACTCGCTCGCGATCGCCATCGTGTTCATTTTGACAGTTCTTGTATGAATGTGACAGCTAGCTGATTCCGATGCCAATTGTCAGCCCATACATTAACTGTCAAAATGAACACGATGGCGATTGCGAGCGAGTTAGACAATAAGCCTACGGGTCCCGACTGACGCCGAGCCGAGCCGAGTGGTCGCGCGCAGTGTGGGGTTGCCAGTTGTTATAGGGTAGGTAGGCGGAGCGTCCGAATTGTGCTGCATCATCTTCTCGCCTGCCTCGCGTTACCTACCTGGCAAACCCCCACTGCACGCCACAGCTCGTAATCGATCAAGGAATTCCTTTACCACCTCAAAGATCAGACAAAAAGAACAGCTTAAAACAAAAGAGACAATTTTTTAGTCAATTTGGGTAAATGATTTGTGAATTTTGTGTATGTACTCAGTCAACTATCTGTCTATATCCTTCCCACCCTTGTGTGTTTTCTGTACTTAAAAATTTATATACCTACTACCATGGAATTGAACGCAATTTAGTATGTAAACGAGTCGGATTTTTGGAATATCATTCATAGGCAATTATTTAGTGAAGATGAGATAATACGGTATCGGGTTTTGAGCAATATAGAATCTCGATTTCAACCGTTAAATCTAGAACCTTCTGGAAACTCACTCGGGGCTGACGTCGGCATTGTAATCCATCTCAGCGGTGTCTTCGGCTTGAATCAGGACCAATTTGAGACCCTAGAATGAACAACGCTTTATAAATTTCCGCGAAGTTTTACCTCGCACTCGTCTTTGTCGTTTTGGCCCCACTACCCACAAAACACGCATGACACGCAGGAACCGGCCCCCGCTCACCCTGGAGGCGCCGGCGCGCGTGGGCGCGTGCGCGTGCGCCAGCCGCTGCGTGTAGTAGTGCAGCACGGCGCGCGCGCCCTCCTCGCTGGCGGCCACGGTGCGGCGCAGGTGCGCGGCCAGCTCGCCCGCCTTGCCCGCCTCCGCGCCCCCCGCGCCCCCCGCGCCGCCCGCCGAGAGGAACTCGCACAGGCATTGTACTGGAAGAACGCTGGAAAAATTGTATGCTTATAGAATTTATGGCATGGATTAGTTAGACAGTCAAATAATTATCCGGTTGTTTCGAAATACATGATCTGAGCTTTTTTACGAGATTTATATTAACTTGCAATGAATATGTTTGTCCGGGTGGAATCTTGCGACTCGATTTTGAAGGAGATATCTTCATCGGATCGATCTGAAATTCTGCATTCTTGTGTAAATCAGATGACAATATAAAAATCTGGCAATAAAATTTTGATGGTCCAGCCAGGACGGTCTCCGCAGAAGAGAACTCTTCGACGGTTGGTCCGATTGACTTAAGTATCGCGATCCGCGTGACGTCAGAGCTAGCAGTTTTCATCAATGTGTCATTATGACGTAACTATCGTCCCGAAACCGACTTTGACAGACACTAAAGGTTTTTTTACATTTTTGAACAGATTAGACATCCAGCTATGTGTTTTCTTAATGACTAACATTTTATTCATATGTTCCTTTTTTTTCTAGATTGATGTCGAAGCCATCCAAAGATGTAAAAAAAAAAAAAAAAAAAAATTTTCGGACATGCGTTCTTTTGAATTAGGACGGCAGACGGCAGTATTAGAATAGCTATTTAAAATCTCAGTATTAACTATTTAAACGCACTGAACTTGTGTTTATTTAGGTAAAGTTATGACTAATATCACACAAATATTTCCTTATTTAAAACCTGAACGTTATACAGCATACTCGACTATTTGATAACAGCCTAACTCGTGCAAAACACGCACATTAATATTTTACAAGGCTTATTAGTTGTTGCACATTCATTTGATTTGGTCAAGTAATATGTTAAGTCTTGTAACACTGCTATTTATAAGTGTCACATCATATGGTACATCCCGTGAGACGTTGTAAAAATATAATAAAAAACAAAGAAAAAAAGCACAGGTTTGATTGTACTCGCGAGTTTAAGCGAACCGGAATAGGGATGAAGATTACTAAGCTAGCGACGCTTAGAACTGTCACAAAAACAAAAAAAGTAGAAAAGTTATAAGAAACGAGTTCCATCGATAATTCGCCGAAGGATCAGACTGCAGCATTTATCATGAGCCTCTGTTACTGCGTTTACTTGACTGACTACGCCATGTTCGTGTTCAGCCTCTTGCTGGCTGGCTCGACTCTGTTGTTCGGCCTCGCGTCCTGGATCACAATAACCCAGTGGAGAACCTTCAAGAACTACGTATTCCTCAACCTTATCTTCATGAGTGCTGCCGCTTGCTTCTGTTTCTATTTAGTTGGTAACTATAACTTTTTCCAATTGCGCTCTTCTCTGACAAAAAGAGTCGCGTTTGTGATGTCGCGGATCATGTTGAGCCACTGGATGTTGGTGGCCACGGTGATGTTTTATATGGATATAGTGAAAGTGTTCAACACCCACGTGGAGCGGAAGTATTTGTACACCAATGTATTCGTGTGGTTGGCGCCGCCATTGGAAGGAGCCATCGTGTTCTCGGCCGCCAACAAACTGCAGCTGAGTGTGGAGTACTTCACCAACGGCGTCGTGTGCGCCATGCTGCTGGCTAGTACACTCGTATATCTAAGAGTTTTGTATACTCTCATAGGAAGTATGTTAGAATTGGAAGTCTGCTGTGTCGAGGCCAAAAGGAATATTTGGCAGAAAATTATTTTATCCACCGCTGCATCTATTACGTCGGGTATAACGTCGTTCTTGCCTGTGATAATAGTTGACTTAATTTTTGAGACGGATTATATACTGCGTAATATTGTGCGGATAGTCAGTTTGCTGAACGTTATCTGTATAATAGTGTTCTTCTTGTCGATGAAGGATCACCGCGAGGCGTGGACGGCGTACCGGCGCCGGCGCAGGGCTCAGCGCATCAGTATGCGGCCGGTGCGCAGACTACCTCAAACCTTGGATATATGAACTTCCTGGTTTGTTATTGTCAGATATTGAATTTTAACGCTTAAAAATTGGTAATAATAAAGTACGATTTACATTGTCCTACCAAGGCAAATCTTGCTTTTCACGAGTATGACATAGCAAAGTGACCAATGGACTTAATCAATAGAGCTTTAATTTTGTAAATTATTATTCTTTATTTGTGCTACCGTCTTAAATGTACCTCATAAATTTAAGTTATTTATAAATAATATTATTATGGAGATTTTAGTTTTATTAGTAATGCTTACATATAAAGACTGCTATGCTATGATTATTATTAAGAATCTTACATAAAAGTGACTCAAGTTATTTAGTTCACTTATATTGTTATGCAATAGAAGATTAACCACGAGCAATGGCTGTTTTTTTTCTCTTAGACTAAACAGGAAAATCCCCTCTAAACAGAAAGAACCGGCATTCCTGCATCGTTAGGTATTATTCACATTTAAGAATTCCCTGTGACGCGCTGTGGTTTGAACTAAGACGAAATGCTACAGTAACCAAGCATTTTATTGTCTTAGTGGGCAACTGGTGTCACTAACCACCGGCCGCTCTTACCCTCAAGCCCATAAAAGAACCGCAAAATCAGACTAATTTACGAAATCGTGACAGTCAAGGAAATTGATATAATAACAAGTATATTGTGGCTTCCTACGAAATAAACTTTTAAATCATTGAAAAACTGAAACGAAGTTGAAGCTACAACGAAGGGAGAAAATATCTGTATTAACAAGTTTTAAAAGTCGCGCAGATTCGAGCGAAACATCTAATTACTATGGCCGCGGGAAACCGCTCGTCACCCCTACTAGTAAACCTAAACGTGAAGTATACTGCTTTCGAATATGTGTACGTGACCGCATTAGTTCTGTTCGCGATATGCGTTGTGCTGTGCCTCGCGTGTTCCATATTCGGCCTGATATCCTGGATTTTTCTACCAAAATGGAGAAAGTTCCAGAACTATGTGTTCATCAACTTCTTCTTCGTGTGCGCTGTGACGATGACGTGCTACTTCGTAGTGAGCAACGTGTACCCGCGGACTGAGATACACTGCATAGTGATTATTTTCGCCTTCGTGTTGTCTAGAATAATTATGTGCCACTGGATGGTAGTGACAACGATCATGTTCTACATGGACATAGTGCAAGTTTTCAGCAGTAACATAAAGCGTAGATATTTGCTTGTTAACTTGTACGCTTGGCTCTTACCAGTCGTAGAAGTGTTTATATTATTTACTGTGTCTATTCCTTTAAACATTGATTCTCAACGGATTGAAATATTCACTTGCGTCGTATTGTTTCTTAATTTGCTAGCGACTGGCGGTTTGTATTTGAGAGTGTTGTACACGTTGATAAACTTAGGGTTGCGATGTATGGGGAGCAAAAAGGCTTTGTGTCAAAAGATAATTTTGTGTACTGCAGCATGTATTACTCCTGGTATTTCCACGTTCATGCCGGTCGTAGTGGCCGAGATAGTGTTTAAGAACGATTACGTGGCGATCAATTCAATTTGCATTGTTACTTTGTTGCACATCATAGCTGTTGTTTTGTTTTTTGCCGGAGCAGTATTTTAGACCACGATGTGCCATAACTTATTTAGTTTTTTGCACTTACAGTAGTCAAAATCAGCCTTAGTCTTTTTAACCCCCAATGCAACAAGAGGGGTCGACGTCAACGTCTCTGTGGATATGTCTGTTAGTCTGTGACATCGTAGCTCTTAAACGGATGGACCGAATTCGATGTTTTTTTAATACAAAGGCAGTTTCTTTGCTTAAATAAAATGCTATCGTAAAAATATTTGGTACAAATCGGACCCGCAGTTTGAAGATCAGCTCTTTTCAAAAATTATGTATACCTAAGGCATTTTAGGCCTTAGATTCAATTATTTTTTATTTACGTATTCGTACGATCAATGCGTGTGGGGGGGGGGGGGGGGGGGGGGGAGATTGTGGAAATTTTAAATTAAATGTTATTTTATTATGTGAGAACTATCTTAGAAAATGATAAATTATATCGACGTATACTGTAACTCAAACTCATATATGAAATTTTGTGAAACTGGAATAACCAGTTTAGACCTGGGGCCGTACCACGACGTCTTAATGCGTTTCAGTTTAGGTTCGCTCGCTGTCAGATTCATACTAAAAGTGACCGCTAAAACTTGAACTGCGTCGGAATTAGGACGTCATGGTAAGGCCCCTGCACGTCACATAGTGACAGTACCGTCGATATGATAAATTAGGGATTGATGAAAACATAATTCCCGGGAATACTCAAATGCAAGACGCAATCATATCGTGTTCGTAACAAGGGTTTTTTTTAGTTTGATTTCTACTTACCTGTGTTGTGGTTTAATTTTGTTAATTCTTGAGAAAAATTACTTTTGTTGTGACTTATAATGTCAATCATTTGCCTTATAGTATGTAACCATCAACGGATTTTTGGTAAAATTGTGACAAATTGTAAAACAATATTTGACCGCGAAGGAAAAAGCGGAAAATTATTATTTATTATTTTTAATGTAGACAATATGCCTCGGTATTGATTCATTATTCATTATTATGGGGTCCTTGACTTTTCATTGTACAGTCACGTCCTAGTACGCTTAGGATCCACTTAAGGTAAAACAAATACCTTGTACTCAAAAGTACTTTTTTGCTAAATTAACCCTAAATTAAAGAACGTGACCTTACTCGTATTTTGTTTTACTTATGACGTAGGGAAACGTTCGATATTTGTAATAGTGTAATTAAAAACGTTCAATCTAATAATGTACCTATACAGCACCGGGAAGCACCAGGATAATAAATTTATTAAAATGAGATAGTTTTTTTTTTCAGCCCATTTAAACGATCTCTTTTCACCTACTATCCGCTAGCGGTAGTGCAGCAATCCACGTTTTTTTATATAAACTGACCAGCGATTGACCTCAATCTCACGTGATGGTCAGTGCAGATGAGGTCAAAGATGTAGCTCACTGGTTCAGTAACAGTTACCTTTGACCGTCAACCAATTCATAACTTCAAAAAAATGTATAGAATCCCAATTTTTCTGCATTTTGTTCTGTTTGGCAAGCGCAAATTCTTATTCAGTGAAGCGATTTTAGGAATTCTTTTTAAAAAAAAAGAGACACTTTTAATGTAGTCTCATATAGATGCATATAATCTTGCATCACATCTTGTGGTAACTGGAAAACATTACGATAGATTAACTTTTTTATCCTGTTTACAAAAGACATATGTAGGTACCTACATGTCTTTTTGTACATACATACTTTGCATGTTAATATAAAGCTCGACTCGGTGGCGCTAGAGTCGCTATAATATGGTGTACGACACGCTCGTCTGTCGCTGGCTCCAACAATACCTGAGCTCGAGCTGGTCGTGGCGCAGCAGCTGGTGCAGCCAAGGCATGGCGCGGCGCGTGCCGTGGCGCTCCACCAGCTCCAGCAGCAGCGCGGGCTGCCGGCACAGCAGCCGGCCCAGCCGCAGCGCCGCGCTCGTCTGCTGCAGGCTCTCCAGGATAGACTGCGGCGGCTTGCGCGCCGGCCCCAGAGGGTCCATGGTTGTTAGCTGCAAACCGTGTAAGTAGAATAGCAACAACAGAAGACCAAAGGTTAACATTCCCGTCATCCGTATCCGAACTGGCTGAATGTGCTCAATAACAGGCAACTTGACATTACTGACAGCAAACACAAGTCTATAGTTCTGGCACGACGGCTTTATCCGCTTCCGACCGTTGGCTACCCCTGGCTGCAAGGAAACAGTTGTAGTCACGGCGTACCTGGCTGAGCAGGCGCGAGTTGTGCTCCGTGATAGGCAGTTTAGCGTTACTGGCAGCAGCTAGGTGCGTCTCCAACTGCAGGACGGCTGCGCGTTCGGCTTCCAATCGCTCCGCTTCGGCGGCGTTGTTCGCCCACTCCAAACTCGGCTTGCTGCAGGAAATGATAATTTGTGAAGATGACAAAGTGATCGACGATGTCACAAACATAAGGTAAAGAAGTTTCAAAATTCATCGGTAGAAAGAGACGGCAAAAAAGTGAATCACTATCTTTACTTTCATTCAAAATTACAAAAACTTAACTGACGAGTCTGTTTCACCACTCTCAGATAAGACGCTGATATTTTAATTGCCGGTTATCTGATGTCGTCTGTCTGTTTCGTATTAAGAAAAAGAGAGAGAATCATAGTGCTTGGAATAACGGAAAACATAGTTCACTTCCGGATACCAGCACCAAATTTTTATATGTTACTAGGCATATCATCTGAACCCCAAAACTGCCGGGAGACAGTTTCTGAGGTGTCTGGGTCACCAGTTATGACGTCATCAAATTGACCGCCGCCGCGTTGTGAAAAATTCAAATTACACCCAACATATGCAACGCACGTGTACATGTGGGGTATCACGTGAAAGCTAATTAAATAGACTATATTTGTGCCCTGAACTGTAATTGCATTAATGTTACCGTTTAAGAGCTATTAATAGAAAAATGATAATCTTGTAAAAATATTACGGACTTTTATTTCTTGCACCAAAACTAAAGACTCCAGACTAAAATAATGTAGTACAATAATGAAAACAGATTATTAAGCTTTACATTACAATTCAAAGTTTGAAAATCGGATATGAAATGTCGAAGTTATGGTCAAAAACTTGACGACGCTGCAGTGTCTAAAATTACGAAAAAAAAATTTTTTTTCCGGAAACCAGCACCAATTTTTTATTTGTTACTAGGCATATCATCTGGACTCCGAAACTGCCGGGAGACAGTTTCTGAGGTGTCAGGGTCACCAGTTATGACGTCATCAAATAGGCCGCCAACACGTTTTGAAAAATTCAAATTACACCCAACGTATGCAACGCACGTATACATGTGGGGTATCACGTGAAAGTATATTAAATTTGCTGCATTGTTTTCTTTATCTGTAACTGCGTAAATATGAAAACAACAAAAATAAAGAATAAATAAGACAAATTACAAAAAAAATATTGCATATTTATTTTTATAGCCAGAGAACCATTTGTATTGGAGAGAAAAATATAGAGTACAAATAATTCTACGTTATTCTTTTATGGTATAAAATTTAAATCATCGCAATCAAGTAAAAAAAGACATAGCTATACCGGTTTAAAATAAAGCGCGGCGGATGCTATATATTCAAACGACGTCGCCGGCGCGTTTTAAAAGATTTAAATTAGACAAATTACGCAGTGTATATGCACGTATGGGGCATGAAATGAAAAGATATTAAAATTTGCTGCATTGTATTCATTGATTATAACTGCGTAAATATGTAAACAACAAAAATATTAGAACAAATAGACAAATTAAAGAAAAAAATGCATGTTTATTTTTATAGCCAGAGAACCATTTAAGTTGGAGAAAAAAAATATATGGTTCAAATAATTCTACGCTATTCCTCTATAGTATAAAATTTTAATCATCACAATCGGGTATAAAAAGACATAGCTATGCTGGTTTAAAGATAATTCGGCGGCCGCCACAAACAACGTGACATGTCGCGTTATGCGCATAATGTATATGCGCATGCCAACTGGTGTTTCAAGGTATTTTTGATGAATCCAATTATTATGTAGCCTCATAAAGGGTAATTTTAAATTATATTTTTTATTTATTATAAATGTAAATATAAATAAATATTATACTTACGCACTTTGGATTTATATACCTATACCTCCTTCTTCGAACAATTAGTATACTTACTACTATTATTACTACTACTATTTAGGTAATTAATATGATAATTATAATAAAATAACCAATTGTAACGTCTCGGTGCAAAAATTTAATAACTTACCTATTACATTACAATTCATCGTCAGTCATTGTTACTAGGCGCATAAATACACCACCACCGAATCATTCACGCGTCAAATTTTGGAGCAGACTAAAATTCGAAGTGAAAATATGTAGGTATCTGCAGTTTTCAGCGATGGCGGCAATTTCGCGCGCTTTATGTTTTTTCCCTTAACTTCGACATTTCATATCCGATTTTCGAACTTTGAATTGTAATGTAAAACCTAATAGTTTTTTTTCATTATTGTAGTACATTATTTTAGTGTGGAGTCTTTAGTTTTGATGCAAGAAATAAAAGTGCGTAATACTTTTTCCATGATTATCATTTTTCTATTAATAGCTCTTAAACGGTAACATTAATGCATTTACAGTTCAGAGCACAAATATAGTCTATTTAACTAGCTTTCACGTGTTACCCTACATGTATACGTGCGTTGCATAAGTTGGGTGTAATTTGAATTTTTCAAAACGCGGCGGCGGCCAATTTGATGACGTCATAACTGGTGACCCTGACATCTCAGAAACTGTCTCCTGGCAGTTTCGGGGTCCAAATGATATGCCTAGTAACATATAAAAAATTGGTGCTGGTTTCGGGAAGAAAAATTTTTTTTTCGTAATTTTAGACGCTGCAGCGTCGTCAAGTGTTTGACCATAACTTCGACATTTCATATCCGATTTTCAAACTTTGAACTGTAATGTAAAGCTTAATAATTTGTTTTCATTATTGTAGTACTTTATCTTAGTCTGGAGTCTTTAGTTTTGGTGCAAGAAATAAAAGTCCGTAATATTTTTCCAAGATTATCATTTTTCTTTTAATAGCTCTTAAACGTCAACATTAATACAATTGCAGTTCAAAGCGCAAAGATAGTATATTTAACTAGCTTTCATTTGATACCCCTCATGTATGCGTGCGTTGTATAAGTTGGGTGTAATTTGAATTTTTCAAAACGCGGCGGCGGTCAATTTGATGACGTCATATCTGGTGACCCTGACACCTCAGAAACTGTCTCCCGGCAATTTTGTGGTCCAGATGATATGCCTAGTAACATATAAAAATTTGGTGCTGGTATCCGGAAGTGAAATGTTCCTACCCTTTTCGGACGTAAGGCCAGGCGCTATCATAGACAACCGACACTTAAGATATCAGGAATTTTACAGAGAATGGTGAAACAGGCCCTTAGTCTCACTGGCGCAGTCGGTAAGATGTTATAGCTAGGCGACGACCACTCAATGGAGAGAGTTGACCAATGATGAGACCACATTATTATGCGACCAAATAACCATGGTTGTTTCATGTACGGGTATTTTTTTATATCTTAATTAGTGCGTTATAGGTTATAGCCCAGAGGTAAGAGAACCGAACCACAAGGATTCAGAACTCCCCTTTTCCAACATCTTACTTGGTGATGCAGGTCTCTATGAGCGCCCGCAGCGTGGGGTAGGTGGCGGCGGCGCGCTCCGCGAAGCCCTGCGGGTTGTGCGCCGCCAGCATCGTCAGCAGGATCCAGCCGCGCCAGTACAGCGACGTGATGGCCAGCGGCGGCGCCGTGTATCTGCACCGAACACAGAGAATCGGTCATTTTTACGTTTAGGAGTAGTATTTCAAAGGCAAATATTTAAGAATGCCTAATGAAATTTCATAAGTTTTGCCTAAAAAAAGAATTGTAGGCCAATGTGGGCGCTACTGACTATTAAAAACTAGGCAAGCATAAAATTTTCTCCAACACGGCCTCATTGTGACGGCATATGGGAAACTGCGGTAAAGTTCATGCAAATACAATTGGCAGCGACAAAACTACGACAATATTTCTTTTTTTATAAAAAAGACATACATAAACATATTAGGCAAGGAAAGATATACAAAGGCAAGCTTATCCCACTAAAAGATCCCCAACAGTCTAAACAGTCCAATTTGTCTTAATTATCCCATGTTATTTATTTTACTTTTTATTTCTTACAATTCAATCACAATCAGCCTTACCGTTTTTCTCTAGCACAGGAACTGTCATAATCATAACAACAAGTAAGCACTTAACTGGTGACTCACCCAATACGTTGGGCCAATGCGTTGGGCCATCACATCACTTACCCAGGCGGCAGTGTGATGTTGTCAGGCGGCGTGAACTGGCACAGCTGGAACACGTAGTCGGCCAACTCCAGCTTGTCGACCGGCAGCGGCGCGTCGTCGGGCGGCAGCGCGCACGCGCGACGCACCAGCTGCTCCACCAGCTCGAACGTCTCCGCCGGCCCTACTGGGATCTCCTGCATGACGTATAGGTACGAATGTTATTTTTTTTTTCTTGGCTCAGGTACCCGAATAGGGTCTTGGCCTCCGAAACGAGAGCACGCCATCTGTTAACTCAGTTTGGGGCCATTAATTTACAACGTAAGACGATTTAGGGGGGAGAGTGTCAACCGTGTCTTATTTTTTCTTATAGGGGTCAGGGAGGGAGTATTGATAGTTGTTACGTAATATCACAAAAATACGCAAAGTAAAGATTTGAAATCTTGATCATTGACCTGGCTTACGTAGTTTTCAATACGTGCATATGTTATTCTCCCTTTCAAGTTACCCCTTTAAGTCAAGTTAGCTTAATTTCTAAGCTTTCATGCCTAAAAATCTGAAAAACCATAGGTGCCCGATTTTTTTGCAAGTGGGTGTAAATTGTCTTTGCTTGATATTTTATGTCGACTGTATTTTTTATATTGAACGAATAAGAAACTAAACTGAACTAAGTATGTGAGAGATACCTTAGCCAGCCCTATGAAGATGACCCTCAGCAGCGTGTTCTGCGGCAGCGGCGTCTCGCAGCACAGCCGGTAGGTGAGCGCGCGCTCCGACTCCGGCGGCCAGTTGTCCGGCTTGCTGTACGTGTCCGCCGGCTCCACGAACATTATCTGCGCAGACCAGCCGTGGGTTTAACGACATTATAACATGATCATGACTATTTCAAAAAGTAGGTCAATCTAAAAGGCTAATGTTGAGTTGAAAGAAAATTGATAATTAGTGTTACGAGCTTCAATCAATAACGCAAAAAAGGCGAGAGTTTAAGTATTGCGGGGTGAAGACTTATTTATATTGTCTGTTTTGCTTGATATATAAATATAGTCTGGCAGATAAATCACTGCAGCCAGGTGACACTTTCAGTGTTGTCAGTTTTTGGCAAATATTAAATAGTGATGTGACTTAGTGAGTGAATGAAAGAATGAACGATGTAATGAAATTAATTTGCGTCATTTATGTTGAAATAGAGAATTTTCAAAGCGTATATTAATAAAATGATTTGTTCAATAAGGTTTTTTTGTATGTTTTCTAGTTAGTAGTAGTGTAAGAGCGCGATTTGGAAATGTGCGGAAGCATGTCAAATCAGTTACCAGTTTTCAACTCATTCCCCATTTTGCCATAAATAAAACAACAATTATCACATTAGTACTTTTACTTAAAAACTTAAATTATTCCCAATCAGTTTCACAGCTGCTGTCACTATTTACGTGTAAGTATTACAAAGTCATCGCACATTTTATCTACTATGTTAATATGAACCTTGAACCCCTCAAAAGTATCGCGCTTAATTTGAAATATACTAAACTACGAATGTGACAATCATAAAATATTTCGTTCGTTCAATAATCAAATCATTCATTACGTGACCTTAGTCGAGCACTAGTGAAATAAATGTGGTATCATTATTTCGTAAAATGACATTTGGAAGTGTCATCAGTAGGCTTATTGTCTAACTCGCTCGCAATCGCCATCGTGTTCATTTTGACAGTTCATGTATGGGCTGACAATTGGCATCGGAATCGGCTAGCTGTCACATTCACACAAGAACTGTCAAAATCAACACGATGGCGATTGCGAGCGAGTTAGACAATAAGCCTACTGGCTGCAGTGATTTAGCTGCCAGACTATAGTTTACGTCACCCCGGGCCGTAAGTAGCAATTTACCGCCCGCTACGCGAGCGGAAATGTCCACTTCTTGGCCAGGGGAAGACGTAAATCAGTCAAACCACCTCCCCACCTCCCCGCCAGACGCCGTCTCACCGTAGAGAGGTTACAGTTCAATACAGCGATATCTAGCTCCTCCGCCACGCGGTTCGGACTACGACAAGCCCTCAAAAACTGTTTTTCCTGTATTTAATTATATCAAACTTAAGTGAAATAGGTGGGCGGTAACTTTTAGACCTAATAGAAGTGTTGTAAGATATACAGGACAGCAATTCGGGACAATCGATGCTACCATTAATACTGTGGGCATAGATAATGTCCGCTATCTCACGTCGCTTATGTAATGGAATAAGATGACGCTTCTTACATAGGGCATAGTAATCCGAAGAATTATATGGAACTTTTAACTTGAAACTATATTGTTACTTAGTAGGTGGCAATGCATGCCGCCTCGTGCTAGCCCCCAGCAGTAGGTACCTTGTTGAGCGCGAGCTGGAAGTCGTGCCGGGGCGGGCGGTAGACGGAGGCGGCGGTGTCCAGCAGCCAGCCCAGCGCCGAGCACTGGATCACGCACAGCTGCTGCCGGTACTCCGGCAGGTGCTTACTGTGCGACGCCGTCACCAGGCACAGGCAGCAGAACAGGTCCGCGATCGAGTTGAACGCGCGCTCGCGAATCTGTTCATTAACACATACATAGGTACATTTCAAGTTAATAAAAACTAAAAAGCTTGTAAAAAGTGCTAAACGCTGCGCGCCATTTTTGAATATCTAGCTCGATAAAACTGCGTGACCAAGCGTGGTATTTTGAAGATCCATTGATATTTCACAGTATAGATATGTTACGTTCCTAGTAAATTGCGTTTGAAAAACGTTTTCTCTGTCAACTGTCACATTGACTGTAGTCCGTGCTACACGTACTGTGGCTCGTTTGAAGTAAACTGATTGCGACATGAGAGGATTGGGTAATTTATGAATCTTCAACTCGGGCGCGGTAGTAACATATCTACTCCCAGTTTATATATAATATCATTGCGAAGATCCCATTTCTAGCGCTACCTCGGGCGGCGGGTCGTGCGGCGGCGGCGCGGCCAGCGCGCGCGCCAGCGGCAGCAGCGCCTGCGCGTCGGCGCGCGCCGCCCGCACGCACTCGCGGGTCAGCGCGCGCAGCGGCCGCAGGTAGTCCTCTTGCCGGAGCACCAGCTCCTGGGAACAAATTATTTGGTACTCACTTACACTTACTCAGCATAGCAGTTTACACCGAAGCACTGATTGAGCCAAAAAGTAAAGGTCGTGATCCACCTGATTTGGTCCACCCAGAAAAAGTGCTGCCATTATTTCGAATCACTGGTTACCCAGGAAAAGGGGCTCCGAATTTATATAATTACTAACAATAAAATAACTTAAAATAAGTTATCAAATGTTACTAACATAACGATCCTTGTTGGTCGTAAATAAAATTATTATTATTATAAATGCCGGGAACAACGCTAGGAAGATGATGAAGATGATGATTATTATTATAAATCGGTTCATTAGTGTAAGCGTGAGGAGGTAACAAACAGCCAGACTCAATTTTGCATTTATAATATAAAAGTTATTTAGTGCAAATAAAAGCCTAGTTTGTTTATGTTACGTGGTAGGTGTCAGCCATGGCGGCGGGCACGGCAGTGGGCTGCGCCTGTATGAGCGCGCACAGCACCGCCATGTTGTTCGGCGAGCGCACGTTCGACAGCTCGTTGTAGATCGTGTGCGTCACCACGCTGCGCAATAGCGCCGGACTGTCCGATATCATTTCTCTGCAAACAAAAATACCCCACAGTTACATCACATAATAAACAACACTGAGTTTATCGGAATTTACGTGCGAAATTACATTTCGACGCTTGAAAGGAGAAATGTCATAAGCGACATTTTTTGTGATATTGAGTTATCTATATCATTGAAATCAGCAGATTTTTCCGCGTCGAATGGGCTAGGTCTCGTGTGCGTATGACGACTTTCGTGTCGCTTAGATTTTTAGAGACACCGACCTATATTTTTTACTAAACGACGTCTTTTTTTTTAAATTTCTGAATATTGGAGATTAGATAAAATGTATTTTTAGACAATGTACCTTAGACGGTTTGGCCTTTTACGACTTTCCTTCTATTTGTCGGTTATATTTTTTTACCTCATCGTATAACGTATTTTTATTTACATTATATCATTTTACCTATATCTACATAAAAACAAAAAATGGCTTAGATCAAATAACCTAAATGTTATGATCCGCACTATTGTAGGTTATCACCTTTTAACTGATATTAGTTTCGATAATCATGTCGCTTATCCTTTTTTACTTGCAATAATTTTTGAACACTACTGTCGCTTATTCCTTTTTTCCTGGATATAAATATAAACTAGGAGGTTGAGTAGATCGTTTTAAAAAACACATAATTTGTATTCGAGTTAGTTGTTAGATAACTTTTTCTCTACATGTTTCTAAAACAGAACGTATTTATATCAAATAGAGCGCATTTAAAAAGTCTGTTAATACCCATCTAAAATATTTTAAGTGTTGCATACGCACCGTCCGCCGAAACGTGTGTACCACACAAACGCCATCTAAATAAATTCAGTACGCTTCTAGACGTATAGGCAGGCATAATTGATCGAGCTGTACTACAACATCTTAAGTAATTTCACACATAAATGCTAATGATTTATGGTATAAATATTTTGTACCAATGTTTTACACACAAACACTTGTTAAACACTTTTACTTTTAGGTGAATAATGCATAGAAAAATGCGAATTTTAGATGGGTAACTATGGCCTTGAAAAGCGCCGGGATACGGATGCTGCATATGCGAACACGAAGAAAGTGAAGATCTCATATTATGTGTGTGATTAGGTCTGGAGTGACCAATTAAATTTGTGATTATGTTGGTGACAAAAAATGTTTGTGGTCGACAAATTGTTTAATAATTAAGTATTATATTATTTATATTATTATAACTATATTTTGATCTCTGATGATTGTGTAGTAATTTTATTTGTTTGTATTTTCTTGGATAAGTAAAGTACCTACATCTAATTTTGTTTTCTTTTATTAAAAAAATAATTTCGTAAAAGGTGTTATATTTACTTCTTTTATTAATGACTAAACTCTTCTGGTGGTGATTAATGTAGAAAAGAAATAAAATGAGAAGCAAATTTAAGGTTAGATCAAATATTTTGAAATTTAAAATTGTCGCTCATTGCAGTTAGATTATTTATCTTGATTAAATTTCTGGGCCATAATTACTTTTGTATAATATAACCGTGATATTAAATTTGAAATGTTTGCGATTAGATAGTTTCTCTTAATTATCTTTTAAAACATTTTTCCGGTTACTCTTTTACTCGATTCATTTTTCGTCACATAATTTGGTTAGATCATTTTACCTCCTGCTGTTTTTGGGACCAATTTGCGTAAGCGACACTAAATCCTGATATAATACCTTTTTGGGTAATGTATTAAACACATAATATAGAGAACACCACTATGATCATGCACAAAGTTGATTTTCTAAAATAAGTTAACAAATAGAATTATAATGATTTTTTTTCAAAAAATTGCGCGGTTTTTTGGCTCTCCTGTAAAGTTACCATTGTGTCGCTTATGACATTTCTCCTTTCAAGCGTCGATTTGAAATTTACCATGAGCTTTTCGGTGAAGGAAAACATCGTGATAACCTGCAGGCGCAGGCCATCAGCTCCTGCGCCGCGCGCCAGCTTGTATGGGTGTACCTGAGGCAGGCCTGGTAGGCGAGCTGCAGCGGCTTGGTCTTGAGCCGCATGCGGGCCAGCTGGGCCAGCACCTCATGGTCGCGTGCGGCGGTTGGCCCGCACGCGTCCGCGTTCACGCACACGCAGGCCAGCAGCTCCTGCGCCGCGCGCCACAGCTTGCCCGAGTGCAGCCACGCCTCCAGCCGGGACGCCGAGATCATACGGATCTGGGGAACGCTACTATCATGACTAAACTTTCTTTTACGTAGGTCTGACCAGAGATTGACTTCAATCTGACACGGTGGAAAGTGTAGATGAGGCCTATTCACTCTGTAGGCTTATTGTCTAACTCGCTCGCAATCGCCATCGTGTTCATTTTGACAGTTCTTGTATGAATGTGACAGCTAGCTGATTCCGATGCCAATTGCCAGCCCATATAAGAACTATCAAAATTAACACGATGGCGATTGCGAGCGAGTTAGACAATAAGCCTACGGACTTGAAGAGCTCTAGGTTGTGTTTATCCGGAAATACAGACGATAGGAGCAAAGTCCACTCCTTGGTAGGTCGCGCAAGGAAAGATGAAACGAACCGCTTTGAGTAAGCCAATGGAATGCCAACAGCATAAGGTTGACGACGCGTCGCAGGCAGTGTGGATCTAGTTTCCCTTACCTTTCCCGGAGGGGATAAACTTAAAACAAAAAAACTGTCTTGCGTATGGTTTCGCTCTTGCCAAAATCAGCTGTTCACATTTGTGGCGGCCATTTTGTGAGTTAGCAGAGAGATAAAGTAGGGTCTACGGTCCGCTAACTTTCGGAAAGCTTAACAGAGCCTTGATGGACTGATTAGCGCTAACTGACGTTTATGAATCATGTTTTTTTGCATCGGTCCTATAGCGAGTCTATAGCGAGCCTCTAACTTTTTATAAATAAGTCTGTAAGACACCAAGAACACCAAGTTTTTAGCAGCAGTTTTCGCTCTGGATTGTTGGCATCGTCGCTACGTGGTCTAGTGAACTGACCTCGGGGAAGCCGCAGGTGGCGGCCAGCAGCTTGAGGAAGCCCTTGCCGATGGCGTCGGGCGCGGCGCGCCGCTGGATCTGCTCCTTGATGGCCTCCAGCACCAGCGCCTCCACCGTCTCGTAGCTGCTCGAGTATCTGTTCACACACGTCTGATACAGGACCACCATGTAAAATATGTGTCATCGGCCTTATTGTTTATGGCATAAAGTTGTATAGATGTTTTTTACGTTTTAGTAAGTACATTATATCTATGCCCTTGACTGTACGGTCAAGTGTAATAATATGTATCTAGCCAAAGTTTCAAAAATAACTACCATAAGCTCTTACACCGGTGTAATAAGGTCGTAATTAGGTGAATTTGTCAGATCGCAAGAACTTGTCGCACGAGCCAAAGGCGAGGGCGATAAATATGCAACCAGAGGCTCAGTCTGGTCAGGACTTGGAAATTTCCGCTCACATGGTAGGCGGTAAATTGCTACTTACAGCCCAAGGCGACGTAAATAACATGCATGTGACCCTGTTTTAGTTCTTACCTAGGATACACAGTATACTCGAGATCGGTATTGTCGGGGTCCTCGTCCGTGCTGCCCATGAGCGGCGAGCCGGAACCCGACGGCGACATCGTCCCTCCTGCTAACGAAACAACTTAAGTTCATAACAACTGCTAAGCGAAGGCGTCTATTACGCAAGCAAACCTTAGGTCACAGGTTGGGGTTACTGTTGCTCGTTATGATGTATAAGGAGTACGCGCGAGAAAGACTACCCGTCTGTTTCTTACTGTTCGTTTTAGAAAGAGACGGATAATCTATCTAGCGTGCGACACAGCTTGTTGTGCTGGTCTATTGATGTACAACGTGATAGGCCTTTAGCGCTAGCATAACAAAAGATGACTTTAGAAAAACCTACTGTGATAATTTTACCCTTAATTTGAGAATATGCACTACAGTGAACATGGTCTAAGAATATCTTTTCGTATTTGTTATTAACATAAAAATTTTGGGACTCTAAAATGACGATGAAGCTTGATTTTTTTAATTATGTCAAATTAAGGGCTACGAAATTGATATTGTCCATAGAAGGTAAGTTGGTAAACAAAAAGATGATTGAATGACTGACAGTGAACGATTCGCAGTCTACTGCGCGTCATAGACCCATCTTTAAAGCGGTGTAGAACTAACAAAAGATGTTATCTTTAATTGCTGACCAAGAGTATTGTCGGAGGGTATAAGGTGCGGCGGTGGCTGCTTGGTGCTGAACGCTGTCACGATGTTCTCCACGAGGCACTTGCACCACGAACACTCCACCCACCAGCGTTCGTTCAGCGCGTCTTCTATGTACACCTGTTTGACCAAATAAAAGATCAACCTAACACATACATAATTATAATCAATGTGATTGATTACCAGGCTCCCCAAGCTTGTTAAAAACCGGCCAAGTGCGAGTCGGACTCGCGCACGAAGGGTTCCGTACCAGAAAAAAGACTAAAAGCTTGTTAAAGACTAAAAGCCATTAAACACTTGTTTTATTGAGTTTAAATTCCGTCGTTAACATTTTGACTACTCGGTTGTATGGTAGCCCCCCTTAATTATTATTATTTTAATTTATTATTTTGATTTTAGTATTTGTTGTTGTAGCCACAATAAAAATACATAATCTGTGCAAATTTCAACTGTCTAGCTATTACGGTTCTTGAGATCTAACTCGGCGAGTGGTAGCCATAAAAAAGGGCTAAAATATCAGGTTTTTGTATGAGAGCTCCCCTTAACTATTATTATTATTTTGTTTTTAGTATTCGTTGTTTTAGCAGCAACAGAAATACACAATCTGTGAAAATTTCAACTGTCTAACTATTACGGTTCTTGAGATACAGCCTGGTGACAGACGGACGGACAGTGAAGTCTTAGTAATAGGGTCCCGTTTTTACCCTTTGGGTACGGAACCCTAAAAAAGAGCTTGCTAAAGATAACCATATCACAGTCTATATCCCGTTTATCATTTCTCTTCTGATCATATTGGTGTTGATAAAAATTAGCTACAATCTTATTTGTGTAACAGTCATTTTAAAATATCATTGCAGTTCGAATATTTTAAGCTGAAGTGTAGATATCACATCGTCACCCTGTTCTGGGCACTAGTGCTTCAGGCTATAGTTCCTACGCAGGCCCGGCGCGGATTGGGAGCTTCACTAAATAGAAAACCACAAATGATGTCACCTTTATAAAAGTGTCTGGCCAGTAATTGCTATCTCTGTGTCCAGCGTACAGCATGTTGCAAGCCAGCACAAATACCAGCGGGTTGCCCTTGCTCTTAAATGCAGCTCCCTGCTCCCTCTTCAGCAGCGTACAGAGACTTTGCGTGACCACATCATGAGAGAACATGTTGGGCCGGATCTTGCATAAGTATAGCATACTCATGCAGAGGATAGGGTCAGGTTTGGATCGCTGTGACTTGAGGAGCCGTATTGAGCCTGTCAGAAGGCCGAGCTGTAAACAAAATCAAGAAGTTAGAAAATTACATATAATAATATGCTATGGTTTAACTATTATAATAATAATAATAATAATAATATAGCCTTTTTTTCCGAATTCGCTACAATTTCAGTAAGTACACGTTGTTGTTGTTGTTGTTTGTTTGTTTGTTTTTTTTTATTAAATTGTCGCGTAATTCGGCGTGCCTCGTGGCATAGGCGTCCTCCGAGTATGGGAGGGTTTAACTATTAAACAGACCCAACTAATGTGATATACTAAGACAAAATTAATAACAGGTTATGATTTTTGAATAAGTCAATTGACAACATTTCATATTTCTGAGCCTATAATTTTAATGGTTCTCTGTATTCTGTTTGAAAAGATGAACATGCTGACAGTTTAAATTTTTCGCTAGGGTTTGTATTTAATTTATAATTAATTTATTAATTTTTGCTTATTCTAAAAGGGCGTAACTCCGATACTATCACAGAATTGACACTTATCCTTTTGTCTTTTCTGTATAGAAAAACATCTGACGTCAATTTCAAATTGTCAATGTCAGGCTTTATTCTCCGATATTCGATTTTCGAGGTTCGCTTCGTGCTGTTCCGCTCATACTAATATAGTCATTAACTTGAGAGTGAGAGAGAAGGTATGCAACGAACTTCAAAAATAGAATTTCAGAGTTGCCCCCCTTGTACTTTGAAGTTGTCATATACAAAATTATGGTCGCTTATTTTTTCTCGTGAAAAAGGCAAAGGTGTTTCACCTATCCTGTGGTAGTTTTGGTAAAATTAGGACATATTTTTAATAAATTTTTATTTTTTATAATAAGCGATATTAAAATTATATAAACATATTGCAGTGATCAGGAGGCAAAATGCTTTTAAACCATATACATTTTCAGGTGTTATAAAAATGAAATGTTGTCAATTATCAGAATTCAAAACATTTGAGTATGTACAGTTATAGCAATTTATAACTACGATATAAGATAAAAAGGTTAATTAACACACCACACACCATGTGGTTAATCAATTAACATTAAATGAGACCATTCCTGTTTTACTTTCTTGATCTTACTTCACTGGGCCCGCGTGGGAACTATAGCCCAAGCCCTCTCATTCTGAGAGGAGGCCTGTGCCCAGCAGTGGGACGTGTATAGGCTGGTGATGATGATGATGATCTTACTTCAAGGTGAAAGTTACCACACAATGTTGCAACTTTGCATTGTTAAAATGTAACTTTTCCATAACATTGTTTATCAATTGACCAATAACAATCTAACCTACCTGGATAAGCGAACTTTTACAGTCATCAATCACTTTTTCAGCAAGATACAAAAACAAAAGATGGACCCATCAGATAACAAAATGGCCAGGGCCATCAGGCTAAAGACATGTTGGAAGGCAGAGAAAAAGATGGGCTGATGACATTAGGATCATGGCAGGAGAAGACTGGATGAATATTGCCAAAAGTAGAGAGGATCAGAGAAGGATGGAGGAGGCTTTTACCCTTGGGGGGCCACACGTAAAAGGAGGATAAACTGTAAAATGTATCCTACTAATATTATAAATGCGAAAGTTTGTGACAATGTAATGATGTTACGATGTGATGATGTGACGATGTGAGTGAGTGAGTGTGTATGTTTGTTCCTTCTTCACACTAAAACGACTGGACAGATTTGGATAAAATTTGGAACGAATATAGCTGGTACCCTAAATTGAAACATAGGCTGCTTTTTACCCCGGAAAATTGCACAGTTCCCGAGGGATAGCAATAAACATGTCAATTGCTAATTCTACGCGGACGAAGTCGCGGGCAGAAGCTAGTAATGTAGAAAATGAAATGTAATGAAACAATGCAATAATTTGGAATGTGGAAATAAAGCTATATTATTATTATTTATTATTATCACCCTTTCAACAAAGATTCTTACCAATTTATCTGAATTATGTGTATCCAAGGCATGCAGCACATTTGGAACCAAGTCAACAGGGTCTACTTCTAATGAAGTTCCTCCAACAGCTTCTGCCGGTGAACCAATTCTTGACCGTTTGGAGGGAGGAGCAGCGCCAAAGCTGGTTGTCCCCTCACGTTTACGCTCCACACCTGAGCAACGTCCAATTTAAGTTGTTATGTCAATGAAATGCAATGATCATTAATTTCATTTAATTTAATTTGGCCTAACCGATGCAATAGTCATACAATACTTAATAGGTCAAAATAATTTTCCTAGAGCTAGGAAGCCGTTGAATGGTCTCAAATATAAGCTTGTTTACCGCTACTAGAAGGTTTGTGTATATTCCTCTTTTCTTGGTCGCGGGACACCACGACGGTGGACTTGCTGCCCAGCGCGAAGATGTCCTGCGGGTGCTGCGGCGCCTTGCTCTTGCCTCCGCGCCCCGATGATGGCATCTTGCTTCGGTCCATCTTCGATACTCAACAGTTAACCTCATCCACTTTTAAAAGTTATCAGATCATTGTAAGCATCTGCGTAAAAAATGGAAGCTTGTGTACCAGAAAGAGAATATCAGATTAGTACAATCTGACAAATTACTACGTTAATTATGAAATAAACTAAACAGTATTCAAAGAACTACGGCATAGCAATCCTAGCCACAGCCACAGGTTCTGTTGTGGTTGTGTTGTTTTCTGTCACTGTGACATTGACATTGACATGTCATTTTTGTGTTTTGATCGGGAAGCGTAGATTCTCCGTAGATTTCAAGTGAAGGTTTGATGAACAGAAAAAGAAAAATTTGATTTCAATCTACATTTCTTAATACATAAATATTTTTTCCAAAAACTTCTCATGATGAAACAGTTTTTATAAAGTCAATTTAGTTTCATTTTGAAACCCTTTCTAAATAGTTTTTAATCCTGGCAGCACATACATACCACCAGAATTTGCGAAGCTTGGCCGTTTGGCCGTTAACAGAGGTTCAAAACATTTGGTACGTCTTTTTCTATACTACAAATATGAAAACTTACAAAATGACAAACGTTTTTAATAAGACTATTAATTAGTAACAAAAATTGAAAAATGTGATGTTTATTATACTAATATTAATTAATTAATGACACTTGAAACATGGGCACAACAAAAAATAATAAGTAACACGTAAATTAACAATTTGCATTCTTTTAAAAAAAAGATAATAGAGTAACAAAAATTGAAAAGTGTGATGTTAATTATACTAATATTAATTAATTAACGACACTTGAAACATGGGCAAAAAAAAAAGTACTTAACATGTAAACTAACAATTTGCATTCTTTATAAAAAAGATTAAGCCCGAACATACAAATAATTAATCTTCCGGTTTAAATTTCTTTCCTTTGTTCTCAGACCGTTTGCTTTTAAAGAATACACGCTTTCCTTTAATGTTCTCGGCTGCTTGTGAATTAGCGGATGTGGTTTTCTGAAACAATAGTTATTTGTTATGCAAGATGCAAGGCTGCACAGTTTTTGTTTGGCGCGAGTGCCTGTATTGAAACCCGAGCAAGCGAAGGACTCTATGATTGATGAAGAATCCTGAGCGTCGCGAAGGTTTCAAGGCACGAGACACTAAACAAACTTTGCTGCCGAGCAAAACACAGTTTTTCATCTCACTACAGCGAGAAAAATGGTGGATGGAAGAATTTCAAATTTCCAATTACTTGAGTATATGAATAGGTGAGGTTGTCGTGGTGGTCGTGGTGGAGTGGTGGTCCGCGCGGCGTTCGCATTTCAAAAACCTTTTCCGCCCAAGAGGGGAAAAAGCACTTTTCCACGCAGATTTTTAAGGAGAAAGACAGCCCTTTCGAGCAAGTGAGGTGAAAAAAAATTTTTAGTCATCTCAAACTAGGACAAATTTTACACTCAACAAAAAACTTACATCAGACGGTTTTGGCCCACCAAAAGTAACTGGAGGACCTTTTCGCCGTTTTAGTGTCAAAGGAGAAACCAACTCTCCGCGCGTCAAGGCCTCAAAGCGTCGATTTACTTCTTCAGACTGCAATTAAAAAAAAACAATAATACACGAGAAATGAAAGCAAAATCTCCAAAGCTCATTCAGTATAAACTCAGTAACTTACCTCAATAGCAAGATCATCCATACTGTTATCGCTAAATAGATTATATATTAGATCTTGCTGCTTATTCGACATCGGCGGCAGCCTCATTTTGGATAGAGGTTTATTCCTAGGCGCGTGGATGCCGATTTGCTATAAAATATAAAATACATCATTTCAATGTCAGAAGAAGTAATGTCAAAGTTTTACAAACATTTCTTGAAATAAAAAATCGTTAAAATTGATGGATTGGTTTTCCATGATAGGGCTTCTTGAAATATTTGCACATAGTTCATTTTTTATGATAGGGTGGTAGGTACAATTTTATTATTATTAATGTATTATTGTCATTTATTTCATTTGAAATATATGTAACTATGTCAATCTTGAATTTAGTTCAATTTCGTAATCAAGATTTAAAGTCAATTTAACTAACCCTGGTATACCATATTTTTTAAAATATTGTTTTTTTTTTAGTTCAAGTAGGAGAGAAAAAACTCTAATAATGTAGAAGATTATTTTCACGAAAACACAGGGATTTTATTTTTTCTTAGTCGTTTTTGCCATGATGATACCTTTTCTAGTAAAACTGGTGTCATCATGACGGCATTGTCATCCTGTTCGGCGGCTTCCCGAGGCGGAAGAGTGTTCCGCCCTGTCACTTCCTTCTGGATATTGTCTATAGTATTCTTCATCCCATTCACTTGTTCTTGCAATTTTACCTGAAGTGTCAACATAAATTTAATTACATGGTACTTGATTTTCCATTAATGTCATTATAAATTTGGAAAAAAAAAAACTATGTACTTACTTTTTCGTTACGCATGTCTAATATTACAGCCATTTGCTTAGACAGTTCGTTTTCTTTATTCTGTAACGAACAGAAAAAATATGGAATTATTAACAGTTCAAAATATAATTAACTTTACTTAAATTGAAAAAAAAAAACCGCTAATTAAATTTGAAGTCACAAGTAAAAAATAACTCGCATCAGTAACCAAAATGAACCCAGGTTTTTTTTTAAACGGATAAACAACACAAAAATATTAGTAATTGTATTAGTCCTTGGTTAGATGGTCAGTCGGTTCAAATATCGTTATTACAGTTCCTGTGTGAAACATAATTAGGTACCTTAGCAGAAATCTCAAGTTGCTCAATTTTCCAAGTCCAAGCCTTCTCTTTTTCATTTACATTTTCTTTTTCTTGTTCCATGTCTCTCTTTAGTTTCTCTAAAGAGTTCTCTAATTTTGTCTTGGCATCGGTTACATTCTTCAAATCTGACATCAGCTGATTAATAGTTGTGGCCTTGCAATCTAATTCTTTGTCTTTTACTTCTGCCGCTTTGTCTTTGGACTCCAATGTTGCGAGCAGGTCGTTAATCTGGTTTGAGTTTTCAGTCCTAAAACATAAAAATATTAAAACTATGTGTATCGGTTTTATCTTTTTTCGGAGGTATTTTAATTACTATAAAAAAATATGTTTCAAATGGGAATATCCTGCCATACTTTAAATTTTCCAAAACTGATTCCATTTTAGCCAGTTTAGCTTCTAAGTTTTGATTTGTTGATGCTAATTCTTCATTTTTCTCGGATACTACGTTAGATTCCTGGGTACATTCTTTGAGATTTGCAACAACTTGAGACTTTTCCGTTTCCAAAGCAGAGATGGCGGCTCTCAAATTTTGGTGTTCGAGTTCAGCTTGTTGTAGAATCTAAAAAGAAAACATAGCTGTACAAGATAAAAAAAAATAAACCATTCAAAAGCTTCAACTTCATCTTCATTCTCAGTTCGTACCATTATTTTATCGGTGACTACTTTTTGTAACTCCGCATTTTTCTCATTCAGCAGTTCTATTTCTTGCATAAGCTGGTTATGAAGAGCATTAGCTGCCTGTAATATAAAAAAAATTAAACATGGGATTCAGAAATGATTTACAAATGTAATCATCATTGGGCAATATTTACTTTAGGGTTTACATCAATTACCTCAATTTTTTTCTCTGCATCATTGAATTTGTCAGAAAGTGCTTTGTGCTCTTCTTCTAAAGAATATATTTTTTCCTGTAGTTGATTATTTTGTTCACAGGTGGATTTACTGTACTGGTCTTGGTTCTGAAGGGCTTTCTTCAGAGACTCGTTGCTTTCAGAAAGTTCTTTAAGGCTAAATCGTGAAGAAAAGGAGTCAGTCAGTTGAATAAATTATTTTGCGCAACAAATATAATATGGACAAAAAAATTACTCTTTTTCCTTTTTCATAAGCAGATTTTTCATTTCCGTCGCCTCATTACTATATTCGTGAACCAATTTTTTGATATCTACTTGCAGACTGGCTATATTTTCGTCTTTCTGTAATGTTATTTTTTGTTAGTTTAGCTATATAAAATACTAACTAACCTATCTTGCTTAATACTTATGTCCTGTCAATCGTTCAAAGGTTAACTGGAAGAAATCCATTTTAGGGATAAGTTCGCCTTTGTGCATTTGTGTTTTCCTGTATTCATCTTTTTCATGTGTTTTATGTACAATAAAGAGTTATACATACATACATACAATACTCTCTGTTGCCCGCGCCATATCCCGACCTAGATTTTTTTTTCAAAAATTTGCACAAACCTTGTTCTGACAATAACAAACACAGCCATAAATAATTATCCAATTTGATGCAGTAGTTTGGAAGTTATGCGGGTACAACATGTATTTTGGCGATTCATATACATATATATATCATTGAGAACTACAAATAAAAAAAAGTTACCTTCTCTAATTCACGTTTGAAATGGTCAAGTTTCCTACTAAAGTCGTTCAAAGCTACAAATAGCTCGTCTTTTTGCCCCATAGCGGTAGCTAGTTTAGCGTTAGCACTACTCAACTCTGCTTCAAGATGTTGCTTTGCTGATGCAAACAACTGTGCCATTTGTTCCTTATGTTCAGTGACAAGTTTTACTAAAAAGAAAGAAAGAAAGAAAAAGTTTATTCATGACAATCACAGTAATGAACACAGTGATAACAGTGATGTAAAAAGTGATTTTAACATTGTTAAATGACACAAATGACTTGAGTACAATTTCAAAATTTAAGCGAACTAAATAAATTGTTCAAATATTTTGGGTAAACAAAAACAATATCTTTAAATTTCCAGTATTTATTGTTGTGGTTAAAAAATATATGAATTTCCAAAGAATTCAAAGGGACGACGTAATTTAAAATAAAAAACAAAGATAAAAAAAAACCATTACCAGTGTTTATTAAGCAAACCCAACTACCGGCTGAAACATTCTAGGGCAATATGAATACACCTTCTAGGAAGTAATACACATATATGGACTGGACATTAATACTAAATACTTACTTGATACTTTTTTACCATGTCTAAAGCAAAATAAATTATTTCATTTCATTTCATTTCAATAAAATTGTAAACACACTTACTTTTCTCATGTAAATTTTCGATGAGCTGCTGACTCTTCTCTTCAGTCTGAATCTGCTGGGCTTTGATGTCTCTGACAACCTGCCCAGACTTATTATAGGCATCTGCTAATGTCCTTTGATCAGCCTGACAACGTGACAAGCTTGCCTTCAGTCGCTCACTGTATTCCTCCAGTACGTCACAGATTTTGCGGGTGCTGCTTAGCCTAATAAATATTCGCAGAAATGTAATAATTCAAACGACTAAAGTTTGACTGAATTTCTCGTACCATAATGTAATATTCATGTATATTATGTACAATTTTATATGGTATGAAAAATTCTGGTGTCAAAAAGGTTGCCGACCAATGTTCGTTTTAAGTTTAGAAACCATGAAAATCAAGCAAAAATTTGTCCGAAATACGAATAATAAAATACGTTTTTACTTGTTTAAAGTCTCCGGTCGAAGTCGCAATTCGTCCTGATATTGACCAGAGATGGTTTCATGCTGCATCTGGACTTCGACCATGTTCTGCTGCAGACGCTCATGATTGTTTTCGAGCTGGTGTAATTTTTCTTTCAAATCCCAATACGCGGTGTCTTGAGCTACCTATTTATAAAAAATGAGATGAGGTATTTTTGCGATTAAATAGTTTACCGAATAATGTTCAAAGTAATGTTAGTACATTGTACCTTCAGTTTAATAATATTAGCAGTTTCCCGCGTGACTTTCTCGCGAAGTTTCTCAGATTCGGCATTAATTCTTTTTCTGTTTGCAACTTTTTCAATGTCAGCGATATTCATTTTTGACGGTATAGTACGACTTGCACAATTTATTAAACTTTATTTTAATGTACGAGGTGTTTCGCCGTGACGCAAATTTCTTTTGCAAGATGGCGGGGCGGGCGGGAAACGCGAAAAGTAAGAATAAAATAAGTTTCCTATTTTTTTTCTTTATTGACATTAGTATGTTGTTTCCAGCCAGTTTTTTCTGTAATTTATTCCGTCTTTAAAAATGGTAGAAGTGTTTGTTTTAGCAAACTATTGTAGCCAGCAACAAAAACGATGAAAATGACAATATTTTATTGTGGCAACATTAAGTCATTGTGTCAAGTCAAAAATCGGCCCAAGTCAGTCGAAAAAATAAAAGGTAGGATTTTATTTTCAAATCAAATAAGAATTAACTATAGCTAGTGTGATTCTCTTCATTAAGTGATTTAAAATTACAGTATAAATAGTTCTGTCGTGATACAAATAGTTTGGAACTCAGTTATGTAACAATTGTTTGAGGTTAAGTTCGTATATTTCAGATGCTGACTTCTTCCCTTCTCGGTAGCCTGCGGGCGGTGCGATCCTCCGTCGTTATAACCAGAAACCTAGCGGCGGCCTCGAAGGCTTCCGACCCCATCCAACAGCTGTTCCTTGACAAAATCAGGGAATACAAACAGAAGAGCGCGTAAGGATCTTTCTTATCCGTTCTTACTCTTATTGACCTTGTGATCTTGGTTTTCAAAGACATAATTGCTGAAAAATACTAGACCTGTTTATTTTAGAAGCATTCACATGTGTAATTCGCTAGTTATGCAGAATTTTAGTGTGAATAGAGAGAAAATTCTAAGCAAGCTGAAGATAATTTATTACTCTCACCTATAGGACAATGTCTTTTTCCAGCTACAGAAATTATCCTCAAAAATGGTTAGTTCTTAATTGTGTAAACTAGTTGAGTTGTCATCAGTAGTGCAGATGATTTTTTCTTAAGTGAAAAGTACTCAATAGAACAAACTTATGGTTTTAATTTGTATTCTTAGAATATAAACTTTTGAAATTGACTGTACATGTTAAATTAACGAGATTACCATTGTTTTTTTTTTTTTAGTGGTGGCAAGCTAGTTGAGGCCAGCCCTGCCATCGAGAAGGAACTTAAAACTGAACTGGAAAAGTTAGAGAAGCAATATGGTGGTGGTTCCGGAGTTGACATGACTGCATTCCCCTCATTCAAGTTCGAGGAACCCAAACTGGACCCCATTGATGAGCAGGTGGCAGCCAAGAAGTGAATGTGTTAACTTGTAGCCAATATTATAGTTATTTAATGAGCAACAAAATCAGTGAAAAGTGTGTAAGCATGCAATAAAACATTTGAAAACTTTGTGTTATGTCTCAATAAAAACTGAGTCAAATGTTTTATCAGTTACTTGTCTTTCTTTTGAATTACTTCATGAAGTAATTAAGTATAGATCATTTCATTGGACCTTTGGGAAATGGATTTAATAAATGAATGAAAGTTTCAGTTATCTATTGGAATATACTTCACACACATAAAAATCATATGCTTAAGTCGGAGCGATATTATATTAACTCAGTCCAGTTCAATGAAAAAATCTGCATAATTAAGTAGTATTTATCCCCTGTGGGAAAGAGGCGTGACGATATGTATGTATGTATGTATTTATCCCAAATGTAATCCAAATCACTGAACAGGTATTACTTTTGTTCTCTGGATTTAAAAACCCCGTTGATACATTTTGCTTGAGGAATCTTACAAGCCTATGTCATGTCATGACATTGAGAATAAGTTCTTATGTTCAAATGATTCTTAATACGAGAACCACATCCAGTGGTAGACTAGCCTACGGCCCTCCTGATGGAACTGGAGAGCGGCTACCGTAGCCTATGGACGCCTGCAAGCTCAGGCCAGGGAATTAGCATGACGCTTTAAAAATCTTAACACTCAGACTAATTACAGTTATGACTCGTGTAGCTTTATTAGTATGATTCATATGACTGTCAACTTTGCAGCTCGCAGAACATCATTTTAATGTCAACTCGAGTCTTGATTTAATTTAAATTACAACGCCTGTCCAATATCGGATAGCAAAAATTAGAGGAAAGACGTGCAAAAAGTTAAATCCTGTAAAGATTCAGGCGTTACTTTGCGGAGGTCTATGATCTTACTTTGCTACTCCGCGCACAAATGAGATCAAGACATGCAATACCGCGCTCGTATTAAATATTTGAATATGGAATAGTCACCCAAACTCTACTAAAATCACCCACTATAACAAATAAAAATCTGAACGCGCATTAACTCGATCATTAACTTGTTCCCTGGATAAGTCCACGTCAGGGGATAATCAGACCTATCAGCGGATTTTCGTGGGTGGTTGGATTTCGTGCAAGGTTCGTCCAGATCGCTTTCTCTCACTAATACTACCGCCAAGCACCAGTGCTTGCGCTGCTGTGTTCCAGTGTGGACGTCAATGCGATGTGGAGAGTAAGGCAGTCGGTGATAGGTACTCGTCTTAGCTGTCTAGGCTGGCAAGGCAACGCATCTACAATCTTCTAGTGTTGCAGGTGTCCATGGAACGGTACCCACTTACCATCAGGTGACCCTCTTGCTCGTTTTGTCTTCCTTGTCGCATAACAAAGAAGCATCTGCCTTCAGGATTCCGTAACTACTCCTGTTGCTCCGTCGTCATTGCTGTTTCGTTGATAATTACTGTCGAAAAAATGGATTCCTATTCCTGACCCACCGTAGAACTGTCTCACAGTAAATGTCACAATGATTTTCCTTGTCAATGTGACGTTACTATTTGAAATTTACTGCGAAAAGGTTCCATAGTGGGTGGGTATAATTCACCATCATATTGATCAGATCTTAAAATCTCGTCACCACTCTTTCATCAGGCTACTCTAAAGTGGCCTAATCGCAGTATTTGACTTGGGCCCTTTTATGCAACGATTGTCACTCTTACTGTCTTTTGTACTAGTTAGTAGACCGACATTTTGATTGTATTCATGAGGCATATCGCAATATCCATGTTCACGTGTACCCCACCCATTACCTTAAGTAATAGGTTACTTTACTTTACTAGTAGGTCTGTGAATCGTAAAAGATCAAACTAAATATCACTTGTGGCTAGTTATCGAGCGATGGCAATACGAAAGGCAATACGCATACGCATTGCGTACAAACCACTGTCCGCAATGGCGACATGAGTAAACCGAAATCCATAAAACAATTCTTCGCCAGTGTAGGTAGGTAGTATAGTCGAACTAAGTTTATAGTTAGTATTGTTTAGGCACAACATGGCACTTGGGGTCAAAGCACATGGTGTTCGTATACCTACCGTCACAGAATATATAATAGTACTAACGTATCCAAATTACCTGTACTAGGTATATCTTTCTAATCTGTGATCCAAATGGCCCAGACAGAACAGAACCCTTCTATCGCACATTCGCCCGTCTGTGTGTCTCTTGTGACAGGGCTGTACTTATGTAGTGTACCTAGCATGCGTAAACCAAAGGTATCGAAATAAGTTACGAGTAAAGGAGTAGGTAGATTACTAATCCAGTAGCTTTACCAAGTATTTTGGGTTCTACTGTTATTTATCAAAGGTTTAATGACAAACGACAAAGTTTTAACGTGAAACTATTTAACTACAGTTAATTTGGTTACCTTTAAAACCGGAACGTGGAAAAAGAGGAAGACCAAAATTTACAGCAAACAAAGTTAATACTTACCTACCTACAACTTCGATCAAGAATACACTAGATGTCAGGTCGACGCAAAAACTACGCCTCGACAAATAACGCCTCACTTGTGGGGTGAGCCTCTATTTTGTTTAGTCCCATCCAAACACCGCCAATGTAAACACGTTTCAGAATGCCGCAGTGTGCGTTCATAAACTGCAAAAATAATTACCGTAAAAGCAATTTATCTTGACGTATCTCACTTTCGGCAGAATAATGCATACTTTAAGCTTTAAAACAACAAATAATATGAAAATTCGAGCAAAATGACCCATTCTAAAAGTAAGCGCGTGTTTGGCCAAGGTTGGGCCAATACACACGCGCCAACTTATGTTTAACAGAACAGTAGATGCATGGAGTAGATTTTTATAGTAAGAATTTTAATTTATATCATATTACCAGAACTAAAAAATGCTATAGCACTGCCTTCGATCAACAATATTGCCGTTAATTGCAGATTCGCGTCAAACACGAATATAATATTAGCAGTGCCCTTACAGAGTTTGATCTTGTATCCTGGTATCTTGCATCAAAGCTAATAAATGTCTTGTCTTGTCTTGTCTAAAACAATACCAACAATAAAATAAGTAAGTATTAATCCTAGCTAAAATACATAAATATTGGCGTCTACCTCTTTTCACAGGGAATACTTACAATGGTTTAATAAGATCATAGCATAGTGAGTGTTAAAAATTTGAAATGTTGTCAATTTGATTAAATAAATAAATAAAAAAATACATAAAAATAAATATCTTGGGACAAATTACACCAATTGACCCAGTCCCAAACTAAGCAAAGCTAAATGTAGGTAATTTTGAATTTTGATATTTACTAATCACTTAGTTAACTTAATTTACTTAATTGTCTATAAGAACATTTCATTTCATATCAATATTTGTATTTGTAAATTTGTTTGTGTTATAAATTTCTGTCAAATAAAAAATGTCTGTCGTATATAATTGCGACTCCATTGTTACCCTGTTCCTAGAATTACATCTTTTTAAAACGAAGGTAGTTCTTTTATTTATCGAACGCTTACCGTCGTCTCGTTTTATCTATTTGGATCTTTGTTGCTTAGACTTAAGGTTCATTTCAAGTTAATTTAGAAGGTAAAACAGATATAGCTATAAGTATAAGCGACACTGCTACTTTTTCGCTTTGATTTTGTATGGGACCTGAAATCTAGTTGTATTCTTGATCGAAGACCTACAACAATGATATCATTTAATCAATTACGACAATTATAGTTAATTAAGTAATTACTGATACAAATAACATGAATTGTAACTAAACTAAAAGGCTGTATTATTTCTGAAATTGCTATCTCAAATCCCATCTTGAGCGTTCAATGCTCGCATTCGTTACGCCGCAACCAGAGTCGCCTCGCGGAGAGTCCGCTGCGCGCTTCGGCCTAGAGCGGCCGCGTATCGAGACACGAAGCCGTGAAAATCATGGCATCTGGTTTCGTGGGCTCCACGAAAAGCTTCCCATTTTCCTTTGACACGGACGTGGAGGAAGAAGAACCTGGTCGCAGCACACCTCACCTCAACAAACGCACAGGTATTTGCGCACTTTGTTTTACCCCCGTACCTCTTTGTTTACTCCTTGCGGTACGCCGTTTTTCAGTTGTTAGGTTTTTGTAAATACAAATGCATTGTTGCGTAGATACCGCTATCTGTGTGATTGGAAGTTAATTGATAATGAAGCCATGTCCGATGTAAGTTGCTCTATATTTCGTGTGCAAGCGGTTTATAGCTATAGTTGTGTACTTAAGTACCTATACTAAAGTTTTGATCAGGATGTCGGCGATGTTGCTCTTGTTTTCATTCAGTAGTATTTGTAATGGACACGAATGTTTCAAAACTTAAACAGGAAAAAGATACCTACCTAGACCTACCTAATCTGTGTAGTCTTAAATGTTCCATGTGCAACTTGTTAGTCTAACTAGATTCCTTTCTTACACGTGTAATGATGCGGAATGCATATGGATTAGGAATTTAGGATACAACGTGTCAATGTGGTTTTGATTTTTTATTTTGGACCCTTTCTACAAACTTGACCATGTTTAACTCGATATGAGTACACACATGCATGCATTTGCATCAAACATTAAATTAGGTACGAATCAGCACGTCGTGAGTAAGTACAGCGTCTTATTGGCTGATCATTTTACGAGACGTGTAACCTGAATTGTCATCAAACGCGAATGACACCAATTTAAATCGCATCGCATTTTAGCGTCGTCAAACCACTTCACCCGACACCCCATCGTATAACCCTACCGATTCCCGTTTATCCTTTTGTAAAGAGTCATGTGGGGAAGCGCGGTGCTTTCTAGTTTTGCCGGCTGGCCAGGATCGATACAGTATCAGGTATCAGCTGACTGGCGCGCCGAGCAGGCTACCGCATAACTACATAGCAACAACAGCTAGCTATGTGGGAGCCGTAGGTCCTTCATACCGAGTTTGGGTGAGTAATGTACTGCGGCTAACTTTCCAATTGGGAATAAATGGACCACGTAGATTTACTTCTATAAGCTTGAAACAATTTATAACTTAGGGAGTTCTTATGCTACTCGTTGGTACTGTCAGTGGGCTTGCACTGGGCGGAGCGCGTCGCGGTAACCACGTGACTTTCGCTACGCCGTGGCGTGGCTATCAGTTCATGGCATGGCCGGCATTGACCCAGCGCGCGCGTCGTTTATTTTTTGTGCTCGTCTCTTATTTTGATTTCATTGAATATTTTAATGTTGAATTAGCTTACAATGAAATGGAAATAAGTACTGTTGAGTGTTCGGGTGCATGAGGAAATCAAGGGACAGGAATTTATCTTTTTTTCCGTTGCCGGTGGATAGTGACCGGTGTGTTTATTATTTCATTTCTTACTTTTCTTAGTAATAAACCGTTACTAGATTTGAGCACAACAGTTTCTGTGGCAACAGTACGCAGTAATCTTAATTCATAATAAAGTCAAATACCTATTATGTTAGGAAGTTTATCTTAACAGGAATTCTATGTGAAATGTCACATTATAGTACGAATTTGACTATTCTTTAGTACTTAAGGACTAGTATTAGTAGATTGTATACCTTTCAACATGCAACTACCTACCGTAAGAATCAATCATAATTACACAAACGGATAACTAACATACACACTTCTACTTCTTCTTCTTAGCGGTATCCGGTTAGTTAACATTAATTGCCCTTATCGAATATATTCAGAACGGGACGTGACAACCCTAGCGCTACACGTGCCGCGAGTGAACGAATACGAGCTATACGTTAAACAGTGACGCATGAAGTAGGCGCGTTTCTCATGCCTAAACGCCGTTTTCATTAGGGAGTGAAATTTCTGTACTTTAGTACTATTATTTATTCTGTGGTACTGGTTCGAATAGCTAGGTACAGTATGAAAATAAAGGCTAACATTTTTATTCGGTAAAATAAGAAAACGTCTAATTCGTAGTAAGTTACCTACCTACTTGAACTCACACATTTTTATCTAATCTTGGATTTGGTGCGTACGGAAATGGTGATTGACAGACGACACTAAAAGCTATAAATGTTTCTAAATCAATGACTCAATGATAAACGATTTTACAAAGGCACCAGCTACCGCGAGTGATATCTAAGATTGTCTGTTGTAAGTATTCTAAAGGTATTCTACTTAAATCTCAAAACATATAAGTACCTACTAAAATATATTTTTTCCACAGTTTCTTCAAATGTGTACGGTTCTTTAAAATTAGAGGATTCAATACAGATGAAATCCACTTCCGCTCCCGCCGTTGTCTTCCCAGCTTTCAGTCAGACGTTTTCAGTTTCCATTGAAGGCGTATTTTCTTAAGTATCTAAATGCGTTCTTTGAATAATAGCATTCAAAGAACTTAATCTTATCTTACCTTATTGTCATAGGAAGATAGGCTGTATTTGTTCTGGCCTTAACCCTGTCTTACTTATCTGATATTTATGAAACACGCAAGAACGAGTGGGATCCGCTGTTACTCATAGGTATTTATGACGTGACGAAACTATATCGTAATCCTGGCACTTCAAAACAAGGCATTAAGTAAATATAAATATAATCATTGGAGGTCACACTTTCATTACATTATTTACAAATCTTCAATAGAACTGCTGACATTAGTTCTTCCCAGCCAGGGTGTCTGCCAAAGTCGTCCAGATTTGATGGAGAGCATCCATAAGTACGTTTCTTTACACTTTAAAAAAATCCGTGAAGTTTGATTTCTGACGGACCTACCAAAGTACCTACTTAATTATGTCTAGCTCTAGGACACATTAGTTAATTTTCTTTCATGTTTTTCTACGGTAGCTACCTCCTATCAGTAAGTAATTATACTTGATTGATTAAATTCATTTCGTAATTAAAATAAACTTGGACTTAGTGTTGAAGTGACGAGGTACCATCTGAAAGTAAATTGAACAGATAGGTATGTACCTAAGTACTATTTTATGATGGCATGCGTGACGTTGACAAATATACGTGCCACATTTGTCGGATAGCAAAAGAAAAACTCTTAATTTGTATTTCAAAGCTTTCAAAGTGTTTTGCGTAGTAAAAGTTAATTGACATTCACCACAGTCAGTCAAAATCCATCTTAGATCAAAGAGCGATAATGGAGAAATCAAGTTACCCTATAAATAAATACCTATACGTTTCTCTACAAACTATTATTTCAAATGTTTTCACAAAAGAACAGTGGAAAGTAAATATGGGTAATGGGACAGATCCACTCCATATGTGTCGTGACTAGCATGAACATCCTAACCTGAAGAAAATGGGACCATCAGGAAAATATAACTTTTCAGTCAACAAATAGTTTTCCAAATCAGTCCGGCCGTGTTCACTTCAAGTAGATAATCGGGTAACGTAACTACATAAACAAAGATTCTGACAAATAGAGAACCTTCTCATTTTTAGAAGTCGGTTAAAAGCTGATTGGCTGCAAACGCTGTTTTATTTCATGTAGGTATTTGGCCGAATTCTCCTGTGCAAATAAAAGTAAATAGTACATGGTCCTTCGAGCCGGATATTGAACAAATCTTGCACCGTACGAGACTGATGCAGGCTACGATGAGCCCCAATACCATGGTTGTCAAAATACTTCAAATTTAGGAGCAGTTTGATCTCGCACGGGCATTGAACTGAGAAAGCAGACGACCGGTGCTAGACGCTTACCTATAGTAAACTCACGCGACCCTACACGACCCCTTAGAATGTCATAAACAGAGTAGGTACCTAATATTGAACCAACTAACTTGTTGATCGTGGAAACTTTTCACTGAAAGTGAAAATGCCACAGCGATATCGCATTGCCTGACAAGGAAAGTCATCATGAAACTTACTATGAGAGAATTCTACGGGGTTCCAGGAATCAAAACGGCCGAGTCACAAAATATCTAGACCAAAAACAAGGATAAATCTTGCGAAATTCATACCTAATTCAATTTTCTTCGAATATAAGTAATTTTACTTTCAGATACTTAGTGAAAATTCGGACAAAATTTACCTAGTTATCATAATTTTTTCATCCAACGCATGTTCTCCGGTTGCCGGCAGTTGCAGACCCGTGCCCTTGAAGATATTTACTTACGTATATTTATTCGCTATTTCTATGCCCTAATCTCCTTTTTATCAGCTTCAGATGTTCGCACAAAATGTATTGGTCTATTGAAATCAAACTGCCTACTTAAATAGGCTTATCAGAAACCGCCCCGTATAGGGCCCATTTCATGAATCAATACCTCTCCGTGGAATAGGGGCAGGCCTTTTATTTTGCCACCTCTAAAACTTCCTAATCCGCCAACAATACCATAGTAACAAGTATTGTAAATAGCGTTAATCTTCCTCAAACAGAGTGAGATAGCTCTTCCGTGACGCCGGCATGACTAGAATTGTGCTAAATACAAAAGCGTGTCGCGTCCCTGCGCAGTGCCAGCGCGCTCAGTCTGCGACCAAACATTCATACAATAACATCCCGGGTTAAACTACAGGCAAAAGTGAAAAAGTGAAACGAGGTTAGTTTTTGGCGCGTTTTTGCGATGCGAGTTTCCCGCCCGTGGCCTCTGGAACGTTCCATTCCACTCCACAGATTAATCCCGTAGGTGTTTGGTGTTTATTCGCGGTATAAACATAATAAAAACACGTGAATAATGTGTCAGATGCAGTGTCCGAAAGTGTAGCTAAGCCGATGTTGCATGCCCTAGTTGTTAGTTTCAGAAATAGACAAGGCCAGGTATTGTGGCTGGAGGCAATTACTGTCAACGAGTAAGTCACATGCTTCTATCGATCTACCTTGCCACCATAGTATTTATTTGGTACGTTATGGCTAGAGCCAGACCGTCTGAAGTCGAGTAGGCACTTCAATGCTCGTCTTATAAGATAGAGTCTTCTTTGTAGAATGCACTAAGTAATAAACAAAGAACCTGGCTAGCCAGTAGGTAGATCTAAAAGCAATTTACGTTTGAATTTAATGTCCCAGGCTCTTTTTAAATGATATTGCGTTGCCTGGTAAGGTCACGCGTTTCTAAGCAAACGTTTTGAAGTAATTGAAACTAGATTGTCTGCACTTTGAAAATTGTTTTTCTCAAGCAGATCGTGTTGACAGAACATGATGTTTTTATTCGATGTTTGTCTCTTATCAAATTTTGTTGCTATTTGAAGGGCAATCCATTTATAAATACAGTCAATTAAACATTGGAACATTGCCTGTTGTTGTGAAACGCAATAATTTACTTCGACAATAAAACCAATATTGTTGTTTATGCTGAAACTATTCTATTCGCATTAAATCATACAATCTATTCAAATAACATCATCCGCTGGAAATTCATCGTCACCGATTTGATGCCCCGTTTGTCATTGCGGTTCCAATATTCTTGATTTAAAAGCGAATAAATCCAAAAACAATCGCTGCAGCTGGGACTGCCAAGGGAGTGACAATGTGAACTTTACCTACAACATTTTACTGTTATCATCTGTTATCATACCACAAGTGTAGAGTTACTGGAGCAAACCCGCTTGCACAGTACTAAGGTCTACGAGCGAAGCGTAGCATATCAGGGAGTCTTCAAAAAAGTCACAAAATGACTTGCTGCAAGCAGTAACTTCCGTACTAGGTTATGCTATGATGATGTTTATGTTTACCAGTCTTCATTATTATTTTATTCTGGCCGACAAGCGAGCGACAATTTGCAATTTGCGCATCGGCGCATCGTAAACCTGTCTATCTGGTTGACAACCCTCAACCAATCAGACGTCGCTAGCACGAATCACGTACGAGTACGGGTATGAAATTATGATGCACCACCACTGCTGCTTAAATACAACTCAGCCTCGTGCAGATATCACGGTATGAAGAACGGCGGACCCAATCTCTTGAGAAGCAGTGGCAATCCAAGAAATAACAGATTCGGGTTTGCAAAAATATTATTCCGTTCATTGAAAAATAACAGACCGACGAACCAAATTAGCTATTAATCACTGCCGTGACCGTCCAGAAAAGTATTTCAATCACAAAGAACACTGAATGGTTCCAATGACTTACCACTTCGCGGAGTAAAAATATTGGCGGGTCTTTGACTCGCTGCGGTGCGATGGGTGGGCGGCGGCGCCCGCGCCGAGAATAGACACCGCCCGTGTGCGTACAAATTGCAACATTCAGCTGTTTCCCTTACTCGTGCCAAATAGAAGAAACCTGAAAAGGCGATTAGTTACATGTCACTACTTTGTCTCTACAGTCGAGGGCATAAATATCGATACAGCCACCATCTCAAATATATGTGTCATCGGCCTTATTTTTTACGGTGTAAAGGTGAATAGATGTTTTTGACGTCTTGGTAACGTATATTGTATTTATGCCCTTGAAAACAATTACCAACCTGTAGGTAGGTAACTATAGATAGTAGGTGGACAAAAAATCGTGATGGCCTCTCAAGCAGAGTTTCATGACTTCGAACCCGAGCTGAGACAGTAGAACAGTTAGAAAAAGACGGGCGCGCGACACAGCTTTAGCGTGCTCTCGTGCTAGCCGTGCTGTGCCCCAGTTATGGCATATATGTTGACAAGAGACGATGATGATGATGGTGAGGTACAACGTTGGCAACCAACTAGCAAGCCTAGACCCAGTATGGTGCCATGCAGATACACTTGTTAGACTTGTTTACGAATATTAGCAAGTAACTGTTGCCCGCGACCTCGTCATGTAGTCTCTATCGGTCATTCTCAGGAAAACGTTCTCAGCCTAAACTCCGTCTTGATTTTGAGTTTTACGTTTATGAATATAATTGAAGTAAAATGTGAAAATCTATGCTACGAGAAGCTTTTCTGTGCTTTTGGCCATTAAATAAACCAATTAGTTTATGATTTATAACACATTGATTTTTCATCAAGACGGAGTTGAGACATCGATATACATTAAATATGAATAAAATATAACTTATTTGTTTAAATTAAATAAAAATCAAATATTATGATCGAAAAACATCGCGGTACAGCATGTACCGCGAACCCCGTGTCATAATTCACTGGAACATGAAGATCATGTCAATAGAAACCATAAATAAATATTTTCGAAAATGTGTACTTCTTTAACACTAAAACATCGGTACTCAAAAGTGAGTGCTATAATAAACGATTTTTATGTACAAAAACAATCATATTTTGTTTAATTTTCTAAACTTCTATCAAAAATACGACGGAGTTTAGTCTACGGAGCTTAGGGAGAAAGCCATTTTCGATTTTTTATTTAGTGATGGATGCATTTAAGGGAATTGCAGCAAACACGTCGTTAACATAGGATAACGAGCTATAATGATAGCAACACAAACAGATTCAGAAGAATACCAGTAAAAAATAAAACAACTAAACGGAGTTTAGTAGAGACGGGAAACACAAAACGGAGTTTAGATATATATGTTCATAATTTTGGTCCTAAACGCCATGCCTGCACCCGACTTAGATGACGACGGGGACCAGGCAGAACACTAGCGCACAGCCCTATTGGGTTGCGCGTAAGCTTGCAAATAGTAGTGTAATTTGTGATTTTATATCCATTGACGGAGTTTAGATGGAAGTTCGCTCGCGCGGTAAAAAATCAAAATTATATGAGTAAGACCTTACCGCTATTGTTTATTATAATTAATATGTAGTCCAACTAGTTGACTTGAATAATAAAACACCTAACATTGGCTACCGGCAGTTTTTACAAAGTTACACAAGGTTTTGTTCTCAATTTTGGAGTCCGCTCGCTAAACGGAGCTTAGGAGAATGGGGTTTTAGTATTTTTTTTTAAATAGTTATAACCATATTATCGTGCAAAAACTTATTGTGCGAGCTAGAATGGGACGCATACTAACTATGAAAAATAATAAAATGTCTAAAAAGCCTAAGAAAGCCTGCGATATTTGCTCGGACGTCCAAAAATTGCCTGCTCTGAGAATGGCCGCTATCTTTGTGCCAAATTTCAACCAGATCTGAACGACCGTTTTGGCGTGAAAGAGTAACAAACATCCATACATACAAACTTTCGCGTTTACATACACACACATACATACCGTCACGCCTCTCGCGCGTTTCGCGTTTATAGGTAATAATTACTTAGTAAAAATTGTTGACACTGTAGACACTTCAGATATGTAGCTACAAAGCTACCTAACATATGATAATCTGTTTGTGTAAGTACGAATTGTAAAAATGTATAAATTGCTCAATCACTCAATTGATCATTGGAAGTCCGATTGGTGCGTGCGTCTGCATCCTTATGATCTCTGATCTCAAATCTCCGCGGTCTGATAGGCCGGACGGACCGATGCGGTTTTGGAAGTGTGGTCAACTTGGTGGTTGACGATGTGGAGCAAGGTTAAATATAATTATCCGCACGTAGGTATGTTTACCCCTTTATTGCAGACAGTCATTCATTATAATTATCTGGAACTCTCTGTGGAAAATTCATGTTTTAATCTTATTCGGAAAGTAGTTTATTCACAAACATAACATCAAAGACGACAAGATTCAGCTTTGAAGTTTTTTCGCGTAGTTAATAATTAAATAACTCAGTATAAGTCTTAATAGCTCTAAAATCGGTATAGTACTGAAATATACTGAAAGGAAGAAAGATCTGATAAAAAAGAGCCGCTAAAAGAAAATTTCAATACGAAATGCTTATACCTATAAATAGCCTTGATATTTTCAACGAGCGTCGATTTATTTTCAGCGTAATCTGTTAATCAGTCGCCGCTGACCGATTCAAAGATTGATTTCCTTTTCGATTCTTTTTATAAATATGTTCGTTTGTTTTTCATCTGAATTATTTTTAGCTACTAATAAAATGACTGATAGGATTTTTTAGTTAACTAACAAAATTTGATGTGGTTTGTTTAAAAAATGTGGCAATAGCCGTTAAAAACTCTCTTGTCTCCCCTAAAAAGCATTAGACTGTGTTTATATGACGAAAATATTCGTGTCAGTTGCTCTGCGCCTGTACCTAACGTCTAAGGAATATTAAATTTGTATTTTGACCCAAAACCTTGTAGGACATAGGGTGTCCGCATACCCACCACCACCACCATACCATCACCATCACCATACCATCACCACCATACCATACCATACCGATCGGAGCTTCTGTTGCCCTTCTATCTTCTTTTCGTCCAGCACTGACGTCGCCAGGTTTGCTCGTGACGACCACTCTTTCGCTTTCCTTTATGATTCTAGCCCATGCTCTGTTGAAGATCTCTTCGGAGCGTGTGGCTGATTAGTTCCATTTGGCAGTGCTTGATCTGGAGATCAACAGCCAAATTGGAACTTCGTAGTCCTTATTACACGTCTTCACACGAACTTCGGATTTCTTACTTAGGAGTATAAAGATTTTTTTCGATCGCTATTTCGTTAGTTTGTCTTATTAAATCTTAAGTTCGTAATTTTCTTGGGTCAGTGCAGTAATTAATTTACTTACCAAGAAATTCGGCATAGAAATCGGTTGAAAGAATGAAAACTTTGCCGGACACAAAATGGTCTTTGCTAAAGAATATTTGAATAAACCTGTTGAAATTTATAGATGTTCATCTAGAACCGAAAGATAAAGCACTTGGCAACATAATAAAACAGAATAACGACGGCGAGATGACTGATATCAGTCGCCGTGCCAACGCGCGCCGTTAGTATACTGTCGATTATCTATGCGCTTGACTGACTATTGTATAATAATTTGTATTGTAGCCAAGAATAAGTTACACAGTTGTTACTGAAAGGCTGATTGATGGACCACTTTCAAAAACCTTGTATTTACTGTAAAATACATGGGTTATCTAAATATGTGTAATTAATTGAATCAGGCGTTACTTTGCGAAGGGCCATATTAATTAACAAAAATCATTTACTTTGCTACTCTACTCTACTACCACACGTGCAAGGCAGGCAAGCCTTTGCAAAATATATATGTTTTAACACGCAGAAAATACAATAAAATCCATAAACACAAGACACTGACGCGTTTCGAACCCTCTAAGTAAGTACGGGCCCGGTGTTCTGCCTTTTCGCCGATTTTTTTTTGATCGAATTTCATTTGGCAACCAACGTTTCACCGAATGTTCACTTTGACAACTGACAATTGGCAAATTTTTGTATGCCAACCTCTCATTTGGCCGAATTTTCATAAAGACGAATATCTTTCACATGGCAAATGTTACACTAGGCCGAAAAAGTCTTATGATTAATTTGGATTAATTTAGGTTTAGCCGCGAACATGTTTGTGTTAATTTATAAACAGTCTTTATTTTACCTTAGAATGTCTTATTATTTACTAATGGTTATGTAGTACCATTTGGCTATATAAAAAAATTACATTTTAATAAGTGTCCATGTAAAAAAAAAAACGTTGAGTCATAGTCGTTGGGCCATAGCTTTACTTTTCGGATTTTTCTATGTGTTCTAATTTTCAGTGTCGTTTAGAAATTAACGTTGAGTTGGCAATCGTGAGGTTGGGAAATTAAACTAATCATTTTAACAAGTTGCCATATGATGATTCGGCAAAATGAAATTCGGCCAAACGTTGGTTGGGAAGTGAAATTCGGCAATAAAATTTTCGGCAAATCAATAAAGAACCTACGGGCCCATTCTCAAAGTACAGTCAAGGGCATCAATATATGTAGATAGATACGCTGTCTGTATCGATATTTATGCCCTAGACTATACGTGAGTGTCTCTCTATTTTAAAAACAAATCAATTTTTGCCAACTCCTCTCTGCGAGATCGTTGTTGGATTGGAAGTAAATTTTTCCGAATGCGTAATTCTTTTTATCGGCAGGTGTGATCTATTTATACTTGTTGTTGTTTACTTGTTTCTCTCCGTCGTAACTTCTCAATAACTCTCAGAACAGAACCTCCAAAGTTGAGTGGTTCACGTACTCCTATTATCTTCGAGTCCTTATCATCATCCATCATTATAATGATTATACTGTTAACGTGCGATTATATAACTACATCATGTTCACTTTTAATTGAAAGGTAAAAGTAGGAAGATTTTTTTTTGAAGTTAATTTCATTTTCATAAGTTCAGCGGTGACGTCATTTGAATATGGGGATGGGAAAGCTTAGGTAGGTAAGGTGTTTTCCATTATTTACAAAGTCATATATGGTTGCAGCCGAATCTTTTCCCAACGTTAAATTATTTTAGCTAGGTACTTAGGTACCGTACCGGCCGACATGTTTTCAAACGATTTTTTACTGGAAATTGGTGAAATTGTCTTTCTTATGGACCGAAGGCATATAGTCATGTTCTTGCCACTAGTTATGTCTACTTTATTTTTTTTGCTGTTGCTTGAATACCTAATAATTTAGTTAATGCTACTGACAAGTTTATTGACGAACATTTCCATTTCTCGTATAGGCCAAACATTAATGAGACAAAAGACAGCACAATTAAGGAAAAAACATGATTGATATTTTCGTTGGTTGTACAATTTCACAAAAAAATATTATTTATAATTCCAGAAGTAAAATAAGGGTCTTCCAAGCATAGAAACCACAACAAAGCCACTCATCCTGTTACATAAAGTGAAATCTTATTTGCGTCACAACTCACAGAAATCTGAGCCTCCTTTGATGAAATCGAAAAACGGATTTTCGCGAAAAAGGAAATCTACAAATGAGGACATCCTGTAGCTCGCTGCTATCTACTTGATTCGCTGAAAATCTGAAACATTATGTTTTAGTGGAATGTAACGGAAACTCGCATCGCAAAATTCGCATAACAAAATCGTTTTGCCATGAATCTGTCCAAGTGAATATTTCTCGTATTTTGTTCAGGGGTTTGTTAGGCCATGTCTATTCGGGGAGTGCCAGATGGGTCCCGATCGCCGCTCATCCTGACTGACTCTTTCTTCGACGATGGAGGTAAGCTAATATACAGAGTGTGTTTTGCTGTACATACATTAATATCCCTTGGATGGCGGCCTATTTGCATAATAAAGTTTTGAATTTTCATGTAGGTATCTGTTGTATCTAAACATTTTTGCTTGTTCGTAAAATACACCTTGTACCTACTTACAATGACAGCTTGGAAAATGAAGTTGGATTCGGAATTGAGTCAAAAATTAAAAAGGAAAAAAAAAACTAATGTACTTAATTAAAATTATGTGAGTAATATGATGTAGGTATACATAAAAAAACCGTGGAAAAAATATTGGTTGTCATAGTTTAAAATAAAAATAATTATAAAATAACACGATTATAACTTCGGGTAAAAAAATGTTAATACGAAACAAAAAACAAAAAAATTCCTTCGAACCGGATTTGAACCAGTGACCTATGGATGCCCGCTGTATCGTAACTACTACAGTCCACCGCTCTACCAACTGAGCTATCGAAGGTGTAGTGACAGATGCGAAATTACAGACCACTTGTTGTTGACTGTATTCGTAAATAAGTAGGGTGACGATATTGTTCTTGATAATTGAGATAACAATTTATTTTCATAATTAATTATTTATTATTGATTTTGTGTACATTATAACAAAAAAAAAATCCTCTTTATAGGACAATTCCATTGAAATGAATTGCAATTACGTACCTATAATACTTTCCGAATAATTTCCTGTTAGTAGGATTTTTTTATGACTCGATAACAATGCCTTTACTTCTTACCTAGTTTTTGCGAACAATCAAACATAATTAAACTAAAAATATATATATTTTCTTTGTATTCTGATGTAAGAACAATGGATGTTCAGTGTCTGTATTAAGTAATATTTTAAAATTTAATAGACGAAAATCGAATCGGTGAAACGTCAACTTATTTTTATAAAGCTCTTTAGGTACATACTGGGTTATTTTAACGTTCGTGTATATGTTATTCAAACACGGTTAAACGGCTGAATGTATTTAGATGAAATTTGATAGACGGACGGATGAAGTCTTAAATAAACAAACGGATTGAATATGTAGGTTGGTAATAATTTCCTCAGCATAAAAATCACACTAAATTATTCAATTAAGTAACTATGAATATTACTTAACTAGGTACCTAATATGTGTACTTAAAATAAACGCTATTTAGAATTAATTCGCAGTTACCGGTATGACGTATACATATATGTACAGCTTATTTATGTTATTTTTATCGATTTCGAGAGCTGTAATTTCCAATCACCTCCTTAAATAACTTAATTTGAACTTACTATCTATTGTTTACGTTCGCGGGTCAGTCGGGGTATGTGTGAGCACTGAGCAGCGAGTTTGCAGCCTGACGCAACGCTGGGCCCGTCAGTTCGGGTTCGGTCTGCTTGTCAGTTAGCGGCCGGCGGCTCTCGCGACACCAGCGCCGCTCCAGCCACGTCGTCGCGTACCGTTCCATATTGGAAACTTAGCTTCAACGTAAATTCAACCGTTTTAATAACATTGTGACATTATTAAGAAAGCTTGCTGTTACTCATCAGGTTAGGGTGTGTTGCGAGTTTAAGCTGTTTTCAGCTAGATATACTTTATTTTGCAATGACAGGTCAACAAACTTATTTTAACAAGAAATAATGGTTTTATAAGACTGTTGCTTAATAAGTAATGTACTTAGTGATAATAATATTCAGACAGATTTTAACGTTTTTGGATTGTGCAACAAATTCCATTACAGTTAACTTTCTCATCGTCGATACGCTTAAATTAGCATATTTTTAATGCTAACGATGAAATCTTAACTGAAGTTGTAATTGTAAATTGTAATTAAGCGTTAAAGATAAGTGAATGAGTTCGGTTGCTATCGTTAGTTTCTGAGTTCAAGGTTGAAATGAACTATTAATTCATTATAATTTTGTTGTTAATACTACCAATTTTTGCGTCACATCACATATTAAAATTAAAAATATAACTAGAGTGTTAATTATTATTATAATAACGTTGTTAGTTTCGAGAAGGAGTTCTACTTCCAAGGTCGATATTACAAATGCAGAACAACAATAATTGAATACCTACCTACGTAGTACATATTTTGAACGTTAATATGCTTGCAGGATTCGACCCTCTCATGGCATGGCGAACCATAACCATATATTTAGTTATATTTAGCTACGAAAGTTAAATAAAAATATTTAAATTAATATTTTTGAAGCAGATCATTCGCCCAATACAAACTTGAAGTCATGCAGCTGGCAGACAAAAATCTGTGCGTTGTTTATCCTCTTCTTAAAAAGCAAACACCGAATTCCGTCGCGGATAAAAGAGGTGTGAGATGAAATAATGTTGTTTCACAGCAGTGGCGATGGTGTGGATTGTACCGATTATTTGGTATTAAAATTTACGTTGGAAGCCGCATTGACCTATTTGCGTTGCACCAACTGATGTCATATTTATTAGCGGCTGTTAAAAACTGGAAGCATTCACGTGCTAAGATATGTCTTCCAGTGAGTCAATGATGGATGTGGGGGGGAGGTAGGCAAGCAATAAGCTCGTAAATAGCAAGCAAGTAGACTGGCTGCGCCCCGTTCTATAAAGGGCCTGTGACGTGCCATGGCGGCCATAACCGTAGCCATAAACTGATAATGAGCTATCGAGTGCTGTCGCTGCGCCTTGCTTCATGTTGTTTAATCATGTGCAATTTTCTCCTTGACAGTTGAGTCATTCGTGGTGCTTCACTTGGTTTGGTTATGATACAATGTATTAGGTAGGTATGCATTGAAATTAAAACGATTTGAATAAAATAAGTTATGAGTCTTTTTAACATTAAATATTTAGTATATTTTAGTTATATATTAGTAAAATGCAAAATTTCTAAAGAAGCTTGCCGTGGTGGACTCATATAATTGAATGCCTTTTATTCCATCACCTACTCACTTTTTTTGTTATTCAATCAAGATTTCATTAAAGTTGTTATCTTGTTACATAGTATATATTTACATATCTATCTTCCGTCAGCTGTTTCGGTTTGTCATTGTTTGCCACCCAAAGCGTTCGGCTGCAAACATGTTTCCAGTATGATGCAAAATTACTTGTTTTACAACTTCCCGTCTAATATGACTGGAATTTAAATGATTAATTTCTTGTTTTTCGCTTTCAATTGCTTTACTTATCTCATTCCAATTATTTTGATTGCTGTCTGTTTTTATAACACCATTAAAGAGACTATGTGCCGTTAAAGTAAATACTAAACAATATTTTCTTACTGCGTGTTTTATGGTAGTCATTATATAATTCAATATCAATACTTCAAGGAACCGCAGCAGTCACTTCTTGAAGTGAAAATGAAACCAGATCCATGAGAGTAGAATTATTTTATACTCAGCCCAGCACCAAATAAAAGTAAATCGACGAGTAACATTGATACAAAACACAAGCCCAAGGCTTCTGTAACATTTTTTATCTATTATGTCATGTTTAGTTTTCTTTGTCACAATGATATTAACTCGATAACCTCTACGCTCGTAGGAACATAAAATCAAGTTTTAGTGTTTTATTGCTCGAATGAACCGGCGGGACTGACGTGCTCAATGCTCATGTGAAGATGTATAGCTTCGATAAGGACATATGGCACGTGCGGCGAGAGTCGGAAGCACAAGATGACTCCGAAGACAAACGTAAATATCTTATCTTTTTTAGTTCATACCTCCTTATTTGTATTAACGTAGACAGGGGTTGATACAAAAAAGTCAAATGTATTCAATTTCAAATAATTAAGTGAATACGTAGGTACCTAATATCTTCTTTCTTACACAGTCTCATGGATTATGTTACATTGGAATCATGTATATCTTATTATTTTAATTTTAACGATACATAAAATTACAAGTGCCACAAGTAGATTCTTTAAATGCATAGCACAAAAACTATGCATCTAATTAGCGAAACGGAAAACGTTTGCCCGCAAAACACCGCGCTATGATATGAATGACCAATTAGCACCATCGATTGTGCTATAGCGACCTCGGTTCGGTCGCGGTCGTAGCGTCGACAATAAAGTGGTTACGAACGCTATTAAATGTCGTGCTCTGACAGCTGTCAAAATTTAATTAAGCATGTTCGTGTTCATTATACGATGCGAATATTTGTCATTTACATTAACATTATTCCAGATTCTGTATAGCTATAGGTATAATTAATTTTAAGAATGTGTAACGTTAGATGTTGTTATATATTTTCACAAATAAATAAGTAATCATTGAAAATAATGACTACGAATAAACCCGCTCGTGGCGGTTATTAAAGCGTTACCTATACTGAATTAAATTTAAATTCATTCAGGAGTATCTAGGTATGTAATGATTAATCAAGAATCAGGTCACTGCATCATCAAAGTTCTTTATAGGTGCTGAACTCAACATGAAGAGCAACTGAACAATAGTCGTAATTATAACTAATTATTAAAAAAAAGAACCTACGCTATCAAGTCTAATAGGCGAGACTGGATTGCAGTGATAATGTTATTGATTACGTTACGATACGACCATGACTACTAACGCACGTGTGCGCCGTTACAGCATGCTTCGGACTCGTTACGAGGCTTATTGCTTATTACATTGCTAAACTCTGTGTGTATTTCATTTTCAATCAGTGGCGCAAAAGCGTGCATCCCATTCAATTATTTTGGTTCATACTTAGCATACCATTTAAGCTAACTAACTCAATGTCAGGAATTCAGGATCAAGTTTTACCCGACAGCCTATTTAGAGCCTCCTCAAAAGGAACACAACCTCAGGATTTAATATATAAAAGTAATGAAACCTATTTGACGACGCGGTTGGCCTAGTTGGTAGTGACCCTGCCTACGAAGCAAGCGTCCCGGGTTCGAATCCTGGTAAGGGCAAATATTTGTGTGATAAGCACGAATACTTGTTCCTGAGTCATGGGTGTTTCTATATATTTAAGTATGTATTTCTCTATATAAGTATGTATAATCATTGTCTAGTACCCATAACACAAGCCTTACTAGCGCTTACGTTGGGACTAGGTCAATTTGTGTGAATTGTTCCCTGATATTTATTATTATTATTTACTCTGTAACGATGTGAACCAAATTAATAAAAAAGATTGTCCCGCAAAATGCTGCCCCGTGGTCACCTGAACGACTCTCGTTACACGAGGTGATTTAATTTCAAGATTTCTCTGCGTATTTTTATTATTTTTACGCTACTTAAAAACATGAACGTCTGCGTTATAAGAACAACATCATTATTTATAATTTTCCTTTCTTACGTAATAATAAATGTCTGGAAAGGTTGAGTGATCTTTTCGTAGGTACGTAATATGTAATGTATTGATTTCAGTTCCCAGGCTGAAGCAACAAGTGGCGATTGAGAGCGCTGTTCGTTGTTAGTAAAATAAAATAAAATAGTATTCGCAAACTTAAAAACTCTTAGTTCAAATGTTCGGCGATGCGATAAATCAGAAAAACATGAAAAAAAAATCAGAATACTTCTCGATAAAATATAATTAAAACCATTGTACGATAAGATCATTGAAAACTCGACAGATAACTTAAGTAAAAAAAAACATAGGTACTTTTTTGAAATTGTAAAGATGTCACTAACGTTTAACATCCTCAAAGGTTTGAGAGATTATTTACTAGGTATTTCTAAAAAACCGGCCAAGTGCGAGTCGGTCTCGCGCACCGAGGATTCCGTACCAATATCTATAAATGTCTATAAACCAGTGTAAGCAGAGCCCAACGCCAAAGCTAAATGTACGCAGTGTGGGGTCACTTTATATTGGTCACTGATATATACAGACATACATACATATTTACGGTTTTCGCAATTTTTCCTTTACCTGTGCTATGAGACGTTGCTTCGTATCAAATTTCAAGATTCTGAGTTCACGGGAAGTACCCTGTAGGTTTTGATTCCCTTGAGAGTTTCGAAAATTTGCAGAAATTTGCGGCATAGACGGCTGTATCTTTTAATTGCATTGGCTTAGAAATTTGATTTTTTCACAGTTCCAAGGGACAGGTATACCTGAGTATTTGATATAAATTTCAGCTTGATACCTCCACGCGTTCCTGAGCAAAAGGGTCTTGACAGACGGACGGACGGACGGACAACAAAGTGATCCTATAAGGGTTCCGTTTTTTCCTTTTGAGGTACGAAACCCTAAAAAGCTGTTAAAGTCGCGGGATCACGATGGATGCAAGCCACTGAAGCCACTTCCAATTGAGGCAACTGGACTGGAGGTCATATAGGCCTTCCTCATAGACCTCCAGCTGCCACTGATGGACATCCATCAGTGGACAGCATACGGCTGATGTGATGATGATGATTAAATACGTCAAAAATTATCCTTATTTTTTTGCAATCTTGTCGTATTTTTTATGTTTAAACTGTCATTTGAGTTCTCTATTCGTATTGTCCACAGGCAGCGAGAGCCCGTCAACAGCGGTCGGGGCTGACACACCCCGGGAGCTCCCAAATGAGCTGTCGGCGCCCTACGAGGTCCCACAGTTCCCCATAGAACAGATCGAGAAGAAGCTCCTCATCCAGAGACAGCTCAATGTCAAGTAAGGATCCTTTAAAGCACATCTAACTAGTACGGGATATGAGATCACCAAAAGCAAGCCCCAGGAAAACCAGGTAGGTACCATACCCTCCCGCCCGAGATCTAAAAGAGCGTTGAATTTGTTATAGCATGTTTCCATGGAGTTCTTATTTGAAGGCACCACATAGTGATACAAATAGTAATATAAGTAACACCCTGTAATTTACCTATGTTGGACAGATAAATCTTTGAATATTTGAATCTTTGAATCTTTGAAGTAGTGGCTGATTCTCTAACGTTTACAAGAGCTTTCCAGACTAAACAGGAAATTCGAAATATTATAAACGGGATATGATCCGCGATTACCTTTAAGATTTATTTTTTAAAGTAATCGCGGTTCATATCCCGTTTATAATATTTTGAAAGCACTCAACCGTGAATCGTTGAAAACTCTTTAACAGAAAATTTTATATTTTGTATTTGATGTTGACCATGTCATCGATGTACAACTTACCTAAAGTTCAATAGGTATAGCGTAGGAAACCTTTGACTTTATACCTGCTACAATAGCTCGCTCCTGCGCGTTTTAATTACTTTGATTCAAGGAATTGGTAGTTAATGACGAGAGAAATCGACATTTAAATCCAGTCTTGTAATTGAAGTTGCAACGTTGAGCTCAATAAGCTTGGGATAATTCTGTTACACGTCAGTTTATACTAAATAGGACGGCTGATATTCTGAATGTTACAAATGGGATTTAATTAATCCTAGCAGTAAATATATCAAAGCGTCAGTTTCGGAGAAGCGAATTTATGAAAATTGAAGCTTTGGCTCTACACGACACGGCATGTGAGGTGCAGTGCAGTAAATGACGTGTGATTGGATGTATGCCGTATGCCGCCCGCAGGCGCCGCTGACGTGTGGGTAATTCAATTTGCGAAGTCCTTGAACTTTGCTTACATCACGCTTACATGTTGCTCAAACTCGAACCAATAAGTACCACTTAGTTACTCAGTTTCGGAAACACTACAGCCAAACAAGGATTTCTATTAACAGTCTCTAAGATAATCATAATAATAGGAGTAGTTACTTCCATTTAGGAATGTCATCTCATCTGTGATAGCTTATTAATATGGCAGTAAATAGACTCGTCCCTAAGTGCGGATAAATTGTAACTGCGGAGGGATTCCGAAATATGCGTCTCTTCTGCGAAATCTTGAATCGTGTGCAAAGTCAATAATCTGCTAGACATACTCATCAGCATCGCTAAGCATATAAACACTGCCCACGCTCTCTGAAGTAAGTCTCAAGTATTTACGACCAATTTTATCCAGCAGTATGACGGATATTAGATTAATAAAACCATACACGAGTGAGATAAACCACTAAACTGTGTACTGGTATCGATATTATTAGTGTCGAGTAATTGGATCAACCTTGATGCGACAGTAACCCTTACCCGGGGGATGTTCGCGGCCATTTGTAATGTGATTGCGATTCGGAGCGCAAGCCTGGCTGGCTGTAAGCGCCGGTGCACTGGCTTGTGCATATTTTAAAAAAGTTTTCCTCGTGCTTGTTCGGGTATTTGTGTGTGTGTGGTTTTTAGACTGTTTTAAGTAAAACGTGGAAATAGGTTGAGATTGAAAATAAAGTATGTTCGGAAGTAAAAGAGAGTGTAAAAAGTGGACGTCGTCTAGAAATTGTTGGTGAGTTTGAGTAGGCAATAAAAAATAAACGGCGTACAATTAAAATAAGCAAATTGGGATTATCTCAAAGTTATAAAAATCATGGCCTTCTCATAACATTTTGGCTCAGTTGTTTACGCATACGCACTGGTTTATGAGCCTATTGTCGTTCCGTAGTTCAGGGTTCGAATCCACAATAAATAATATTTTTTTATATATTTTTTTTATATTTACGTGATTCAAATTCAACATTAACTTATCCGGCTTTTTATCCAAATTTTAGCCCTGTCTATGGTATCAAAGGTTTGGATAATCAGTTTTGACAATGGAGAGGCAGGATTAGGTCTCAGATAAGCAAAGAGCTGCGTGGGCCTATCGATGACCGCAGCAGATACCGCTATTAATGAACTTTGCATTCGAAATGCTGACTGTCCGAGCTTGTGCAAACATTATGTTTATGACTAGTTTTGACCCGCAGCCTTGCTCTCGCGTGGCTTTAAGCATATATGTATTATGTGGCTGTTGATATTCTGGAAATTTACAATATTTATAATAGGTATTCGTTCACATGCGTATGAATGTTTTTATGATTCCGTGGCTAAGGTTTTATTAAATTGATCATATTTCTAGTGTCAAAAATGCGTCCAGCGGTCGAATATTGAAATGACATCCGTGAATACCACTGGAGAGTGGTGAAAATCTGTTTAGTGTCTTAGAATTTCCTGGACTACCTACCTACATCAACGGATATTTGGGTTAATTATGGAATAAAACTGCAAAAAAGTCTTTCTACGTAGCTTTTGACTGCCATGAGAATGACACGTTTCCATCGGAAAGGTGATCATTTTCCAGTTCAATGGGCGGCGTCGGTCCGTCCCTTGCATGATTACAAATGGTGACGAGGATTGCGGCAGCTTCTGGGTGGAGAGAAAGGGCCTCCGTGACGGATGCGGAGGCGGTGCGGAGGCGTTATTGGCCTCCGCGTAAACGTTGTCGGTGGTGATGAATAAAAGGAAAAAGATTCATTACTTATTTCGTGGAAAGTATTGAAAGAATGTATTAGGTAGTTGAAATTTCAAAAGACATATTTTTACTAAAAAAATGTGAAGTCATGTAAGGTCCTATAAGGTACTAGAAAATTAGGCAATGGCGTAACTATAGGGTGGCAGGGCTGGCAAAATGCCAGGGGCCCCCAGCTCTACGGGCGAACGGGCTTGGCCTTGAGCACAGAAGGGAAGATGATGCACTTCTTTATAGTGAGGAAGGGGGCCCTTCCTCATCATCATTCCTTCATCATCTGATGAATTTGCGGCGGGCCCCTGACATATAGTTACGCCACTGAAATTAGGTGCGGATATTTTCAAGGTACCTATGTAATTAATGATCTAAGAATCAATTAAAAACACGACCGGTGACCAGAAGGCAGCCAGCTATTTCGGTCAGCGCCTCAGCTTGGCCGTTCAACGCGGTAACGCTGCCTGCCTCCTGGGAAACATGCCCCACTCGGATGTCCTGAAAACCTAGTCTTAGTTTAATAAAACTTTATATTAGTTAAAACTGTAATCTGGTTTTTAATTATTATTTATAGTATGTCATTAAAAACATAAATTATTTAAGTATTGTGCGGTATTTTTTTTGTTTTATAAGTACAAAAATAATAATTTCCATTACCGTCCAAAGATAGGCATCCTTGCATTCGATACTGTAATTAATTATGCTTTAAACTGACTAACAACGATGCAGATAATCGATCCTCAAAACCGTCACCCCCTAAGCGAAAAAGACTAAGTGTACTTATGAAACGACTTTTTTTTTTAAATTCAATTTTACTTAAGTACTTACATCATTTTGGAACAGAGCTGAAACTTTACAAATTGCTGGACCGATTTTTTACCAAACGTGGCTAAGAAAGTTACAATATACAGGTATGTACTGGTCAAGTTGAGTGTGAAACAATTCAAACACTTAAATACCTTTTATGTGCCCTGCCCTTCATTAAATTACTTAATTTTACGACAGCTAACCAGCTAGCTTTTATAACCTCCAGTTTCGAAATAGCTTGAAATTCAATCTAGATTTTAATGATTTCGAAATATTGTTTCAGTTACTTACTTAGCTCGATTCTACAAAGGCTAATGACTGTTTATTACTTGCCATTTACTGGCTATGTAAATATATAATATAGTGTGTAGGTAAACAAGCGGGTGAACTGAATTTCAGTTGAAATAACAAACCGTGAACCGAGCATCAATTAATCATTACGAGTGCTCCTTAATTGACCACTGAATATTATTTAATAGAGATCAATGTTGTTTTACACCAATATTACGGACCTGAAAATTGGTTTGTTCATTGTACATACAGTCAATAAATATATGTACGTTACCTATACGTCAAAAACATCTATACACCTTTATGCTACAAACAATGAGATCGGTGACACATATATTTGAGATGATGGCTGTATCGATATTTATGTCCTCTACAGTCAAGGAATTTAATTCCTAACCCACCATGGAACCTTCTAAAGTAAGTGTCGTAAAGATTTTCTTTGCGATGTCACTATGAGGTTGCATGTGAAAAGGTTCCTTGATGGCGGTAACCCTATCTTGGTTGAAAAAATATCATTTTGATTTCGGCAATTTGCGATTCGATTGGGTCAATGGTCCCTTACCATCAGATGACCCATTTTCTCGATTGTCTTTCATGTCATCTAATCTAACTAATATTATAAATGCGAAAGTATGGATGGATGGATGGATGTTTGTTTGTTACTCAATCACGTCAGAACGGCCTAACGGATCTGGATGAAATTCGGCACATAGATAGAGAAAAGTCTGGAATAGCACATAGGATACTTTTTATCCCGGAAAATTGCGTAGTTCTCGCGGGATAGCGATAGTCGAATTCTTTGCAGACGAAGTCGCTGGCAACATAGTATAAGAATAATTCTCAACTTTCAAATGTTTCGTGTCCAGGGCAGCAGAATGCGGGCAGTCAGTTCGTTCTTTCGGCGGCAGCGAGGCCGGTGCCCTATTGGAGGAGCGGCGCGGAGAGGACGAGGAGTACGATATGGTCATGCCGCACTTCCAGAGGGTCCACATCAGCGGGGAGGACACCTCCGGGGTGAGTCGATGGGAATACCTACAAATCACAAGCAGGAATGCAGCTAGGCCGGCGCTCTTAAAGATAACATTGGCGTGGTGAGGTTGACGCTAAATTCGAAAGCACGTCTAAACGGCTAAAATGTTTCAGCAACAGAAAGAGTGTGGCCAGTTAAAAAAACCTTATTATATTATATCAGTAGCACCCTTTAAACTCTGGCACCTTTTTTAAAGCCAGCATTATTCACAAATGACAGTTCTTTAAAACCATTTCGAAAAAACCAATGTTACAATCACGTGTAATTATTAACTAGCTTCTGCCCGCGACTTCGTCTGCGTAGAATTATACATATAAAACTTCTTCTTGAATCACTCAATCTACTTATTAGAAAAAACTGCATCAAAATCCGTCGCGAAGTTGTAAAGATATAAGCATACATAGGGACAGACAGACAGCGGAAAGCGACTATGTAGTGATAGTGTCTAAATTGCGCACTTTTAGAATAATCTTGGCCATGTCCACAGAGATTGTTTTCTGATTAATTTAAGTCTTCATCGACTAATAACTGTGTTAAATCTTACGTGAAGGTTTCTCAACAACTGTCTTATTTAACACCTATACTCTCAGGTACCGCTGGAGGACTTGCAGGTAGCCTCGTCCTTCCTGGTGCAAGCGCTGGACCTGCGCAAGCGCTACATGGAGATGTCGCGGCAGAGCTTCTGCACGATCACCGCCCGCTTCCTTCGCAATATGGACCCTGACGCGCCTGCCAACCACACGCCTTACACCAAAGGCCCTAGTGGACACATTGCAGGTATAGCCATCAGTTACGCAAAGTTTCCTAATTGTTCTGGAATATATCAGCAGGTGGTTGGATTAGTTGGAGAACACTCCTGCAAACGTTTTTGGGTCAATTTCCCAAGCAGTAAATTTTGATGGCAAGACTGAAAACGCGGGTGCAGAAGGCTTTGATAATGTAGGACAATTTTTTTTAGGAAACAGCCCCCTACTGTCTACCTCGGGCAACAGCTAAAATTAAAATATTAATATTATGTTATTTAATCATTTAAAAAAATATATTTAGACCATATTTCTCATCAAGGTGGGTTGTCCCGGAGCCGGTTTTAGTTACAAAATGCCAGATAATTCGGATACTATGCGTGACAGTACTTTTCTTTTACCTTTATTTTATTACCATATAAACAGGTAACAAAAAAAGCACATGACCTGATTTTTACCTCATTTATAAACCTCTGAATATGTGCATATACATTTGTCCGGAGACACGCTCTCATTCCGCGGGCAAATTTTGGGAACGATTTATTTCCCGAGTTTGATCCCTTAAGCCCCCCGTCTCTCGCGCACTCCGAGCAATAGTCAAACTGCAGCGCTCAGCGAGATTGGACATGTGTTACTGTGAAACGTTTTCGAGTAAAATTTATTTTTTTATCATCGCCATGGTGTGGGGACAAAATAAAAATCATTCCGGAGTTAGTCATAGTTTTTGTATTTTGTATTGCTTTTGTTTGTAATTTATATATGTCACGTAAAATATAGTTCTAATTTCAAGAGTTCAATTAGTTTAACAACACGACTCTTACCCTTCCTTTAATATTTATTTTTATGTCGAGTTTCTCATTCCACCATTTTTATTCCGGTGTTTCCGGTGTAGTAAAATCAAATGTAGCTTCACTTTAGCATTACGAAAGGGTCCGTAGCATATTTTCTAAAATGAAATACTAACCCAATTGCGATGCGGTTTTTGGTATAGTATTAGTATTGTACCAGCGCATGTTCTTAGATAATGTTTAGGCTTTTAGGCCACCAGGGAACGTTACAAAAAGGTTTTTTTTTTTAAATAGATGTAACTCACACTTAATAAGTACTCGATAGTAATTGTAAATCTGTGACTGATTCCTATAGCAGCAAGTTATCGGGAGTTAGTTCGGGAATCAAATAATACAAAATATAGTTTTGATTATGGAACCCTATTTTTTACTTTCATTCCGGTGGTCTAAATATCATTCCAGTGGGCTGGTATTATCATCCCGGTGTACATTTATCATTCCATTGGAACTTATCTTTCATTCCGGTGTACATTTATCATTCCGTTGTGTGTTTAGAAATTTGACCTCTAATATCTCGAAAACTATTTAAGATTTCAGGTTCCCTTTCAGATATGTCTTACAAAATAGTCTAAAGTATCTTTTGGCATTTAAAAATCTAAAAAAAAAATTCAGATATAAGGAATCACACCGAAATGATACAAAAAATGCGTCTTGTTGAAATTGACCCTTTTATCGCAATTTTTTACAAGTTTACAAGCTCTATATTAACTTGCAACGTATAGCCATCAAGGGAAGTGCCGCTGACAATGTTTAAATCATCTGTCATAGATGTAGAGGCCTAGATGATGATGATGATGACGATGATGATGATGTATGTATGTAAGTATGTTTGTCTGGGTGGAATCTTGCGACTCCGACGCCGTGCACTTTGAACATCGTCTAATTCATTCAAACTAGTCCGACCACCTGTTGAATATATTTCGGATCAATTTTGATACACCAGTATGTATTTCATCTTTCATTTAAATTTTAGAAAAAAAATTGGCACTGTGTTCAGTAATCTTGTAGCTAATCGAAGTAATTGTCCTGTCATTATTTGACGACCAGATCAGCTACAACCACCTTCTTTTCCCAGACCACGTAGTCCACCCTCCCTTCAGGGACAAGGACCCCTGGGAGTGCCACATGCCGGAGCCAAAGAACTACACGGTCCGCGCCGAGAGCGGGGTCTTCAACCTTTACACGAAGAGCGCTGATGGACAGGAGACCAGGGTGCCGTACGAGTACATCACCCTGGCACAGTACATCCAGGACATGAACACTATGTGCACTATGATCGCGGATGGACCACTGTAAGTATTTGGTTTCATCCTTATAGTGTTACTTATGAGCATGAGCAAAGTGTGTCATAAAACCAGAATAAATAAAAAAAAAAAAAAATACAAAAAGGTGTTGTTAAAACTTGTACAGTTCAGTCACCAGCATAAATAAGTGATCATTTTTGTACCTTGTCGCTTTCAGTCGTTACATGATTTCGTATGGTTTTTCAAACATGACTTTAAAGTGACAAGGTACAAAAGTGATCACTTATTTATGCTGGTGACTGTACAGTGTATACATTGCCAAATTAAGGGTTAAAATCTTATACGAATATTCCGAAAGACTTCAGTTCTTTCGGAGTTAATCGACTTATGATAGTAAACATGGGATTATTCAAGGATTCTTAGGAAGGTTGTCCTCTTTGCAGAAAGTCCTTCTGCTACCGGCGGCTATCGTACTTGTCTTCCAAGTTCCAGCTACACGTGCTGCTGAACGAGCTGCGCGAGCTCGCCTCGCAGAAGGCCGTGCCGCATCGCGATTTCTACAATATCAGGTAAGTCACAAAGTCACAACTACAACATAAAAACATCGATATCACCTCGTCTATTTCTTTGTTACCTTTTCCTACTGGTAAAAAGACCTGCTAGCTTATTACGTAACTGGCTCGCAATTGTAATCGTGTTCATTTTGACAGTTCATGTATGGGCTGACAATTGGTATCGAAAACACCTAGCTGTCACATTCATACAAGAAACTGAAACAAGAAACAAGAAACTGAACTGACTGTCAAAATGAATACGATAATAAGATAGCTGACGTTAACTTCAGAAACCGTTTCATAGTTGGCTTCACTTCAGTCCTAAAATCTAGTCTTAGGTCAAGATTGATCATGAATGTCAGTTTTCTAGCCCATGCAATTAAGAACAGCAAAAACTGAAAACAGTAAAGTAGGTACTAAAAGTAGTAGTAGGTTTGTGGTAGTAAAAGTTTATTTTATTCTATTCTACTTTTAATAAAGATGGTTATTTTTTACAGAAAAGTGGACACCCACATCCACGCAGCATCCTGCATGAACCAGAAGCACTTACTGCGTTTCATCAAGAAAACGCTCAAGAACCACGAAGATGAGGTGGTGACCCTGCACAAAGGTGTCCCGATGACTTTAAAGGCCGTGTTCCAGTCCATGAACCTTAGCACTTATGACTTGACTGTTGACATGTTGGATGTCCACGCAGTAAGTTTACTTAAATTGCAATCCGATCATTCTAGTACCTAATGCTTACCCTCAGTTTTTACACAGATAAAATTTGCATTTCATTTGGTGTCACCTTGTTTCTATTTTAAGACCTATTTTTCTAATTAGGTACACAGTCATGTTACTTAATATTGAACCCACTTAAAGTCATCTTGTATGACTTTTTTTGCGAAATGGAACCCAAGTTACCATTATTTTTTCCTTACAGGATCGCAACACTTTCCACCGTTTTGACAAGTTCAACGCAAAATACAACCCAATTGGAGAAAGCAGACTACGTGAGGTTTTCCTCAAGACAGACAACTACATGAATGGCAAATATTTCGCTAGGATCATTAACGTAAGTCAATATAAATTATACTATCGTCATTACTTACTATTTCTCACTCAAACTCAAAACAATACGAGCAAAGGTGATGACGAAGCGTCATAAATTCCTTAATAATGGAATCGACACAAGAAGGAGGCATACGCGCAAAACCCAAGAAATATTTACCAGCGGATTGGATTTTTTTTAATAGTTGAAGCCACAAGTTTCCGGGGTTATAATTTTTTAACATTTTTGCTACAGGAAGTAGGAGCTGACTTGGAAGAAAGCAAGTATCAAAATGCGGAGCTGCGGCTCTCAATCTACGGCAAGAGCCCCAGCGAGTGGGCCAAGCTCGCCAAGTGGGCAATCCAGTACAACGTCCATTCCAATAACATGCGGTGGCTCATTCAGATCCCGCGACTCTAGTAAGTTACTCTTAATACCCTTACTCTCATCAATTAAGTAATGGATCTTTATTTTGTATTTTAGGAGTTTTGGTCTTTTTAATTTAAATACTAAATATAATATTTCCTCCTCCAGCGATATCTTCAAATCGAACAAAATCATGAACAACTTCCAGGAGTTCCTCGACAACATTTTCCAGCCGCTGTTCGAGGTCACCAATGATCCTAATAGCAACATAGAACTGCACAAATTCCTCACAGTAAGTATTTTTAGCCTTAAATATCTGATGACTTTTATCCAGTATCCGCTGTCACATCATCTGAACTTGCTGTTAATGAAATAACATAAGTATTTAATTCCACCATCCAGTCCAACTTTTGGAGGTTTATGGGAAGTATATGTGAAACTAGTTAAGCTTCTGCAAAACGTGAGCGAAACGGAATTCCAGCAGCAAAAACTGAACAGTAGTCGTTTATTTACACTATTGGCCTTAGCCATGTGAATCTGTTTCCTGACAAGTATGCCTTCCTACAGCACGTGATCGGCTTTGACAGTGTGGACGACGAGTCCAAGCCCGAGAACCCTTTGCTGGACGACAGCGCGCGCGCGCCCGGCGACTGGAACGACGAGGAGAACCCTCCTTACGCGTACTATCTCTACTACATGTACGCCAACATTACCGTGCTCAACCACTTCCGCAAGTGAGTAAATTTTGTATTTTTTAAATTGTATAGGAAGGTGTGAATTTTATAGGGTCTTTAACTGAGATTTTGATATCGTTAGGCAGTAGAACGAGTATCTAACCCTTGAGTAATACAATGGAAAAATCGTTTAAGATGCAAACGACATGATCTGAACACTTAACCATGACTTTCACAAGCCAGTCGATACCTAGATTATTTTGCACAAAAGATTCACTGTATACAATTCCAATACGATTTGTAGCAGCAAAGAGGCATTCCATCTTAGTCCCCAGGGCTGACAACGCATTTACAGTCACGATTATGCAAATGTTCATGGGCTACGAATCCACTTACCATCAGGTGGTCTGTATGCTCGTTTTCAAGCTCAGTGATATAAAAAAAAACCCAACATGGTAGGCAATCTAGGGAGAGCGGTGGGATTCGCCAGGGCCTACCCGCATACAAATTGTGGTGCGGTGCGCCACACTCCCGCTACCTACTGTTACTTACTGAAACATTCTAAATGACATTTCCCAGGGAGCAAGGTTTGAACACGTTCGTGTTGCGGCCGCATTGCGGAGAAGCGGGACCCGTACAGCATCTCGTCTGCGGCTTTATGCTGGCTGAGAACATCTCCCACGGACTGCTGCTGAGGAAGGTAAATTTTATCAACTTACGAAGATGCTATTACCAAGATTTAAGCAGTTGCTTTTGTAGTAAGTTCCTCATTTGCACCAACTTTGCCAACGTGGTCTTTAAAACTAGAATAGCTGAACCAGACAGTAGAGACGTACGTGAAACCAAATTAATCGCAAGGTTTTTTCTTAACTTGCGACGCCTGCTCTCTCCTCAGGTACCAGTACTGCAGTACCTGTACTACCTGACTCAGATTGCGATCGCTATGTCGCCGCTGAGCAACAACTCGTTGTTCCTCAACTACCACCGCAACCCGCTGCCCGAGTTCCTGGCGCGCGGGCTTGCTGTCACGCTCAGCACTGACGACCCACTGCAGTTCCACTTCACAAAGGTCAGTGACCAGTCTATGGGTACATAAAGTAGCTACTGAGTTCAAGATGGAGTAAAATGAATCTCATTATTCGTGATGTGGTCGTTCCCATCGTCGTTAATGTTGCGTGTCGCAATGGTTTTGATTGCGCAATTCAGATAGCTATCATTGTCATCAGGGTTATCAACGGCATCATCATCATTATCGGTTAGAAAACGAAGTCACCAAATTGCATTACTCATCAACTGGAATTATACCTACCTAGTTTTGCGGAAAAAATCTTAATATTAAGATGAAAAATCTTGGCCGACTGACTCATCAACGCCCAGTCATAGAATGCTGAAATTATGCATATATTTAGACTCTTTATGATGTACTTAGACAAGGAATACGGAGATCTGCAACGTTGTGAAGCACACACGCATTTAGTTTAAATGTTTGCAATCCAGGAGCCGCTGATGGAGGAGTACAGCATCGCAGCTCAAGTGTGGAAGCTGAGCTCGTGCGACATGTGCGAGCTGGCACGCAACTCCGTCCTCATGTCTGGCTTCCCGCACGAGGTAAACTACCTTCTAAGGATAACAAAATGCATAGAAATGTTTTAGGTACCTCGCTCTCAAAAAAATCTGAACTGTTAAGCATGGCTGGCCAGTGATTAAGTCTTTTCCAACTCACCGCGACTAGCTGGTCCTGCAATTTTTTAATCACAGCATAAAAAGCATTCCTCTTAGACTGTGACCGCATCCGCTCCTTTTTATGGATACATACAGCAGTGTCCCGGGGCCTTAACATGGCGTCTTAATGCGATTCAGTTTAGGTTCGCTCGCTGTCAGATCCATACTAAAAATGACGCTAAAACCTGAACTGAGTCTGAATTAAGACGTCATGGTAAGGCCCCAGTTCTGATGTTTGATATTGGCGACTGGTACGGCGGTCATCTTCTTTAATACACCTTAATTAAGGGCGACAATTGCATTATCTTAACGACTTGACTTAACCCAATACAAATCCAGATGAAGCAGTACTGGCTGGGCCCCAACTACATGAAGGAGGGCGTCGCCGGCAACGACATCACGCGGACCAACGTGCCCGACATCCGCATTTCCTTCCGCTACGAGGCTCTGCTCGACGAGCTCACCAACATCTTCAAGGTAATCATGTAGAGATAGGTACACCCTCAGTCCTCAATCAACTTCTGTGTCCTCTGAGGACGTTGGTGCCTTGATGGCCTCACAATATTTTCTTATCTAATTTGTTGTAATCTTAATTTTTATGAGACTGAATGTAACACTTAAATAATAAAATTGGAAATTCAAAGATCGAGACGAGGTGCAAGACGCAAATAAAAAAGGTTTATCGGCTGAAATATCGTAGTCTGCTAAAACTTATGCATTACTGTTAACTGGATGATGTTTTGATTTTTAGTTAGAGACTTTAAATATACCCGGGAATAATAAAACTGGGTCACTTTTCGCTTACGTTTTTTTTTGCTCCCGAGTGTAGGTGTTAGGCAAATAAATCTGTGCAATGTCTGCGTGTGTTTTGTATTCTCATTTTGTGTTATTTTCTAATCAAAGAGGTTTATATCGTCAACATCGTTTTTTCATCAATGTTTAATCTACTCGGAGTGTTGTTTGTGTTGTCTGGTACATCTTGTGGTATCCCATCTTCCGTACGTCAACTGAGGTGACTTTGGTAATTTTGGGGCTACTTTGATCGTTTTAAAATTGCTATAAAATCGATATTATCCATATCCGGTGAATGTTTGGCATGTAGGCGCAAAGGCGATCGACGAAGACATTGATAGGAAGCAGTAAACGCAAATAAAAATTGTGGTTTTGTCATTAAAACTACTTTATAAAGTCACCCCGTGAATCAAAGTCACCCCAGTTGACTGTAGTGTTTTAATAGGATGTTAGAGACTAACGTTTCTCCATTCTCTCATACATCGTAGACTAACCATACGCGAAACTTTCAGGAAGGAATGTCATCTCATCAGATAAATGCCGCCTCACGATCGCGACGTACCGTCACTGAACCCGGACCCGAGAACGATATTAAGAACTAAGTTATAAATATCTAATCATAGTTCCAAGAATGTTGGAGAATATTCTTAACAATGCTTTGTCTAAAGGTTGTCAATAAAGGAGACCCAGATCTAAAGATCTAGACCCTATTAGACCCTTTCTTTAATAAATATAATCATGTTTTATTCTGTAGTTATATTGTTAAATTGTATAATCAATTTTTTATCTTTTTATTTATCATACAAAAAATTATGATAGGCAATATTCGCCCCAAAAAAATATGAATTAAGTGTAATGTGATAATCTTTCTCCCATGTGATAACTAAGTGAATATAAGCGAAAGTGCCATTACATTCCTTGTTGAAGAATTCTCTCAGTCGAATAATCTTTAAAAGGGCCCGGTTACTAAAACGAACTTCAGATTGTGAATTCCACGTCTAAACTTAAATCTGTACCTACCTATAGTTTTAACTTTTGACAATTTATTTTAACAATCTGTCTCTTTGCCTTCGATTTATCTCTGTATATTTTAACAATTTTAATATTTAACAATACCTCTAACTGTTATAATTTGACGATCGACTGTCATGACACGAATACGCTTTGCTTCGAACCTCTAATATTTCTAATTGACAAGTTTAATAGAGAAGTAGTGCTCGAAATTAACTTACTGTATTTAGTTTAGTTATTGATTATTGTTACTTATGCATTATTAATTAGTTGTTATCCTCGGGTTTCTAACAGAGGCTTAACCGACTCCATTGTTGTGACTATCAATTTGTTCTACATATTACACCTCTCATCTGATCAACATAATAGGACCTAATTACGTTACTTTTCTAAATTTCAGAATTAATGTGCAATATCAAGAGCTCATTCGTCTTTCATGTGACTGTTAACGCATGTTTAAAAATCTGCTCTAAAAAGTTCTCCTCTCCATAAAAGAACATTATAAATTATAAAGCACAAATTTTATTTTTAGTGAAATTTCTGCCTCCGACTCTTTTGGAACTTCAATCAGATTTTGTACCGTGTTGCGTTTGCGTCTTTCGAAGGTAGCTACAGCTACAGATAAGGGTGTGACCACACCGCCACTTAAAAACGGTGACGTTACGGAATCGCAACAAAATGTATGAAGAAACGGTGAGAAAACGTGACGCATACGACACGTCACTGCGTAGCTATACGCGGCGGTTTGGTCGCACCCTAAACAGGTTAAACCTGCTATATCGACGTCTGTTTTAATTTTAAACTAATAGTTTCAAAACTATTGATAGTTTTGAATGACTTTCATAACTGAAGCTACATTCAGACTGGTGTCAATGGTAACTGCTTTATTTGGTTGTGTTACGTCTAATGCTTATTGTTTGTTTATGGGGTTATAAATGGTTTGTGTACACATTGGCATAGCCCAGAGGTTAAGTTGAGTCGTGTAATCACTTACCTACTAACTTTAAGAATTCACAATATTAAATAGAAGAGACCTCTCTGAGTTATTCCATTGTGTGGCTCGCGAAACTAATACAGGTAAAAAATATGTTGTGTTGTTTCCTAAAATCTCTATCTTGTAGTGGAAGAAAATTGAAAACTCCTTACCTTAGCATTGTACTTCGGTAAGTAAGGATAAAAAAATATTAAAATAACAAAGTTATGAATTATTGTTGTCCGTACTTAATTTATAATCTAATTCGTTGTTAAGCTAGTAAAAAAATCGGATCAAAATTTTTGAGAGAATTGGTAGGTAGTATTTTTACGCAATGAACGTAGTTTAAGACCTCTACTGTGGAACCAAACGGAATGTTAAATTGTTGGAAATAAACAAATGATCATACATTGCGTTTTTTGCTTATTAACATTACTTATCATTAGAACTTTGTGAAGGATTCTATCAAAGAGAACATAACCTTTACGTTTTATAGTCAAAAGTATTATAACCACATTATAAGTATTATAACCAGTATGGTAGTTAGGTGCATTTTCAGGTAACCTGTTTAAAATTTTAAAAATAATAAGTCTAAATATTTGTTGCTTGGTTTTCCCCTGAGTGATCCAATATTGATATTGCTCGATAATTCATTCCATCGCTAAGCATCATGGATTTCAAATAATAGTTTTTTGCTGGATGTAAGGTGTTAGGCGTCTCCCAAGGCACACTGTTAGGTCCGATCTTCTTTTTTTCATACGTGAACCCTTTTATTATTTGTGCTGAATGATGTGACCAGCTGAAATTAAAACAGGAAATCCCAATTAATATATTTTTACAGACAATTATGCTAATTTGTCCTGTATTTTAGATAAAGCGAGACATCACGCCTGTCCCGCTCTGAGGTATTGACGTAAGGTGCATGCGAGGCTTTTATAGCTTCTCTAACACCATTTACCAGTCTGCCTCTTAGCCAAGTGGCTATGGTGTTGAAAGTGTATAACTCAACAAAATGTGCAAGTACCTTCAATATTTCTTTATGACGAAATATGACAAGTTTCTTAATGAATCTAGCAAGTATTTTATTTTATTAACTTTCAATCTAAAACAGTCAGTATAGTCCTCAAAGGATTATGATAATAATATGAACTATTTAACACCTTAATATAAATGAGTGTCTAACGTAAAAACACAACACATACACACTAGAGCATAAATAACGACCAGGATTCAGCAGACAATACATCGGTTTTTTATACCTACACGATTATACCTGGATGGAAACAATAAAAATCACACAAGTCTTTTACTCAGTTCTACGTTTGTTTCAAAAAGCTACACACAGTTGAAAGAACTATGTCACAGTATCTCTGCACACGAGCTAGCGTCACACCATACGCTCATAAGGGTAGCTTGTAACCCTGGTGCATAAAGGTACACAAAAGATCTACGCGGGTCGAAGCAGATCCGTAAGGGCCCCTAGCTTTAAGATAAGATAAGATAACCGTGGTGCTTCGACTATGTCTGCAGGTCCGGTACGCGCTGCCTTCCGACTGGGTGCCGCCGTTGCCGCAGACCCCGAACTTCGCGGCGCCACCGCCCATCGTCAGCCTCAAACGACCTTCACTTGTTTAAACAGTTGAATCACCATCATAGGAACACCCTAGGTCTATTTGAACAGATTATATCTATAGGTAGAATGAAAAATAAAAACATAAGTAATTATAGGTAGGTAATTAGTCAATTGACAACATTTCATTTTTCTGAGCCTATAGTTTTAATGGTTCTCTGTATTTTGTTTGAAAAGATGAACATGCTGGAAGTTGAATTTTTTTGCTAGGGTTTGTATTTAATTTATAATTAATTTATTAATTTTTGCTTATTCTAAAAGGGCGTAGCTCCGAAACTATCAGAGAATAGACACTTATCCTTTTGTCTTTTCTGTATAGAAAAAAAACCGACGTCAATTTCAAATTGACAATGTCAGGCCCTATTCTCCGATATTCGATTTTCGATATTCGCTTCGTGCTGTGCCGCTCATACTAATATAGTCATTAACTTGAGAGTGAGAGAGAAGGTATGCAACGAACTTCAAAAATAGAATTACAGAGTTGCCCCCCTTGTACTTTGAAGTTTTTTTTTTTTTTTTTTTTTTTTTTTTCTGGCTCGCGCGGTTTGCGTATTTGCCACAGACACGTAAAGTTAGGGAAACGTAATTAGGAAATAATACGGAATTTAGAAGGAATATGAAGGTCAACTGGATAGGAATATGTGGGATTGATTATAAGATTATAAAAATATTAATAAAAATAATATAATATAAATATGTTAAATTTTGATATCATTACTATTTATGAATACATTAAGTAAATTATATATATTAATGTCATTGGACGCTAACAAGACAGAGATGGATGTAGGCAGTGGAATTTTTGAGGAAATAAGGTGATTATAGAGAAAAGTGTTTTCATGAAGAGGACAGGAAAGGAATATGTGATTAGTGTCTGCAATGCCCAAACCACACTCACAGACATCAGAGTCTAGCAGATTAAATTTTGCAAGATTGGCAGGAGAGCTTACATGGCCCAACCTCATTCGGATAAGGCAGCTGGTGGCTCTCCTGCCAAATTTCACTCTGAAAAACCAAGGCTTACAAGGAATATTAGGTTGAATTGAAAAATAATGTTTCCCCTTGATCTGGCAACTTTCGGTCCACATCCCTTTCCACTTCTCTCTAAGGGATGCTCCGGCGAGAGCAGCCAGATCATGGCTATAATTCTTGTAGGGGAAAACATCGCCATCCTGAACAGCTTCATTAGCAAGCCGATCGGCAATAACGTTACCGGAAATATCACAGTGACTTGGAATCCAACCAAAAGACACAGAGTACCCAAGTTCTGAACATTTGGCAAGAAGAATTCTTATTTGAATGATAATAGGGAATATTACTTTGCAATTAAATGGAAATTTACTAAGAGCTTGAAGGGCGCTTTTAGAATCAGATAAAACTAATGTTTTAGAAAGCTTAACAAGTAAGATATATTCAACGGCCTTTAGTAACCCTAAGCATTCTCCTGTAAAAACCGATGACTCAGCAGGAAGTTTAACTTTTTGAGTAATTTTATACTGAGAATGATAAACCCCAACACCCACATTACCAGAAAATGAATGCTTAGATGCGTCAGAATATATACAATGCCAGTTATGCCACCGATTGTCTTTAATTGAAATAAAGTGAGTATTAGGGTCAAAATCATTCTTTGATACCCCTAAGTTGAGATGAACGTCAGGAGACAAGATAAGAGCAAAATAATTGATACAAAAAAGAGGATACTCCGAATAGTGATAAGTCGGTGATTGGAGAGAAGTATATCTTTGGTAACTATTAACCAGACACGGGGTTATCTTATTGGTCCAATAACTAGACGAGATCAAAGAGTTAGCCAGTAATGGAAGACTTGAACGTAGGGGATGATTAGAATTTTGAAAGCACCGGTATAAAAATCGATCCGATAAATACTGACGCCTTAAATGTAAAGGAGGCTCTACACACTCAACTTGCAAACAGTGTATAGGGCTAGATTTCATTGCACCACAAATTAAGCGCAAAGCTTTGGACTGAACAGCGTCTAGTCTTTTAAAGCCATTAACTTGTCCCGGGGTTAAGAGGAATGTAGCGTAATCAATAACGCTTCTAATTAAAGCATTGTATAAAAGTTTAAGAGAAAAAGGATGAGCACCCCACCAGACGCCTGTAAGACATCGTAACATATTTAAAAGACGTTCGCACTTAGTAACTATATGGTCGCAATGGGGAACACCTGAAAGCTTAAAATCTAACACTACACCAAGAAATTTAGTAAAACTTTTCTGTGGAATTGGAGAATTATTAAACAAAACAGATACTAAGGGCGGTATTCTAGCGCGAGCAAACGGAACCACCACACTCTTGGAAAGGGAAACCTCAAGGCCATTATCATCAAGCCATTTTTTAAGGAGAGTAAGAGAATTTGATAAGCAATCAGAAGCTTTCTCAGCATTGCGATGAGAACTATAAATAAGAAGGTCATCAGCATATTGCAATACTTTAATTTCTGTACCCAGAGAACATTCTAGATCATGGCTATAGATGTTATAAAGTATAGGGCTTAAGACAGATCCTTGAGGTAACCCTCTCCACAGAAGTCTGGATTTAGTAGAATTATCCACAGTAAGATTAATACACCTTCCTGAAAGCATATTTATGATAAAATTAGACAGTAGACATGGAACATTGAGAGATTCGAGTTTTTTATAAAGGAGGGAAATTACAACATTATCATACGCTGCGGAAATATCCAGGAAAGCAGCAATCAAAACTTTACTATCTGAAAACGCTTGCCTAATGTCCGTGACAAGAACACTTATATTATCCAAAGTTCCACTACCACGTCTAAAGCCAAATTGGTTTTTGCTTAATAAGTTATTACTCTCAATGAACCATTCTAGGCGATTCTTGACAAGATGTTCTGTAAGTTTCATCAGGACAGATGACAGAGCTATAGGCCGGAAAGAAGAGACATCGGAAGGATCCTTGTTTGGTTTTAGGAAAGGTAAAATATCTTGGCATTTCCATGACTCGGGAATATGACCGGACACCATCATTTTGTTGATTAGATTTAGGAAGTATAAAAGAGATAAATCATCCAAATGAACAAAAAACGAGTATGGGATACCATCAGATCCAGGAGCTGAATCTTTGGTTTTAGAAATGACTCCTTTGAGTTCTATAAGAGTGAATGGGCTATTTAAACCATTAAAGTCTAGTACTGGAGGTAAAGGAATCAGCTCAGGAGCAAAGGGAGGAGCAAGTTTATCTAGAAACCCATCAGCTAAAGAAGAAGGAAGATCAGAGGAAGAATCGCCTTTAAAGGCAGATCTGAATCTTTTGATATTATTCCAAACAACAGAAGGCCTTGTATCAGGTGAAATAGATAAGCAGAAGTTTCTCCAACCCTCAAACTTCTTTTTTTTAAAAAGCTTCTTCGCCTGGTCTATTGTTTCTAAGACTGAATTGAAGTTTTCATCAGTACTGGATTCCCGATAAGCAAGTTCAGCTTCCTTTCGCCTTTTGGCCGCAGCGGAGCACTCCGCGTCCCACCACGGTGGTGAGGGAATGTTATTTCCTGTCGATTTCTTAGCTGGAAAAACATTGTCAGCAATCTCCACCATAGCTTTCGCCAGAGCTGCTGCACATGTTTCTTCATCTGTCTGTTCAATAGAAGGAAGAGAAGAGATTTTTCGACCGAGATCTTTTCTGAACGCATCCCAATTAGCATTAGCTAATCTGTATTTCAAACGAGGTGAACGCTTTTGACAGGAAAAATTCTTAAAGGGAAAAGATAGAAGAATAACAAAATGATCACTTCCATAAGTAAAAGGAGAGACATTCCAGGAAATGGAAGAAGATAAATTTGGGCAACAAATAGAAATATCCGGACAACTTTTCCCCTCTCCGGGAGCAGTTCGTCGGGTGGGCGAGCCGTCATTCAGGATGCAAAGATTATGGGAATCCATCATTTCAATGACTAGATTACCATATGAATTAGTGGTAGAGCTACCCCAAGATTGGTGCTGAGCGTTAAAATCTCCTAGAAGAACAAAGGGCTTAGGAAGCAATGTCATTAGGTCACTTATTTCGTCATAAATAAGCGAAGACGGATGAGGAATGTACAATGAGACGAAACAGATGTTATTAATAGAAACTGCAATAATAGACAAATCGTTACTATGGGAAGGAAGAGGAATATAAGAATAAGGAAGACCATGCTTGATGAGTAAAGCAACCCCGGCATATCCGTCGGGGCGGTCTTCTCTAACACAAGAAAATCCTGGAATCCTAAAGTTAGATAAAGGTTTCAACCAGGTTTCTTGCAAAGCGATAAGCTTTGGACAAAATTTATTGATGAGATTAAAAAAATCAGCTTTTTTTGGAATTATACTTCTACAATTCCACTGTAAAATTTGAAATTGATTGTTCATTTTGAGATAGGAGTTGGGTGAAGAAATTCATTATAGGGGCAGCGTAGGACGGTGAAATGTTACTACCCAAACTCGATTGGGATAGTAATTTAATAAGTAATAAGATTATTTCTTTTACAGATTGATTAGAATCATTGTTGTTGCTATTAGAATCAAAAATAGACTTGTTGGTGATGGGCATATCATAATCCTTTGTTAAGGAGTTATGAGCCGCCACATCATAACCCTTGGACAATTTAGGGGATGAGCGTGGTTTCAAATTTATAGTTTTTTTATAAGATTGAGTTGGGCTACGGCTAGGAGAAGGCTCCTTATCAGTCTTATAAGAGGAAGTAGAGGAACTAAGTAATGCATCAGCATAAGAAATTTTTGATATTGGTGGGTGCTGCTTATTAGCCTCAAAATAAGACATGCAGCTTTTAGCCATCGTTTCTTTGATATTTTTTTGCCTTTCAAATTCTAAGCATTTCTTATCAGTAGCTACATGAGAACCCTTGCATAGGCAGCATCGTATATACTCATCATCCACTTCACATTTATCTCCAGAATGTCCCTGACCACATCTGTAGCACCTGGGAGTTGATCGGCACTGACCTTTGACGTGACCAAATCGACAGCAGTTAAAACACTGAATCGTTGGGTATATATATAGGTCTACAGACAATGAAGTGAAACACATAAATACACGTTTAGGTAGGACTTGGCCGTCAAAGGTCAGTACCACTGACTCAGTGTCTTTAAGCAAAGTGTTACCATTTTCTATAATTTTTCTCCGTAGTCTTCTCATTTTTAATATGGGTCCACATCCAATTGGAACCGATATATTTTCTAGCACCTCTTCATCTGACCATTTCTCTGGAACTCCTCGAACTAATCCCATCCGAGTAACAGAGAATGATGGTATAAACGCTTTGTAATTTGAATTAGGCAAAGCAGCATTCACTAAAAAGTCATTGGCAGCTCGAAAATCAGTGAAGTGACCCTATTCCTTCCAATGCGTTTCAGGCTCCCATTGACCACCTGAGTAATATTATTCGATCTTAAGAATTTTCCAAACACAACTGGGTGGAGAGAGACATTATCATTTTCTGAGGTTTGTATACGTTGGACATGAATGTTATAAGGTGCCACATCAGACTGTTGGTACATCAATCTGCCTACTGGTTGGTGAGTAGTAGGTACTGAATTTGTTTTATTTTCCAATGATACTGTTGGTATGGCATTGGCTGGAGTGTCTTGCAACTGTGGTTTGGGGGCTGGCTTTATAAAAATATTAGGTACATTTTGTACTTTAGACTCATCGGGAGAGCAATTGCAATCATCCTCTCTAATCGATTTACTTTCTCCACGACGCTTCGTTCTTTTCTTATTACAATGACGACAGGTCTTGATAGAATGACGTTTACGCTTGTTAATAGTCTCGTAACCAATAGATCCATCTGTATCAAGGCTAGAACCATCTTGTATCGTTACAACATGCCCTACATCAGGGGCGGTCCCCCCAGGATCTACAGGAAGATCCATAGGGGATACATAAAACTAAAAAGACTTACCAATATATATCCAGTATATTTACACTATAACTACAACAATATACACATTTACATATAATAACTATAAATAAACTATTTACACCTCCCAAATGAAAAGAAATCTCAGAGATGCGCGTTGCCCTTGGCAGCTTTACAACACGCATTGATGTCGTAGAAGACAGAGTCACGCGCCTCGAGCAGCGTCTGGATGATGGGTCAGGTGACACAGGTAGTAATGAGCTTAAGGAAAGTATTACTCAATTGAAATCAGAGCTCAACGATCGAGACCAGGACCTACTGCTTAATGACCTAGAAATTACCGGTATTCCGGAGACGCCCAACGAGAGCCGGTCGCATCTGGTCTGCCTTGTGGCTCAGAAGCTTGGGGTTATCCTTGAGGATCGTGATATTGTCTTTGCTGATCGAGTGGGGGCACCCCGGCGACAAAAGGAAGGGGCAGCTGATGGCGTGGTGGTCGCGGGGGGGGAGGCAGAGGATGCATTACCTGCGGGTGAAATGGCATTGGGCGAGACGTTTCGGCGGCCAAGTCATAGCAGTGAGGATGAAACGCTCCTTCGGCTTGACGAGATTGTTACGGGTGTAGGGTCGCGGCGGCAGGACGTGGGCGGTGCGAACGCTGCAGGTGTGGATGACGTGCGGCCTCGACCTTTGGTGGTGCGGCTCGCGCGGCGCGCGCCCCGGGAAGAGCTGCTGCGAGCGGCGCGGGTTCGCCGAGGGGCGGACTCTGCCGGTTTCGGTTTGCCGGCCCCCCCGCGCCGTTTCTATGTCAATGAACGTCTTACAAAGAATAATAGAAGGCTGTTTTACCTGGTGCGTCAGGAATGCGCGAAGTTCAACTGGGGGACCCCCTGGACGCGTAATGGTCGCGTGTTTGCCCGACACCACAAGAACGCACCGGCGATAAGGATTCCATCAGAAGCAGCTTTTCAGCGGGTTTTTGGGAGCACCGCTGTTTGATGGGACTGAATGAACTTGATTTTTTATTAGTTTTGTTCTGTTTTTCTTTTATATTAATGTTAGTATGGTTATGCTATGTAGTTATGTATGAAAATAGTCGTTTAGTTTACAAAATTATATGGATGAATATGTTCGGTTCCTGCTCGCAAACTATGTCCCCTCTAGTTGTTCCACTGTTGATTGTGTCCAACTTTAAGGTTATGCGATCCATGATACTCACAGTCTCGCGTTCGGGTACCTGGGTGTCTGGGCTAAGGGAAAATTGTTGCCGGCCTCCATAATAAGGCAAATTTAGTTATTGGCCTGTTCAATGCGGGATCTCTTGGTACTGGACATGATGAGTTCCTAGCTGCCATCGAGCGTCATTCGGTAGACATCATGGCTGTAAATGAGACATGGTTGCGAGTTGGCGAGGAGGGACGTGCACCTGTGGTCCCGGGCTACAGGCTGAGGCACATACCGCGCCCGGTCGCCGTGCGGGGTCGTGGGGGAGGCGTCGGCTTCTATATTAAGCGTGGTGTTAATGCTAAAATTTGTCCTCACCCAGCTTCTACTTCAGTGGAACAGATGTGGTTGAGTCTAACGATAAATACGATTAAACTCGTAATTGGGACAGCTTATCGGCCCCCTTGGCTAGGGGTGCAGGAGTTCTTTGATGCAATATCTGAGTCTGTCGCCGCGCAAGCACAGAGTGATCAAATTATACTCCTGGGAGATTTTAACGTAAATGTTTTGAATGAAACTGATAACAAAACCATTATTTTTAACCGTTTTCTTAAGAGTTTTAGTCTGAATCAGATTGTGACTGAACCAACTCATTTCACAGAGAATACGCAGACTTTGATTGATGTCGTGTGTACCGATGTTCACGTGAGGCAGGTTACAGTGGAGCACGTGCCGGACCTGGGAAGGCATGCTTTTGTTTCGTTGGAATGTCAGTTTAAAAAGCCTAAATCACCTCCTTGCTGGATAAAATTTAGACCCTTGAAGGATGTATTATTCGAGCATTTTAATAAGGATCTGGATTCAATAAACTGGAATCACATTTTATTGCTTGATAATGTAAACGAAATGGTAGAAACGTTTAACACGTACTTAAATGATTTATTTAATTTACATGCGCCAGAAAAGACTGTTCTTATTAGGGAAAAAAACTATCCCTGGATTACTGACACTATTAAATTAATGATGAAACGTAGGAACGCAGCCCTCAAGAGGTGTCGGAAATCTAATTCAGAGGCTCACAAAAGATACTATAAGGAATTAAAAAAATGTGTGAATGAGGCACTGTTTCATGAAAAGAAGGCTTACTTTAAAACATACATTAATAAAAATATCCGCAATCCTAAAATGCTTTGGAAAAACCTTAAGTCTACTGTTTTTCGTGTCCATTCGAATCGAGACTTGCCCGAACATTTTGACGATCCTGAATCCATTAACAAACGGTTTCTGGATGTACCTGGGACAGACCATGTAAGTGTTTCAGATCTTACTTTTTACGAATTTCATGAGCATGGCCCTTCCAGATTTGGCTTGGAAACGGTTCAGCTGGACACTGTGGCAAAAATCATTAACACTTTAACGTCAGAAGCGCAAGGCGTTGACCAAATTTCGTTGAAAATGATTCGATTGACCTTGCCACAGAGTTTAGCAGCTATAACTGGCATAGTTAACAGGTCGATCCAGACTTCCACTTTTCCTGACCTTTGGAAGTTGGCTATGGTGAGGCCCATTCCAAAGAAACCTAATCCGAATGATATAAGTGAGCTTCGACCTATAAGTATCTTACCTTGCCTTTCGAAAATTCTAGAAAAAGTCGTTGCTCAGCAACTCACAATTTACCTTGAGCAAAATAATATTCTTCCTTCTCAGCAATCTGGCTTTCGCAAGGGTCGCGGTACAGCTACAGCACTGCAAAACGTGGTGGATGATGTTTTGAGTGCGCAAGATAAAGGTATGGGCACAATTTTAGTGCTTTTGGACTTTTCTCGGGCATTTGACTCGATAAATACTTCTTTGCTGCTTTCAAAGCTTTCCTATTATGGGTTTGATGTTCCTACTGTTAACTGGTTTGCAAGCTATCTTAGTAATCGGTCACAAATAGTAGAAATATGCCAGAGTAGCGGAACCAAGCTGACTTCTAGCAGGTGCAAGGTTCCTAGAGGGGTTCCTCAAGGATCGATACTGGGCCCTGTTCTCTTTATCCTTTACAGCGCGGATATCATTAGCTGTCTTAAGAACTCAGCATATCATTTGTATGCGGATGATTTGCAGCTTTATCTTTCGTTTAAGCCGGAAGATGTAAATGAGTCCACTCAAAAAATCAACGACGATTTGAATCGTATTGCTTGCTGGTCATACAGAAACTGTTTGGTCTTGAATGCGAGCAAATCAAAATACATGATCCTAGGTTCTAAGCGGCAGATCGAAAATATTTCTTGCTCTTCTCCGCAAATCAGTATCAGCGGAAGCCCTATTGAGGAGGTGGTTGAGGCCAGAAATCTAGGTCTTCTATTTGATCGCAGCCTGCGTTTTGAGAGTCATGTGCTAGAGTCGGTCAGAAATTGTTTTTACCGGTTGAAAGTATTGTATCGCGTTCGGGACTTCCTTAGTGTAGATATGCGCATGCAATTGTGCGAGTCGTTGGTATTATCCAAATTAAATTATGTGGACACAGTGTATGGGCCGTGTCTATTATCTAGAACTGAGCGACTGATTCAGCGGGTGCAAAATGCATGTGCGCGATTTTGCTTCCGAATTCCTCGTCGGTCTCATGTAACACCTTTTTTAAATAGGGCAAAGTTACTCAAAATGGCAGCTAGGAGAAGGTTACACATGGCAACATTATTGTTTGGCATAGTCAATAGTGGGATACCTGAGTATTTGCACGACAAACTCAACTGGATGTGGAAGAGATCACAACTCCCGAGAAATAATCGTAAATGTGTTTTAATGACTCCTTGTCATGAGACTGCATCATTTAGGGGGAGCTTCCGCTATGCTGCTACGAAGTGTTGGAATAATATCCCTCCACCTATTCGGGAATCAAGAACCCTGACAAACTTTAGGACGAAATTAAGGGCACACTTCGTGGCAGCGCAGTTGGAAGCCCAATGAGTTACTTGTGCTGTTGGCGTGTTAGTCTGTTAGTACGTATAGTTAGTATGTTAGTATATTATGTAGGACAAATCTTGCAAGTGAGATTTAACCCACTTTCCGTGTCGAATTTACCTGAGACTTTTGGTACTTTCGTGCTTTTATGTATGCGTCATGTTAGTTAAGTAACTGTAGTTTTTCCGTCGTCATCGTCACTCAAAAAGTGTTGCGGCAGAAAACCAGCGCTGCGGCCCCCGTCGCAGCATTATGCTGAGCTGCAACCTTTTTGACGTTGGACAGCGACACACTGCCTAATTGTTATTTTTACTTTATTTTTTATTTTTTTGTATTGTTTATTTTTGGTTTGTGCTGTTGTCCTATGCGTCAAATAAACGTATTTTCTTTCTTTTCTTTCTTTCAAATAATCGAATCTAGTGAAAAAACAATGGTTTTCACAATTATTTAGGAAAAAACAAAAAAACACGACTACTCAACCGAACGTTTCCCGCGCTTTTTTCTACTTTGAAGTTGTCAAATACAAAATTATGGTCGCTTACTTTTTCTCGTGAAAAAGGCAAAGGCATTTCACCCATCCTGTGGTAGTTTTGGTAAAATTAGGACATATTTTTAATTAATTTTTATTTTTTATAATAAGCGATATTAAAATTATATAAACATATTGCAGTGATCAGGAGGCAAAATGCTTTCGAACCATATATACATTTTCAGGTGTTATAAAAATGAAATGTTGTCAATTTAGTTAGTTCGGAATTTGGATATTTTGATTACGAGGAAATTGTTATAAAATTATGTGTTCAAAATATTTTGCACATTTATGTTTTAAATTTTTTATCAATTTAGGTAAGTAAATAAATAAAATAGTCTTATTTAAAAATTGCGTATGTTTTATTTCATTGTTCTGTCTCATGATTATGAGACAGCAAAGTTTATGCGAAATAAATGTAATATTGTTTTTACATGCAAGCCCACCCTCCTTTGCTGCCACATAAAACATACATAAATCCTGCAAACCTACTTAACTATCCCCTAGGTACGTCACACAAAAAACTGACCCTCTAAGGTTTCATTCTCAAAGTATGAGTGTGTAGTAGGTAAGTACTTACTTAGTACACCAAAATTTTGAATCAAAAATATATATATTTTTTTTTGTTTAAAAAGTACAGGATGAGCACAGAGCACTTGGGAGGGCATTTTTCTGAAAAGGGATCCACATTTTTTTCTCGAAATAAACCACTTCGATGGTGTTCTGCTCGAGCATTATTGATTTAAATGTACTTAAATAAGAACGACCTATTTTTTTATTTTTCCGTTACTAATAGTCCATAGACTGTATGAGAGTAACAACATGGAATGTTGAAAATTGTATGAAAACTTTGGGACACCTTTTTGCCTTTACTAAAATCAATAGTGCTCGTGATTCGTGATTCTGAGCAGAACTGCCATCGAAGTTGTGTAATTCGAGAAAAAGGGTGAAATGATTTCTTTTTGAAAAATTGCCACTTAAATTATATCCATGGGAGATAGACACCTACTTACTTATCCAACAGTAGAGCTGGTAAAACCTCTATCGTAATCCTAACAACTGGCATAGCCAAAACGGCAATTCCGACCTGTCAAGTCAATGTCACTACAGCTCCGAGCAACGCTCCAACCCCAGCCAGCCAACGATAAACAATGAACAAAGTCACTTAGACGATGGGTTAAACTTCCCGGGTGATTCAGAAATTCTAGAACATTCACTGGGTAAAATGGCGATGTCGCCTGGTAAAGGTCGGACCGGCAAGGGCGGCAAGTCGCAAGTGGTCATTCACGACTTAGCGCGCGAACGAAGCAAGAAATGGGCCCCGTAAGAAAGCGTTCCTTAGTGTAACGTCTCTCTGAGTGGCTTGTGCCCAGCCCAGCGTTCGGGCGGGTAGCGGCAAAAAGCTCTGGCCTTATACTCCGAAATCCGATTTTCGAAGTTCGTTTCGTGCCGTTCCCCTCTCACTAATAGTTATTAAATTGAGAGTGAGAGGGACGGCGTGATACGAACTTCGAAAATCGAATTTCGGAGTAGCCCCCCTGTGCAGCGTGCACACAGGACGCTCACATACATTTGCTTCTGTTTAACATAAATGCATGCCCCGCCCCGCTGCTCGCTCCGCTCGTGTCCACTCAGGCAGTAGACTTAGGTACGCATTTGCTATACTTATGTTGATGATTGAGTGATGATCTCTGGAGTAGACACAGCGATACCATCCGCTTAAATACGAGGGTAGAACAAACTGTATATCAAGGCTTAGTTTGAACCAGCCTTCCGTCTTGACTTTTTATTTGGTTTGGAGCTAACTACAAATAGGACAGATTTACTTCGGAATGTTACTGCTTATTATGTACGGCATCTAAATTTAGACCGGTTATTTAATCAATGCAATGCCGTGAACTGCCTAGTTACATTCGTTTACTCGGTTGAATGTTTACACCGAAAACGTACCAAAACGTTGAATAAAGTACCTAATCTCAATCTTTATATCACTCGACCTTTTGCGAGCGTTTCTAAAAAGTTAAGTTTAGTTAAAGTGTTTCACGATAAATACCTACGTATTTAAGTAAGTTGTCTAATTGGCAAGCGCGCAGAGTGGCCAAATAGCCGTTTCAAAAAGTTTGCCTGCAGACATGGTGGCTAAATACCTGAGCATACGCTCACTGCAAGCTTCGATGCTGTACTTGAGCTACTGTGCAACAAGTTTACATTACAACTTTGAAGTTTGTATCATACCATCGCACTCTCTTTCTCCTGTCAACGATCATAAGTCTCCAGCGGAATGGCACGAAAGAAACTTCGAATTTCGGAGTATATAGTGCCTGATCTTTCGTCAGATGTGTCTAGCATTATTCCAGAATATTCCAACAAGTTTTAGTTTTTATTTTCAAGTATTCTTTCTTTCTGGCTTGGACAAATCAAGGGCGTTGCCAAATTTATAATTTTAAAAATAAAAACCTGTTTTGGCAGTCAGTCTTAAAGTCAATCTATGTCACTAACATTCTATGGATCAGTCTGGTCTGAAATAAAGTTTTTTATTTTATTTGGGTTAGCATGATGATGGAACACTCCTGTGAAGATTTTCTAATGTAGTTTTACATTCAAAACTCAGTCACGCCTTCGACGCCTTACACGGAACATCGACCATTGCGTGAAAACATTTGTGAACCACAACAAAAAAAAATTTGTAAAACGTTTACTTACAGTGTTCAGTCAAACTAAAACAACCATCTGCTGAAGTTCTAGATTAATTCTCAGACAGTGATAACTTTCATAACCCGCGTATCAGAATGATCCATAAAGCCGCGTCTACGCTAAGCGAGCCGAGCACGAGCGGAGCACGAGCCGAACACATTCGTCTAGTGTGGACCGACTTACAAGTCTCGAACTTCACTTGACGCCGCGCCGAGAACTGCTCCGTTCGTGCTCGGCTCGCCTAGCGTATTATAGACGCACCTTTAGTAACATAAATGTTTCACCAGCGACCACAAGAAAGTACCACACGCGCACGTGCGCATGCCCGGCGACGCTGCATCCAGGGCCGGGGCCACCTTAAAGCGCGCCTCCGCCACCGGCATACATTCCACCGGGGTGAGTACCACAACATGCATTTCCAGGAATAACCCTACGTGGAGCAAGCATGCCTTTCTAGGCGCAAGGTAGTAAAAGGCGCATCACGGCACGGCACGGAATGAAACTTGGCGGGAGTATTAATTGCCGACTGAAAAGCGCCGGCACTAGCAGAGCAATTCTTGAGTATGAATTTCGTATTTATTTTAATTTGATTGCTGCTGCTGCTGCAGTACCTGTCCGGTATAGTGTTTTGATAATCTGGTTGTATTAGGTATTTGAAAAAGGTCAGGTCAATAGTATCCGAAATTGTATTTGATGTAATTGTATGAAGAGATTGATGAATGTGGATGAAGCGAAATAGGTATGTCATGTAGCAAGTTGGAACAAAGTAATCTCTGCCTACCCCTGTGGGAAAGAGGCGTGATGGTATGTATGTCAGAAGAATTTATTTTTGCTTTAACCAAGCCCACCACTTCAATGCTGCTAAATTTCTTAGGTACCAATTGATGAATTGGACCGCGCCTCAAAATGCCTGGTGCAGGCTCTGGAGGCGCGGCGGAAGTACATGGGGATCTCCAATCAGACCTTCTCGCAGGAGGTGGCCGACCACCTGAGCAACCGCGAGTCTTTGCCACGCCGCCGCTCCACCAACGACTTCAACGCTGCACTCCTGGACATCAACCGTATGTTTTTTTGGTCGACAGCAAGGTAGAGACGTGTATACCAAGGTCTCTCAGAAGTTTCCCGGAACGCTTCAGCCTGCCTTCAGCAAGTGTTGGGTCAGTTCGACTCTACAAAGCACAGAGATTATTTATTTGAAGTTTTGAATTGAAATTTAGTCACGCCATTGACGCGGTTCGCTTTGAACATCGATCAATGTGTGGCAACATTGAACTATGATTCAAAAATCCTGAACAACACACAACAAAACCACCTGCTGAAATATTACGAAATAATTTCAATAGACTCTGTACCCTCAGCCAAATATGTGGTCTACCACCGTAAGGTTAAAATTCCTTTGCACGTCACAATGTATAACGTCGATAAGACAGGCTGTCAACTTGAAAGTTCGACTTTAGCGACATTTTCATTTGATAGGGATGAAAAGTGATAGACCACTTATTTGGGCGACCGTACCTATAGGCTTTAGCAGCCACATCGTGATTGTAAACATTGCCTACTTATTCGTTCGTAGGCTAACACGCTGATCATCGACTACTTATGCTTATGATAGGCAGACAGAAATGACCTCTGCACGTTCTACTATATTAACTTTTTGCATAATCTTCTTTTCCTACCGCAACCTGTCTGTACCTATTTATTTTCATTGAGCATTGAGCGAATACCTTGTGATCTGTGATTTTGCACTTACAGCGGAAGCGGCACAGCAATACCTAAATTTGACATCGAACTCCTCTGACGAGAGCTACGGCTACCAGGCGCCAGTCGGCCTGAAGTACTCCGAATCCAGGGCTTCAGGTAAAATATAAAAACCTTCTGCAAACATCGTAAGATGTCGTAAATGGGAGTAGAGAAATCTAAGTCTCTAGTAATCGTGTTTTGGATACATTTTTCAGACAATAGGTGACACGTAGTTCAAACTCTTATAGGGCATATTATTTAACACGCTGCTCTGCAGTACTTAGTGTTCAAGATCTTATCTAGAACCTAAAGCCGAATTTACATTATGCAACTAATTTCATGCAACTAGCATTTACATTGCTCGGCCGACAACCTAACGCTTCAAAAAGTGATCAATCAAACGCCGCAGTGTAATGATAGTGCACGAAATTAGTTGCATAATGTAAATTCGGCTTAACAACTCTACTTATCACACACGAGGTGTAAGAATGAAGAAGTGCAATAATGAGCTACCTATACTTATGTGGCTCCTTCGTTCCAGTGATAGGAGCGGAAGGCACAGGCGGCGCGATGGTGATGATCAAAGCTAATACAAGGGACAGGTCTTCATTGGACAGCCACCAATATTTGCTACGTCCAGTGCCCGGCCAAGGTATTTTTATTTTAATATGCTAGCGCCATTGATCATTCATACTAGTGGCCGACCGAAACATGTTTTTGTACCAAAACAGAAACCGAAAGTTCAGTTTTGATTATAGTATTTGATTATACCAAAGCAACTTTGTCATAGACATCGAATATATACTCCGACACCACACAAAAAAATGCTAAAGCTTTAAAAAATACGTTTAATATTGTTTGCTTCTCCTGAAAAGTGTTATTTCTGTCCTTTACGCCAAATGAAACTCAAGGTATAGACATGGACCCGTGGGCGTGCTCGGTGCCGCCGGACCGGCGCTACGTGTACCGCTGGCGCGACGGCCAGGTCCGGCTGTACCGCACCAAGGTTGACGCCGACGCCGACCAGCCCCTGCCCTACCAGGAGGTCAGCTTCAAGGAGTTCGTGGACGACCTCAACCTGCTCACCGATATGATCTCTGACGGGCAATTGTGAGTGCAAACTGGGATATCTAAGTTAATGTACCACTCATGATAGTAAAGCTTGCTCTTGGTGACCAATCACTGACATACAAAAAGAAGTTCATATATGTTGACAGTTGCGGGACAGTTTCAAATCCGGAACATCTTTTTTATTTAAACCAGTGGCGGACTTATTTTCATGTAGAAGCTTGCGCTGCGGCTTTATTTCCGTTACATGACTCCATATCCCGTGGGAATTTCCAGAAATCCGTCCTTTACGCAACAAAACGAACCTTTTCTCTTTTTTACTTGGTCTGAGTTCATTTATTCCACAGCTTTCTAGACTTGTTAGTTTTCAGCGTCTGTCGATGATCAGTCAGGTCAAACGATTTTACAAGTAAGAGTTTTCAATGATTCACGGTTATGTTCATTCGAAATATTAACAACCACCCACCCCAATAACACAACAACATCCACCCGCAATTTCTTTAGTCTACCCGTGAACATGATGCATGTAACTGCGTCGAAATATCGGGTGCTCAATAAAGGTAATCGCGGTTCATATCCCGTCTATAATATTTCGGATTTTACAAGTATACGCATATACATAGATGAGAAATAGGAACCTCTTAACATAACATACCTACACTGGCAGTTAGAGAGGCATGCAGTTAGGATAGCATCAAAGCTAAGTACGATTCTCAACAGAAAATCGTTCTGCCACCGGCGGCTGTCGTACCTATCATCCAAGTTCAGGATGCATGTGCTGCTGAACGAGCTGCACGAGCAGGCGCTGCAGAAGGCCGTGCCGCATCGGGACTTCTACAATGTCAAGTAAGCAGAAGGCGTTGTTTCCTTCAGTTTGACCACACTAAATGGCAAAGCGCTGAAACCTGAAGGCATGACGATTACGCATCAGGTTGACTTCATGATGTTCTCGTTTACGTAGGAGTTATCAGCACACTTTAAGCTTGACATCTGGGAACTAGAGGTTCTGAGGTGAACATAAAAAGGTCTCTCAGAAAGTTTCCGAAATATTTCAGCAATGTGGAAGTTTTGCTTCAAAATGTAGCCGCTCCCATGACGCGGTTGACTTTGAACGTCGATATGGAAACATTTGATGACTAAGCTTCAAATATCCTGAAAAACATTTACAGGGCAATTTAGCCACCACCAATAACACCACCAACACCTGCTGCAATATTCCGGAACAATTTGAAAAGACCCTGTATAATATACTGTAGCTGTAAGACCTGACTGAAACCATTGTAAAAGTCAGCGTAGGAGTTTTTGGGTTCATTGCACTCCAAGATCATAAAGCAAAATCTGCTGCTGCAGGAAAGTTGACACGCACATCCACGCAGCGTCCTGCATGAACCAGAAGCATCTGCTGCGCTTCATCAAGCACACGCTGGGCTCCAACGCGTTGGATGTGGTGGCGATGCAGCAAGGCGTCCCCATGACCCTCAAGTCCGTCTTCGAGAGTATGCAGCTTGACGCTTATGATCTGAACGTCGACATACTGGACGTGCATGCGGTACTAAGGCATATTTATACGCTTTAGCTATAGTTGTGAAAGCACAAAAATGTAGTTTAGGAGTACGACTTGGTAACCTTCACCTTAATCTGTTAGCTTCAGATTTAAATTCGCATATTTGCAGGACAGACACACCTTCCATCGATTCGATAAGTTCAACGCAAAGTACAATCCCGTCGGGGAGAGCAGACTGAGAGAGGTCTTCCTGAAAACAGACAACTACATGAACGGGGCTTACTTTGCAAAAATTATTAAGGTGACATAAATTCTTCTCCGTTTTTTCTATGTTCTCAGTTTACTTATCGTGAATTTTTGAAATTATAACAATTACCTGATATGAGTCATGAAGTCATGACAATTTGGCACAGCAGCAATAGTTTATCGCAGGTCACGCGTCATATGCGTCATGTTTTGGTTCGATCCAATGTATCTTTGCTACACTCGCCATCAGAAATATCGTAGCGGGCGACGTGCTCAAATATTTCTAAGCAACATTTAAATAATATCTGTGCTTACATTAGCCAGAAATGTAGGGTTTTTTTTTGTCTTGTTGTACGTTCCGATGTTATTAACCTTATCTAGTGCAACGAATTAATTGTATCGTAACGCTACTCACTAATATTTGGGTATCTCGCCCGCTACGACACATATGATGGCGATTGTACACTAACTTTACACCGTTTACTTCAGGAGGTGATGGCAGACCTGGAAGAAAACAAATACACGTACCTGGAGCCTCGCATCTCCATCTACTGCAAGAGCGAAGTTGAGTGGACCAAGCTGTCCTCGTGGGCGCTGACTCACAACGTATCCTCGGTGCACGTGCGCTGGTTGGTGCAGGTGCCGCGGCTGTAGTGAGTTTACTTACTCCAACATAGCATACACAAAAGATCCACGAGGGTCGAAGTGTATCCTAGGTTTAAGATAAGATACTCCAACATAGCTCTTCTGGGATTTATAGCGGGACAGTTCTCCAGCAGGAGCCAGGTTTACTAGCCCAAGTGGAACTTTGGGAAAAAGGGACCGTTTGGATGTTACTGAATGACTTGCGCTGGTCCCTTCGCTTGGGTAAAGGTTTCCCAGCTTTTTTCTCGTGCGGCAATCCGTCGAATCTTCTGCTACGAACCACAACTTTGGAGTTAGGTACTAAACAACACTTTGCGATCTTCGTCTAGTGCAAGAGAAAGATTTGCTCAGGCGAGCTTTTTTACTCTCTTGAGTTTTGCCGCTGTTATAATGTACACTAATTTATTCCCTTGCCAACTTTCAGTGACGTTTACCGCATGAACCATCTGCTGAAGAACTTCCAGGAGTTTTTGAATAACCTGTTCAATCCACTGTTCCAAGTGTCCATCGACCCCAGCTCCAACCCTGACCTGAACAAGTTTCTTACGGTACTTAAGCAACCACTGCCACCTGTTCTGAGGAGCAAGCTAACTTTTTTTTTAACGCTGGCAACTGCCAATTGTTTTCTTACATTCTGATGTTGTTTCCAGCACGTAATAGGATTTGACAGCGTGGATGACGAGTCAAAGCCTGAGAACCCTCACCTTCACGATAAGATGAAGCGGCCTGCCGATTGGGACGACGAGGAAAACCCGCCTTATGCGTATTATCTGTACTATATGTTCAGCAATATTGTCATGCTGAACCAGGTCCGCAAGTAAGAATCGCCAGCCAGATGCCGAAGCATTACTTAGAATAGCTCTCTTTTGAGCGTGGTATAAGCTTATAACTGCACCCTTGAAACGCAAAACTTGATCCCACTTGGGTTATTTCTGCAAGCCTCCCAGGATCCTCATTTTTTTTAATCATTATGCTTAGAACAGTTTCTGCTTTCAGAGCGCAAGGTCTGAACACGTTTGTCCTGCGTCCTCACTGCGGCGAATCGGGGCCTCACTCGCATCTGGTCACGGGATTCCTTCTGGCTCAGAATATCTCTCACGGACTCATTCTGCGGAAGGTTAGGGCTTCTTCATACATTATATTCTATGCTTGGAGCGCATCGCGTTATCCTAACTTATCTAATAAGGACCGGAAACCGGATTCCTAATCCATTTATCCAGGCTAAAGTTGTGTGAACTGTATGGCTCGGAGAGACGTGTCACAATAGCAACAAAGCAAGCTAGTTAGAAAATTGTAACAACTGCTTAACTGTGGCTGTGGAGATTGAGTACCTATATAATCATATTCACTGTAGTTATCATTTGGGTTATAGCCATTCGGACCCCAAGAAAATATCAGTCTGTAGAACATTAGAGTCTGTCCCCAGGCGCCAGTGCTGCAGTATCTATACTACCTAGCACAAGTGTTCATCGCTATGTCGCCGCTGAGCAACAACTCGCTGTTTCTGCGGTACCACCGCAACCCGCTGCCCGAGTTCTTCGCGCGCGGACTGCGAGTCACGCTCTCCACTGACGATCCGCTGCAGTTTCATTACACCAAGGTTATCTTTCACCTTTAGCCTACTTTTTTAGCCTGGTTATCATGTCCCATTGCTGTGTTTGAGGGTCCTCAAGACTTCCACAATTTCCGGTTTACCGCAATGTTGGATCAGTCCTTTGATGTGCCCTCACACTTTTATCTACGTCTTCTTATTATGAAGACGACGATGAATGTTATCTGTTTTCTGCTACCTATTAAGTTTAAAGCTAAAATTCCGAGAAAAAAACCACCTGTCTGTCGGGTTCCGAAACTTGATGGATTTAAACGTCTTTGCACACCTACTTAAACTACGTTTATTGACAGGAGCCGCTGATGGAAGAATACAGCATCGCAGCGCAGGCGTGGAAGTTGAGCTCGTGCGACATGTGCGAGCTGGCACGCAACTCTGTTCTCATGTCTGGTTTCCCGCACGAGGTACTAATCTTATACCTGGATCATCGAACGTACCAACGTACCAACCTGTACCTACTTAATTGCCTCTCGCTGGTTTTAACTTCTGTTGCTATTGTCTCAGTTGCCACTATCTCATGTGGTGTGGCTGCATCCGCTTGCTGCCCATCTCATGTTGCCGCCATAATATTCCCCTAGTCTCATATTACCGCTATCTCATATTGCTACAGTCTCATGTCGTCAATGCCTCACATTTTAGTCTCACGCCGCATTTGTCTCGTCGCGTCACCACGTCCTGCCACAATTTATCTCATGTTGCCGCAACCATGTCTCATGTTACCGCTATCTCATATCGCTACAGTCTCAAATGCCTGACATTTTAGTATCACGCCGCAATTGTGTCGTCGCGTCACCACGTCCTGCCACAATATATCTCATGTTGTCGCAGCCATATCTCAGTTGCCGCTGTCTCACGTCGCCTGTTCCAGATGAAACAGCACTGGCTGGGTGCGGAGTACACGCGCGAGGGTCCGGCCGGGAACGACATCACGCGCACCAACGTGCCTGACGTGCGCCTCTCCTTCCGGCTCGACACTCTGCTCGACGAGCTCGATACCATATTCCAGGTAAGACGGCAATTTTTTTAATCCATTTTAGTCAATGGATTTAAAAACGACTTCCATAAGCACCTAAGAGTCGATTTCACCAACGTAGTATAAGTCTAAGAATAAATCGTTAATGTCTCGAGAGTAAGCCCAAAGCATGCAATACACATATAGTCAACGTCATTCATAAGTCCATTTGTATATTTCTAAACCTCATAAATTGACAACATTTCATATTTCTGAGTCTATAATTTTAATGGTTCTCTGTATTTTGTTTGAAAAGATGAACATGCTGACAGTTTAATTTTTTCGCTAGGGCTTGTATTTAATTTATAATTAATTTATTAATTTTTGCTTATTCTAAAAGGGCGTAGTTTTAGTAAAATTAGTACATATTTTTAATTAATTTTTATTTTTTATAATAAGCGATATTAAAATTATATAAACATATTGCAGTGATCAGGAGGCAAAATGCTTTCAAACCATATATACATTTTCAGGTGTTATAAAAAATTAAATGTTGTCAATTGATCTATGTGGTATCCTATGTGTACCTGTTTTAATTACATTGCTTATATTATTCCAATTGCGCTGTAATTTGTAGTTAATTATCTCTCTGATAATTTTATGAGCAAAAAAAATTCTTGGATACCTAGTTTTCTTATCAAAATTATAAATATGCTTGATTTCGTCATAACTCTCAACATCTTCGGTAGTATAGTGGTAAGTATCCCCGCCTGTCACGCGGGAGACCGGGGTTCGATTCCCCGCCGGAGAGACTCTTTTGAATGATTTTTCTTTTTTTTTGCAGGCAATTACTAACAATCCTGAAGTAAAATAAATAAATAACCCTCTTTCATTTGTATTGTTTCAGTGTGCAGAAGGAATCAAGCAATAAAATATAGCAAAACATTTAATACAATAGGATAAACGGTCCTATTTCTAGCGCTTTTGTAGTTTTCCGCATTATAATGCAATTTGGGTAAGTTGTTAAAATTAAAATGTCCATGTTTGGGTAGTTTACCCTACATTTAGTTTATTCACCTCGTTCTCGACCACGCCTAACGACAATATATATGTTAATGATACGAATAAAGTGCTTGTACAATCCCAACGTGTATAATTAAATTACATTCGAAATTCAAAAGTCGTATTGTACCGTCCCTCTCACTCGAATAATAAACACTATAGTGCGAGCGGAATGGCACTATACAAAGTATGAATTTGTAACTGTAATTTGTAGCAAAGTATATGACATTCTAAACCCGTTATAAAGAGTTCACAACAACCCCGAGTAGATAGTTCTAGAATCCCGTGACGCTCTTAACGGCCTTTTCTTCGTCATGCGGCGACATCTGCCGGTTGGAATGGAACTCCATGGTGAAGGAGGCGAGGCCTGAGCTCAGAGAACGCAGCGTCGAAGAGTAGCCCAGCAGCTCAGAGAGGGGCGTTATACTGTCTATTACCTGCCGAACAATAATAGTACATTACAGCAAAGTATAGAATATTGCAGATAACCAAATAAAATAAAATAAAAACGATGACAGAGAATAGTACAAAACCTGTAGGCTTATTGTCTAACTCGCTCGCAATGGCCATCGTGTTCATTTTGACAGTTCTTGTATGAATGTGACAGCTGGCTGATTCCGATGCCAATTGTCAGCCCATGCATTAACTGTCAAAATGAACACGATGGCGATTGCGAGCGAGTTAGACAATAAGCCTACTGTTTGTAATAGCTTGCGATGGACAAATAACTTGTGACTGTTACTAAGGCCGTGGTTTAGCTGTTCTTGTACAATATTATTGGGTCTAGCAATCAATTTCAGAGCCACAAACCTTTAGGACGGCTTCGACCAACGCTGTGTAGAGTCCGTAAGTAGAGTCTTTTAGCCACCGCCGTCGCTAAGTTAATGTCACCCACAAAGAGTTATTATGCACTATATACTATATACACTGTTATACCAAACACTATACATGAATTAAATTTACAACAGTTAAAACATTAATCCGCACAAAATACCAACCGTGGACCGACAATTTACAAAACCAGTGACAGCCGCCTTACTGTTCTTTTTTATTAGGTTCCGCGGCGCGTGGCAATGGACTAGCGTCAGTCAGCCACCAACAGCCAAAAAGGTTGAAACCATAAAAATTGATTATTATTCAAAATACTTGCACAAAACCGAAGTAACCTGATTTAAGAGAGTAAAATTTATCGAAGACTTAGCGTACTTACATCAGTAAAAATGAAATCGCGGTTTTTTAATATTATGAGTAAGGGGGGGGGACCTACTTCGAAATTCGAATATCCTACTCCTACCGTCTACCATTTGACTATTAGTGTGAGCGGTACGGCATGAATTTCGAAGTATAAAGCCAGGTTAGGAATTATGATGAAAATAAAACGGTATTAAGTGGTTTGCTGACCTTGTTGGTCCCGCGCATGTGTATGGCCTGTATGTCAGCGCGGCGGCGCGCCAGGTCAGCCAGCACGCGCGCCGAGTGGCTCTCGGGGCACACCACCTGCAGCTGCATCACCGGCTCCAGCAGCATCGCTTCCGCCTCCTCGAACACCTGGCGACATCACATCACTGTAGAGCTAATGGACTTGATCTTAAGTTCAGAATCAGAAGGCTTATTGTCTTTAGTCCCATTTCTTTTCTTTCTGCTTTTGATCAATTCCTTTTCTGTTATATGGCCTTCTTATACTTTTCGTTATTACATTCTCATATTTATTTTATCTTAAGTATTATTATACAATTATGTTATGTGTTTATGTATTATTTTATTTATTTAGCTATGTATTATATTTATGTAAGTATTGTTTTATTATCCCTGCTTTTCTCCTGTCTATTTGTTTCCGCCACCTACTTAAACTGTCTCCAACTTATTTCTTTGTCTTAAAGGTTGTCTGGTAGAGATCGCTATTAAGCGATAAGACCGCCTATTGTATACTTTGTTCTTTGTTTCTGTATTGTTTTGTACTGATTTGTGGTGTTCAATAAAGAGTATTTGTATTGTATTGTATTGCTTATTGTCTAGCTCTCTCGCAATCGCCATCGTGTTCATTTTGACAGTTCTTGTATGAATGTGACAGCTAGCTGATTGCGATGCCAATTGTTAGCCCATACATGAACTGTCAAAATGGATTGATGGCAATTGCGAGCGAGTTAGACAATAAGCCTACAGTTCTCGGGTCCTGTTGTGTCCCATAATTTTCATTGGTCATGATTATTCGTCAGTAATTTTTTTGTCATGTCAGAATGCAGTACGTTAGCAACTTTATTATGAATTAGCTGCTACCTGCGACTCCATCTGCGATGAATTCGCTTATCGCCTTAATTTACCTATGTTGGACAAACAAATCTTTGAATCTTTGAATCGCTATCCCGCGGGAACTATGCTATTGACAACATTTCATTTTTATAACACCTGAAAATGTATATATGGTTCGAAAGCATTTTGCCTCCTGATTACTGCAATATGTTTATAAAATTTTAATATCGCTTATTATAAAAAATAAAAATTAATTAAAAATATGTCCTAATTTTACCAAAACTACCACAGGATAGGTGAAACACCTTTGCCTTTTTCACGAGAAAAAATAAGCGACCATAATTTTGTATATAACAACTTCAAAGTACAAGGGGGGCAACTCTGAAATTCTATTTTTGAAGTTCGTTGCATACCTTCTCTCTCACTCTCAAGTTAATGACTATATTAGTATGAGCGGAACAGCACGAAGCGAACCTCGAAAATCGAATATCGGAGAATAAGGCCTGACATTGTCAATTTGAAATTGACGTCAGATTTTTTTCTATACAGAAAAGACAAAAGGATAAGTGTCTATTCTGTGATAGTATCGGAGTTACGCCCTTTTAGGATAAGCAAAAATTAATAAATTAATTATAAATTAAATACAAACCCTAGCGAAAAAATTAAACTGTCAGCATGTTCATCTTTTCAAACAGAATACAGAGAACCATTAAAATTATAGGCTCAGAAATATGAAATGTTGTCAATTTTCGGGACTGTAACTATCTCTGTACCAGATTTCAATAAAATCGGTTTAGCCGTTTTGCCATGAAAGAGCAACAAACATCTAAACTTACAAACTTTCGCCTATGTAATATTAGTAAAAAGCAAAATTCTACAAAAAGTCTGTTTCAGAAATAAAACGGTTTATGACGAACGAAAATTATGTCAACCATTCGTAACTTAATTTCTATGCAACTAAAATATGAATTCTATCATCTTAGGGCGGCTGCACATTGTGGCGACTAGTGTTCACAAGTAAACGCGATCACCTGTGGTTCAGTCAGACAGAGGCAACCACTGGCTCAATGTGTGGGGCCTCTAAGAGGCGAACGACAAAACGCGGCTACAAGTAGCGAGCGCGATCCACTCAAACTAAAACTATTCTTAGCAAAATGTATGGAGAAACGCGTTCAAATAACTCGCGTTAATAAAAAAGGAAGCATGCAAGATGCACCTCGAACCAAAACCAACCTTCCTCAAGCACTGCACCACGCTGGCGGAGACCACGGAGTCGGACGTGCCGCGGCCCACCTCGAACCAGTGCAAGCACACCTGCACGTCCACCATCTGGCAACACTTACACTTTGTAGGAAAATATCAATTTAATTTATGGCCCCATCGATCGGTCGATCGAAAGAGGTATGTCAGGATCGTAGCAAGTGGAACAAAGTAGTCTCTGCCTACCTCTGGGGAAAAGTGGCGTGACGGTATGTATGTATATATGTATATCGATCGATGCGATGATTCCGCTCATGTCGAGGTTGGATAAGGCACTGCCAGTTGACTTTTGTTTGGTCTTGTACGACAAAGTTAGAAAAATATCAGCAACTTAAGTATGTACTATCACAAATTGGACGGTAGTCGAGCAAACTTAACCAATTTCAAGAATAATTCATGGTTAGGCACTTGTTCCACCGCCGGCGAGTAGCGAGATGCGAGTGTTTTTCAGTATGGACCTTTTGTCGCCCGGCGACAAAAGCGACAAAATTTCCATACTAAAAAACGTTCGCTTCTCGCTACTCGCCGGCGGTGGCACAAGTGCCTAAAGCTAAATCGTTAAACGAAAATATTATTGAAACTCCTGAAGTCTCCGCAAAACTTTAATAAAAGGCTTAGCCGACACGCTAAAAAAGGAGATGTTGTTATTAATCTATCCAAAAAAAAATTAGACAGTGTTTAAGGTAGCAACTCACCGGGCAACCGAGCTTGGGTCCGTGCAGCAGCGCCGTGTGGACGCCCTGCCTGATGGCCGCCAAGTTCCGAGGGTGCAGGTGAGCCAAGTTCGCTGCACTCTCTGCCGACTTATCCATCCTAAATAAGAATAATTGATATCTTAAATTACTTGCCAAAACGGCAAAATTTACAGTCTAGTATTCTGCAGGTTGTATTATATTCAACCTTATTCTATTTGTTTTGATTAACACAAAACCATATTATCCTAATTTCACAATTTTCACTGCCGCTTCCCAGTATCCTCCAAAATGAGGCGACAGCGGTGAATCTTACTGGCAAGCAAACAAACCTTTAGCAAGATAAGTTTTTCAAAATACAAAATGGGTTGGCAAACGAGCAAATCGGTTACCTGATGGCAATTGATCACCACCCATGCCAACCTAGACATGAAATTCCCCATGTGCTAGTAACTTCACCGGCTGTCTTACTCTCCTCGTCGGAACACAGCAGCAATGATTAGTGAATAATCATTTATTTATTTATTTTATACAACACAATTATCATTACAGGCAATGCCCAATACGATAAAGTAGTAACAAAAATACAGTATTGGTATAACCTAACTAATTAGGATAACAAATTTTGTACAATGCTAGACTTGCGAATTCATTCAGAGTACAACAGAATATGTCCAAGTCCTCTGCAATAAGGTTGAGAGTGTGGAGGGCGCGTGTGAGCGGCCCTTCGCGCAGCAGGTTAGTGCGCGCGCGCGGCACGGCCGGCGGCGGCGTCTCGCCATACCGTTTGGGACTCGAAGGCTCACCTTCTCCAATACATCCGCATTATATATCTTTCCCCTTATTAATTTAAAAACATAGCTAACTTTTGCGAGATCTCTCCTAACTTTCAGCTGATTATATCCGACCATACCCAAAATAAATAAAGTGGGATACATCAGTCAAAAGAAGTCCTCTGCTGAATATGGGTCTCCCTCAAAGAGTGCCATAAAACCTGGACTCCCGTGATCTTCACCAAGTTCAACGCCTATCAACTGACCTCAATACCTTATCCGCGGCCACGCCCCTCACGTTCTTGGCCGACATGGTGACTTTGACCTGCTGCCTGGCGCTCCCTATCTTCCGGTCGACGGCCAGCGTGTGCCTGCCGCTGCCCACCAGGGCTTCTCTGTACGCGATCTGGAGTGGGCCCAGCTCGACGTCGATTTTGTATTCGCGGATGATACGCTCTTTTATTATCTCAAGATGGAGCTCGCCCATGCCTAGAAATATTGTTGTTAGTTAGTTGTATGTAGAATTTAAGTATGTACATGTATGTATTTGTTTTGAAAAAAAACTTTTTTCTGCTAAGTGGCAAGTATGTTCAGAGCAAGTATGATCTTTTCGAACGCTCTGGTATCAAAAAAGGCATACAAAACAGCCTTTCGCGGCCTAGTCGCAAAATACCTTTGAATACCAACTGACCTGCCAACACGAGCTGTCCAGTGTCATCGTCGGTGACGACGCGGAGGCTCGGGTCCTCGCGGCGCAGCTCATCCAGGGCTGTCTCCAGCGCGCCCTGGAACGCCGCGCTCGGAGGCTCGATGGAGCAGAGGAACACCGGCTCAGGAACTGTCGTGCCTGTAGGAGCACAGGATATCTATGGTCGTTTCAATAAGGAAGGTTCTGTGACATTCACTTAGACAAATCTAGAGGTGAGGCTTCCTTGTGACACCCTGCATGATCAACGATTATCGATTATATTTTAGTACTAACGATAATCGGTCCCATGAAAATATCGATTACATATAAATTTATAAATAAATGCTATTTCGATATAATAATACTCAAGTCTATTTTCAGTGTTAGCAGAGCCCTGCTCCTAAGCGAAATGTATGCAGAGGTTATTTTATATCGGTTATTTACATAGACATACTGTTGTTGTAGCGGAAACAGAAATACATCATCTGTAAAAATTTTAACTGTAAGGTGTAAGGTGACAGACTGACGGACAGCGAAGTCTTAGTAATAGGGTCCCGTTTTTACCTTATGGGTACGGAACCTTAAAAATCAGGCAGGTTTAGGTTATGACTTATGATAGTTCTTCACCTGGCCCGAAGGACCAAAACACTCAGAAATAGGAGCTACGCGGCAGCTCTGTTAATCTTGAATTAGAAATAGAGTGCTTGAACTAGTTGTGCCTAGGGTTCGCACTCACCGATGCCAAGCAGCACGTCGGCGATGTCTCCGGCGGCGGGCTGGGGCTCCAGCGCGGCCAGCCGCAGCCGCGCGCTCGGCGGCGCCCGCTCGACGAAGGCCGGGTCCTGCAGCGCCGCGACCAGCCTCGACTTGGCGCGGGCCGCGGCCGCCTGCGACGACGTCACCAGGTCGCCAGTCATCGTTGCCTGGATTGAATTAACATCTATGTGCGATACAGGTACGGAAAAGGTGTTTGACACCATTAATCAAAGATACTATGACGCAATTGATATAAAAAAACTTACTATAATTTGGTACTGACAACCAAAATTGTCAACAACGCCAAACAGCGCCATCTCTCGTCCCTGGTGAGCAGTAGATGTTCCACGGGAGTTTGTAATTGTGTCGTACAGACACATCATTCAAATAGATGACGCTTCGCGACAAATAATCGCATAGTAACAAGGTCACGTGACAGTTAATAATAGATAGAAAAATTCGAATGCTTACTCACCTGCTATGGGTGGTGTAGGGGTATAGCACGCGTCACGGAATGACGAGGACCCGGGTTCGATTCCCGGCCATAGCTTTACTTTTCGGATTTTTCTATGTGTTCTAATTTTCAGTGTCGTTTAGAAATTAACCAAAATTGTTTTTTCGGCGCTTTCAAATAATAGTCAATTGAGTTTATTTTTTTATTTTTTATGTGAATAGGAAGGCAAACGAGCAAGTGGGTCACCTGATGGTAAGCGATCACCACTGCCCATAGACACCCGCAACCCCGGAGGGATTGCAGATGCATTGCCAACCTAGAGGACTTAGATGAAATGCCTCTTGTGCCCGTAATTTCCCCGGCTGTCTTACTCTCCACACCGTTGGTAAATAAGTGACGTCGCTTCGCCCCCGATTAATTTTTCTTTACATTTTTTTCTCTATATAAACATTCCATGGAACTTAAGGAACATATGAAAAAAAAAATTGCCGAATTGGTCCAGCCGTTTTCGAGTCTTGCGCTTAGCAACATCCGTTTTTATTTATATAGAATAGAAGATATAAAGTATGTCCATTGCTTGGAGGTGTTAAACACTCTATTGTAGTTTTGTGTAAATCGGACGAAAATACAATAATCTGATAGTGAAATTCTGGTGACCCGGCCAGAACCGGCTCCGTCGGGATGAACTCTTCAACGATTGGCCCGATTGACTTGAAATTTAGCACACATGTGAAGAATCTCACAATGGAAGTTCAACAAAAAGTACAGACAGCGAATAAATTTCCACAAATTTATTCTTTGTGCAGTTGGAGGTTACCTTGAGGGCGCTGACGACGGCGATGTTGCCAGCACTGACCCTCTCCACCGGCTTGTACTCGTCGGCCAGCGCCACGTACAGCAATCCTGTCTAAACCCCATTCACATAAGATATGAGTTGAATAAAACCTCATGTTGGGAAAAAATATGCAAGGCTTACGTTCACGAAGGTCACTATCCGCGCAAACACTGCCATACTGTTCAGGAAGCAATTGCGTGTCGGCTTTAGCAAGCTCCGTGAACGGGCCGTTGCGTTGCGTTTGCATTCTGTCACCTCAATGCAATAGGGAGGCTCTACTCCGAAATTCGAACTTCGTATCATACCGTCATAACTCTCATATCAATGGCTATTGATAACGAAACGGCATAAAATGATCTTCGAATTTCGGAAGACAAGACCTGATATGCACGTAAGTGACAGTTGACTTGATTATGACGCATGTACAGTCAAGGGCATAAATATAAGTACGTTACCAAGATGGCAAAAACATCTATGTATAAGTAGGTACATCTTTATGCCACAAACAATAAGGCCGGTGACACATATATTTGACACGACGGCTGTATCGATATTTATGCCCTCGACAGTACAAATAGGTTGCAAACAGAACCACGATTTAAAATAATCCTGAAAACCATTGCAGTGGTGTTCAGTACACTAACCTAACTTCCTGCCATAGTATTATTTATACGGATAGATTTTAAGAAACAGAAGATATAGATTACCTGCTCACTCCTATCCTGTCCTAAATTATAGATCTTCTGTCCTTTACTGATTTCTCCGCTGTACAGCCTTAGAAACGTGAGCACGCCTCTCTGATCATCATGCTGGACTTTGAACGCGCGCGCCGCCAAGTCACTCTCAAAGCAACCATACAAACTATTCCCATCTAGCGGGGATGGTAAGTAAGACACAATACCATCCATAAGCGTTTGAACACCTATATTTTTATACGAACTACCGCATAGCACGGGAAAGGCCGCCATTTTCAATGTGCATCGCCTGATCGCAGCATTGATTTCTTGGCTGTTTAAATTATCTAAAGACTCCTGTTGTATGATGGTGTCGGCTAAAGTGTCGTCTAGGGAGGACAGTTCGTCGATGAGCTGCGTGTGGCTGGCGGAAGCGGATTCCCATCGGACGCCATCTTCTTTTTCTGTCAGTTTCCGCCGCGTCAGGTTCTGGCCGCGGCCTTGCGTCCAAATTATTTCTTCTTTGGTAACTAAGTCGATTAATCCTGAAATAAAATTAATGAAGTTGTTTTTTTTCTATCTTGCATACAGACAGGAACCTTACCATGTATCAAAACAATTTGTTGTTCACATTGCTGCATTGTAACCTATCATGAAAAATAACACAGTTTGTAACAAGTTGTCATAGTCTGGCCCCCTTGAAGAGCAGTGATCCTGCAGCCTCAGAGTCCTAGTTACGGCTCCACTTATATCTAGCCGCGTCGTAAACTCGTGAAATGCACTCCCCGAACTTGAGAAGAGTTCACCAGCAGTGACCAGTTAAAAATAGACTAGACATACATTTAAAAATTCAGAGAACACAAGTAGTGATGTATACGTATCAGCTCGAAGAGCTACTGGTGTATTACTTTAAGTATAAAATAATAACTGCGAAAGATTGGAACAACATGGTGTTTAATCAATCTGAGCCTCGTCTTCCTCCTCTCCTATCAACCCAAATATTTCCTGATGATGGCGCACTGTCGTACGATCTCGTCGCCACATCCTGCAGAACTGTAGGATTATTGTCTAACTCGCTCGCGATCGCCATCGTGTTCGTTTTGACAGTATTTGTATGAATGTGACAGCTAGCTTATTCCGATGCCAATTGTCAGCCCATACATGAACTGTTAAAATGAAGACGATGGCGATTGCGAGGGAGTTAGACAATAAGCCTACTGGAGACAAAAGATCGAGGAGGATGATGCCAGGACTCACCGACCAGCCTCCCCTCGTACAGCACCGGCTGGTGCAGCGCCAGCGGCGTGGCCTGCAGCTTTTCCCTCACGGAGTCGACGCAGAGCCGTGCGCTGGCGTCCCCGCGGTCCATCTTGTTGAGGTACAGCAGACGAGGCACGCGGTAGCCGCTCGCCTGTCGCCATACCGTCAGGGTCTGGGCCTCTACACCTGATGCACGGGTATAGAAATAACCGATTCTGGCTTAAGCTGGTGTTGTAACTTTTGTTACACTTTAGAGGGAGGGGGTCTCAGGTCTGGCGATTTATGACACACACAAAATAGGTATGATAACAATTTTCATAGTGAACTATGTGAGAAAGAGTAGTGAGAAAGTGTATCTAAAAATAATTACAACACAACAGATAACTCACGTATTAAAGCCGAAGGACGCCGGGGCGAGCGCTCCCTGATGAAGGGCTTCGAAATAGTCGGAAACAATTGTCGGAGCAATCCTTCGGCTTTTATACGTGAGTTATCCGGTGTGTTGTAATTATGTGTGAGTCTCACGGTAGTTTCATGTTGAAAATGTATCTAAAAATGATCAAATTGGTGTGGACGGCTCTAAATCAGCATGAGCCTTACCATGACGTCCGACTCAGTTCAGGTTTTCGGTATGGATCTGACAACGAGCGAACCTAAACTGAATCGGAATTGAATCACATTAAGACGTCATGGTAAAGCCCCTGGTAATAGGTTACCAGAAAGGAGTCGAAGTGGTGGCAATGGCCGAAATCGGTTAGAAGGATCATTCATCATGCCAGAAAGGAAGAGTGAAAGTTTTTTGTTGATCATTTTGTTGTTCAAGTCAACAGTGAAGCGAGCTAGAGCATGCATGCAGGGTCGCCAGAGTAGGCAGCGATTACAAATTGTGTTGCGTCACTTTATTTATTTATTTATTTCAATAAATTTACACGGCATTACAGTGTTCACGAATACACCGCGAAATTAAAATTGTACATAGGTATATAAAACATAACCGAACTAGCTTACCAAATAGCGATAGTGAATAGCTTTACCGCTGCCTACCTTGCACGCCGCTGTAAGTGAGAAATTAGGAAACATTGGTAGCTGGGAGGTTGGCTCTAATTACCAGCGGAAGCGTCCAACACAACCACAGCGCCGTCCAGCACCGCAAGGCTCTGCTCCACCTCCATGGTAAAGTCGATGTGCCCCGGCGTGTCGATCAGGTTGATCTGGCTGCCGCGCCACGGGAATGATACGGCAGCAGCTGTCAATGACAAACAGAAACAATGCAAATGCATATAGTAGCACAATAAATTACAATAAATAAGTTCAACACATTGGTTCAACATCTCAAGTACCTATGTCAGATAGGAAACAAAAATAATAAATTAATAGGACACTCATCACATAAAAATGAATAGTTATTACCTCTGACCCATGACCCCTATAAATATATTTTAACAAAATTTGTGTTTTTTTCTAGGAATAAAATAAATAAATTATAATTACTATTGTTTAAACAGTACAAAAACCTTAGTTTGTTACAATGTTGAAGGTAAACAATTCCCTTGAAATTGAGCTATGTTTACAGATGCACTCTATCCACACCACGCAATCCTTTTTTTTTTACGGGCTTCGTACATGTTGTCACATTGAAGGAAATATTAGCTCTGGGTGGATAGTGACTCCGGACACATCTATAATACGTACGTAGTTAAGCACTGAGTCACCGTCACATAATGTTCTGCACTGCATCTGTGATTGCCGTTTCTGTCTAAATTAAAATAACTCACAGGTGATGGTGATGCCTCTCTGGCGCTCCTGCTCCATGTAGTCGGTGACGGTGTTCCCGTGGTGCACCTCACCCATCGAGCGGATTGTGCCAGAGTAGAAAAGCATGCGCTCTGTTGTCGTCGTCTTGCCTAAACACAACAATAACAACTTACGATATAATCAATTAAAATAATATTCTGAATTATTCTGTAATACATTATGGTTAAGTAATGAGACTATGTGGGGTTTGGTCGCGTTAAAAATATTGTACTAGTGTGTTTTCAGTAGGTTTTCAGCTATGTTATGGTTTAAGACTCAATTGTAACCTGCATCGATGTGCGCTAAGATACCGATGTTCCGGATTTTATCGATTGTCGCCTTGCTATCTGTTTCCGCCGTACAGAATCGTCGCAATTGAACATTCTTCAAGAGTTTTCTGTAATAATTTACGAAGCAAAATGTTCTCATTTCGGCCATTCCTGCCTGAAAACTCTCAGTGAAAACTTGAAATATTTGACAGTTTTGACAGTCAGCTGGTTTGTATCGTTTTAAATTGATGTGATAATGAATACGCACAGATCGGTTGTTATTCAGCCACTGATTTGACATTTAATATTGAGCTTGTATAATAGTAGCTCAAACAGCTTTGACATTTCAACGTTGCATCTCTTTTTACTTGATATGCTCTCTCTTTCTAACAATGGCATCTCCGAAGATTTGTTTGTGTTGAATACGTGACAAAGTTTAAATTAACAAAATAATAAACAAAATTAACAAATAAGTATAAGTGAACAGTGACCATGGGAGTACCGGCCTTCTTCCGATGGCTCAGCCGCAAATATGCGAGCGTGATTGTGGAATGCAACGAGCAAAGAGTAAAGTGTTTATAACCTAAAAATGAGTTAATCTTGTTTTAAATTTATAGTTCAATTGTATTCTTTTAAATTGCAGCCTGTGGATGTGGACGGTCAGTTGGTTTATGCGGACTCGTCGTTACCTAATCCCAATGGGGTGGAATTTGATAACTTGTATTTGGATATGAATGGTATCATCCACCCTTGTACGCATCCTGAAGACAAGCCGCCGCCCAAGGATGAGGATGAGATGATGGTGGCCATCTTCGAGTGCATCGACCGGCTGTTCCGCATCGTGCGCCCGCGCAAGGTGCTCTACATGGCCATCGACGGAGTGGTGAGTCAAGCTTTTTTTTAATCTACAGAAACAGCTCAAAGACTTAGGGCCTGTTTCATCACTCTCTATTAAGTTCCAGTTATCTATGATTCCATCTCTATTTATTACTACGAAACAGACAGAGACGTCATCACAGATAACTGGCACTTAAGATAGCTGGAACTTAACAGAGAGTGGTGAAACAGGCCCTTAGCAAAGTATTAACAGGAATAAATGTTGTAACATGGGGTAGCCAAAGTGGCTGTTTTAAAAAGTCTTATTGTAAAAGGGAAATTGGTCATATTTATTATGAAAATGTATGATCTTGGCCTGTGCCCTGCAGTGGGATGTATATAGGCTGTAGATGATGATAATGAAAATAAAGATCATCTTTATATTCTTTACTTCAATCAGAAGTCATCGGATTGTCTATCAATTTATGTCAGCTTGATATATACTGATCTCCTATGGGACAACGGACCCCTCATCTTTCTCATACTAACAAATAGCTCAAATGAGATTTTAATGAGTTAATAATTTTGGTTATTTTTTAAGTAGTAACTTATTATTTTACATTTCAATTTTAGTAAGTAATTACTTTATTGTCAATTATTTTATTTTTTATGTTCAATTGATATTTCTCACCACGGTCATACCAATGAAAGAAGCATACTAAGTGCAGTATGGTAATTAATCTTTTCATTCAACTTTTTCTAGGCACCTCGTGCTAAAATGAACCAGCAGCGTTCCCGTCGGTTCCGTGCCTCCAAGGAGACTGGAGAGAAGATTGAAGAGGTGGCGCGCATCCGCTCCGAGCTTCTGGCTAAGGGTGCATATTTGCCCCCAGAGAGGCCCAAGGAGGCCCACTTTGACTCCAACTGCATCACACCTGGTACTCCCTTCATGGATCGTCTCAGCAAATGCCTACACTACTATATTCATGACAGGTATGTGTTTACTTTACATAGCATATAACAAAGTCTCTCTACTTCTCTTACATAGATCTTTTGAGCTACCCAACAGATTGTAATATTATTCATGGATAAAATGATCCTAGAGGAATGATCATACATATACTATGTATTACTTTAATAACCTGTGCAAAGATTGTTCGCTTTGCTAGTCGATATATTATTATGTTAATTCTACTTTCTTACTGCATAATAAAAGCTTCAATAGGATAGAAATTTTGCAATTTGGTAAAATGATTCACAAAACATTGTCAATAATTTGTCAATGTAAAATTCTAAATAATGTCTTTATTGAGAGCATTTTTAAATTAGGACCTATCAGCAATTTATTCATTAACATTTATTCATCAGATTAAATAACGATCCAGGCTGGAAAGGCATCAAGGTCATTTTGTCAGACGCCAACGTGCCGGGAGAGGGAGAACACAAGATTATGGACTACATTCGTAGACAGAGAGGTATGTTTGTTTTAGTTCATACAGAAAAAGAAATATGGGATTTCCAAACATGTAATAATAATAATAATAATGTGAAAGCCAAGAAGGACAAACTCAGCAAGTACCTTGACTTGGCTCACGAGGTAACCGCCATGTGGGATGTTGACTCAACAATCACTGTCCCGATAGTAGTTTCGGCGAACGGTCTGATAGCGAAGAGCCTTGACCATCACCTTAAAAGGCTCTCGCTAGGTGGTTGGGTCAAGGGTCAGATACAGAAAGCGGTACTCCTGGACACGGCCCGGATAGTCAGGAGGTTCCTCTCTCTGTCGCCCTGAGCACCGGCAGCTTAGGTCCCGCCTCGCTGCCGGCGGCACCCTAGGTTAGGTTTTTATAATGTTTTTATATTTTGTATTAATAATGCTTTATTACTTTTTATTTCAATATTGTAAAAACCTAACTTAAGATAAAAGATAAATATATCGAATAATAATAATAATAAAAGATGTTTATTCAACAGTTTGCAATTATTATAGTGATAAATTAAATAAAAAATAAAAAAAATCACATGCTAAGATCTAGCTGGATCTGGATAGTGTTGCAAATTACATACCATTTTCAGCCATCATTGCTCTCTGATGTGTATTACATATCTTAACTTTTCCAAAGTTAGCCATCAAAAATTGCAGCTTTGTTTCTAAGGCGTATGTAATGTAAATTTTTCAGTAATTTCAATCCCTCTTTCTATTAAACTTTATAAAAGAATGGTGAATGTCAACAATAAGACCGCGATTACAAAGAGTACTCTCAGAATGGGATTTGTGAGGGTGTCTGACCGATTTTCAAAGTACTTAATGTATGTCCACAGCTCAACCAGACCACGACCCGAACACACAGCACGTGCTGTGCGGAGCTGACGCCGACCTGATAATGCTTGGGCTGGCCACGCACGAGCCCAATTTCACCATCATCCGCGAGGAGTTCAAGCCCAACAAGCCCCGGCCCTGCGACATCTGCGGACAGCTCGGTGAGTGGCTCGTGACGCGACGCTGACACGACATCGAGACGACACAGACACGATACATACATGGTATTACATATGTATATTGTAACTGACCAGCAAACTAAAACCGTAACGACAAACAATACTGAAATAAACTACTATGATCAATATACCTGACTACTTCATATTGCATCTGACCACTACATAACATCGCTACTGACTATTGTGTAATATCAACTCTGAATACAACTAGCTTAGTATTATAAGTGATCTGTGCAGTACATAATATTGCAACTGACGAATATCACCTTCAATGACCATTGTATAACTCTGTAAGTGACCACTTCATAACACTGCAGCTAAACCACTGTATAATTCCACAACTTACCTGATCATTTATAATATCGTTACTGACCACTACATAACATCGCAACTGACCATTGTATAACACTGCAACTAATCTACATAATATCGCAACTCACTTTGTAACATCCCAACTAACCATACCGGTGTCCTTCCATTTGACCTAAAAATTATTGACAAAGGCATCATTTTACAAAATGATCATTTGACAAAATTTTAATATCTTATGAACCGTGAACTTTTTTAAAAATCTAAAAACCTTTATGCTTGGCTCACGTTAGGTTAGGTTTGTTTTATAAGTTTTTAATAAAGTTTACGGTTTATCACATATTTAAAGTTTGTCAAATGATCATTTTGTCAATCATTTTTAGGTCAAACATTAGTGAACCAACCATACCACTGCACCTTTACAAGTCAACCCTTCTGTGGCTTTCCTTGTTTACCGTTCCTGTTCCCCAGGGCACGAGATGAAGGAGTGCACGGGCAGCTCCCCCGAGGTGGCGGGCGCGCGCGCAGACCCGGCCTTCGGCACCCAGGACAGCTTCATCTTCGTGCGGCTCTGCGTGCTCAGGGAGTACCTCGAGAAGGAGCTGCAGATGCCCAATCTGCCGTTCCCGTACGACTTCGAGAGGGCTCTGGGTAAAGTAAAAAAAAAACAACCATTATACTATTTTAACTAAACGGGCTTTAATCGTATAAGTACACTTTATTATAAGAAAATGAGCCTTAATCATATACATTTTATTATAAGAAAACGGGACTTAATCATATACACTTTATTATAAGAAAACGGGACTTAATCATATACACTTTATTATAAGAAAACGGGACTTAATCATATACATTTTATTATAAGAAAACGGGACTTAATCATATACACTTTATTATAAGAAAACTGGCCTTAATCATATACACTTTATTATAAGAAAACGGGACTTAATCATAAACCTTTTATTATAAGAAAACGGGCCTTAATCATATACACTTTATTATAAGAAAACGGGACTTAATCACGTAAATAATAGTAGATTGTACAACAAGAGCATAAAACAAGCCATTTTACCCGAGACGTTCATATAGACACGTCGAGGGGAAAATGGGTTTTATGAACGAGTTATACACTCTGCTTTTCACTTAGATTGCGAAGAAAGAAAACAAAAACATTGCAAAAAAAGTTAATTAAAATTAAATGTGACTTTGGAACAATTCGATATATTTAATGGTTTTTCCTGGCAAATTGACTGTTAGGAGTCAGTGTTATTTCCTCTTCACTTGACAAAATTATTGAATATTAATCGTAAAACAGTAACAAATTGCAACATAAATCCTACTAAGAGAAAATAGGACGTTCCCGCCTGAGTTCCCGCCAATTAACTTTTTTTTTTCTTTTTTTTTAAACGTGACACTGCGGTAAGGTTCGAGTAGGCAGGTGTTGATTTATATTTTAAAAAGTTTTATTTTTCATGTAGTTATTTGTTTCAATAATAACTTGTCAAATTATTGTTACCTAGTTTTAGGTACCTACTAATTAAGCAGTTTAATATACCGGAGATTATAATATAAAAAAAAAACTTAAAAAAATAAACAAAATATGCTGTCGTAAAGTTTTAGTGATTGTTTGTGGCTGTTGGCACCCGATTGTCTTGGTCTTAGAGGAAGATTTTACTTTATGCACAAGAGCATAAAATGCCATTTTATGCAGCCTACATCCAGCATAAAGTCGAACTTTTTGAGCATGAGACGTGAAAATGTATTTTTTTTAATACCTCGACATTTCGGACGCGACTTTGCATCCATGGTCTCGAGAGGACTGTCTTCTCCTTCTTCTTCTTCCTGGCTTTTATCCCAGAGACTGTACTCAGGGACTGTAGACTTTATTATTATTTAATTTACCATTTTCGGACTCGCCGCGATGTCCATGGTTTCGGAGGGACTAAAGAGGCGAATATCAATATCTTGTACCTGTGCAAGTTCGAACTCGAGTAAAACCGAAGTTATTCGTTATTCAACTATTATTTTTTGCAGTCCATGTGGGCCTCATCTTCCGTGGAAAAGAGTGACCGCCAACAATGAATAGATTAGTAATAAAAAGGTGTTTGCTGGCAGATGACTGGGTGTTCATGTGTTTCTTCGTGGGCAACGACTTCCTGCCGCACCTGCCGAGTTTAGAGATCCGCGAGGGCGCCGTGGACCGCCTCGTCAACTTGTACAAGAAGTGCGTGTTCAAGACAAGGGTGAGTTGCAAGCTGTCACCACATCGGAAATGACATGCCTGTTGTAGACCACAGAGAACAGAAGAGGAAATATGTTGGGACACCAGCCTGGCTAGCATGACAGCGCACAAGAGTCGCGTCGCGCGCGAGATAGATTATCCGTTTCTTTCTTGAACGAACAGTAAGAAAAAGACGGGCAACCTATCTCGCACGCGACGCGACTCTTGTGCGCTCTCGTGCTAGACGTGCAGAAGAGGAAATATGTTGGGACAACTGATACGACACGACGGATACATTAAGAAGAAGAATGATGCTAAAATGATGATGATGATGTTAATTACAAAAACGGATAACTCACGTATAACAGCTGAATAATGCTCGACATATGTTTCGGACTAATTCGTAGTCCTTCTTCAAAGAGCGCTGGCAGCGAAATGAACACTGCGCGCCAGCGCTCTGCTCGCGCGGCTACTCGACGCAGCTGACAGCGGCGCACAACTACCCTCGTTTTTATCGTATTTTTTATTATTGTCAAAAGTAGGGCAGCACACAACACTGATCACGTCACTTCGTAGAGGCAGTTGATGCGTTCTAATTATGTTTTTGTCTCACGGTAGTTCCATGTTGATGAATGTTATGTATTGATTGATTGTGTCAGGGCTGGATCACGGACTCGGGCGACGTGAACCTGGACCGCGTGCAGCTGATCATGGACGAGCTGGGCCGCGTGGAGGACGAGATCTTCCGCCGGCGGCACGCCAACGAGCTCAACTTCCGCGCGCGCGAGAAGGCCAAGAAGCGGCCCCAGCAGCGGCCCAACTTCAACATGCTCAACAACACGCAGTTCGCGCCCATGGTCAGTTGGAAGCGACTGACCGCGAAGTCTCCCAAGGGCATGGGAAAAATGTTTTTCTGCCAAGTTTCTTGCGGCGCATTCTTCTTGGCAATGATGGTCTTTCGGATGCGCTGGTAGTTTAAAAAAAAGATATGTATAAGAGCCCTTGGTGGTTTGCAAAATATATATATATTTTTTAATTTAATTTTGCATCGCCAGCTGATGATCATGAAGCTAGGAGAAGTATAGCAGACGCTAGTACAAACAGTGTGGTGGCATTTGTATTCTAACCTTGACTACATTTTTCGATTCTCTAGTGGGGGCAGCAACCCCCCCCTGCCCCCATTTGGAGACACCCTTGTTCGGATAAGCAAGGACCTGAAGGCGAGGTTGTCGCTGGCGACCTCGAACCTACTCTCGTAGTAGCCACAGAGGTGCGGCTTGAAGGGAAATTGAGGGTGCACTCAGCAACGTCTAAGATTTAATAACAGAATTGAAAAGTAATAAAGTTCTGTATCTGTTTGTGCAGATCCACACTTCGTATCCACAAATATGTATTAATTTTTTAAGAAAATGAAAACGAGAAATAGGCTGCCAAGGGCTTTTTTACATGGATTTTTTTAAAATACCAGCGTTGCCAAGCATTGCCACGAAGAATGTGCCTCAAGAAACTTGGCACCAGCCTGGTCCAGCACATCACTAGAAGTTGTAATGTAAATGTTTTTTTGTAGGCGGTGGTAGGATACGGTACGTCGGCCAAGCCCGTGGAGAACGCCCGCGAGGAAGCCGCCAACATGCGACGCGCCGGCATGCGCGCCGAGGCTGAGGTGAGCGCTGCAACAGTACAACACAACTCAACAACAGTGACACACAACAACAACGACACAACACACAACAACAGTGATACAACAGTAGATTGTATGTACTACAGTAGGCTTATTGTCTAACTCGCTCGCAATCGCCATCGTGTTCATTTTGACAGTTCTTGTATGAATGTGACAGCTAGCTGATTCCGATGCCAATTGTCAGCCCATACATGAGCTGTCAAAATGAACACGATGGCGATTGCGAGAGAGTTAGACAATTAGGCTACTGGTGCATATAATGCCCTATTTTGAACGAGACGTTTGTGTTCACCCAAGCTATAGGCGAGGGTAGCTAAGTCGAGGGTAAAATTGTACCAAATTTTACCTAGAATAAATAAGGACTTCCCGTCAATGGTTTTTTTATGTGAGTCATTTAACTGAGGTCGTCTGACAGCTCGGTTATACATATTGTATAAGCCCGGGCACGAACCCACGACCTTAAAGTTTTTTTGCGAAATATCTAATACAAAAATATAATTATGCTTATTTACTTCAACAATAAAATTCTGTAATTTATTTGCAATTATAGACTTTTAAAAAAAATCAATTGTAGTCTAGTTGTTGACTTAATTTTTATCAGTCGCTTATTAATAGTGCATTAGTTACATTACATCCCGAGAGTGGTGAAATAAAGAATGCCTCAGATCGCAGGAACTTATCGCACGACCTAAAGGCGAGGGCTGTAAACATGCGACCTGAGGCCTTCTTTATCACCACCCGTGGTGTACACAATCTTACGTCCTCCCCTTGCCAGGAAGTGGAAATTTCCGCTCGCGTATGTGCCGGCACGTAAGTCTAATCTGACCTTGTATGTGCAGAAGTATAAAATACGGTATCCGTGGGTGCGCAAATCCTCTCCACGTGACTCGTCATCGTTAGACTTACGTGCCGGCACGTATAGCCGGCGATAAATTGCTAGTTACGGCCCGGGGCGACGTAAATAATAATGTATGTTAACAGCAGGAGCAAACGTCGGGTCGCGGGCGCAAGCGGACCGCGGCGGAGGCGGGCCTGGAGGAGGACGAGGACGCGCACGACGAGGTGCGCCTCTGGGAGGAGGGCTTCAAGGAGCGCTACTACGAGAGCAAGTTCGAGGTGGCCAGCGACAACCTCGCCTTCAGGTCAGACCTTATCAGAACAAGGGCGTCCCAAAGTGGGGGCAGGGGGGCTGCTGCCCCCACTAGAATTCAACCCCCTTATTCATAAATGCTCTATAGGCTTCTACTAACTTAGCAATCGTTTGTCCTTATCTGTCACATTGACATTTACCTTTCAGGGATAAGGACAAACGATTGCTAAGTTAGTAGAAGCCTGTAGAGCGTTTATGAATAAGGGGGCAAGTGCCGCCATACTGTTAAATAAAGTCCATATTTAATTCTGTCTTTACAAATCTATCATTTATATCTCGGTTAATTTTATATGGTTCATTGATGTGTTTAAAGTTCCTAGTCCACTCTGGGTTTGAGTGGGAACTAAAGGCCAAGCTCTCTCATTCTGAGGATATGCCTGTGAAATATCTAGGCTAGGTTTTCTGAGAAATTTAAAATAAAAATATCAGGGAACAATTCACACAAATTGACCTAGTCCCAAAGTAAGGCGTGTGTAATGCCTGCACCCGTTTTTTGTTTGAACGTAAAAACTAAAAAAAAACTACTTTCTGTAATGTCGGGTAGTTTAGAATAGCGTTAATTCAAATATGAAGGTAGTTCATTACTTTGTCGAATTAAATCGTAAATCTGTACGGACGTGTTTTCCTGAGCTCCTTATACATATATATGACCATAGTCTATATCTCTCACTTTCACTTCACTTTCATCATGTTTGACTTGTGTGTGGTGTGTAGATACCGCGTGGCGCTCCAGTACGTGCGCGGGCTCTGCTGGGTGCTCCGCTACTACTACCAGGGCTGCGCGTCCTGGAAGTGGTACTTCCCGTACCACTACGCGCCGTTCGCGTCGGACTTCGTCAACGTCGCCGGCCTGTCCACTAACTTCGAGAAGGGGACTATACCGGTCAGTGGGGGGCTACTATAATGCTCAACGAATTGCACACTTTAAGGCCAACTTGCACAGTCCAGGGTTAAAAAAATAAATTAGCGATTTCGGGGTTTTGTTAGGGTTTTGACACAACTCAGCCCCGGGTTAGCATCTAACACGGGGTTAAGACGTTAACCCTGGTCCGTGCAAGTGGCCCTAAGTGACATTCATCATAATCTCTAGCTCATACGTCCCACTGCTGGGCACAGAATGAGAGGGCTCGGGCTATTAGTTCCCACGCGGGCCTGCGGATAGGGAACTTCACACACCATTGCATTGCTTCGCAGATGCTTGAAGCTTTTCTCGCGATGTTTTTCCTTCACCGAAACGCGCATGGTAAATTTAATATGTAATATTGCACATAAATTCCGAAAAACTCGGAGGTGCGAGCCCGGGATTCGAACCCACGACCTCCTGCTTGAGAGGCCACAGGTCTTTGTAGATTTAGATTCAGATTCAATTATTGCTTGAAATCAATGTAAATACAAAATGTTGCTATCATACAAACTAAACTAACTAATTGGCTGTTAGCTGTAGCTAAATAATTGTTGTAACCCATGGACATATTTGCCAATTTTAGTAACATAAAGGCCGGTAAAAGTACATTAGAGCGGGCCTAGACCGCGCTGCCCTGGATCTGGCTGCCACAGCGGTACCTGTATGTATAGTTATGGTAATTATTGTTTGTCTGCCGGTCAGTTCCGCCCCCTGGAGCAGCTGATGGGCGTGTTCCCGGCCGCCAGCTCGCAGCACGTGCCCAAGCCCTGGGCCACCCTCATGAGCGACCCGGTAACTATATGCTACACTAATATGCTACGCAGTACAGTCGACCGAGGATTACCACCCGTTCAATGTAATTTGCTTAACCCGAGACTTGTTCAGGTGCCACTGACGCATATATGCGTTCAAACGCCTGTAAAATAATGACAGCGGCACTAGGCGAGAGTCACGATAACGCATATGCATATATTGTTCATTTTACGTCCGTGTTAATAAATGTATGTTTTACATTTTTGTATTTATTTTTATTTTGTCTTAGCGTTCGAGAAACTATATTTATAAACCTTGGCGATTGTCTGACTCGTATAACAAAAGAAGACCTTGCGTACGCTCAGTCTTCTACCGCATACTCGTCCGACATTCTTTTCATTGATGTCTTGTCTGTGGCCAGTTCTCACCCATCATCGACTTCTACCCGACGGACTTCAAGATCGACCTGAACGGCAAGAAGTTCGCGTGGCAGGGCGTCGCGCTGCTGCCGTTCGTTGACGAGACGAGGCTCTTCAAAGCTCTGGAGCCCTACTATAAGGAGCTCACGCAGACCGAGAGTAAGTCAACATTTTTTTACGTCGCCCCGGGCCGTAAGTAACAACTTACCGCCCGCTACGCGAGCGCACCATTTCCTGGCCAGAGGAAGACGTAAAAGTTTGTACGCATCTCGGGCGGTGATAAAGAAACTCGTGCGATCTAGACATTATTTATTTCACCACCCTCGGGGTGTGTGAGTGCAAGTAAGAAGCCGGATAGTTGCTGACTACAATAGTGGCCGAATAGTTGGCTTTACAGACTAGTCGCCGCCTTTAATATTACTTTATTGTATTACTTGTATTTCGATTTTAATGATAGAACGACTAGTGTTTAGCTGGTTAGGTCTTGAAATAAATCCCGAATTCTAAACTTCAAACTTTAACGGGGTTAAAATTTTAATGAAAAATTACTACGATGATAAATCTTAACAGGAGTGTTGATTCAAAACAATCTAACCTGATAGAATATTCTGGAATAGTTCTGAGACACCACTATGATTTCTGGCAGCGCATTCTTGGCAATGACAATGATGGTCTTGAAAACACTGGGAGTTTAAAAAAAAGACATGTAAAAAGCCCCGAGTGGCAGAATGCTCAAAAACTCGAACTCAAAATTGTTTATTTTTTACAAATATTAGGTATTACATTTAGTGACGAATCCTCCTGTTAAGCTCGCACTTGTAGTAGGAGGAATTCGCTCTTTCATACAACGCTATAAAATGCTAAAAATAAACTCTTATCTATGTATAAGTATGAATACACTAACTTAATTATGGCTAGTTAATTAAACCCAATACACTCGTAAATGTTTGACTTTGATTTTGGTAATATTTCTTAGTACAACGTAACATCCGCGGCCACGACCGTTTCTACGTATCGACGGGCAACAAGAGCTACGACTTCGTGCTGGGCTTATACAAGGCAGCCGGGCGGGAGCTGCGCGCGCTGATAGACAAGGAGCAGAGATACCCGTACCGCTGCGAGGGAGTGAGAGGCGACATCATGCTCAGCGCGGACAACGTGCTGATCGGCGGGTGAGTTGGTTTAGTAGCTGGGTGGCGGACGTGGTAGTTTCGGTGTTTGGAAGCAGATGGCGCTGTTCGTTTGGTGCTTAGTGTTGTGCGCTGCCGTGTGGCGCTAGTGGTTCATTTGTTGTAGGTATTTTTATTTTATTATTGTTGGTCGAAAATAAATCTCTTAAAAAAGGTAAGATCGTTAAAGATAAAATTAAAGAAATTGATGCAATTTGAAAGGAAAACCTTCACTCTCAATATGTGGATATGTATGATGTCCCATTATGAAAACTCATGACAAAGTTTGTGCAAAGGTTTCGATTTAGGTAACTTTTTTGTTAAATTATAAAAATATTGACGATGTCAAATGTAAATGCAATTATACTGTGGCCATTTGAGTTTTATCGATAAAATATAAATAAACATTTTTTTATTCAAATGCTATACAATTTAAAAACTCAAAGAACACAAGTGCAGTGATATACACGCATCAGCTCAAAGAGCTGCTAGTGTATTATTTTAAATAATAATAATAATAATAATTCACAAATATTCTAAATAGAGTTAACAACAAAGGGCTCGAAGTTGGGACTTCCACGCGTCGCGGTCTTATTGTCGTCCTGCACGTCTAGCACGATAGCGCACAAGAGTCGCATCGCGCGCGAGATAGGTTGCCCGTCTTTTTCTTACTGTTCGTTCTAGAAAGAGACGGGCAATCTATCCTGTGCTCTCTCTTGGACTCTTGTGCGTTGTCGTGCTAGCCGGGCTGGTGGTTTGAGCTCTGGTTTCAAGGTATTGTCGTCTGCTACCGACCGAAGAGATCTTCTCGACCAACCGTCTCCACGTAGTTCAAGATTTTTAGCTTCCTACACTAAAGTGTTCGTACCATGTGACGCAAGACTTGCCTCACCAGAACGCTACGGCTACTTCGCCAGCTACCGTAGCCACACGAGACGTTTAGAAATGTATCGACTGCCGTTCACGTGGCGACGTTTTGGCGTCTAATTTGTAGCTAGCGTCGTCGCCTTGGCGTCCCGGTGAGGCATGGCTCTAAACCCCTCCCCCCCCACAGGCAGCTCCCGTCGCCCGTGATCGGTCTGCCCCCCGTGCTGGGCAACCAGGCGGTGTGCGTCCGCTTCCAGGACCCGCAGTATCCGGAGGACTTCATGTTCCCGGCGCGGCGGCTCGCGGGCGCTATAGAGCCGGCGAGGGTGCTCAAGCCTGGTGATCTGAGCCACCAGGAGAACAGGAACTGGCGGCCGCAGATAGGTCAGTGTGCGGGGGTGCTTGGACCGGTGCAAATAAATAAATTTTAATTTATGTTACACAGGTTACCGAGACGGTTCAATATAATACGGTCCGGGAGATCTTAGTTTAGCTTAATCTGAAAGCAGTTTCTGAGGCAGCTACCGTCTAAATTCATTGCCGTTTTTGCCATTTCGTCGATGAATAGTTGAAAATCTCAAAAATTCGCACAAATCAAAGCTTTACATACATATATAGAGATACATCTTACTATGTGTGACCTGGTCAGGATCGCGGGATCGCGGTGGATGCGGAAGGCACAGGACCGGTCCGAGTGGAGAGCCTTGGGGGAGGCCTATGTCCAGCAGTGGACATCTTTCGGCTGATATGATGATGTGTGTTCGTACATGCGACGAACCAAACCACCCGATCGATTTCAACAAAACTTCGTCATGTGATGAAAATGTATGAATAAATGATTAGAAAAGTTGCATGGTCGGTTGCAGAAGAAATAGCTAATTTTAAACCCGATAGATGCCGTTAACAAGCGAGACACCGAGCAACACTACCGTCCTAATTCAAAAGGACGCATGCCCAAAAAAACTAATTTTGTTTTTTTTTTAATTTTTGGACAGATCAGACATCAATCTATCATACTGCCGTTCTAATACAAAAGGATGCATATCTGCTTCATAGGTTCTGAGAAAATTATGATAGATTAAGAAAAGATTCAAAAGAGGTTATGTCAGAATCGTAGCAAGAGGAACAAAGTAGTCTCTGCCTACCCCTTTTGGGTAAGAGGCTTGACTGCATGTATGATAGATTGATGTCTAATCTATCTAAAATTAAGAAAAAAAAAACTGTTTTTTGGACATGCGTCCTTTCGAATTAGGACGGCAGATCAGGTGATTGAACTCTGTGATTGTGTCTTAGGCATGGTGCGCTCCAACACGGTGGCGTCGCTGGAGGCCGCGGGCCGCCGCATGCTCGGCCACCACCTGCCAAGGGACCGCTCCTACGGGGAGGTGCCACCGCCCCAGCAGCACAGTAAGTCAAAAGTCAAAAGTCTAAAGTTTATTTTGCAAATAGGCCGCCATGGGCTCTTTTACGTCTTTTTTTGAATCTACCACCGTCGCCTTTCACACTCGAATATACATACACTCATATACTGGAAGACGCAGTGTTGGCAGGCCTCCCACTAGGTGGACTGACGACATCGTCAAAGTTGCGGGAAACCGGTGGATGCAGGTGGCGAGTTGTCGTTCATTATGGTGTGCTGAGGAGGCCTCTGTTCGACAGTGGACGTCTTCAGGCTGATGATGATGATGACGTTCATATTAATCACGTTTTTGTCCCTTACGGTAAATAGAGCCGTTTTTTTTTCGATGGAATGGTTTTTCATTGCTCTCAGATCAGCAAGAAAGAAAGAGAGATAGGTAATAATGGGAAAACCCTGTAACACAACACGTCAACACAAAAACAAAGTCCGTTTGTTCGTGGCGTGACGCGTGACGCGCAAACAACGCGAATGCGTCGGCAGACACGTGACTAACCCTTGCCTTGCTTAGGTTCGTCGGCGGGGTTTAATTGGGGAGTTTAAAAAAACACCGGGCAGCACTCCGGGAGTGCCGGCAGAAGTGAAAACTACACACACGTACACTCGCGCAAAAAATACAACTGCGTTCACCTGTGAGAACACACTGTTATTCCACACCTTATACCACTAGGCCAAACGCACATACGTTAAAGCAACGAAATCAACGTAAGTACACTTCAAAAATCGAACGCGACTCTAGCTTGATTCGTATTTCAAAATAAGCTCTTAGATGATCCTGATATCCTGGTACTTAAACTCTCCCTCTGTCTTACGCCTTACGCGAGTTTAACATTTTTTACCCATCCCAAAAAGCGCTCAACGCCGCAAAGAAGTTTTCACTTCAAATTCCGCGAAATAATTTTTCTCAAATTTTGAGATTTTTTGGTTATTTCAGCTCAGAAATCTTTTTAGGTATAAGTTCGCCATTGTGCATTGGTGTTGTCCTGTATTCATCATTTTCATGTGTTTTATGTACAATAAAGAGTTATACATACATAGATACTTAAAATGCGAAAGTAACTATGTCTGTCTGGCCTTCTGTCGTCTCTTACGCTTTAACGCCTAAACCACTGAACCGATTTAGTTGGAATTTGGTATAGAAAGAGTTGCAGTCCCGGGGAAGGGCGTGGGTAGTTTTTATCCCGGGCAATCACATAGTTCCCGCGGGATAGTGATAAGCTAATTCTGCGCAGACGGCAACAGCAAATTTCACATACGAGGTTGAGTTAGAGTGCCTTCAAAATACAAGCTCAATAGGAAAAATCAAAATTAATCTCGACACTGCACATGAATAGTTTTGTTTGTTAATTAGATTTTTTTTTAATATACTAAGCGCGCCGTGCGTTGACAAGTAATTAAAATTATAGTAAGAGTTCACTTTAAATTCCATCGAACCAACTATACTCGTGAGCAAAAAAAACTCAGTCATTTTTAATAGGTACAACTTTCTACAGGAAGTGACCCAGTTTTTTTTTATATGAATAGGAAGGCAAACGAGCAAGTGGGTCACCTGATGGTAAGTGATCACCACTGCCCATAGACACCCGCAACCCTGGAGGGATCGCAGATGCGTTGCCAACCTAGAGGGCTAAGATGAAATGCCTCTTGTGCTCGTAATTTCCCCGGCTGTCTTACTCTCCACACCGGAACACAGCAGTGCAAGCACACAGCGGCAGGATTAGCGAGTAAGATGGTGGTAGCGATCCGGACGAACCTTGCACAAGGCCTTACCTAGCAACCTAGCAACGGCCGGTTTTTTTGCTCTCAAGTATAATATCTGATCGTGTTTAAGTAACAGCAAAGCGCTAAGCAAAACAATCAAGTTTATCGTCATATCTTTTTAGTTCCGCAAGGAAACCGATTGTGTGCAAAAAAAAAAAAAATTTTTACTATTGTCACGTTGTCAGCGCCTTAACTGGGAGGAGTGTTGTAGATCAAATCTAAATAACCACAAGCTATTTAAAAGGGCAGATTGACAAGTTGTCTCGCCCGTGACCCGCGGGCTATCCGGTACAAGTGCACTCAACATTTGTCGATGCCGCTATTGCTTTTTATTGCGCTGCGGCTCGCTGCGATTTCAACCGGCGCGACAGGGGTGTGTAAAGGAGGGTATTGTCGACGATTTTGTTAGCGAATGAAGTACAAGTAATTGCTTCTAGTGATAAAAAGCCGAAGCAATTCTGTATTTAAAATATTCTGCTACTTTTTCAAGGCTTAAGATTATTTTGTACGTTTATACTACTAATTATAACCATTTTACGGTAATCGGTAGTTTTTAAACGGGTTCAGTGCGTACTTGCACAATTGCTTCTATAAAACCAGGGCAAAAAAACAAGCATCCGGATAGACCGGTAATTATTTTAACATTGAAGGAAAAAATGCAGTTTCAGCGAGCTCGTCCTGATTCTACAACAACAAGATTAGTTACAATAACAACAAAGCTCACCGCCTCCTCGAACGGCTAAACACTGGCATTATAAGACATTCCAAGCCATCAGGCTTAAGAAAACAAAATTATAGCCAATAGCCGTCGGTAAAAGGAATCCATTATTCCAAATTCGAAATTCAAATTGGCCTATCGTCCCGCGAGGCATTGGCGTGTAATAGCGCGCGAAGGCAAACAGGAAGCGCGGGGGAAGCCATTGTCCAACGCAGTGTCGCCAACTACGAAAATAATAATTATCGAGGGTTGCCAGCACAATGGGGCAGTTCTTTTTTTAGTATAACGGGTCGATCGGCTCAAGTGCTTCCTATTATCCGCGAGAGGATTACTGCTACAATGTCGGAAGCTTTTTTATTGATTTTTTGCCTTTAACCAGGTGGCTGTGGAGGTGTTTTAATGCTTATTTTATCCGCTTTTCATTTTAATCCGATAAAGATATACCCGTAATCCGAAAGCTTCTAAGATGTTGCCTCAATAAAAAGCCTCTTTTATAATCTCAAGTCTTGTAATTTGCCTTGTATATTTTCGCATTTTTTTATCACTAGAAACCAGCAATTATTTTTCTAAAAACATTATGAAACTGACTTCCCATTAATTTGTATTTAGCGCTGCATTCAAATCAATCAAAAATAAATCATCATCTTTTGCGCACTCCTCGTGATCCTTACTGACAAGAGAATAAAATATATTTTTGTGTGATCCGAGTGTTAGTTCGCGGCGGCGGCGACAGGGGGCGCCACGTGGCCCAATTACGCCGCCCCAAACTGCAGGGTTTTAATAATTGAATACGCTTATTTGATTTTGCAACTGACGTGCGTATAAATAAATATCAAATGATTAGTACTGACTCGAAAGAGTTAGGTTAGTCCAGAAAACTGAGGTCGTATAAAGTTGGGATGTTCTCGGTAGCATATAGGCTCGACAGTACAAGTTAACTCTAGAACTTAAAACGCGTTAGCGTCTCGTATCTTATCTAAAGAGAAAGATAAAGATAATTTGTTCGAAAACTTCCTCTAAATCGGGATAAGTAACTTCATGTGCCTGGGCTAGGAAATCCGATGTTTCAGGCTAGAAAGCTAAATTAGTTGCATTTTAAATCAATAATCGCAATAAAAAAAAAGATACTAAATTACATCTATAGGGCACTTATCTACATAATTAACGACACTACTGCACGCTGTATGTGTCAATAAAACAAAGTCGCATTCCGCTGTCTGTCCCTATGTATGCTTAGAGCTTTAAAACTACGCAACGGATTTTTATGCGGTTTTTTTTAATAGATAGAGTGATTTGAGAGGAAGGTTTATATGTATAATATGCAGACGAAGTCGCGGGGCAGAAGCTTGTACACTAATATGACATTCAAGTCTAAAAATAAAGTCTAGTTTCAAAACAAATCATTACAAAAACAGTCAAAACTCGCCTGAGTTAGCTAGCAAAAGTTTCTCGTTCATAAATTGTAACTGAAAGGAACGTTTGAAAATTACAATAAATCTGATATATGCTGCGAAGAAGAGCTTCAAAGGGTTGTAGATATTGAAAAGATACGAGTGTCGCTATTAATAAATATGAGATCGAAGGAAAGAGCGCTTTGGTACAGATATAGCTTATTGCTCGAGAAGCATTGACCGGTACCTACACAAAGTAGTATTGTACTAGCTTTAGATTCAGACTTTATTATAATTCGTATCCTAAAGAATAAAAGTAGTACCTACCTACAAATTTAATATTATTTTATTCTTTCTTCCATGCTGGTATGGGAGTAAAGAAAAACATAGAATGTACCAGTTGCTTCTCATCCCGCGCAGATGGTAAAAGCGAGGGAATGGGCGAAAATCTTAGGAATCATTTTATAGGCGATGCACGTCTTTATCCCTTACGGGGTGGACAGAGCATAAAGTAACAAGACCTAAAGGCCACGCTTAGCATGATTGTAGGGTTATAGGTGGAAAGGGGAATCAGAACAGTGATGGTTTAATTAGAACATAAATTCCGAAAAACTCAGGTGTACGAGATCTGCTTGAGGGGTTATAGTTAGTGGTGGCAATAAAGACTGTTTTGCAATAATGAATAACAGTGTTGTGTTATTCTTAAATAGCTGTTATTGTAAACTGTTTTCTGTTATCCTGTTATATTGCTGTTTTACAAAACGATAATGAACTTATTATTAAATAATTGTTATACTTATTTCGTCGCGATCGCAGCGTAATAAAAACGTACAGGAGCAAAAGCAAAACAACGCTCTGTTACCTTGTTTATTATTGTACTGACTGACAACAAACAGCAACAGCTAATAATGATACCAAAAGTCAGTTATTTGAATTGCGATTGCGATGCGAGCTCGCGCGTATAGCGCTATCTCTCGCACACACCTACTTGATTTGTTGCGCACTCGTTTGCGCTTCTATGTCAAGTGCGGCAACAGTGCGCGTATGAACAACGTTGACAACAGACAACGAATAATGATAACAGGATAGTTGACGATTCGATAATGTGTTGTTCGTTACGCAAATAATGCATTACATTATCTGCTGTTGTAATAACGACTAGTTATAGTTATAGGTCAAAACACTAGGCTACCACGGTTTTTTAAACCAAAATATGAACGTTAAAACCTTCATTGTAAACTCATGAACATTTCCAGCGCTACATCCAGCTGGAGCCCGCGTAAATCTTCCCGGCGTACCCTAAAAACTGAAATTTTCTCAACTTTAACCTCGCCCGGTTTTAGGCCCTTGAGCACGCGTCGGCGGCGGCTTCTAATTATTGCGGGTCGCGGGTCGCGGTGGCTCGTTTATGCCCCCGGGATTGTCCGCGGACACTAGACACATAATGGCTAGGGGTTTCATTAAAAATATACTTTTTCTTGTGCACGAGACAATTTTTGACGGTATCCCACGCTGCGGCTCGAGTGTCTTGGACGTTTTGATGGATCGTTATGATAAGATAGGACAGGTCGGAGAGTTGGGGGCGTATATATACAGCGGATGATCAGACTTATAATCTAAAATACATATCTAACTAATATTATAAATGCGAAAGTATGGATGAATGGATGGATGGATGGATGGATGTTTGTTTGTTACTCAATCACGCCAGAACGGCCCAATGAATCTGGATGAAATTTGGCACATAGATAGAGAAAAGTCTGGAATAGCACATAGGCTACTTTTTATCCCAGAAAATTCCCGCGGGATGGCGATAAACGAATTCTTTGCAGACGAAGTCGCTGGCAACAGCTAGTAAATAATAAATCATAAAGCTATGAAGGGTAGACTGAGCCTAAAGTAACAAGACCTAGAGGCCACGTTTAGCTTGATTGTCAGCGTATGGGTGGAAAGGGGAAACAAAATAGTCGCAACTAGTCGCATCGCCTATAACAATACAATACAAACAATACAATACAAATACTCTTTATTGAACACCACAAATCAGTACAAAGCAATACAGAAACAAAGAACAGATCTCTACCAGACAACCATTAAGACAGAGAAATAAGTTGGAGACAGTTTATGTAGGTGGCGGAAACAAATAGACAGCTATAACATGATTCCTAAGATTTTTCGACGATTCCCTCTATGGGCTTTTACCATCTGCGCAGGAAGAGAAGCAACTGGTACATTCTATGTTTTTTTTTGCTCCCAGACCAGTATGGAAGCAAGCTTTGCGGGTGGCAGGGCCTTGTGCAAGGTCCGTCCGGATCGCTACCACAATCTTACTCGCTAATCCTGCCGCTAAGCAGCAGTGCTTGCACTTCTGTGTTCCGGTGTGGAGAGTAAGACAGCCGGGGAAATTACGGGCACAAGAGGCGTTTCATCTAAGTCCTCTAGGTTGGCAACGCATCTGCAATCCCTCCGGGGTTGCGGGTGTCTATGGGCAGTGGTGATCGCTCACCATCAGGTGACCCACTTGCTCGTTTGCCTTACTATTCACATAAAAAAAAAGCCTGTAGTTTATTGCCACGGACCATTTGTGTGATGATTGTGGGCGTAAAGGTGGACAGGGGAATTAAAATAGCGTCGCATCGTTTATAGCATGATTTTTCCTCCATTCCCTCGATGAGTTTTTGCCATTTGCGCGGGGAGAGTGGCAATTGGTACAGTCAAGGGCAATAATATATGTACAATTGTACATTACCAAGACGTCAAAAACATCTATAAGTACATATTTATGCCACAAACAGACTATAGCATTAGGCTATAAGACAACGTTCAGAAATCAGGCTAACAGGGGCCTTACCATGACGTCTTAAGAGGCTGACAACACCTAATTTTGTTGAAATTGATGTTATTTAAACACTTTTTTAAGAAAAACTGCACACAAAAAAAATACAAAAAAAATATAATGTTAATTTTCATCATATTTCAAACACGCTAGACGGGCTCGATACATAATTGAACAAAATTGGCTCGATAGAAAATAATTGCAAAGATTGGTCTTAAAATCATCATTAAACGGTTCTATGTCTTTATTTTTTTGACGTATGGGTCTGCAATTAAAAACATAAAGTCAACATATTCATACCTAAACGGCTAACGAGTCATATTTCACAAATAATCCATACTTTTGTTTATTTCTTATGATTTGTGTCTTATTTGCAAGATTTTAGACGCGCGCCAAGCTGCCGGAATGGTTTCTTCTCTTTCACTAACAGGCACGTGAACCGTATGTGTGAATAGTGGCGCTGCTCCAGGTCATTTGCTGTTGACAGCGCCTTAATGCGTTTCAGTTTAGGTTCGCAAGCTGTCAGATCCATACTAAAAGTGACAGCTAAAACTTAAACTGAGTCGGAATTAGGACGTCATGGTAAGGCCCCAGTACAAGTTTAAGCTCTGACGTGTCAGCCACTCAGTACCTGATAAAGCTGGTACAATTTGGGCGCCGCCCCCAATGCTCTTATTTGCGACGCTTTCACGCCGCGCATGCAGCGCCGCCGCCCATTATGATGCCTATTATGTCTGCCGGTTGACGTTATTTTTTTTTTCTAGTTTTCCACTACATATGTGATGAGCTTTGGCGCGGTGCAAAGGATCGCTTCTGCACTAGAAATTGTATGGACGTGCGCGAATTGCAACAAGAGCCGCGTGTATTGCTGGATTACGCTTATTTGAAATTAAATACGTGAATTTATGTAACACACACATAAATCAGGTCTATATCACTTACGGGGTAGATAGAGCCTAAAGACACAAGCAAGGACCGGAAAACCCCTTCATTTGCTTAAACCTTTTCAAAGGGTAACCCTATTAAACTGTTACCCTATGATATGGTAAGCTTATCGTTGTGTGAAGCCTAGCATTACGGAAACCGTTTTGAATAAGGTTAACCGTTGTCTATTATGGTTTTTAGTTTTGGTAATCGCTTATGGAATTAACTATGTTATTACGGTCAGACTTTCTTTCAGGTAACCAGATGATATGCTTACCAAATTGATAGGGTTTGTGAAAACAATTCTATAAAATACCCTATCCAAATACCCCTTCAATGGTAACCGGTTCCGGTCCTTGGACACAAGACCTAAAGGCCATGTTTGGCATAATAAAATTGTGGGCGTATAGGTGGAAAGGGGAATCAAGATAGTGATGGATGGCTAGCCGCATCGCCTATAAAATGATTCCTAAGATTTTCGCCCATTCCCTCGATGGGCTTCGGGAAGAGAAGCAACTGGTACATTCTATGTTTTTTTTCTTTGCTCCCAGACCAAGTGATGTGTTTTTAAACCTAAACGCATGCTAAACGTGGCCTGTCCGAGTGCGGTGTAGGCTCTCTTTACCCCATAAGGCATAAAGACGTGATAATATGTATATGTGCTTTCAAAAATCGGTACCTTGTAATGGTCTAAACGATAAGCAGCCCCGGTCCCCCGGCCCCCGGCCCCAAGATGGGCGCCACTGACAATGCCTCTAATGGCGGCCTTGTTACGCACTCGAAGCGCAATCGCCGCAGGAACGTGCCCGCACACGTTCCAATCACGCCGACGGTTCGCTAACTTATAACTTTCTAACTAATTCTAACTGTGCTCCAATTTAAGGGCTGGGAGAGACCTACACTCACTTTATCTATTTTCTGAAACTGTTGTGATCAAATTTTCCCTTGCACCTCGTTTTTAACCATCGACGCAAAAAGAGGGGTGTTATATGTTTAACGTCGATGTCTGCGTGTGTGTTTGGATGCAGAGCCTCTAGTGTAAGTTTTCGCGTATAAAAACGTCTCGAACGCGTTCAAGTAAACGCTTCCATTACTATGAGAGAATGAACAGCGCCACAAGCGGAACGAAACGACAACTAAAACTTCTCATAGTATTTGACATTTTAACGCAAACGCGGTCGAGACGTATTTTGTGACCGAAAACTTACACTAAGCATACTGTTTTTTACATTCGAAAGCCAATTTCCTTGCGGTGGTTCTTAGCCGTTTTTGGTAAAAATAAGTCATGCAGTTTGAAGAGTAGATCCGTCCGGATCGCTACCACCATCTTAATCGCGAATCCTGCCGCTAAGCAGCAGTGCTTGCACTGCTGTGTTCCGGTGTGGAGAGTAACAGCCTTATTCATAAAAAGTTAGAAGCTCGCTATATGACCGATGCAAAAAAACATGATTCATAAACGTCAATTAGCGCTAATCAGTCCTTCAAGGGTCTGTTAAGTCTTCCGAATGTTAGTGGACCGTAGACCCTCCTTTATCTCTCTGCTAACTCACAAAATGGCCGCCACAAATATGAACAGCTGATTATGGCAAGAGCAAAACCATACGCAAGACAGTTTTTTTTGTTTTAAGTTTGTATCCCCTTCGAGAAAGGTAAAGGAAACTAGATCCACACTGCCTCGTCTGTCGTGTTAATTCGCTGGTTTCCCGCTAATTCGCTGCCACTGCTGTCAATTATTTTTTTTAATTCACTAAAAAGCCATTTATGGTCTATGATTTGTCAAGGTGACAACATAACGCGTCTAATCCATTCATCAACAGCTCATTAGTTAACAGACTGCTAGCAAGCGTTTATGAATCATACTTTTTAACAACTGTCAAATAAGCTTAATCAGTCTGTTAACTAATGAACTGATCAAACCTCAATTAAGGATTTTTATGAATAAGGCTGTAAGACAGCCGGGGTAATTACGGGCACAAGAGGCATTTCATCTAAGTCCTCTAGGTTGGCAACGCATCTGCAATCCCTCCGGGGTTGCGGGCGTCTATGGGCAGTGGTGATCGCTTACCATCAGGTGACCCACTTGCTCGTTTTCCTTCCTATTCACATTAAAAAAAAAGGTATAAGCTCTTTTCCAAAGTGATTTAAGGCATTTTTGGCATGAAATTGTATTATTTTTTATTGCAAACTATATTTAATATACAGAGTTAGGTAAAAAGGAATTCCTTTACCACTCTAATATTCATTTGCAAGCACAAGGCTATTTTCATTTAACAGTAAATTATGATTTATGATAACCAGCGAGCACAAAACTAAACATTGTATGTATTTTATGAAGCAAAAAATATTTACATTTTTGAGATACTTCATTTCAATAATGCTGTATTTTAACGGTCGGATGAAGCGATAAGTAAATACTCGAAAAATCTGGTGCGTTCAAAAGTACTACAGATTTGAAGTTATTTGCGTGCCGCATGATGTTGTGGATAAGTTAATTCTTTGTTTGCCGTATTGCTGACGCCGTGACGATGGTTCGGAGCTCGGCGCCGGATCCGTTTACGATCAGAACGTTCATGTACAGAACGGCTCAGCGCGGCGCGGTTGAAAACCAAGGATTAAAACGGTGCACGGAAATATAATGTAATGGAACCGACTAATAATTAGTAAAATAAATAAATCCTGCTAATATTATAAATGCGAAAGTTAAGTAGTGAGTGTGTGAGTAAGTGAGTGAGTGAGTGAGTGAGTGAGTAAGTGAGTGAGTGAAGTAAGTAAGTCATTTATTTGTGATACACAGGTAAATTACTTAGGATCTACAATAAATACAATTAGTGTGCTCTGTGATCTACCATAAAGGTGTACAAATGTTAACCTTAAAGACTAAAACAATATCCAACACAAAATTTAAAGTAGCAATAGATACAAAACATCATGATTAATTATTATATTATTATTCATCATTACAGTATAATTACGGTATAATTGAATGGGTGGGTAAATTTGTTCCTTCTTCACGCTGAAATGACAGGACAGATTTGGATCAAATTTTTAACGGAGATAGCTGGTACCCTATATTAAAACATGTAGGCTACCGGTGCACTCTGGGCAGCATCTGTTAGTTATTTTTAAGTCTCTACAATGACGTAATTTGTTACTGATTGAAAAAATCCCTTAAAGGGATAAGTCCGCCTTTGTGCATGTATGTCAGTGTTTGGCAATTGTATTTGTTTTATGTTCATTTTTCACAATAAAGAGTTACATACCTACATAAATGTATATACTGAATATTTTTAAAACATACATTTACTCTTCTGTGGTAATTTCAAAAAAACGACATGTAAAGGAGCCCTTGGCGGCCTCTATTTGCAAATTATTATTTTTTTTGCGATGTTATGGCCTGCCTAGTTTTTTTTTAATGTCTTTTCTTCTACATGTACATCGACGTCGCGACATTAGGGTGTTACAAAGCGAGCGATTAAACACTCGGGTAGCGTGATCCGTGCCAGTACCGAGGCATTTGAGAGCCATACGGCCTGCCAGGCAGAAGGGCGTATGTGCCCGCAGGCGCGGTACAAACACGCCGTTTTGGTTCTAGTTTGGTGGGGTCCGTTATGTTCCGCGATACTTTTCTTGGTCGACAGCCGAACTGTTAAATAGTCGGGATTATACTCGACGCCTGTGGAACTCCACTTTTATAGGGCGCAAGTATTACGTGATACTGATTGTAAATAAGAAGAGTACTCAGTGATTCTTTGATCTGATTGATCTTGATTCCGCTTCTGTACGTTTGTGTCAGCTGGAAAGTTACGCAAAAGTTTATGTTTAGAATTTTTTTCGCTCAAAATATTTCAGGGTCCCGATTTTTGAAAGCATGACATTCGAAAGTGAAAATCTGTTTATTGCAACATTGGAGAAATTTCAAACTATATAATAGACAAGATTAGAACTATAATTATCTTCTTTTCAACTCACATACAGCGCCATTTTTCACCACTTTCAAATGATACCTTTATGTGCTTCGGTCGGACTGCGGAGCCTGATCTGTAGAGAGACCACGCAATAAAATAGTTGTGTATGTTATCGTCTTTTGTTTCAGATCGTTCACAATCAGCCGGCCCCCACCGAGGAGGGTATGTACCGTTCAACCAAGGCAACCAGGGCTACCAAGGCAACCAGGGCTACCAAGGTAACCAGGGCTACCAAGGTCGCCAGGGCTATCAGAGTCAAAGCCACGGCCACAGTCAGGGCTACCAAAGCCAATCCTTCAACCGCCAAGGCTATCAGCAGCGGGATAGGTTCGGACAAGACTCGAACCAAGGATACAACCAGAACAGATATAACCAGGGGTACCAGCAAAATAGACAAGAAGGCTACTCACCGCGGCCCAGCTATGGGCAGAACCAGAGGCAGGGCTACTCACAGAACCAACAGGGGTCCAATCAGGGGTACAATTCTAGGCAGCAGGGGTCGAGTCAGGGGCGGTCGACGTGGCGATAGTGCTTCTTACTTACCTGTAGTTAGATGAAGTACAGTTTCATACAAACAAATTCATCCTTTTAGACATGATTATAGCCAAATGAAGCTGTTTTATGTCAAGCCTATAATTTAAAAAGCTTTCTATACGAATTAGATTTCAATTCAAAGTCAAAAGAAAGTATTGAACGTATAAACTCGTAACCTGAAACAGCTCGGTTGCCTACTCTTTCTGGTCTTCAGGAGTAAGAGAGACGCCGTTAATGCGAAAGTTTATACCTACATATATCAAGGTTACCAAGTAATTGGGATCAGGAGGGAGTTGGCAATTAAACTATTTCATGTTCTTTGTGATATAATGCTTTCAATTGAATGTCGGTACGTTATTGAAAAAAAGGAGTCATTTGCAATATACTTACTTAATTAGAAACACATATATATTTTTTGATATAAAACAGTTTTCACTCGATTATAAAGCCTGTGAAGGTCGCTCTTCGTCGGATGCTGTACTATTATTAATGTTACAGATTTAATATTGTGATTGTCTCGGAAGCAATATCAGGCAGTACAAAAATGCGAAATTATTCTGTTGAAAAATTCAAAATTACCTAGCGGTAATAACTGGCCTTACCTAAATAAGCAATAATTAGCACTAGAAAGACATTCCAATTTGGATCTTGATTTGTCCTTAGATATCAAATTCGTGAATTTGTCTTTGTGTTTCTTTTTTTTTTACTCCAAGAGAATCATTTAAAAAACCACTAGAACTTTATCATTAACGTTTGTTTTTACTAGCTTAGGTAAGTAGTAAAATAAACTGACATAACTTAAAACAGACAATGTACAGCGCGAAACAGACTTACAAAGGCGTATGAATATTTTTTGTTATTGATTTTCTTTTTGATTATACCATTCAATGGTAGCAAGATCAAAGTCACAGTAAAAATATAGACATTAAATAAAAACATACAAATAAAAGAACTCTAGTCTTGGTGTACTAGAAAACCGGTAGATATTGAAAAAAAAAATGGCAGTCTTAGTATTGTTTTTTTTTTATAAGGTCGAAGAAGTTTAGTATTGTTGTTTTGTAGACGCATAATTACTATTACAAAAAATGATGTGATGAGAGACTGATTCGAACAATTCTGGATACTTTTATTTTATGTGACACCAATTTTAATTTTATTTTTAACATTTTCAAAGTCTGATGATTTATGACATATCAATGATTTACAGAAATGTATACTTTCGTTATACTTAACTATTATAAAAATGCAATTCAAACTAAATAAAATGTGGAACACAAACATCCTAACATGTATTTTAATTTAGTCAACAAATCCTTTTTGGCACAAAGCTTTTAATCTTAAGTAATCCTTCGCAATACTTATGCTTGAATATTACAACAGTTTTGTATGGCTGTTTAGTTCCTATTTGACATGTAATGTCGCCAAGATACATTGGAACTGTCTATGTGCTCAAAAGTATCTGAACACGCAAATGAGTAAATACTCGTATTCGATTGACAATACGGTTGTCTTCAGATTTTATGTAACTCCGATTTATTTAATAGCGACTGTACTTCTTTCATAAGCAAATTTTGGTGTAAGGTGGTCCATTTTATATCCTGTGGTACTGGAGTGGTACTTTACCATCAGCAAACCTATCTCGAAAAAAAAAAACTTAAAATATCAGATCTTTTAACAAAATAATTGAACCGTTTTCTAAACATTCTTTGTTGTCAACAGTTCAATGATAAGGTGCTTTTAAATTATCTTTCAGCCTGTATATCAGCTGTTTCTATCATAAACCAATCACCAATCAGCGCCAACCTTTAACGATCACGGAACAACTGCAAATTGCTACACACGGCCTCGTACACGCACTCCAAATTATTATGAACGCACCTTTCCAACATGTAACCTGGCTGTCAAAACGTTTTCCAATATGGCGCACAAAGCGCGTCTGAAGTGGCGTTTGTGCGCGATCAATAGTTTTTTTTTTAATTTCTTTTTTGCACCACAATCGAAGGTTCAGTACAAAATTGTTCAACATGAAAGGAAATTAGGGCTGGAGGCCACTCGACGGCTGAATGAGATTCGAACTGAGATTTTTAGGTTTTTTGTCCAGGTAAGGGATGTAATGAGACGTGAATAACGCGGGGTCGCTACTGAATTTATCGGCCGTTGATTACCGTTATTGGACAATGGGTTGTTGTGGAACGGGTAAAAGTTAATGACGTTCTATGTTTACTGAACGGGCACAAGTTAATGACAAATGTTTACGCAGAAATCAACACCTGCCTCGATAGAGATGTCTATTACTATTATGCTATCTCCGCGATATAGTGAAGTTAAGTCATGAAGTGTTGGGCGAAAATCTCAGGAATCATGTTTATAGGCGATGCGGCTAGCAACCCATCACTATTTAGATTCCCCTTTCCACCTATACGCCCACAATCATGCTAAACGTGGTCTTTAGGTCTTATTACCTTAGGCTCTGTCTACCGAGTAAGGGATAAAGACGTGATTTATATATGTATGTAATAAATACATTCATACATAAATCACGTGTATGAAAACATTTTGTTGATGTTACGCATATGCACTGCTCGAGGTATTACCATAATACCTAATTAGAACGTTTAAGCGAATCCGATCAAGATGGAGACGTTTGCTGGTTCAAAATGTTGGTAAGTTATGTACCTACACTAAACTCACTAAAGGCTTCATCACTAGATAGTACAAAACAAAGTCGCATTCCGCTGTCTGTCTGTCTGTCTCCCCTATGTATGCTATTTGTTTTTTTTTAATAGAAGTGATTCAAGAGGAAGGTTTAATATGTATAATTCTACGCAGACGAAGTCGTGGGCAGAAGCTAGCTAGGACGTAACGGTAGTCTGTTGCATCTTTAATAGTAGGTTACCTGAGTTACCGTACTCATTTTGGGTCATCATAATTTTGTCACTACCCATAAACATGGAAACTCCTTCATTAAAATCCCCTTCCTGCTTATTAATTCAGCTTAGAGGGCGAGCCGAGGATGACCGGCCTTACGCAGCACAAAGCTGTCCAAGGTGGAATTAACATTACAGGAAAAATAAAGGTGACATCGTACATTTTGATCTATAAGATCTAAAAAGGTTCTTTCATTGAGTAAGTAGAGTTCGGTAAATAGTTATTTTTGAATGTAGGTTTTGTTCTAACACTAACTGTAGGTACAACTTTGAGAAAAAGGGTGGATACCGGAAACTGTTGACTGCTTAATAATTTGTAGCGTTTATCGATTACGGCCAGGGGCCCGATTTTTGAAAGCATATCACTCGAAAGGGTTCTCTATCATTTGCCCGAATTTCATATTTATTTATTTATTTATTTATTGACAAAAAATTTTACATGGCATTACAGGTTTATAACTAATGCACCATGAAAAATGATATAACCAACTACAAATTAAACAATGAACAATAACAATTTACAATAAATTAAATAATAACATTTCTAATAAAATTACATAATAACATTTTCAATAAAAAAAAAAAAAACAACACAAAAAAACAATCAGACTTTCAGATTGGAACACTTGATATTCTGTCATCCATCGACTCACAAAACCGCAAGCATTCACTTCGCACAGCCATCCATCGCCCCGCAAACAGGTCGCACTCCGGTGCTGATGTCAGCAACGCATTAAGTTGTGTGAGGGCACGGAGCAGCGGGGGTTTCCTGCGGGACACAGTCCGCGCTGCAGGCACTGCCAGCAAGTCACGCCGTCGCGCCCTAAGATTTATCTTGGGGACATCCGGCACAGACAATTTCACGAGTTGGCGAACAAGTTCAGGACAGTCCGACTCACCGCGCAGAACCTGACAAGCAAATAATACCAAACTACAATTCCGCCTTACCTCCAGAGAGTTGAAACCAAGAGTCCCGAGAAGGTACTTTGTTGGGTATAAAAACGGATAGTAGCCAAAAGTTTTCTTGTAAAGGAACCTAAGAAAAGCTTTTTGGACCTTCTCTAGAAGCAAGGCGTACGCCGACTCATGTGGGTGCCAGATAATTGATGAGGCCTCCAATTTGCTTCTAACCAACGCATTATAAACCAACTTTATAACTCCAACGTCATTAAAGTCTCGCACATTACGAATAACGAAGCCAAGTCTCCGGAAACAACTGACAGATAGCTCCACAATGTGATCATGAAAGGTGAGTCGGGGGTCAAAGAGCACACCAAGATCCTTGACCGAGCAGACACGGCTTATAGGCTCCGACCCCAGCACGTACTGTGTATGCAATGGAGCACGTGCACGGCTGAAAGTGCAAACCGAACACTTGGCTAAATTAAAAAGGAGCCCATTCTGTACACTCCACCGAAAAACTGAGTTAATATCTCTCTGCAAAGAGTCACTGTCAGCCATTTGCTCCACTCCATAGACCAGTTTCAGGTCATCAGCGTAAAGGAGACACTGAGCCGATTTAAGGACCGAAGCAAGGTCATCAATCATGATTCCAAACAAGAAGGGCCCCAATATAGAGCCCTGGCTGACACCAGACCTTGTGTGATACGGTGCCGAAATGAAGCACCCATGCTTAACATACTGCTGTCGGTCCCGTAGATAACTAGCGAAAAATGATAGCAATTTAGGAGTAAATCCAACCTGTTCCAGCTTAAGCATTAACACATCATTATCCACGCGATCGAATGCCTTCTTAAAGTCAAAGTAGATGACGTCAACCTGTATGCCTTTATCAAGATGCTCTGAAATGATGTCAACCAAAATCAAAAGATTAGTATTAACCGACCGCTTCGACCTGAAACCGTGCTGAACATCACTCAAGAAAGGCTTAATTTGTGCGGATAGGGTTTTATGAATTATTGCCTCAAATAACTTAGCTGGGGTGGACAGCACGGCTATAGGTCTATGATCTTCCACTACTGTACCATCGCCAGCCTTCGGGATTGGTCTTACTCTTGAGATCTTCCATAGTTGCGGATAAGTGCCAGATGCAAGAGACAAATTGAATATATAATGTAGAGGCAGTTTCAGGTATTCCATACACCCCTTCACAACATATGCCGGCAAGTTGTCAGGCCCCACCGAACAGTTAGGTTTGAGACGCTTTATACCAATCTCAACTTCCTCCATTGTTATAGATGCTACATTAATACAGTTGGCATTAAGGCTTTGAGCAACGCGTTCTCGTCATATGCCATAAACGTATTGTTTGCCATAATGATCATTTGCCATAACTCGTTTTTCTCTTTAACCGTTAATTGTTCAGTTGTTATGAATCAAACCTAACCTAACCTATAGAATTCTACAGGATTGCCATTTCAATGCTCCTGAAAAAATTACGGTTTCAGAGAAAAGAAGAGTTATGGCAAACATTACATTATGGCATATCAAATTCGGGCAAATAAAAGGCTCCGATTTTCACATATTATGTGCTTTCAAAAATCGGCTCCCAGAGCGGAATCGCCGGCTTTCAAATTAAAAAAAAAGCAGTGTGTGGGTTTGTTCCGTCTCTAAGTTTCTTTGATGTAATACAGATACAGACGCACATCCTCTCGTTTCAAAACCCTGTGTAGCGATTAGCAAGAAAAAAACAATCGCATTAATTTTTTTAGTGTTGTCATTAATGATACCGCAAAATTGTATTTTATAAGATTAAACAATCAAACCCTCTTCTTCAGACGCTTGTTTAGTTTCTTCAACTTTTTATTAACCAGATTTAAGTGAGTAGGTATGCCTCTTTTCTCTCAGCGAATGCAAGTACAAATGCTGAGTACAATTTCTGCCACTAAATAAGCTTCAGCCGAATAAATATCAACACGATTCAATCGGTATACTGTTTCGCATACTAACAACCCTCATTTAATATTTCCTTATCGTTTCCAATTCGCTAATTTCGCTATATTTCTCACGCGGCAGGTCCGGTGTCGCGACTTGGCGAGCGTGCTCACTTCCCATAAATCCGAGATGCTCATTTCACCATGAAATATGTCAAAGGTCTTTTGTCAATCTACTCATTTGTAGTAATGGGCAAGGGCGGGCGCGCTGCGTGTCGCGCGGCGCCATGCTGGGCTCGCGTGACGCACTAAGGCGTCATGCGGCGCGCGCGCTGCGTCTTTCGCCCCGATCGCGATTGACGGATGAATTTGACTTCTTTATAGTGGTCTTGAGAACGTCTAAGTGGCGTTTGACTGGACGCTTCGGAGTGTGAACGAGCAATTTCCGATTTGATGGGAAAGTTGCCTGAGAACTCGGCTCGAGGGTATGCCGGCGATGTTTTCTAAGTGTGACTGACTTGGTAGTGTTTATTTAAAGCTGTCAAAAGAGATGCCCACAAAATATTATTGCATATAGTAGGTATTCCACTTAGGTACCAACCTACTGCCATTTTTGAATGGTTGGAATTTTATAATGTGGTATAAATGACGATGACGTTGGAGGTGAGGTTAAGTTTGTTTAATTAATTTCAGACTATTTATGTACCTAAATACGTCCGGCAATTATTTTAGCACAAGGGGCCGGTTTTAAAATAATTTCCTCTAAATTACTATAAATCGAAAGCGGGACAAAATATGTGTACGTACAGGATTAGTCCTGTACACATATTTTGTCCCGCTTAACTAATTTTTGTTTTGTCATCAAAATTGATTAGACTAGGCTATTTATTACCTAACTTGATGACCCTGCTACCTCTCATAGTAACCTAATTACTCACCTAGGTAACCTGCGGTATAGCCTCGTAAACGCCCAGCCTAAATTTAAAAAGCTCTCTAAGCAAAACTGAAATTTTATTGATTTGCATTTCAAATCCTGATAATCAAAATTTTATTTGGCGTTTGTGTTGAATTTGTTATATAAAATATAAAAAAAAATTAATCACGAAACCAGTGCTGCTACGGTGCTAGCTACATTCTATACAAGTAAGGGTAGGCATAGGCAAAAACCTAATATTGGGATAATGTATGGCTTCACCAACCGCTCAGTTGCACAAAAAAGTTACAAATTGTTCTAGTTTCCCCTCAAATTTTGCATTCCGAACACGAAACACGCGCCGCGCCGATTGGTCGGCGTTCCTCCACGCTGATTGGCCCGCAATTTGACAGTAATGGCGTTAACTCTACATTTTGTTATTCGAAATACCGTAATGCCACTTATACAATCCAAAAAAGATTAGACTTTATCACAGGGGTGTACGTTTCTGATTGCTGTAGCTTGCCTTGGCTGTTGTGACGTTACGGAATGATCTCGTTCCCCTCTGGACAGATGTTGCTACACTTTAGTAACAATTTCGCCCACAACTCGTTTCGACAGCTATTGTATAACATTTTTTGTATTATTTTGACTAATTCTTTTGTCGTGCGGTTGGTTAGATTTTATCTGCGAGGGAGAGTTAATTCATTGGGCGCGCTTTGTTCGGCGCCACTGGATTTAAAACGTTTTTGTGCAATGTTTGTTTTAGTAGTGATATCATGATTAATAATAAGTTGCTGAGCTTATAGAGTTTTTAGTGAAACTTAAATAAGCATTTTAGTTACTTATAGAATCTCTTTGGCTGAAATGTGATCTTTGATGTATCTCCCTGTCTTCCTGATAGAGTTAATATTAGATACGTAAATTATCCTATTTACATGTCAAAATGAAACGGGGTATCCTATTTATTTCAAGTTAATGTGGTTCCTTGACGGTTCCCTTAGATTATTAATCATTAACTTTCATAGGTACTACCTACCTCCTACAATAAATACAAGCCATAACCATACCGCAAGCTACCCGACCGTTTGGCCGTGACTGAGCACCGCGTTATATTTCCGCGCGACCGCACGCCGGGGCACAGACATTATTTTTTTATTTTAAACTTTTTAATAATTCGCGCGGCGGCGACCGGCCTCTTGAGCACGGACCCGAAAAAAAATCTCGAAAATCCAGCCATGTGTCACAACGAGTCAGGCATATTTATGAGGGTTCCGCTGAGGCTGCTCTTCCTACTTAGCTGTTTTAATTAGGAGTTTGCTCGAATAAATTGGTGACGGGAAGGCGAAGAGCCTTTGATTTCTGAAGACACGTTTTATGCCATGATGCTTTTAAGTTCGTAATAATTAACAAATATGTTTTCACATTATTTAGCTAGATAAATGTAGGCGTAGTGTCAAGAAATAAAAAATTGAATGGGACCAGCACAATACAAATAGGTAGGTAGGCACCTATTGAACAAATCAAAGATTTTCAAGACATACACGTATATAAATAGAAACAAAATTTTACTTGCATTAACACTTTCCTACCTAACTACTTACTAGTTGGGGAAATATAGAAATTACTTCATAAACCTGGGAGATCCCTACCTAAAAGTAATTCACATTTTCACATTTTAAAGCGAAAGGTTCGATTCACTGTACAAGAGGAACTCTAAGCCACGTAACAACCGCCATCGCCATTTGACGCTAAGAATTATTATGTATTTCGGAAAAATCTATTGTTTCGTAATCTCCCCTGCCTCGTTCAAGAGTCCATTGAACGCTGCAGACCCTACATGAGCATGTACTACGCGCAATTATGTACACCCGTTGTAAAAGGTGCTAACATTATATTTCTATGTAATGAGCTTGAATGACACCCTTGCTGCGTTTTTTATTAAAGTTCGAGTGGATAGCGTAACGGGTCGTGGCCGTGGAAAAAATGCAATTCGTTTGTTATCGTTTACTTGTGTAAGTACTTACCTTAGAAGCAAACACTTACCAAGCGCAAGAGCTCTATTAATGCGATGACCTTCGTACAATTTTAGTTGACAACGTTGACATCGAATGTGAAACAAAAGTAGAGCATTAAGTAGGTGCTCCAGGCACCAACCGACATTTAAAAAAGGGATCGCAGTACCTATATAAATTATAAAGCACAGTAGCAATCCACATCAAACGGAAATCTCCTTTGTGTTTAAAGATCGTATTTCCCCATTGTTTCGGGGAATGCGCCATTAGAGCTGGCAACAATCGCCGGTTCCCGCCAAAGCCAAACTGTCAGATCGCGCCATTTTCGCACGAGAGGATGAAAGTCGTGCCTGTGCCTTTTAAAAATAAAATTCCGTCATACTGGTTTTAATGGTTTTCGATGGCTTTGTTTCTAGGCTTTGTAGTCGAGCGATGTAAATAAAAGTTGCGTTTTAGACCTCCACATGAAATGTAAAAGGTTTATCAACATCTTTGTGAACCTACTTGAGTCACTTTTCCTGCCACTCAGGATTTTACAAAGAACTTGATAACAACTGACACCTTAACATATGTTATTTAATAGAAACAAATCAAAGCAAAGCGTGTCTTAACATAAAATTAGATTAGACTCATTAAGAGGTAACGAGAGACGTTAACATAGGTTTGACAGTTTCCCGCGCGATGTTGCCGCACCTGTCACCGACTATCAAACAACAGGTTTGATTTGAATGTGAATGGATTAAAATAAAGGCGTGCATTGAAGAGCGATCTGCCGAGTCATTGCAACGCAAAGTGGCGTTCCGCAGATGGCTGTAATTTCATTGAGAAATATTCCGATAACGCGGGTAGCATTACTTAATAAAGTGCTTAGATAGGTACTCTACTCAACAAGGTATGAATATAAGCCAACTTTGGCTAAAGGACGACATTAAGTTACGCACTTTATTTTTAAAACGATCTTTCTCAAAATGTCATACCAAATCCTATGTAAGTAGGTAGGTACTTACAAGGTATAAAAGTGAACTAATGAAAGCGACCAATAAGACCAATTCACTTTTGTTTGAGTATCGATAATGCTGAAACAATAGAATTTAATTGTGTGCGATTGACATAGTTAAGCCAAGGAAAAACCTACGTTATCTAGTTGAACAAGAACTATTAAGACCGTAGAAAGAGAAAACTATTATGTCTATGATTAAGATTATAACGTAACAAGCATAATTATGTCACTTATCTAGCTACGCAGGTAAGTTAAAAAATGTCCTCACTTCACTACATAGTGTAAAACAAAGTCGCTTTCCGCTGGCTGTCTGTCCCTATGTATGGTTAGATCTTTAAAACTACGCAACGGATATTGATGCGGTTTTTTTAATAGATAGTGATTCAAGAGGCCGCAGACGAAGTCGCGGGCAGAAGTTAGTCTTACATAAAAAAGGTTCCATATTCTGAAATTAGAAATTCGAAGTTCTCTATCATATCATTACAGTTTCTCTCTCTCCTACTAATGGCTAATTAGTGTAAGCGTTACGGCACGAAACGAAGTTCGAATTTCAGAGTATGGGGTCAGAAGTAAAAGAAACACAATGAAGTATGGTCAAGGGGCTCACGGAACCCCGGTGTCTCTGTCCATCGGTGGTCCAGCCGGGCGCTGTTAACGAGCTGCAAACGGACCATCGCCACCGTGACTCGACACATACCTGCTCACACTGATGGCGGAATGTCAAGGATGGTGGCGGGATAGTCAACAATACTTCGCCACCCTTAGGATTAAAGTCATTACAGTGAACGTTCATGACATATGTCGCGATAAGTTAATGAAAGTTTATTAAGCGCTGGCTGTGGACATTGAAAGGAAAAGCCTTTGCCCAGCTGTGGGAGAGGGAGATGCTAAATTAAAAAAAATGTACTACCTATTATATTGAAATCTAAAACTCAGTAATAGAGTACATCTCCCTCTACTAAAATTATCACGCGTCATGAGCTGAAGCTTGCATTTACATTAAATTTAGTACATCTGGACGTCTAGCTAGAGATGTGAACTGAATACTGAATATGAAACGAAAATTCTGTTAAAATAGGTAGTTCATCTATAAAATATGAAGCATTCGTTACCTACTAAGGAAGTTGTGTAATAAATTCATTACAACGCACACCGTGCTCTATCGATTGTGGCCTCTTCGCCCGAACGTGCCACAGACAATCGACGCGATGGCGCTCTCCCTACGCAACCATCCGCACAACACGAAAACATCTAGAAAATAAATTCCCAGCAAGGAAAAATACAATTACGGCACCCAACTACAAGATACATTATTGGTGAGCAGGATTTTGTGGATGCGACTCTATGGTTCCGTAACTTTCGAAACAAAATGTTTCAGGCAGTTTTCCAGCGCAGCGAAACGGCACCTTATAAATGATGTTTGTAGGTTCAAATCAGGAAGTTTGTTACTGGCTGGGTATAGTACCTTTTTTGGCGGGAATTTCGCGCTCTTTGTCTCTGACTCGCTGTCAAGCGTACTTGTGTTTTCCCGCGTTTTTTGTTCTAATTAGGCGGGCCCTCGACAGACCTTGCACGGTTTATTCCGTAGGTACAGCCCTCGGCTGCGGTCTACTACCGATGACAACACTACAGCTTCACGGAGCACCCACCCAATTTGTTATTTCTTTGTTTGATTAATTGCGGCTTTTTTCAATGCTCCATCAAGTGAAGTGGAAGATTCAGGGCGAAATATTTTAACTTAGAGGATGCATGGTTTGCAATGTTGCGAGTTCAAATATATTTAATATCAAGCTACCTTTGAAGTTTTATCTTAAGACGGTTATTTATATATAAAGCCTGCTAATTCTAAACACTTACTTCCATAATAATAAAACAAACAAAGAACGTACTTTGTTTCTAGTTAGGTGTCAGTAGCTACTTTCCATTAGGTACACGTTCTCTTGCTCGTTTTTCCATTACAAAACAAAGTAAGTCATTATTTGATCTAAGAAAGAAAGTTAAAAACTGAATGAAACGCGTTCCCGTCGCGCAACATTTCAAACCTCAACGAATGCATCCGTAATACAGCGCGTACCTATTTGCATTTACATCCTATGTATTTAAGACCAAGACGTCCTTAGCCCATGAATGGGGATCTTAAGGCGCAATCGCACCCCTTCTGCTATATTCATGGAGCCCCGCGTAAACACGAATAATGTTCTCAAATTTGTTTACAGATCGACTATGCACGCTATTTTCAGAAGGGGATTCAGGAAATTCCATTTTTTTGCAGCCATCAATGCAGGGGCGTATCGAGCCGGTGCTTAATTTGCACGGGCAGAAGTTTACTTTTTTTTTCTTACAGGATCAGTAATGTGTTTTGAAATCTTTTCTAAACACCCCTCCAAGAAGACTATTGTAAGCAGATTGTAAGATACAATAGGTAATAGGTAGGTAATAAACTGATCAATTCGACACATTGGAGGTAACGACATATTCTGCGCCGAACTCACGTTGATGTGTTTGATTTCAGTCCATTTTGTCCTCTAAAGTCCCATTGCACTCAATTTATTTACAAATCCTAAATAAGTTTGTAATTATTTACTTTACTTGCCACCTATTCCCATGTGATATAGTTACTAAGCATACCTTACGACGATAAATGATTCTGATTCTTATTCTGATAGTTTCCATTTTATTGAAGATGGTAACTGTATCATGTTCAATAGGTATAATTTGATGCAACAGAGGTACGAGTACAAATTACCAAGTAACCGCTTCCATGTAAACTACTTTTGCTCCAATAATTACCTGACATGTTAGTTAACACGGATGTTTCCCACCAAATAAATAAATACATGTAGGTAAGTTTAGTGTTAATATAGTTATCAAGGAACACCTCACCCCTTCCTCCCGCGACGTGCCGTATCGCGATCGATCGTACGTGCCGCACAATGCCGCGCTTCCCGCTTTGTCTAATTACCACTCCGGGAATCGGCATTTTTACCGTTTTAATTGGTGAAGGGATGCGTTTGATTTACGTGGATGTTAACAAGCTTGTAGGTTTTCCTTAGGGAGAGACATTGATTTTCCTGCGTGTACCATAACCCATCTCTATATACCTACTACCTACCTTGCGTATCCACAAGCACATTTAAATTATGTAGCTTCTCTCTTTTCAATCGGTAGTATTTAAGAAAACTTGCTGTAAAAAGACAAGATGGTCGAAACTCGCAGTTCTTAAGGGTTCTGATCAAGCCTCAATTGGCATTTGCTATGCAAACATGACCAGACAGCCTTAACTTTACACTTTGAAACTAGAAGGTAGCCAAAACAAAATTTTATTCTTAGACTTACCTACCAGAGTTTACTGCGATCATTATTAAAAAGCAGCTTCTAATTTTGGTAGTTTAAGGGCTTATTACACTTGGCTAAATTTAGGATTTTAAATGATTTAGAAACCTAATTTAGTAAAATGTACAATCTCGCGTCTAGCTAGTACGGATCCTAAAAAATATCTTAAGTAATTAGAAGCAAGAAAAAGAATGGTAGTTATGTGACCATCCTAGCATCCTAGTTAGGAGTCTAAATTAGGATTTTAGGATGACTAAAAATAGTCAAGTCAGAAAAGTCAAGTGTAATAAGCCTCAAGCGACCGAGACATTTTTCGATCACCTCTAGGTATACTTACCTACTCACTGGATTCGTAACCAGCATGATAATATAGTTTTGATAGTCCCTTGTGTTGTTTTATAAAATGCTGTAACATTATTACATTAGGAAGCAGCATTCTGAACCCGGGGGTCGGGTTAAATGCTCCAAGCAGACGCGGAGTGAAAGGTATCCCAAAAATTTCTCATTATACCAGCAACTTGACGTAAATCCGTAGTAACGCGATACTTAGCGATATATTTTATTGTGAAGAGGCCAATAGTTTGCAATTTCGCCCTCACCTGTCCCTCTGAGTTAATCCACCATTTTATTAGCGTGCCCTCGTAATGCGGCGCACGTGCGCTCCTCCCGCCTTTGTTCTACCGGAATTACTACGCAACAGCGAAACGACTAATCAATAAACCTTCCACAACAGCAAAAGATCCATATGCTTCCACGTTACAGCTCAAATTCCACAAGCAATCTATAAAAGTTAGGTTGTTTCGTTGTCCGTTACGCCATGTTATTATTTCGTTTTAGCGGGCCGTGACTGACGTTCAACAAAGTCGGGGTTGCCATGCGGAATAAACTGTTACGTGTTATGAGAGATTACCCGGTAATCTGGGAATATTGAAGACAATAAAATGAGCTTACGAACGGGTGGGAGGAAACGTGTGCCGAGTGATTGTTATTCTCAGATGGTAAGGTCAAGTGTTTATTTATTTCGTTATAGTTCGTGCTGGATTTTATGCGAATTAAAAGACAAAAGTAAAACTCGTTAATTTTTATTAATTTTATAAATTGAAATTCATTACACTTCCATTTTCACATTATAGTTACAAATTCCTTCTCGTTATTATTACTATTATTTATAATTATCTTTATAATAACCCCCCTCCCCCCTATACCTACATAATTACATCGATCTAGTCCAGAACATATAAATTAATTCGGGAAATATTAGTTACAATTTCCTTCGATTGTTACAAGTGAGGCGTAAGTCTACGTTACGATAAGGACTTATTGCTATGAATCGTCGAGCAGTGTTGCCATGCCAGCGATCATTGTCAATTTCTTTCTAAATGTTATTTTTCTACAATGCGATGGCAAATTAAAGTTTCTATAAATTCTAACACAAATCATATTTAAGTACAACAAAAAGCTAATAACTCTGGATCATCTAATAATTTATGAATACCTACTAGGTAGTGACTTTAGTTTCTCCGTTTACGTTTGAACAAAACAAGGCATAAGTAGAGTTTGTAAGAGAAATTACGTGAAAATGTTAACAGTTATAAACGAATTAGCACAAACTATTCGTATTCGTTGTTGTGAAACTCCGACCAGTTTTAAATTAAGAATATCAGAATTTACTTTAAATCGGTTAGCTGTGCTAATCATAATATTTAATCAAGAAATTGGCAAGCGTCAATCTTCAAAAAGAAAATTAACCTTTCTAAAAACAGGTGTAGTCCTTTCAAAACTGGTCTTCGTTCCCGTGACAAAAATTAGGTCCCTAACTAACACAATAACGCTCCTATATGTACAGTTTTAATTTATATCTACACACACGAACACCGACTGTATTACTATTCACACAACAATTTACTGGCACAATATCAGTTATTTACAATGAGATTTACCTGTAAAAATACTACAAGTATAACTTTTTAAAATAATGGAAATTAAGTGAAGCGTATAATTTTATAAAGCGCTCGACACAACTTATACTACTATTGCTTGTGACCGTTCAACACGGGGTCATATTTTCACTAGTGTGTTTTGTACTGCAATGTGGTTATACAGTTTAATACTTAGTTTCAATATTTTGTAGGTACTCAAATAAAATTGACAGAGTCCAGTCTAATTTATGAGAACATCAACCCAAAATAAAGTAAAGCGAGCAGTTGATTAAAAACAGTGTAGACAGATCAAAACTATTATTGTTTAAAAAATTAAAGAAAAAAAAACTTCTACAAAAAAGGTAGAGTCAAGTTCACCAATATGTATACACCCCAGTGTCAAAAATATGTGCTTAGTGGCATTAAGGTTGATGTTTACATTTTTTGCAACTGCGTGAATCTATATTTTTGACCTTGACTGTACATAGCAATCATTTGAAATAGCAAGTGTAGATATTTCTAAATGAAGGTTGAGTTTTTTTAGCTGCTTGCTGATAGGTAGTTCTGTAATGTCAAAAAGTTGAGACGTTTGCCTTCTTGATTGCATAAAAAAATTTGGTAGGTAGGTTAAATATTTTTAGGACGAGAATATTACAATTTTGCTTCGAAAGCTTAATATTTGTCCTCTTGAGCGTTACCAAATCTGTGTAGATAGCACTTTTTTGAACAATATTGTAAACCCTTCTAGCAACCTTGTAATATACCTATTTTACTACACAATTTATATTCATATCGCTGATCTGAAAAATTTATGTGGCAAAAAGTAGACAGCTATGATAACTTTAAAGGTACAGAATTAAGATACAAATATCTTTTATTTATTATACATTGTGCAAGTTTGTGGTAATTATTGAGATAATTAGAACTGGAAGGTAATTTAAAAATTGCGATGAAACAGTTCCGAATTAACTAAAACACTTCACTATATTCAAATCCAAAACGCAGTACATAACTTGTTTACTAAATAAAAGTTACAAGTATATCACAAAGAAATCGAGTCAAATCCTTAATTGCGCTTATTTACCTCTAACTATGTACATACCCTCCGCCCGAGTAAGAAATAACCATTGTCACTGCACTTCACTGTTCACTAAAAGTCACTGTCTTGTGGCAGATCGTTCCGCCGGCCTCATCAGAGACAATGTTCTTGGGGGAGACGTTGTTTTTGACCGTGATTGGGATCAAACGGAATGTCAAAACTACTAAATAGTACAAAATTTAAATGCTTGCAACATTATCGAATCGAACAATTGGACATTTTAAATCGTTAACTAAATACATAACTGACTAACTACAGCCCAAAGAGACTCGAATGTTAAGATGCAAATATGCTTTAAAAACTGAGCCTCTAAACTTTAAAACAGGCTACTGAACAACGTGGCAACACATATTCTAAAACTCCAAATCACGCGTCCCATTCCACTAATCAAAATACATCTCCTCCTTGAACATGGTCTCGTGATAAAGCTGGGGGAACTTCTACCAGGCCCGTCCCTGGAGGGGTAGGTATCCTGAGCACTGCTGCTGGTAGGCGGGCTGCCGGTACGAGGCCAGCGGGTTCGAGCACGCCGCCTGGCTCGGCTGCGCGTACCCCGACGTCGGCGTGGCGCAGTGCGCCGGCGACGACGACTCTCCCGAACCGCACGGCTTGCCGTCTTTCACCAAGACCGGCACGGCCACTCTTCGGGGAGAGGATGATGACTGTGAAACAAGGTTGTTGGTTAGAAGAATTATGGGTGTAAGGCTGAGACTCGTAGTGATTCGCAAGACGTGTTACCAGCATTCATCAAGAACCTTATACTACAGAGGCTGGGACGGAGCAGGGTTGCCCTCAATGATCATTATAACGGTCCAGATCCCTTTTTATAAATATACGTGTGGTGACGAGTAAAAAGTCTACACGGTAAGTAAGTCCCCATAAACAATTCAAAACGTAACTTTTGCTTAGTACCTACTTTACTCTCGAAACTATCAAATAATAATATGTCTACAAATGAAAAACGCAATGAATTATTCTCACTAGCAAACACTAACCTATCACTTAATATTTTTTACCCACTGCGAAAATGACATCCCTATCCCGAATCGATGAAAATAGCACCGGGTGCAGTGAAGAGTCATTACGCTGTTCGAGGCAGCCGAACAATCGCGCGGCAAATTGAGGCAATAACCTGGCAACACACGCGCCACACCCACTATTACCCTGTCGCGCCATAAGTCATTAAATATTTCCTTTATTGGCGCCATACGTGTGACTGTCTTCAGCTCGTTCTTATTTAATTTGTGTAAAGGGCAAATTCTCGCGTTAAATGTTATACCAATTAAAGCAATTTCCTTTCCACGTGCATTGTAAGACATCGGCAATACGAAGGTTTGGGAGAACATAAAGTGACATCTGGCATCTTTTTTACCAAGAGAACAAATGACGACACTAAACCAGTCTTAAAAATCAAGGTAGCCAAGGTAGGTTCCATCTATGTATAGGTATGTAAACTAGTTATGTTGTCTTACTTTTAAAATTTGACCAGACTTAAAAGAAGTTTTGTGCCGTGTTTGTCCTAATACATAGGTATACAGTGAAAAAAAAAGAATTTAAATCACCATTCGGGGAAAAGTACGTTATGACAAGTATCCGTCGAGTTACGTATGACCCACATGCGACGTTAGATCAAATTAATCAAGACTTAAATCAGACCAAGGAAACAATGCAGCCGATTGCACTTCCACCGGTGATTTTGAGTACAATAAAAAATATTCCCAAGCTGGCAAGCCGGTCGGATTTAATTGTGATTGCTGGGGTTGCCAGATTCGCCGGTGCGGGCCCCGTATTTTGTTTCCCATTCCGGCTCCGCGGGAGATTGCTATCAAGTGGGCAAAGTCTAGTCTATCGCCTTCGCAAACAGGGAACACAGGGGACACGGGGGACACAGAAAGCCGGGGCAGGGGCCGCGTCAGCGATGATTTTTATCGTTGACTTGTTTAATATTCATTATTCATTAACGTTATTGAAATGGCGTTTTAATACGTACGCGTTTGTTGAGCAGTTGAATAGCTAAAGGCGGCAAATGAGTTTGTAATTAAAAATAAATCAATGCATGGTTTCTAAGTGCCTACTGGAAAAAAAAATATATTTCGAGATGCCTTGCCTTGCATTTTCAATTCTATTCTTGATGTTCTAACACAAAAATATTAATCTTTTGAGTCATTAATAATTATGGTCACCATTCAAAATCACAGGTTTTTAGCAAAAACTCAAAGACTATATTTCATTTGTATTCTTTTTATGTCTTTGGCTTTATTCATTTCGTCAAAAATAAACCAAATTTTGATTTATTTATGGCAGCAATGGCAGCTTAATATCTTCAATTTTAATTACAATGGAAAAGCGGTAAATGCAGTTTACATCGATATCGGAATTGGGACCGCGTAGGTTTCCATAAGGCGGCCTATGCTCAACAATAGGACGTATAAAAGGGTGTAAATAGGATACGGGCATTTACTTACTCTATCAATGGTTAGTACAAGGACCTAAAGTATATTTAGAAAGCAAAGTAATAAACCATACAAAATTCAGCACGCAATGTATCGGTAGTTAAGCTAACAACCTGACACTGACATTTGATGAAACTAGCTCTCCCTCTTTGACGTCAAATAAATGTTCGCGTTACATTGCTGCTCAACAAAATTAAAAAAATTACGGCCTATAATTTGAATTATCTTTAAAAATACACATTTTTCATAATTGGTTTACCTAATTCAACGTCCGTCTTGCATTTACCCCTGTGTTCGAGGAGGAGGTGGATGGTGCGTGTGTACGGCGTGATTACATTAAATGGAGTAGTGTATGTAGTTTACCTGGTTGTGTTGGTTCTGTTCCGCCATGGCCTTCTCCTTGGCTTGCCGCTTACACTTGTAGCGGTGATTTTGAAACCAGATTTTAACCTGAAACAAAACACTTTTGTTCATATATAGATGCAAAAGGCTGGCATAGTCACACAGGTGCACTTAAGCCTCGTAAAAATTTTAGATAAAAAAAATAGATGCAACCACAGTAGATGTAACCAATAAATTTATACGTTTACGCCACTTGTGTGGGTAACGAGATTAATCGAGATGCGTCTTAAATATTCTCAGAATCATTAGACTCTTCATATGCTTAAACTCTTTCTTCTACTTTTATAGCGGCGTTCATTTCGCATTCATACCTAAGGTTACCTATAAAGGTATGCATACCTATTTTCATTCCGATCGACACGTTTATAGGAAAATAATTAAAATTTTCCCTTCTGCTCTCACTTTTGCGGGTGGTAGGACCTTGTGCAAGGTCCGTCCGGATCGCTACCACTATCTTACTCGCTAATCCTGCCCCTAAGCAGTAGTGCTTGCACTGTTGTGTTCCGGTGTGGAGAGTAAGACAGCCGGGGAAATTACGGGCACAAGAGGAATTTCATCTTAGTCCTCTAGGTTGGCAACGCATCTGCAATCTCTCCGGGGTTACGGGTGACCCACTTGCTCGTTTACCTTCCTAATCATATAAAAAAAAAAAAATACTAACTAAAAAGAAGAAAGCTACAACAGTTTTCCATTTTCCAGCGAACTATAGAAACAGTAGGTACTTAAAAATCACCCCTGAACGCGTCTGTAAGTAAGCTGGCAACACTCCCCAGCAATGGCGCGCAAACACTACTTGTCTATGAATAGTGTCCGCGAACTAACGAATGGTTGTCCACACGCTAGTGATTAACCTACAGCGTGGGAAGGAAGGACTACGCGCAATATTTTTCGTCAAAACAATAACGTGGACAAGATGGAATGTTTATGATTAAGTAGATAATTTTGTCTGCGATAGTATGTCGTACGCACATTGTCAACAGTGCTCTCTCTCTCTCCCAAGGCGTAGGATGAATCATAGGCAGGCTTAGAAGTTCACCATCGTCACATTACACCAAAGACCTAAAAGCATCAAAGGCTTTTAAAGAAGGCGGTCGGTTAAGCTCTATGTTCCAATTACATTAACACATATGTCACGTTGGACTGTTGATATTGCAACTAAAGTATCGTATTAAGTAACTTCCCACTGTAAATTTATCTTGTAATTAGGATTACCTATTTCTACTGAGTGGCCACCTAAGTATGAAAATAAAGAAATTGATACCCCGAATCGCAAGACGCTACGGCCGTCTAGCTCGACCCTTCCTGAAATTAGCGCCAGAGCATGCTACGCCGTCAACACTCCACCTTAATGACGAAAGAATAAACACGGCTCATGCCATGTTTGCGCCGAGCGGGCAGCCTTTGTCTACGCACGCTCAACGCAGCAAAATATACTCTTTATTTATTATTTATACATCGAGAGCGTTTCCTCCGTGTTTATTCTTTGAAATGGATGTGTGCCCCTCCCGGAGTCGAGTTTCTCGCGCCCGCTCCGTTATGAAAACGCTTGTTCGTGCATAAATGCCCGCCATTTTGTCTACGGACTCGATAGTCGTGTGAGATCCGTTATAACAACAAACTGCACTCGTTACATGGCTACTAGCGTCCAGAGAGAGCTCGAGGGCTTATCGGAAGTGGTATTTGTTATTTTTTCGTGTTTGCTCGAGGTGCAGCGGTGCCGCGACGCGCTTTGTTCGCTGTTCAGGAACGGCGCTCGCTAGATTATTTATGGAGGAGGTGAGAGTTAATGAACGGGAGCCGTCGGCGCGTCGCTTATTGCACTCCGCGAGCCTCGGACGCTCTCGTGTCGAGCACTTTCTTTCAATCTCCTTGTGCATAATGCCCGGTGTTGCGAGCACGCACTCCGTCTCCACCCGAGAGCACACTATCCACTTATTTGTTTTACTTCTAAACGACTGTGTCTCGGCGAGTGATGCGACATTTCGGGTGTGTCGAAGGGCTTTTAACGCTACACGCACTTGGCTACCGACCATGTTGTTTTTCTAATGCCCGTGTGCTCTGACTTAACACACTCGGCCAACAGACCGCCCGTGCTTTTCTCTTCTATTTCAGCAGGTAGAGTCGTGTTTACCTTTTCTAATAACGGGGTGTAGTCGATAAAAAGTATTCAACATAATTTTCCCTTCATTAAAATCAAAATGCGTACCACCCAGACCGCTGTCAACTTGACAATACGAGTCAATTTTGGCGCCGATGTGGAGAAAATACTCTATCATTGGATGCTTGAATTTCCACCTACAACAAGCCGTATAAGGCTTAAATTTAAAGTGCGTTAGTCTCGATGCAGTGGACAAATACCGTGGTAGGATTTCGTTCGTAGGTGTTCGGTTCCTGCGAACGATGACTGGCAACATTCGCCCATAATTATGATAAATAAAGATTCCCTCGTGTTTGTTTAGCTCTTCATTTGCTGCAGCGTCGACGCGATGATTGTACGTTTTGATTCGAATAATTATTTCAATCTCGCGGGCCCTTCAGAATGCGTCTCTGCGTTGTTAAGGACGTCTTGTGTTATACAGACGTATTAGACATCGATAGTTTATTGTTTTGAACTGTTTATGTTTTGAACTTCGAGACCTATCATATGCAGAATTCTAGTGCACTTAATCTCGAAGTTCAAGACATAAACAGTTCAAAACAATAAAGTATCGATGTCTAGTGCACTAGAATTCTGCATATGATAGGTTTTTGTAAGAAAATAAAATTGATACTATAATGCCTGGTTATTGCTTGGCAAGGAAGTTTTTACAAACCCAATTTCAATTCAATCAGCCCATTAGAAGAGGGTTTAAAAGTTGCCAGATTACTTAGTTAAAAGAATAAGATGTGCGAAGAGAGGTCTTAGGAAGCTAGGACTTTGCTCGTACATTGTAGATAAAAAATGCTGTCTTTTTTAATGTCAACGAACGGACCCGTGATCTTTAAAAATATCATCTGACTATGTCAGCGTGTCACCAGCGATTTGTCAGCCGGAGCCAACAATGGAGTCTTATTATATCGGAATTGTATTCAATCAGAACTGAGCAAACATCGCCGACAGCCGATCAATGCGCTCATTTATTTAGTACTTATCAAAATATCACGCGGACGGGGCAAAAAATCTAAACTCTAAAGCTTTGGCATCAAAGCCAAGTAATTTAACACCTTATACTTATGGTTTGAGGGTGATATGTGGTTTAATAGTTGAACTTCGTGTTATATGAATGTGACGAGTTTCGCTACAAATAGGACACGGGCTTTTGGTGAATATTGAATAGCTGTTATTACAGGTGACGCAGAAATGTTACGTGTTTCGTGAAATGAAGATAAGTGTAGGTAGGAATTGTATCCTGAAACATTAGTCTGTTATAGTGTCCGACAGAAGTTTCGGTTTTGCTTAAAAATCATGTTTCAGCCAAAAGTTCGGCCTCGGCCAAAAAACAGCCGAACCTTTCGGCCGCGCCGAAACTTACAGTCACTTTCATGTTAAATTTTCCTTATTCAGGGTAGTTTAATTTAGACCCAGTATCACTATGATAAATGTTGAAATTTCAATCCGAAAAAGGTCGTTGATAGACAACGGCAGCCTAAATAGTGAAAAAACACTTGATAATTTTAACAGACACAAACTTTGAGTATAGTATCATAGTGGTGCAAATACAAGAGATGACGCCCATACGCCAGACTTCTTTAGTGTGTGGACGCGTATAGTAGGTATAGGTCGTTGGCGTTGAAAAGGTTAAAGAATTTTTCGTACAAGTTCTCTATTTTTAAGTTTTAAGCATATTTCTTTTTTCTTGCACGAAAGCAAAGCCTTGGGCATAGTGTTCGTAATAAGCAGTGTAGTTATTAGAATAATACCTGGCACTAAAACTTTGAATACCTAAACTGCCTTATGGTGTGTGCACGACTAATTTACCAATCGTTTTGACGGCTGCAGCTTTAGGTAATGAATTTCCTTCTAATTTTATACTACGTCGATACACGAAGCTATAGTATCGAGTCGCCCCTCCGCACCAACCGTGAAAGCCCCAAACATTTACTTAGCAATCCACACAATTAATATTTATTTAATATGCCCCGATTTAAGTCTCTATAAAGTTTGGATTAATTTTGAGCGACGTAGCTTTGCGTTATTACTGTTTAATATTGTTTCTGTGTGGGAAGCTCCTTGTTTTAATATGTTGGACTGGCGAATAAACAAATTAGTGGAGCAGAATTTGAAGGATATTTTCGGAGTTACGTTTGTTAAACTTTTCAGCTCTACATCGGAGATCGGACTTACCTCTTCCTACCTTCTTATTTAATGTAGGTTAGCTACCTATAATTATAAATGCAAAAGTAAAGATGCCTAAGTACTTGGAGCAAACTTGACTCGAAAGCCTTCAATTTCTTGGAGAATTAGTTATAATACCTACTTTTAATATCGAAATTGAGCGCCTAGTTTAGTAGTAAGATTAGTTTCCAAATTTCTATAGATGAAATATAAAAAAAAAACAGCATCAATCATCCTACGCAAACACCGCGAACTAATGCACTTACAGATTCCGGTAGAAAAAAATATGAATACCTGCCTCACAATGTGACGTCAGGTGCATTAGGTATCCGCAATCCCTAATCCACAAAAACCACTCCATTCACTAAAATATAATCTCTTACGAATTACTCGGCTTTACAACAGAGCGAAGGCAAACCCGCGGTGATATTAAGCAATTTTTTCGCGGTTATTACACAACCACAGCTACAAATCAAGTTCTGCTACCAAATTTGTTTTGACATGTTGGCCGCACTGAATAGGGCCCGTATCCGCACAATGATACCATAAACAATTTTTACTTTTTATCATAGAAATAAGGCAGATGATTTCATTGCGGCCAGCCTTTGATTTGTATTGAGATCGCACGGAGATTAGCGTTCAGAAAAAAAAGTGAAGTGGAATTATTGGAAAATTATGGGGTTGTTAAGAGCCCAAGGGATTTGTGGCTACTTTAATCGCAATTTAAATACTTTTCAGTTAAGAATTTGTTATTATTTTATCAGGTGAGTGCTAGCACGGTGCATCAAATGCAATGTGCGTCATATATTGGCCATACTAAACAAATCAACTATTTAATATTTCGATATACAAAAAAAATAACAAATAGATAGATAGCCGTTAAAAATATCTCGTTGGTAATCCGTTTAAAAATATATTTTTATTTTACTAGTAAGTACATAATTTCTAATTTCAGATTCAACAAAAAGTGACACGAGTAGGTAAGAAGCAAAGGCGCAATCATTCCCCCCTCGGATCAAACTCTAACAATATCTTAGGTGACAAACAGCAGGGTGGTCAACCGAGTCATATTATAACTGACATAATTTCGCATTATCATCTACTTAGCATCCGCCAGCCGTCAGGCGGCATTATCTCATTGCCTCCATCAGACGCCCGCATGCTGCATCCGCTGACAGCTCGTGACCATAGACAATGGGGAGATGCTTCCATGCTTGGCTTTGTTTTTTGTCGCTCGGCACCGAGTTCATTGACATGAAGTTTGGATTTGATGTGAAAATTGTGGCGAACCGGAAGTACCCTTTTTATTCCGACATAATTACCCGGATGTGGTTTTAAATAGGAAATTTTATTGGAATATGGCTAGTTATGAAATAAGTTTAAGTTAAAAATTACTGTTATACCTACTTACGTACGTAATTTTGGAAAGAAGTGTTTTTTTTTGTTGTTGTTATGGAACCTCTTTGGCCGGTATCCATTAGTCTTATTAAAAAGAAATCAAAGCCGCAAATAGCATTTAAAAATGGAAGCGCAGTATCAACAGTGGCGGCGCGTCGCGAACATCGAAATTTACTTACGTTAAATAGCGAAACGCGAGCCCTCTGTTTGCGCGAAACGTCAAATAACCCCGATGGCAGGCGCTGGCCGCACAGGCAGAGTTCATATATGCGGAATTTGAATAAGTGCAATTATGACTGTTTGGAAATCTAGGGAAGAGGCCTTTGCCCAGTAGTTGGACATATTACGAGCTAATAGAAAGAATGACTCATATTATCATTATTCATTTAGGATCGACATATTCGGTGAAAGATAACAATGTAATTATTAAAACATATCTAATTTTCTTTTCAAATCAAAGAAAAATGTTAGGTCTGCAAATTATGAAGCGTGCGATGTAGTACCGTGTAGGCGGTGAAAATAATAACAATGCTGATTGGCTGTTAAGACACATTGTTTGATAAACGAAGCACTTATGAATTCGAAACACCCACGACGCGCCGTCGTCAAGGAAAAGTTTTCTTACTTGAAATATTATTCCTTATCGTACTTACCTACGCAGATTGTTTATGAAGCAATCGATACGAAATAGAAGGATGAAGCTTTTCTTTCGAGATTCAACTATATTTATACCTACCGTATATTGTGCCTCAAAAACTTCCCTATTATTTTCCGTACTCAGCAAAATATTGTATCAAAGTTGCCCACTGGTACTTATGTTAATTTTGTAAGAGATTGCAAACCTTTCTAGTTAAATAAACTCTGTCATATTATGGTCTATTAGTTAGTGGTCATTTGGTCAATTGCAATTGTTCTTTCATTTTGAATATTAAGATAGTTGTCGTTAATTTCGAATCCTTGGTCGATTATTTTCGAACGTCAACACGACCATTAGTATAATTGAACGCTTCATAATCGCAACTTGATATAAAAACTACGTACATTTTTGAAATTGGGAGTGGGTCACATTAAACTCGCAAGATTTAAGAACAGGTGAAACTGTAAAGCTTGTGATAATAGGTAGATTAAGTATTCACGTGTGGGCATCCCGGCGGCCATCATGTTTCGCCGGCATGCATATGCGGAGTGCATCTCGTTCGAGCTGCGTTTCGATTTCTAAGCGCTGGCTTTGCTTTGTGCAAGGCGAGGAGAAAGGTGGAATGGCTGTGATATATCTACGTATGGGAAACGAAGCAGAGCTTGATTTGTATTATCATATTCTATGAGATAATTATCATTAGGAGTAAGTTGCACCAAGTTAATAATAATTGTCGTAACAAGTGTGCATTTAGGTCTTATATCAATTCTACCTTTTTTTATCAGAAGCAAAGATTAAGTGGGTCGATCTGGCAGCCCGTCTGTCTCAGTAGTTTTCACTTTGAACTTCATATATTATGTGTTTAGGTCAAAATAATTAAAACAGTATCTGACTGCCCAACAAGCAAAATGACAGAAATATTGGAGACTAACCTCAAAACGGATTGAAAACAACAATACTCAGATGTTTTTGAACTTTAACCCTCTTATTCATAAACGCTCTATAGGCTTCTACTAACTGACAGATAAGTGTCAAAGTGACAGATAAGGAGAAACGATTGCTAAGTTAGTAGAAGCCTGTAGAGCGTTTATGAATAAGGGGGCAAAGCTCTACACAAGCCCGAGTCAACAAAAGACTACTTATTTACCTAATTGTAACTATTATCACACTTTTGTGCCACAATACATTCGCTAATTAGTCATAACTCAATCGCTTGACACATGATCTGAGCACAGGGCCGCTCAAGTGGCGGCCGCACGAGCTGCCGCCGGCAGACGACGTAAATCACCCCTGGATTCAATTACCCGCCTCCGATACAACCGATACAGCCGCCGGGTACGGGGACGTTAGACACTGACGTGGTTTTGGTGCAACGCAAATGTCGGGACAATACTTAACAGTTTACTTAATAGTTTAGCTGTAAGGGTACTGAGATAGTAAGAAGCCATAGAGGAAATAATCAATCAAAGCGGTAATAATGGCTATGAAATCATGGCAACGCTCAAGTCTTTTTCAACTTACAGCGCACTACAACTTAGGTATTTATCGCGATTGTTTTTCCTTTATCCTCTACACGAAACAAAGCAATTTAAGTAATTCGAATTTGGATTATTTTTACTTTTTGGATTTTATCAAATTTAACCGAATGTCACTCGGGATCTCATCATCTGCTAAAAAACTTTTCAGAGAGGCATCATGTCACAAAGTCATCATTTGACAACCCTTTAATATCTGATAAACAATAAACTAAAGATTTTTTTAAAATCGAAAAACTTTAGACGTGGGATTTAGGTTAGGTTAGGTTTGTTTTATAAGTTTTCCAAAAAGTCAATATTTTAGTGGAAAATAAAAGGTTGTCAAGTGAAGAGTTTGTGAATGAATGAATGAATGAATGAAACGTTTATTCACAAAAACATGTAGTAGAGTAGGTCTTATACATATTAAAACAATGGTATTTCCCATAATATGTTTGGCCAAGGCAATGTGAAAAGTAATTTCAGTGATAACATAACTCACTGGTCTAAAAGTTAATCATTAGTAATGATGCATTCGTGAAAAGTTGTTTAGCAAATGATGGTAAACCGTTTCACTCACTATGCCAAACAAATACTAAGCATTAACAATCTATATTGATCATAATAACTGCTTGCTCAACTCTAGTAACCTCATATGAATTACATATGGCATTTCCTCTCTATTGGGTCATTTTCTCTATATGGAATTTTCTAGTTGCTTTAATAATGACCATCGTAATGTAATTATGACAAAAACTAGCTATGCTACTCATAAACTCTTAATAGGTACTGTGGAGGATAAACTCCTTTTGTAGCTGGCCTTTGTAAACCTCGTGACAGCAGCATCTCATTTTTTATAACTAAAACTTCAGTTCGTTACGAACCACGCCAGGAGGTGCTGCTACCACGAGGTCACCCATTCTTTCATGTAGTTTCTTTATACCTATTCATTAAAAATCAGTTAATCATCATAATTTGTTTTCATTCAAAAGATACAGTCCACTAGTTCGCCACAGGAACCACCCTTATTCCAAAATATAGATCTAGGCATGTTTTGTCTATTTTGAAAAGGTAAATTTAAAAGTGAAGAAAAAAGGCAAAATGTTAAGTCAACAGAAACACATCTAGTGTTTAAAAAAAAAGGTGTGCATATGTCCGTCCCCTAGTTGGACATCACACTAAATATCGAGATAAAAACGTATACGTATACCTAATTAGGATTAGGACAATAGAGCACAAATTGCAAAGTTACCATTTCATTGCCAAAAAAACGAACTTAATTAATATGATTGTGAACTAGATTTAGGTAACCTTGCTTCTCCGCTACTTACGTGCAAGATAACCAAGCCTGTGCGAAAAATATATATATTTTTCATGCAATCCCTCCCTACACTGCTGCCACACAGAACACAATTATAAATATCCCACAAACTTAATTTTTTATCCCTTACACCACACAAACACTCGAAATTTTTTGTTCTTTGAAATGCAGTGCAAAGTACCATACATACATGCATACATCACGTCTTTATCCCTTACAGGGTAGTCAGGGCCTAAGGTAACAAAACCTTAAGGCCACGTTTAGCATGATTAAGGGCGTATAGGTGATGGAAAGGGAAATCAAAATAGTGATGGGTTGCAAAACTAGATCATCGATGGATATACTGTTATTTAAATCCATTACGCCTTTCAACTATGTACCTAAGTACATAAGTACTTAGGTAATTTAACTATTTGATGCGCGGCCATTTTTTGTTACATTATTTTAAAGGTGTTGGTATTTTTGGTATGTTACGATTACCTACGACACGCTGTAAGCATCGAGTACCTGATGACGGGTACATGTATCCCTGATCCACCCCGGGTCACCTCCAGGGCGCCTGCGGCGCTACTACTTCCGTTTGTTATTCGTGCGGTTGGCTCGTTAGGGCCTCGTTTCACGCCCCGCTGGCGTCTCCAGCGGCAGCTCGCTTTGATTCTCGAGGGGTATCACTTGTTTGATATTTTTTCGCGTCGAGTGCTGTCTTCGAATTAGAGGACGCACCCGACGCAGTAGGTATAGGGTCGGTAGTACCTATGTTGTGGCATGTCAAAAGAAATATGTATGGATTGATTTAAATTAATGTGATAATTGTAACAAAGTTATCACCCGCGACATAGGGCCCTAGCTATTTGTCCGGCGATTTGTTCAGAGATTTGCTCGCCGCGTGCTCGTCATAATCTGTACAACTTAAATTACTTTCATAAAAAAATAGGAGACGAAAAAACAAGAGACCCAACGAGAGCTATCGCGCGTGAATTCGCCGCTAGAAGCGCTGGTGTAGCGTGAGGTATTAAACGTCAATTAGTAGTAAAACTTGCATTTTCCAGCTTTATGTATTTTTAGTGCTGTAGAGATTGTTATTATGGCAGACATATACATGATACGGATCGATGTATCACCGCTTTAAGACTGCTAAGAATAGTAGGTGCGAAATGAAGCAGGCATAAAAGAGCAACAATCACAGAAGATAAACGGGATTGAGCAACACTGTGGATATAGAATGGGAGTGCGGATATCACTGAAAATTCGTTACTAGTTTGCTGCTAAGTCCTTTTTAATCGGTCGCGTGCGACAGACGCGCAAACGGCAACGCCGACCGACGCACGCCGGCGCCGAATATTTTTACAGCGCGCTCGTATGCGGCATTATTAATATCTGTCAACGGCACGCGCCCCGCTTTCCCACATTCGCGTTCCAAATTCAAATCCTTCATAACAAAGACTCGATAATCTCGGCCGTGTCAATATAAATTTCATAAACTCCCTGGCAACCCCGACAAAGGGCCGCAAACATCCATGAATAATCTCCATTTTGAGGGTGTCAACACCATTTACGCGTCTCGCGCCGAAACAAACGTCAGGGCATAATGGCGGCGCTAATCGGGACCATAATGCTGCATTGTGGCGCTGACGGCGCTGCATTGTCGTAATGAGCGACGGCTCCATTAATTAGTTTAGATAGGTAATGAGGATCCGAAGTTGCGAGCTCTCGCGTCGGAGCGGTTTGATCTGGTCCAGGTGAAATACATCGATTGGATCATCGTATATACAAGTGTACCTATAGATGTTAGTTTCGTTATGCATACAAGAGAGCAGTAAGAATAAAGTAGGTAACGACAGTAGGTAGTTACTTTTACTAACAAATCGGAACTTCAAGAAGTGGTTCTTTTTAACTGTGGGAATTTCTCATTGTGGCCGAAAGGAAAATTACAGAAAAGTCACAAATTCTTGTACGGTTATTGCAATATATTTCCGACATGGTCCTTTATTATTCGTGAAAATTTCTGAGAACTTTTCCAACTTTTTGGAAACTTTCCGATGCACATCTGTTGCTGCTACATCGCTCACCGCGGAAGTGTGACGAGCGGAAGCGGACCAAGGAGCAGTGCAAGAAGCACTTAGAGGAGCATATTATAAGATGTCGTTGGGCATTTTTCGTAAAAAATCCACTCACCCCTTTTCTCGGATTATACAACTTCGATGGCAGTTCTACTCAGAATCACGAGCTTTTCAGAAAAATGCCCAGTTCCACCTTCCCTTCTAGAGCTGTAGGGCACTCACCTGCGTCGGGGTGAGGTGTATGAGCGACGCCAGGTGCTCCCGTTCTGGCGCCGAGAGGTACTTCTGCTGCTTGAACCTTCGCTCTAGCTCGTACACCTGCAGAACAAATATTTGTTTATAATCCATCTATCTCGACTCGAGTGGCATAAGGTCTGATGTAAAAATCAGACCAAATTGACTTAATTAAATTACGGTTATAATGCGCTCTTTTTCTGTCTACCACACTGACACTTGTATTTCTATCTCTTTCCGTTGAGGAGATATTTAAATATATAAGGTCTGATCTGACGACTTTTAGAAATTATAGAGACGCATCAGGACTAATTTTGACTTACACCTTTATGCGTGGACTTCTCCAAGTTTTTTGTTTAGCGTATTTCAACTTCAAGGTTTATGCTTTAAAATTTGTTTTCCTTCATGACTGGCGTTATGTCACTAAAAGCCTTCTGCTTTGCAAATGTTGATACAGCATAGGTACATATCACTAGATACGACGTAATGCTTCAAATATTTTTAGCAGTTTAATTTTATACGGTAAATCGTATATTAGTTTGAGACCTTATGCCTGTAATAACGTTAACTTTTGAGAATAATATGAGTAGTTAAGTGCAAATAGAACATGCCTTCAACCAGTTCAATAGCATAACGTATGAAGCATAAAGTCGGGAGTCGCTGTTTTCATAATAAAAATGTTGTATCGATATTATTTAAACCGCAAAAAGAATATTAAATATATGAAAATATAGGTACAAGTAATCTTCTAAAGATGCAAAAAGTTTTGTGATCCTAACTATAATAATTCAATAATTATAAGCCGATTCATTTATCAATTTTATTTCTGCTCTCCTGAAAAGTTAAGAAATCACACATCAGACCTTATGCTTCTCGATTCGAGCTATATAAATAATAGCGATTGTTGCCAAGCTACAAGCTAGTGCAAAACTTGAGGACAGCGGACCAATTCGGCTATTAATTCTTCTTTTTATGTGTTCCTAAACACTGGTTAGGAGGTACCTAGGTATCCGTAAGATCAGTCCTGCCATGGAACTTTTTCATACATCATATGGTACCGCATTTTCTCCCAAAGAAAATCATTATTATCTTACTGTGATATGATAACATTTTAGGTTGAACAATCAAATATTTCGACTGTTGTTGTAGGTACGTCAAAAGTTGCCAGTCGATTTACACCCACTTAGAGTGGTCGGATTAGCTCGAAAATTTACCGTACATTTATATCTGAGTACATAGACTGTCTCTGCAACTCTACAACTACAATATCTGCATGTATGACAGTCAACAAAAGTGCAGTCAGCAAAAAAAGGATATTTAAAAAAAACATTGTCGTTGCTCACTCCCCGGATAAACATTGTAGGAACCCACCATCCAAGAACAATGTAATAAGGTCCCAAAGTAACAAATTGCCTAAAAGACATCCGATAGCGACGGCTGACCCGGGAAAGGTCAACCTCCCCCCCCTCCCCTGCCGCTCGACCCCGGGAACCCCAGCGAGGAACCCCGGCAGGGTTGCCAGACGGTGTTTTTTTTCCTATGGACTAGCTGTCTCTTATCGCCATCCCGCGGGAATAGTGCGAATTCCGGGATAACAATTATCCTGTAAGCTTCTCCGGGACCGAAATCAGTTCAGCGGTGTACGCGTGGAGAGGTAACAGACAGACACACTTTCACATTTATATTGTTAGTAAGGATAGAGGGAGGTAAACGAACAAGCGTCTGCAACAACCACTGCCGTTATTTTTTAAAGCCCTGATGTTGCCAGTTGAGAATATGAGCCCAACCTCACAGCACAGTCCGTGGCAAGGCATTCATACTTAATTCTTTACTACTTAGAGGGCAAATAAATAGAGAGAAAAATACTTAGAGACCGACAACATGAGTACAAAACGGACGGAGAATGGAGCCAAAACTTATCACACAACATTGTTGCCATGGTCTTGTTTAAAAATCTACCAAGTGGGAGTCGGAGACTTTATAATTCTATATGCTGTTAGTCGCTCATATTGCTGTGTCATATTGCTCAGTCTGTTTTCTTACCTGGATTCTAACATAAGGACCCCTAGTTCTAGCCACAGATACATTATTGTTTACTTTTTTATAGGATAAACTTATTTCGTTTTGTTTATGTATCTTAGATTTCAACTATTAGTCGGTACTGTTACTGTCTTGCTTTTTTATAAAATAGGATGGCAAGGAGATCCTGGTCTTAAGTGTTCACTACCATCCACGGACAACCGCAACACCAAAGGATTGTAGATTGTTGCCAGCCTAAAGGGCAAAGATGGAATACCTTACGTGGCAGTAATGTCACCGGCTGTCTTACTCACCACGCCGGAACACAGCAGCGCAAGCACTGCTGCTTGGCGGCAGGATTAGTAAGATGATGGAAGAGATTCGGACGGACTTTTTACAAGATTGAACTCCACATATCGTCGTTTTTACATGAAAGTGCACCCTAAACTAATTTGTGTAATTTAAAAGAGTATATTTACAGTAGTTTCTGGTCTGGCAACCCTAATCCGGGATCGAATTAATTACAAAGGCACAGGCTGTAATATACCTAATATACCTACTTATACGATGGGGGGCGGGGCCTGTGCCGGAAGTGGGCGGGCAAGGGAGGGGAGCGTACAATTAAATAGCCTTATACGTTTAAGTAATTTGGAGTTATATAACCGAGTTTGATAGCCGTCGTAAAATAGGAATGCTTTTTTGTGATTTTGCCGGCGATTACCATTGCTAATGGAAGGGTTGGGAGGCGTTGGAAATGAAACAGTAGCGAAGATAAAAATGTACGGGACCATTTTGGAATGGCATTTATAACAAGAAGGCAGGCCGAGTCTACACAATAAATTTATGTGTAGTTCCAAAAAATCAACTGAGTGTTGATAGCTTATCAATGGCTGTGTAAGCAACTAACTAAAGCTAGGTAGCTCGAAATTACAATAATCTTGAAAAATATACGACGACCGGATAGCCTAGTGGTTAGTGACCCTGACTATGAAGCTAGAGGTCCCGGGTTCGAATCCCGGCAGGGGCAGACATTCGTATGATGAATACGAATGCTTGTGCCCGAGTCATGGATGTTTAATAATGTATTTAAGCATGTATTTATCTATATAAGTATGTTTATCCGTTGTCTAGCCCTTACCCAACCCATAACCCATATTACAAGCTTTGCTTAGTTTGGGACTAGGTCCATTGGTGTTAATTGTCCCAAGATATTTATGTATGTATAAATGTCCCATGATATTTTTTTATTTTTATACCAAAAATAAGTGTAACGTTGATCAAATTTGATGTCACAATTATTGGGTTTGGTATTAGTTTGTAGGAACTATTTAAAAGCCTCGTATGAGAAAGCTTGCATGCGTAGCAGATATAATGGGGCAAAATAGAAAGAATAAATAAAGAAAGAAAGAAGACATTTATTCATTTTGCAAGACACACACAATTTTATAGAAAAGAAACAACAAAAACAAAAAAAAACACAGACATGAAAATTAGATCATCAGCGTAATGGACAAGTTGGTCGATTAACAGAAGTTTAACCCTTCCTTCATTGTATTTCACCGTATCCCAATCTTTACATACCTAACTACTTGACAAACATTAAGGCACAATTACACGCGGACTTTACCAAGTAAAGTGTAAACACCGGCACGAAGTCACCCGACGAAGTCCGAGCGAGGTGTCAACATTCGTCCCCTCCCTCGCACACCCTAACGCTACCTTAGTTTAACGATCATTACGGGGCTGAGACAAAAACTACTAAATTGGCGGAAAATATTTTCGCGTTGCAACACTGCGTATGACAGCTTAAAAGGTCGAGTAAGTCTACTAGAGCCTGGCAAACGAAAACGCGGCAAATTAAAAAAAAATGCATTTGGTATTACTAACTGTTTTTCATTTCGCAGATTCCTTGAATATCTTCAAGATTATCATCAACGGTATCATCATCATCATCATAATTATGGTCAATATATCAAATAATCAGCCAACAAGGATTAAGATTACACAGTCATAGGTATTAACCTAAAAAATCCGACATCGCAAACAACTTCTTTTTCCTCTTGTTTTTGCTTGAACTTACTGCAGCTTTCGCTCATTACTTTTTATTATTTAACCCATAATATTACGGCAATTATAAATGAAAAATAATTAAGTTCACAAAATATTGACAAGACTTTGACTTGCCTTCGACTGAGAAATAATTTTGCCATATTAAAACTTAAAAAAAAATCCAGGTCACGCTTTCGTTTGCCAAGCTCTAGGCAATTAAAATGTTAATAAATGCAACGTTAGTGTTTACTTAGCTGATATACTTACACATACTTAACCAAAAACATGCAGATTAAAACTTTCAACATGAAATTCAATCATAGTTACACAAACCATAGTTTCGTTTCGCTGCCGGGGCAAGCGCTCCAGGAAGGACTACGAATTAGTCCGAAACATGTCGAGCGTTACTCGACTTTTATACGGAGTTATCCATTTGTTTAAAATGGCCGCCTTTTAGGGCTTCTAGTCTAAGTTTTTAACAAAAAATCGTTGGAGGTTTGGAAAATGTCGAAGCCTTTTCTGAAGTCGAGTGAGCAACGGTTCCAGTTGGCAGCGTTTACTCTTCGCCAATCAATAACGATACAAGAGGAAGAATACGTGATTTGAACGATAAGTCTCGTGTTATTAGGGCAGTTGAAACAAAGAGGTTATTAAGTATGTAGAGGGATGATAAAAAGCAACGGAGTTAGGAACGCTGTCTCAACGTTTTGAATTTGCTATCAATGATCATCGGCCTTGTCACTAAATGTAGGTATCATCATCACTATGTATTAGGTATAAAACAAATTCCTCCGTCGCTCCTGACTGTCGGTCTGTTTGCGACAAACTCAAAAACTAATACTGCACGGATTTTCACCAATAGGTAGAGTTAATTCATTAAATATATGTATAATTGACAAGTTTGGTGTAAATTGGTCGAAATAGTAAACTATTTTATAGTATTTATCTCCGCTACTCGTAACTGTTAAGGCCGGCACTCACCAAATGCGTACTGCGTGACACGCGCACGCACCAGTTGTAATGTATGAAACTATGAGATAGATGCCAGACCAGATGCATGGTCACGCGCTTGACCAGGAGTCTTTAATAGAAATATATGCACCCACTGTTAATATTTACATAAATTTCATACTTTATTTTACCAATCCGAAAATTTTCCTCTAAATAAGTTTAATCCCCCAGTTACAGTAACCCAACGAACGGCAGCCCTTAACTCGCAAATTATCGCAGGTAGCGCCCCCTGGCGGTATTTATTTGTAAAATGATCGGCAAATAAACCTCCCCCGCGAGGGTCGGCAAATACCCGCTCCGTGCTCGGCAGAAATGAACAAAAGTTGGACTGACGTGCTTGCTGGGGCGATTTTGTCTGCGAGATAGATATACATAGGTAGATATATATAGGTACTGCAGATACTTTTACTGTGATAGCATCAAAGTCTCGACACTTGTGAATGTAGATCATTTGATTGCTAAGGACAAGTAGGATGCAAATCGAAGGCATTTTTCCTGACTGTCATGCATTGTCATCTGTCCTTATCGAACAAGGCAAATCTGTCCAAAAGAAGTGGGTCAAATAAGACTTGCAAGATTTGACCCAGGTGAATATACCAATTCAGACGGGCAGTTAAAAAATTGCTAGTCAAAAAACAAAATATAAAACTTTTTGATATTGATACCTACTAAGATTTTAATAACAGTTTGGCGGAATTTCGTAATTTACTGTCGGCAACACAGTCGGCTGGGCGTGTGTTACTACCAAATAAGTCGGTTTTTTTGTGATTTTATGTCGTAGATACTGACTTCTTTAGGCCAGAATGATTTAAGATTAAGTAATGTGAAAAGTGATTCCTGCGGCCGCTTTTAAAATTTCCTCAGAAATTTGAATGTATACTGTATAAATTACATTTACAACAATTTAATTCGGTGTAAGTCGCGAACAAACAATGGTAATTACTAAAGCGGAACGAAGTTGGCCAGGTCAACTAGTATTAATAAAGTGGAACGGTCTCCAGGTCAGCTGGTTTAAGAAGATGTGTGTCACTGACCTGCGCCTGCGTGAAGAGCACGCGCCGCTTGCGCCGCTGCGCCAGCGGGAACTGCATGGGCTTGGCGTCGGGCCCCGCGCAGGCCGCCAGCCCGCCCATGTTGTTGACGTGCCCCATGCCGCCCGACGTCGACGTCATCAGCCTGGAAACTAAAGCAGCCGCTCAGATACGCACACTTTGACTTACCCAGCTAAACGAGGGAGATACTGAAACTAGTTTTTTTTCATTGCCATCGTGCATTTTATGTACTACCTAACCAATAGAAAGAAAAGAAAGAAAGAAGACATTTATTCTCTTTGGAAAGATACAGAAATAGAGCATACACACAATTGTACAAAAATGAAACACAAAACACAGACATGAAAATAGATCAGCAATGTATTAAAGCGCTGTCAACAGCAAATGACCTGGAGCAGCGCCACTCTTCACACATACGGTTCACGTGCCTGTTAGTGAAAGAGAAGAAACTATTCCGGCAGTTTGGCGCGCGTCTAAAATCTTGCAAATAAGACACAAATCATAAGAAATAAACAAAAGTATGGATTATTTGTGAAATATGACTCGTTAGCCGTTTAGGTATGAATATGTTGACTTTATGTTTTTAATTGCAGACCCATACGTCGAAAAAATAAAGACATAGAACCGTTTAATGATGATTTTAAGACCAATCTTTGCAATTATTTTCTATCGAGCCGATTTTGTTCAATTACGTATCGAGCCCGTCTAGCGTGTTTGAAATATGATGAAAATTAACATTATATTTTTTTTGTATTTTTTTTTGCAGTTTTTCTTGTTTGTTGGATGTTTAAATAACATCAATTTCAACAAAATTAGGTGTTGTCAGCCTCTTAATGTGTGTGTGTCTTCGCAAAAGTGAAACGGTCGCTGGATCGCATTACGCTGAGTGTTACACACCTGCAGCACTGAATAGGATGAAGCGTTACAAAATACTAGCTACTTATCCGTTTTCCAAAGTCATAACTAATTTCTCACTAAGAACGTACCTACTTCATTTAGATGGAATTAAACCATTTCAGGGGCCTTACCATGATGTCTTATAATAATAATAATAGCCTTAGCCTTTTTATTCCGAATTCGCTACAATTTCACTAAGTACATGTTATTGTTGTTTATTAAATTGTCGCGTAATTCGGCGTGCATAGGCCTGGTTCTCTATCGTTTGCCCGAATTTTATATGCCATAAATGTATTGTTTGCCATAATGATCATTTGCCATAACTCTTTTTTCTATTTATTTGTTAATTATTCAGGATTGTTATGAAACAAACCGAACCAAGTTCTACAGGATTGCCATTACAATGCTCCTGAAAAAATTACGGTTTCAGAGAAAAAAAGGGTTATAGCAAATGATCATTGTGGCAAACATTTCTAGTTTTGTGCGAATGGGCGTAAGAGGTAAGCTCACTCGGAGTACAGGTCGTTTAAGAGCGGTGCCACATCGAATGGCGCTGGCGGAAAAAAACCCACGCGTTATCGGCCACCGGTTCTATGAACATCTACCATCTGATTTAAAGAGTGAAACAGATGACGAATCGTTTGGTCGACGCCTGAAAGTCCTTTTGTTGGAAAACCCATTTTATTCTGTTAATGAATTTTTAAATTTGACATTTTAACCTAGTTCTCCATATTTTTATATTATTTTTGTTTCTTTTAATGTTAATTTTCATTTTATGACATGTTTTTCATTTGTATTTAAATTGTATGTTACCTATGACGACCCATAATGGAGAAAATATCTTTATTTTAGTTTACTTGTTGTTATACCTATTATATTATTTTAATTTTTAATTATTGACATATTTATTCTGAGCTGACGATTTCAATATGAATTCTTTGACATTTAATTTTAAGTGATGATGTAATTTTATATTGAATGATGATCAAATAAACATAAACATAAACATTACATTATGGCATATGAAATTCTGGCAAAAGAGGGGCTCCGGTTTAGGTTGCTTAATGCCTATTGTCTAAAAATAAATAGCAAGCATATTTTAAACAGTTTCAAAACACAAATTCCTTTAGTCACAAAATATTATAACCACATTTTTATGTTGCAAATGATTACAAAAGTGATTTAATTATAAAATAAACTAAAGCTACCATAAAAATAAAAATTATAATAAATTTGGATCCTTTTATCATTTTCATTTGGGTCCCCATGTCATTTTCATAAAAATATATATATAACTGAGATACAAAAGATAGCAAGCGTAGTAGAGATACCTTCTTGTATCATAATAGGTAGTAAAATGATAATTACAAAATTCCACAATTATCCTACGTTAAGTAAGTTGATAATTCGACTCCGTTTAAATCCCGCCGTAGATAATTGCTGTGGCTTCCTGCAATCGCATTTACCCCATCGCTAAGTAAAATATTAATTATTTTCGCGTGGGAGGATTAAATAATTTAAAGCTGGCAACATTTAACTTGCCAGCGCCTGTTTCGCCAGAGATAATGATGCGATAATCACACTGGGATATAATTTTTAATAGTATAGATTCTATACTATCCTACTAATATTATAAATGCGAAAGTTTGTGACGATGTGACGATGTGAGTGAGTGAGTGTGTATGTTTGTTCCTTCTTCATGCTGAAACGAATGGATGGATTTGGATAAAATTTGGAACGAAGATAGCTGGTACCCTAGATTAAAACATAGGCTACTTTTTATCCCGGAAAATAGCAGAGTTCCCAGGGGATAGCCATAGACATGTCGATTGCAGACGAAGTCGCGGGCAGAAGCTAGTAATGTTATAAATGACAAAACTTTATGATTATAATGTGTCTGTCGATATGTTTGTAAAATAGCTGGATTGGGATGAAATTTAAATAAAATAAATACATAAATATCATGGGACAAGTTACACCAATTGACCCAGTCCCAAACTAAGCACAAGGCTTGTATTATGGGTACTAGGCAACGGATAAACATACTTATATAATGTAGGTAAATACATACTTAAATACTTAAATACAAACATCCATGACTCGGGCACAAACATTCGTATTCATCATACAAATGTCTGCCCCTACCGGGATTCGAACCCGGGACCTCTAGCTTCGTAGTCAGGGTCACTAACCACTAGGCTATCCGGTCGTCGGTTTGGATAGATGGTTGGATCAAGTATATAGCACATGAGCTAATTTTTATCCCGATATTGTCACGGGAATAATGACAATTTGCACGGATGTTCTTTGTCCAACATAAAGGCCACGAGATTTTCGGGAACCTCCACGGAATTTTTGCTAACATTAAGTTTTAGATCTAGAAGCAACTACTACGACCACCATGGAAAAAGTGTCACGACTACATCTTTTTTTGTAGAATGTACTTGAATTTAAGCCTGCGAAATGTGTAACAAAAAGTCTTTCAAAAACAAAGACTATTAAATTATCGACTAGCAAATTTAACCTAAACGAACTATAAAGCTAGATTAAAGCTTGTGACACAAACTTTTAAGAAAACCGTTCCAATTTAATCATCACATTTATTCAATAAAAAAATATTCTAATCTGTCACCCTCTGAATTTTTGGGAATTTATGTGCGATATTACATTTGAAATGTACCATGAGCTTTTCGGTGAAGATAATCATCGTGAGGAAACCCGTAAACATCTGCGAAGCAATTCATTGGTGTGTGTGAAGTTCCCAATCTGCACTGGGCCCGCGTGGGAACTATAGCCTAAGCCCTCTCATTCTGAGAGGAGGCCTATGCCCAGCAGTGGGACGTATACATATAGGCTGGAGAGTAAGAGAGAGAGATTCTATTCATCAGCACATTACCATCAGGTGAATTCATTAAATTTCCCGGATAGCTACAAAAATCACTACGGCGTAGAGGTGCTACGAGCTACGACCGTAGCACCGTAGCAGCCACTGTTACTATCTTGCTTATCCACAGTTCAAATCAATAACAATTACCGATACCTATCTACCATGCGCTCAATTCTTCAATTGTGAACAGAGAATGGAAAGGTTCTAACGACATCGAAGGTTGTTAAGTAACAATAAACTCTACTCGCGCTTTTATAAGACTCAAGTTACGACCACCAAATTTTTGTCATACAACATTTTTGCTTTTAGGTACCTACCGAATTGTTGAGGTCGGTGACCGCTGTACCTAACTGCTAACTAGATTGAATTGGCGAGGTGTTCTAGAACAAAACATTCGGCCAATCGTTACGTGACTATTGTGGGGACTGCGACTCATACAAAGTTTGCCGAACCGGTTTGGATGACGGAGTTAAAGTACCTAACGGACTCCTATCGGAAGATGCTTTAAGTGAAGATAGGACTGAGTCCTCTTTTTGAAGAAGGTTGCATGCTCAAGTTGCATGTTATTTCGAGATTGTTTGGCTTAGTTAAGGAAAAGAGTCATACTGACACATAAAGATGCTATGAAAAGAAATAAGATGATTACTTATTTGCTATAATTATCGATCAAACATTATTTGGCCATAGGGGCCGTCCATCAATCACGTGAGGCTTGAAAGGGGGGGGGGGGAGGGGTTTGACAAAAATCACGAAATGTCACAAGGGGGGAAGGGGTGTAGTAAAGATATCACGTGTATTTATTTTTTCATTATTTTTTCAAACGCGCGATTTTAAATCGGATATATAAATTCAACACGCGCGCTTACGCGCGCAAGATAATTCTAGTTCTAATAAAATTAAGATTTTTTGTAGATACGAAAAATACACGTGATTTTGGGTGGGGGGTGGGTGGGTAGTCTTAAACCTCACCATGTATCACCAAGGGGGAGGGGGGGTTAAAAAGTGCTTAAAAAAAGATCACGTGATTAATGGACGGCCCCATAAGAAACTTTTATTCTATTTTGATTCCCCTGCCACCTATACGCCCACAATAATATTAAGCGAGGTCATTACGTATAGGTCTTCTTACGAGCTGTGCCTACCTGTAAGGGACGAAAGTCGTGATTTATGTATATATTTATGTAGTAAACTTTTACCAAATCAAGGTCAATTAAATGTTTGAACTTCAACTTCCACCGTCTAGCATTCAGATTAATCACAAGGTCCCAGTTACCGAAATCGCCGGCACCTATTTAGCATTTCATTTGTTCCCCTAACTCAAAACCGTCCCGTCGGCAACCGACAGCAATATTCCACACATTACGTCGGATCGCGTCTATTGACTCACCACTCCACGAAAAGGGTCTTTCAATAAAATATTACTCCCCATTCTGTCTTGTATTGTGCCTTGTTTTGGGCTTTGTTCGATTGAGAACGCAGCGAGCTGAATGCTGGACATTATCGCCGATCTGTGGTATGCTGGGCTCAGGCTTAAAGAATTGAGTAAACAGGATTTTGTACGCCCTACGCCGTCCTGGTAACCTACAAGGCAATGCCTGTTAAGCCCAGTTTACATCACACAAGTAATTTCGTGCAACTATTACTGACGAATTAATTTACGGGGTATCTTATAATAGTTCCGGAATATTTTGTCAGATAGTTCGGTACTCGGTACATTCGGTTTTGTACATTTTGCGTGTTGCACGTTTCGCGTAATGTGCATTTCGCGAGTATTTAGTGTGCATTTTCCGATATACATTTTGCTAATGTAAGTACTTTTTGCTTCGTGTACGTTCCGCGCGTTTTTCACAATATGCGTGGAGTACATTGTGCGAATTGTACATTTTGCTATTGGTTACATTTTGCGTGTAGTGTAGATTTTGCTTTTTGTGCATTTTGTTCCGAAGGGGTCAAAATGTGTTTCCATACATTGATCTATAGATGTTCAAAATGAACCGCGTCAAAGGATCGAATAGATTTGGAATCAAAAAATTAAATGAAAGATCTTTGTAGAAATATTCCGGAACAGTTTTATGAGATGTTGAAATTTTTCCACGCTGGTCTGGGAGTAAGGAAAAAACATAGAATGTTACCTACTAAAGTCGTCACAATTTAAAAGGCCCGTTTTGACAGTTCACGCCCATGAAGTTCTCTATTTTTTACCGATCGAAATGTTCTGAAGGTAATTGCATTTTTCATTGATGGGTATCGCTCACTCAGCTAAGTGCTGTGCATAACGATTTTTTCATATTGTCCACAGACTATTAATAATTTGTTAAGGAAAAAATAAATCGATCAAGATATATTTTTTAAGGCCGACTCGCACTTGGCCGGTTTTATTTATGTTATTTAGACCAATTAATTACTGAATTTCACCAGCTGTGTAGTGATCTTTACTGAAAATTATGACCTTGGAGCTCAAAGCCGTAAACAATGGCAACACTTATTTCAATAGAATGGCTCGTCTTCATCATCTGAAGAAAATGATTGACTGAAGATTCACTTTCTAATCAGAACTTTAATCCAATGCGTCTTTACAATACATATTTAAATCGATCAAATACACATGCAAACTTGAATCGATTTATCGTGAGTATCGAGTACCGAGTCGTACGGTGACATCACTAGTTACGTCGGGAAGACAAATGTCAAAACGGGCCTTTTATTTTGCGACGACTTTACAGATTTAACTATGGACCTATCTAGCTCACAAATTTCAGTAACTCTTACTACACTTCTCGTTGTCAGTGTACTTATTCCATCTATTTTACACGAGCTGTTACCCGCGACTTTGTCCACGCAGAATTAAACTTACTTAGTGTGATTTGTAGTGATAAAATAATTTTCAAAATCGGTTCAGTAGATCATGATATTGCCTCCTACAACTTCAAAAACTCTCAAACTTCTAGATAATATTAGTATAGATAGTACCTAAGTATGTATTGTATTGTAAGTATAGATTTGACAAGTGTGTGATCGCCAATGATTATTTCCGCCTTGTATAAGTTAATCACGGGGGCACTACCGTGCGTGCCCCCAGGTCTGTGGTCCAGCGATTTTTATAAGTCTACGCTGGCTGTGACGGCTGCCGTGACGGGGGTCGGGGAACGCATATATTTTGACTACAAATACCCGGCAATTGGAGCGGGGGCCTCCGCACTGGCCGCAGACGTGCGCCGTCACAGTTGAGAAAAAATTATGACGATACATTACATACATACACATATCACGTCTTTATTTGTTACGGGGTAGGCAGAGCCTAATGTAACATAACCTTAAGGCCACGTTTAGCATGATTAAGGGCGTATTATAGGTAAGTTAAGTAGAATTTAAGTACTATTGTAAATCTATTTTATTTTGAAAAAATGACTTTCTGCCAAGTTTCTTGCAGCGCATTCTTCTTGGCAATGATGGTCTTTCCGAAAGAAAAAGAAAAAGAGCCCTTGGCGGCCTATTTGCAAAATAAACTTTTGACTTTTTGACTTTTGACTTTTAAAATAACTATTATCATTATCCACACTAAAATTATAAGTGCGAAAGTGTGTCTGTCTAGCTCTTCAATGAATTGGAAAACTTTACCTACACATACATGTAAGTACGGTCGCCCAAATAAGTGGTCTACCACTTTTCATCCAACTTCCTATCAAATGAAAATGTCACTAAAGTTGAACTTTCAAGTTGACAGCCTGTCTTATCGACGTTATTAAATTGTGACGTGCAAAGGAATTTTAACCTTAGGGTGGTAGACCACATATTTGGCTGATGGTACAATTTTCCATATGTCAAATCGTCAAGGCACTTTTAAACTAGGTGTATTGTCTCTTTACCACAAACATGATTATGCTCTACATTTAGCAGAAACCTACGTAATGCTATACCTACGGTGTACAGTGTACGGTGTAGTAGTCTATAGTCTATCAAAATGCATAGGATTATTTAGTATCACTGATAGCTGATAGTCGGAATGACGTTTTGGATAGTACACATTGACGTACAATAAAACGTAGTAAGGTACGACGCCGTCAAGATTACATCCAACTATATTTTGTTTTCATCTCACTAAGTATACTCGGAAAGAAACCGGATCACTTCCCTTAGAAAGTTGTATGAAAAGTGACTCGGTTTCTTTGCACCCTAGTATATTTTATCTATGATTTTGATGTCCTTTACCGGCCACGGGTCTGCGCGGGAGTGGCGGCGCGTGAAATTGCGGAGGGTGCGATCTGCCACCGACACGCGGTCAGCGTATTAAATAGGCTATGATTCAAATGTAGAATTTTGAGAGGAATTATATGAGAAAGTAGCCTGGCTACTTAATTTATGCAAATCGCAGTAACCCCCGTGGATGTCGCTAGTAGAATGCGGCGTTAAATGAGCTCTTGAAAGTTTGGATTTATTTTTAAAATTCTTCAAAAAATATGGGTGTTATTTTCGCTTGCTTTCTTATGCATGTTCACCGGTAATTTTAGGCAGTTGAGGGCATATTTTTAAAATTATATCTGTGATGATACCACTCGGAAGAGGTTAAAATAGTAGATATAATAGTAGAGTAGGTACTAGGTAGAATATGTTTTTTCAAATATTGCATTTTAGATTAGCACAAATTGGCACCAGTTTTGATGTGCACTTTTGGGTGGTGTTGCTTTCTGAAATTGGGGCATGGGCATTATAGAGATATTATTTTGTTTTTACGACCTCTAGGTCTTGCTTGATTTCAGTGCCCTTCTTTCAGATATCTTTTACTGTCATAAACATAGCGGGACTTACAGGGACTAAAGAAATGAAAAATCTACAAAATAAATGTACTTATGTAGGTAACATATATGTAAAATATTTCGTAACGCAATAAAATTAATTACCCTAGATCTTTTCTCTTAAGTAGTAAACGTAAGTTCAACCACGAACCACGATTGACCGCATTATTATACTCTTACACTTGCCCTTATTAGTGAACACTCAACGTTTCAAGATCATACACAAACACTAACATTAAACAAGAAACTTATTAATATCGGTGACCCGAGTAGCTTAACTAACCGCAGCGCTGAATGTGCAGTTGCCTAACTTTTGCCACTTTTGCCACTTCAGCGCAAGATTTGCCACCGAAATTTGAATAAACATTGCCGCGGTCGCAAGGTCGTTATTAGATCAAAATAAACAGAAAGTTACAGTAACCGACCATACAGATTGCACATCGGCCTCGGCTGATTCGGCTTCGTAGAGCGTTGTCTCCCTCTAACTTACGCGAGGCCAAATTGTCTCTTCTCTTTCCAAAGACCGAAGTGCAACTGCATACAATCTTTACGACCGGGTACAGGAGGGTTACCATGACGTCTTAATGCGATTCAGTTTAGGTTCGCTCGCTGTCAGATTCATACTAAAAGTGACAGCTAAAACTTGAACTGAGTCGTCATGGTAAGGCCCCTGCACGATGTAGAGTTGAAACGTTAGGTCAGGGCTTCCCAAACTTATTTGTACAGTGACGCCCTTGGGACTTTGTCATTTTTCTGCGACACTCCTCGACCCAGCCCCCAAAAATAATTACCAATTTTAGTAGGTACTATCGTAATTTTTATTAGAAAATAAGAACGAAAGCAAATGGGCACGCGAGGCCCCTGGGACAACGTCGCGACGCCCTGGGGCGCACAGTTTGGGAAGCCCTGCGTTAGGTCACGAGACTAGTTCAAAATGCACAAAGGCAAAGCAAAGGAGGAAAGGCAGTTGAACGGATCAATAAGATTTAGATACTTCGACGCAGTTGCATGCATCATCATCGGGTGGATAATATTAAAAATACTATCTTATGTAACTATATCTTCAACTGTTTCTTCAGTTCTATGGTTTAAAACATAATTTTCATTGATGTTTCATTATTAGATCATGTCATCATCATCATCATCATCAGCCTGAAGACGTCCACTGTTGAGCAAAGGCCTCCCCCTTAGCACACCATAATGAACGACAACTCGCCACCTGCATCCACCGGTTTCCCGCAACTTTTACGATGTCGTCAGTCCACCTTGTGGGTGGCCTGCCAACACTGCGTCTGCCGGTTCGCGGTCGCCACTCGAGAACTTTTCTCCCCTAACGGTTGTCTGTTCTACGAGCGATCTGGCCTGCCCACTGCCACTTCAACGTACATACTCTTCGAGCTATGTCGGTGACTCTAGTTCTTCGGCGAATCTCCGTATTGTGAATTCTGTCGCGCAAAGAAACTCCGAGCATAGCTCTCTCCATAGCTCGTTGAGCGACTCTGAGCCTTTCCAATAGGCCAGCAGTCAAAGACCACGTCTCAGAGCCATAAGTCATCACTTAATAGTATTATTATATTAATAGTATAATAATAAGTATAGACTCTCTTCTTCATTCATGTATCTTCTTCTTAAATCATGTCATGTCATGTCATGACCCTTAATTTGTTTTTTTTTTTTAAATAACACGGTTCAAGCGTCATCGTAATTTTAGAGTTAAAAAAAATCTGTGTTAAAAAACATACAAAAAGGTATTTTTAGGACTATTCCAATATAGCGTAGGTACCTACATTGCTTTGCCAAATTAAGGGTATAGTCAAGGGCATAAATATAAATATGTTCGTTACCAAGACGACAAAAATATCTATACACTTTTATGCCACAAACAAGAAGGTCGGTGACAGATAATATATTTGACATTATGGCTGTATCGATATTTATGCCCTCGACTGTACAATATTCAGATTGTAGTTTTTATTTAGTGTGTAGTTAAGTTATTCTTAAGTCAGTTTTGGTTAATACTTTTATTCGTACATTTTAAATTTTTCAACTGTTAGTTTCATAAATAGTCATAGTGGTGATGAAAAAATGTACTCGACGTACCTTATATATAAACATATATTGTATAGTTTCAAATATTATTGTGGCTTATTTTATTATTATTTAAAAGTTGTGTAGTGTGACCAGTATGTGACGGGCGCTGCCGGTGTTACCCGCGTCGGCCGCCGCCCGCGCCCAATATTTGCTTACACTAATGGATTTTGCGACCGCGTGCCAGCACGAAAGTGAAATTATACATTACACGTATTAAACTATGAATTACTACACTTTCTCTTGTTTTCCTCGAAGATAAAGTAGGCACTAATAATAATAAACTTTCCGCTGTCTGTCTGTCCCTATGTATGCTTAGATCTTTAAAACTACGCAACGGATTTTGATGCGGGTTTTTTTAACTAGATAGAGTGATTCAAGAGGAAGGCAGATAAAGTTGCGGGCAGAAGCTGGTATTATAATATTTATAATATACTCGTATAGCTACTAAGGTACACGTAAAGCGCTCTCTGCATTGTTCAGTTAGTGAAAACGATCAGATAGTGGGTGCTACATTATGTAATAAAATACATACACAAATCACGTCTTTATCCCTTACATGGTAGACAGAGCCTAAGGTGACACTACCTACAGGCCACGTTTAGCAAGATCAAGTAGGTACCTATGTAATATACTCGTATTTCTTAAAATCTTAGAACCTTATCATAACCATGCGCTGTGCATGAATTGACACGTAATAATAATGTCACACGAATTTGCAAAATGAGCCTCAATTTGTTACTTCGATCTGTATCGGCGCACCTGGATAAACAAACCTGTACGTACCCCAGTATCAAAATAAACAATGGCAGCGAGGGCTCGAACATCCCTACAGGAATTTCCATCGAAATAAAAGCTGGTCTATTAGCAGTGATAAAACGCATCAAAAGCGCTAACCCCCATTATTTTACTGCACAAGATAGTTCATAATAATCGCATTAAATTTGGACAACTGCGAACGCCCCCCGAGTGTTGCCAGCGCTAAATAAACTGCCGGCAAATTGTGCGTGCACAAACAGGGAATAATAGCGGTATTGTGTTACGACCCCTCCGGAGTGCGGAGTCGCGGCAGCGCGCGATCGCCGCGGTAGCTGCGATCCTAAACGATCGCACATCTAATGGTGATCTTATTTAGAGATGAAGGTACAGCAATTTTAAGGTTTTCCCGATGTTTTACAGTGTGAGGTTCTTGTAAAGATAAGACAGCTTTCACGTTTCCCAAGAGTCTTCGTAGTTTGTATCAAATAATGAACAAAACTAGCCTCTGCCTGCGACTTCGTCAGCGTAGAATTATACATATAAACCTTCCTCTTGAATCACTCTATCTATTAAAAAAACCACATCAAAATCCGTTGCGTAAGTTTTAAAGATATAAGCATACATAGGGACAGATAGACAGACAGACTGCGGAAAGCGACTAAGGAAAGCTAGTAAGTGATGATTAACTTCGACTAAGCGAAGTATCTACCTGAAATCCTGCCATTTACAATTTGCTACGGCCCCACCCCGTGGAGACTGTGGGAAATGAGATAGCAAACAATTTCGCGGCGGGCTATTTCCCTCAGTGTTGCCACACTAAAGAAAGATAAACTGCGGCCGTCTGCCGCTGACGCGTCCACTCGCCGCGCATTAGGCGCGCCTACACGCCAACTAAGTGTGTCACACACTTATTTTTTCCCCGCGGCAGTTTTAATTTTAGCTAGCTGACCGCGTACGAGTGTCGCCGACATCGTTTGATGTATGGCAACACTTAAAACTGGCAGGTATTTTTTATGTGAAAATTAATTTCAATTTTTAACAGTTAACGTGTCGAGTTAGAACCTAAAGGGCACACTCGAAAGTGAAGAACTTTTAGTGAGTAACAACATGGAGTGGCGCGTTGTTTGTTCATGCCGAGGTCGCATTACCATAGATAAAATAATTTTACCTTCTCCGCGCCGGGCCGAGCCTTCGACTGCATCGACCTTATGCTATTTGCAGACGTGAGGCCTTATGTTTACGCAGCCAAAGCTCTAGTGGTGAACAAACATGGGACCGATCGGACGGAATTGCTTATTTTGTCTCTGCCTACAGCTCGGGGGCTGCGGACAGGTACGGGAGCGCCGCCGCGGGGGACGCTGGACCACTTTTTCTAGTGGTGTAATAATTCGGTGGACGCTGTTCGAGTGGGTGTTTTTTGTACAGCACTCGGTTAACGTTTACCGTTTTAATCGCCTCTAAAGATGCTTATCTGTGCGGAAGCGTGCCTCTATTTTGGAATGAGAGTTTAATCACTCGAGAGCTCTTGCTCGAGCCGATAGCCGAAGGCCCGTTGTTTGCGCTGTAGTAAAGAAATGGCAAATCAAACAGCCCGGCAGATTATAAACGCCGAACTAATTGCATATTACAATAAGTCAACACCGCTGAGGCTTTGTTTGACCATAATGACGTTATTCGCAAACTCGCGGAGAAGAATAGATAAAGTACGAGCGTCAATACTCTTAAGTGCGTCAATGACTTGGTTGTTCTTTTATAAAGTTAACTAACCGGAGAAACCATTGACTTAGTTTGCTCGTGACGCCTTAAAAAAAATAGGTAAATAAGTGGCTGATTCAAATTAAAAGAGCAATTTAAGTCCGCTTGTTCACCAGTCAGCGAGAGACGTCAGGTGCGCGTATGAACTGCGATTACTTAATTACGAAACGTTTCGCGCCTAATTATCTCCCGATTAGCCGCCATCTTTGTTTTCAAAGCTGTTCGAGGTAGACTGTTTATTATTGTTGACTCAATCAGTTTGTTTGGACTTTCTCCGACTCGGCTCAGACTACTGGGTTTTCTATGGAATCAAGTTTTGGATTCTCAATTATTGTCTTTGGGTTTGTATTGTCTACCGGCGTTCGAGTGGTGTCGGATGACAGACGCCATCTTGTCTCTCAAGTGTACCAAATTTGAAATTAGTTTAAGATCAGAATTAAAATTTTGGTAGTTAGGTAACTTTAGTAAATGAATGCTGCTCGTTGAAGGCTTTGTTTTTAATTAAATAATTAAATTATATGAATAGCGGATAATTTAGTGTTGAGTTTAATTTCTCCGAATCGAAAATGGACTTAATTTGCTCACTGTTACAGTCAATATTTATACCTGTTACTTCGCGTGAAGTTGACAAAGTATCGGGTTTTTCTTCTAAAGTACTTTATATTGACTCTCTTTGTATTAATTTCACACGAATTGTATCTACTCTTGTAAGTTACCTTCTAATCAAATGGAAATAAACCAAAAGGTAAAATCACTTTGAAAAGGCAGTAGGTATGATGAATTGATTCATGAATTTAAGAGATTGCATAGGTACCGTTTATTAGGTATGTAGGCCGAATCTCTACCTAAATAAGCGTTTAAAAAATCTCTGCCATCTTACTGTTCCAAATCTCAACACACGGAAATTGCAGACAGTTAAACTATTAACAATTTTTAGTTTGTTGTTCTAAACCAGTAAGTACCTACGTATAACGAAAGTGTCACAGTTCACAATATTTATCTGGTTAGGTTAACTATGAGTTAGAGATCTAACTTAATTGATTTTCTATCAACATACGAATTTAAACTTCATCATTGTCGTTCTATTCTAGGCAAGTGACACTTGCCTTTACTTAAATAGCATCCAAGATCGCCCCCCAACGTATTCGGCAATCAGATATCCTAATTGAGACCCCCAGCCCACCAGTATTGGAGACGTGATCCCAATTGTCGCGGCAACACAACAGGAGCGCACCTGCAGGCTGCAAGCGGCAGTGTAGAGTTGCACCACGACTAATCGCAGAGGGAGTGGGCAGGCGTTAAATATACTTTACTACAATTACTACGAACGCTTCACTCAAACGACACGCCAGTATATGAACATATTCGACATATGAATAAATCAAACTGATGGATTAGTGAGTCTTAGCCGCCAATAGAGTTTGGGTTTTGATAAAAAAAAAATGACGTTTGTGCAATAGGTTATGGGCCCAACTGGAAGGACTATTGTTACTCTACACAGAAACTCAGCCATTTTTTTTACAAACCAGAAATAATATATCTATCGTTTTCTGTTATTCATGCTGAACTAAACGACGTTTGACGTTTGTTTATCTAGTCTTTATTAGTTTTTTTTTTTATTGTTTACAGACTTTTTTTGTGTTATTGTTACGTGAATGTGTTTAATGTGGGTTAGGTTTATAATAAGTTTTGGTTTTTGTATAATAAATTATGATTGCAATTTTGATGAAATATTTATAAGACATATCGGTCTTTATTAGACATTAACACCAACATTTGACAAAGAGACTCATTAACATTTTGAGTGCTAAAAACAATAGCTAGAAAAACTATGGCGAGAATTTCAATTTAAAAATAGAAATTATCAACTGTAACTAGACTCAGAGTAGACTACGACAGCTTCACACAATCTGCCTTTGGCTAACGAATTGCCTAAATCACCTCTAACCTCTAATTTTGGCGTCAAGTGCGGACTGACGTGTCTGGCTTATTAGTCTTAGGTTACTAAGTCCCGGCGGCGGCGGCGCGGCACGGAGGCTTATTTTACTAGCTTTTTGTACTTAATGGTATTGACAGAAGATCGGGTTTGCACGACTGTCGGGAAGAGGGCAGATTATACCACAATAGGATTCCAATTTTAAATGTTAAAATGTCTAGTTAGGTATTTTTTTTATTTACTCTTTGTAAAAAGATTATCCATTATTTTGTTGCTAATTAATGTTTTAAATGTTCATAGAGGCGTTTTTATTTTAGACGACCGGATGGCCTAGTGGTTAGAGAACCTGACTATGAAGCTTGAGGTCCCGGGTTCGATCCCCGGTCGGGGCAGATATTTGTATGAAAAATACGAATGTTTGTTCTCAAGTCTTGGATGTTTAATATGTATTTAAGTATGTATTTATCTATATACCAGTAAGGTTCAAAAGTTCCTGGCCGTATATATTTAAAAGAAGAAAACAAGAAACAAATGAATGTCATTTTATTTGTCATTTATTCAGCTATTGTGTGGATAATTTCGTGGTTTGTAACTTTCGTTTTCATAAAATTTTCTTTGATTTAAATATAAAAAGCGGTGTAATTTGTACAATGTTCAAATTGGAGTATCGATCAGTGATAAAATTTCTGACAAAGGAAGGCATAAGTCCAACTATAATCAAAGAAAGGTTAGATAACGTGTACGGGAATTCCTCCCCTTCGTTTTCGACTGTTAAGGATTGGTGTAAGCAGTTTCGTTTAGGGCGTGAGTCCATCGATGACGAACCCCGACCAGGCCGCCCTGTTGAGGTTCTTACGCAAGATAACGTCGATTTAGTCGAACAAGAGGTACTGAAGGACAGAAGACTAAAGACGAAGGAAATAGCGTCAAGAACGGGACTTACGAAAATAACAGTCCTTAGGATTCTACACGACCATCTAAACATGAATAAGGTTAGTGCAAGATGGGTCCCGAAACTTCTCTCGAGTGCTCAGCGAGCTGAACGAGTGGCGTGCTCCAAGGAACTTTTAGAGGAGTTCAAGTCATGTGAGAGTGAATTTATCCAGTCCATTGTTACCGGAGACGAAACTATGGTCTTATACTATGATCCTCTTTCGAAAAGAGAGTCGATGGAGTGGCGTCGTTCTGGGGAAGCACCCCCTCGAAAGGCAAAGGTGTGCCAATCTACCAAAAAGATAATGGCCACAATATTTTGGGATTGCGAAGGGATATTGCTTATAGATATCAAAGAACGCAATCAGACAGTAAACGGCAGTTACTATGCTTGCCTTATAGACCAGTTGCGAGAAGCAATAAAGCTTAAACGTCGAGGAAAACTCAGCAGGGGTGTCCGTCTTCTTCATGACAATGCGCCTGTCCACACGGCTGCAGTTGTAAAGGCGGCTATATCTAAATGTGGATTTAAAACAATCCGTCACCCACCTTACAGCCCTGATCTAGCCCCAAGCGACTATTTTTTATTTTCTAAACTTAAATCGGACTTAAGGGGGAGAAAATTTTCGTCCGATGATGAGGTCGCTGCTGCAGTTTTCGAGCATTTCGAAGACAAAACTTCCGAATATTATTTTAAAGGCATAGAAATGTTAATCAAACGATCTGAAAAATGTATAACAATAGGAGGAGACTACATTGAAAAATAAAAATATTTTTTTTAACCTAAACGTTAATTTTCATTATTAGGCCGGAAACTTTTGAACCTTACCACGTAAGTATGTTTATCCGTTGTCTAGTGCCCATACCACAAGCTTTGCTAAGTTTGGGACTAGGTCAATTGGTGTCAATTGTCCCAAGATATTTATTTATTTATTTATGTAGGTAACCTAGGTATCGACCAAACTCGTTTACTTCTTCGATTGTAACTTTTACCCTAAGTAATTCATATAAATATTTAGTATTAGTATAACACTATAGTTATATGCTATGATGAACTGCCTTTAAATAGACCAGGGGCCTTTCCATGACGTCTTCATGCGACTAAATTCCGACTCAGTTGAGGTTTTAGCCTTCAGTTTTAGTATGGACCTGACAGCGAGCGAACCTAAACTGAATCTGAATTGCATTACTTAAGACGTCTTGGTATTAAAAACTCTTCCTGCTTAGTGACGGAATTAACATTCCGTACTCAGTGATTAAGGAAATTAGTCGATATTTTCTCTACTATTTTTATTTCTCTACAGTTGATTAAACAAGAAGCTTTATCTATTAAAAAAGTAAATAACTAACTGAAAGTAGCGAACTCAAAATAAAACCCGATACTCCAGCTATATTGAGACAAAATTTGCAATGAAACCAGACACCTTTCACACCTAACGAACAACTAAAAACTTGTCATGATCTTTGCTCGTATCGGATGACGTTAAATTGGCTCAATGTATTCGCATCGGGTTACGGCGCATGCGCCGCGGGCGCCATTTTGAAAAAGTTCGTACAACGAATGGAAATATCCGACCTCTTCACTTTCACGGTCCATTTGTAAGTGGCCAGCACTTTTGTAGGCTGTTGTTAAAAAAAAGGTTTTTTCAATGTCCGTTGTTTAGGCAGAATTCAGTAGAACGTAGAGTATATTTGAATTGTATTTTTTAATAATTGATAATTAAACGAACACACATTATTTATGATGAAGATGTCAACTACAAATATAACAAAAATAATATTCCGAACATTCGAGGTATCTTTTTGTTAACTTTAAGAGCACATTTTAGGAATTAAGTGTTTCTTTAATGTAATTTGGACGTCAACAATCAAATTTAATATAAGTAAACCTACTACATAAATAAAACCTACTGCAAGTCTTGTATATGTATTTTCGGATGGCAAGGCTGCCGGATGTCGTAGTAGTTTCGATTAAGAAGCGGAATATTCTACCTACACTTTGTTTTTAATTCCGTTTTTCGCTCTTTGCTGTCGAATATATACAGCGGAACATTTAGTCAAGTTCTATTGGTTAAGGCTAAAAACCACCGTAACCTTTAATGACATAGGTACTACAAAATAATACATACACAAACTCAACGCACGTTTATATTTAGTTTATATTTGGTCAACCGTCATGCCACTGGTCAAAGGGGGAACAAAATGTAAAAGATTTTCTGAAGCCACTCTATAAGAATTTACCCAGCATTTTTGATAGGGAAGTAAAAATATTAATACATTTGCCACCTTATTCTCAAAATTATACAAACTTACTGAGTTTCTTTCTAGCTACATGCACTAAATGCAACCGTGAAAGTGTTGTACCTATGTTTATTAATCGTAGACCCAGCAAGCTAAACGCTCGTTTGGCCTCACCGGCCAGTAGCGGCAATTATAATCTACAAAACAAAGTGAAACAACTCACTGGCAAACCTGGGGTCATTGGAGGCGGGGTACCAGGAGGCGCCGCGCATGTCCCCGTAGTGGGGCAGGTCCGCGGGCGCGCAGCCGTAGCCCTGCACGGGCGCGCCGCCGTACAACGGCACCGCGTACGGGTTGCCCGCCATGCACGAGCCCCCGCCGAGCGGGGAGTTGATGCTGCTGCCCGACGAGTTCGATCTGCCGGAGAACATAGTGCTGTGACTTAGGTATATTCGTTAAAGACGTCTTTCTAGTGGGTTCTTAGCGAAGTTTCGTTAAAATCGGTCCAGCAGCATGAAGAGTATCAGCTCTTTTCTAATGAGTTATTAAGGGTTGTTTGTTAAACAATAAGTATTTTTTTGCGAGGGGTTCACTCTTAATATCCTTTACGAGGAAGACAGAGCCTAAGGTAAGGTATAAGTCACGTTTAGCATGATTGCGGGCGTTTAAGTGGAAAGGGGAATCAAAATAGTGACGGTTTGCTAGCCGCATCGCCTATAACATGATTCTTAAAATTTCTGCTCATTCCCTCGATGGGCTTCTGCCATTTGTGCGGGAAAAGAAGCAGCTGGTACATTCTATGTTTTTTCTTTGCTCCCATACCAGCGTGGAGCTGTCAATTAGGCCAGTTTTTGCTGGAGAAGTCGCTGGCGCTGCGCGCGCCGAGCGGAGCCGGCGCCAGCCCCGGCTCCGCTAGACAATGCCCAGCTTATCGGCTTAATCCCTGTTTACACAATTTAATCTCATCGCGCCCTCTAACGGGACCTTCATTCATACATCCAACCTGTGAATTTAAACCTTAAAGCGAACCAAAATAGGGATTAGCGCGTCGCCGATAAAACACCCTCCGCCATTACGATGTTTGACTTGACAAATTGAGTTTTGACAGGGCGGGAAAACTCCCGCCAACCGTTTTAGGTTAGGTCGCTTTAATTGGGGATAATTTTAATTGATTTAACTTTGTTATCTTTCGATTCGACTAGTGTTTTGTTAATTTGATAAATTGTAGAATGTTGTTTCAGTAGAATAATAGAAAAGTACTTTAAGTGGGGCTTTCTAAATTCAAGTTACTTTATCGGTAGTTACCTACCTGACTGTCTGACCGCAATAAAATTTAAACGATGGAGAAACAAATTGGCACTTGATTTACTAGCCTAGTTCATTAATTTTTAAAAGTAAAATTCAAGTTTAAAAAAAAACTCGAGTAAATTAATACTTAGGCTATGTCGAACGTAGCCACTAACTAGCTTCAAGTACGCTAACGACACCAATTAAATTGTTAATTAGACTAAATCATTCATTTAATAGAATCTATCTATAGTTAACCACTTACTTAGCGGTCTCAGCATCGATATGGTACAAGAGGCCCCGGCCGAAGTCGTGCCCGAACCAAACGGAGTCCTGCATCGCTGCCGGCGGCGGGCTCAGCGCCTGGCAAAGTCGGACATAGCTTGGACAAGGGTTTATACTCATTCAACTGGCAACACTGGGGGTGACAGTTGACAACATTTAAAAAGCAAAGGTGTTTTTTAGGGGGACTGTCTGATTGAACTGCGTGTCCCTCGCTTTGCCAGGCGCTGTGCACGGAATAAATAGTATTTGATCTCAAAAAAGACATTATTTCTTTGAATTTACTCTTTAACTATGCCTGCCGGTAATGTTAATCGATTCTATATCTAGGAGTTATGGCATTACTTGGCTGTTTTGGATGCATAGGTAGGTAGGTCTAGTGTAGTAAAGCTAAGAGCGCGTTGATGTCTCACATAGAAAAAGTGAAGATCGTTTACCTTGATTATTGACCTACCTACCTTACAATTATTTTGGAATTACCAAATTTTTATTGAACTAAATTTTTTTTTTTCCCTCGATTCTCAGCAAGGTAGGTAGCCAATGTAAAAATCATTAATTAACCAGCTGTTACTTGGCAGAAGTATACATATTATTGAATAAAAATTGTTCCCATTGCTACTCCGCATCTTCACCGTTGCGGAGTTACTGTTTTTGCTCAATATAGAAGTCTTTAAAGGGTTTTATTGATAGTTAATTGCCCTATTTCTTCCAACATACTCAAGAAGAACCAACTGACAAAACTTTCATTGGTATACAATTTTAAATGCAACAACAAAGTTAATAGGTAAGTACTTTTAGATGCATCGGTTGTACAGCTATCTAATATAAAATAAACCTTTGGCTGTTTATACTTATATGACTTTATTGAAAAATTAATTTATAGTTTATATTTATTTATACTAGCTTCTGCCCGCGACTTCGTCCGCGTAGGATTAGCAATTAACATGTTTATCGCTATCCCGCGGGAACTATGCAATTTTCCGGGATAAAAAGTAGCCTATGTTTCAATCTAGGGTACCAGCTATCTCCGTTCCAAATTTTATCTAAATCCGTTCAGTCGTTTCAGCGTGAAGAAGGAACGAACATACACACTCACTCACATCGTCACATCGTCACTCACAAACTTTCGCATTTATAATATTAGTAGGATAGCTAATTCATTATTTAAAGTGTTAATTACTACCTAAAGGTTCTTTATTCCTTACCCAAAATTTTTTCTATACAGTTAAATTCGTAGCGAAAATATAACTTTGTAAGCACACACTCTCATTAAAAAAAACCACTTGAAGCTTGCTCAAAACACACTACCAAACTCGTACTCGTACCTTCGTGAATTATGACAATGTTTACCTAAATAAGGAAAAAATATATTCATAGGTGTGACTCCGTGGCACTCGTGGCCGAGCAAACACTCCCGCGCATGTAATTGAGTTTTGAAAAGCAGTCGACATGTTGCGTCATGGAGTGCTGTACCTATTTAGGTATGCTGTACATGTTATAGCATATATTGGCAATGTCAATAAGGATACCGTGGGTCCGGTCCATAGACGTCATGTCAGATAAAATTAGCTATTAAATTATTACTCAAATATTAATGAGATACAAATTAAACATGTTCAGTCGTTATTCGGTATCAAAGCGTCATACTTAAAGTGCCAAATTAAAGTTTGGGATCTATTTCTGAATTTACACCCGCAAAGAACCTATTCTGAAAAGCGGGTAAAAAATGTGTTGAATTTGGAATCAGGGGGGAGTATAGAAAGTTATGGGGCATGTTTAATTATAGGTATCAGAGGAAAATTTTAAAGTGTTTGGAAACATTAGGTACCTAAATACTCGAAAATTGTACAAAATGTGTGCACCTATGTTTGAAATTCGAGTAAAATTGTGAAAATTAGAAAAGTAATAATTTTGATGTTTTTTGACTAAGGCTATATTTAAAAAAAAGCACCGTGCATTGTCATGTGTCATGTTTTTACACATTTTATTTGTTTCTATCGAACTTGGTAGTATACATACACACATCTATAAAATACCACGACATACATATAGGTACTAAGGGTATCCTGAGGAGCGTTGGCTGGAGGCCTTTGCTCAGCAGTGGGCAACAATAGGCTCATAATAATAATAAGGGTATTGTCCCAAAAACACTGAAAACAAAAACCCCTACAAAAATCTATAATTTTAGACACCAGCTCTACAGTACGCCGCTTCCCTACCCCAACTGCCCTACCGATACATAATGTAACAACCAAGAAGACATACACTCACCACTCACACACAACATTCACACAAACACACATTCAACATGGCATTTACACAAACATCTAACTACGCCTCATCTATCTAGCTTATTTCTCTTTATAATGGTTGTCTGGTAGAGATCGCTATTAAGCGATAAGACCGTCTATTTTATACTTTGTTCTTTGTTTCTGCATTGTTTTGTACCTACTGATTTGTGGTGTTCAATAAAGGTTATTTGTATTGTATTGTACACCTATACGCCTAAAATCATGCTTAACGTGGCCTTTAGGTCTTGTTACCTCAGGCTCTGTCAACCCCGTAAGGGATATAGACGTAATTTGTGTAGGTAAGTGTGTATTGTATCTAACTACACAATGATGCCATGATACTCGGCGTAGTTACGCCCGTATCAGGGCCCAAAAATCGGACAGTAAAATGCCGAGATCTAAAACAAATAATAAAGGTAGGTATCCTAATTATTCCAGCATTTCTAACAAATTGTAAAAAATAGGTAATCAGCAAGCCCAACAGAATAATGCTTGAAACTCGAATTGGACCTCCTAGTATTAATGCATTAATAAATGTCGATCAAACATCAACATACCTACTTGTTAATTATCATGACTATTACATATAATATTAGCTCGCGGAAGTTAGTACCTACACTGTTTATTGGCTACGCTATGGGCTGGCACTAGGCATAGATATTACGGTAAAGGTTTGTATTATATTAGGGTGCGACCAAACCGCCGCGTATACGCAGTGACGTGTCGTATGCGTCACGTTTTCTCACCGTTTCTCCATATATTTTGTTGCGATTCCGTAACGTCACCGTTTTTTAAGCGGCGGTGTGGTCGCACCCTTATCCGCGAGATAATGAATCCCTGCAAACCACCAACGGGAATAGACACTCATTTAATTACCACTTTGAAATAAACATTTTATTGATTTTTACACATTTTTTTTTTATGTGAATAGGAAGGCAAACGAGCAAGTGGGTCACCTGATGGTAAGCGATCACCACTGCCCATAGACACCCGCAACCCCGGAGCGATTACAGATGCGTTGCCAACCTAGAGGACTCAGATGAAATGCCTCTTGTGCCCGTAATTTCCCCGGCTGTCTTACTCTCCACACCGGAACACAGCAGTGCAAGCACTGCTGCTTTGCGGCAGGATTAGCGAGTAAGATGGTGGTAGCGATCCGGACGGTCCTTGCACAAGGCCCTACCACCCGCATTTACTGTGCATTATTGTAAAAGAGCCGTCGGACCTACTTATATTATTTTTGAACATATAATACCTATCTAACTTTGTACGCTGATAAACTTACCTAAATCGAAATTGGTTTTTCGAATATAATATTTGAACATTGTATTGGTACTTATTACGGCCGTAAACTTCATTTACGAAGGAAGAACTATCGTGCCTATATGAGTTATGTGGTTTTATTTGAACAAAGTAGGTAGATTTATGTTTCAATAACACATAGACTAAAATAGTTCAGTTAGAGCATTTCGTTGATAAGGTGTAAATGCTATTATAAATTTTGTGTTAATAAGCGCACCGTGTTTTAAATTTACCACGATAATTTTGCGGAAAATAATAAATATTGTAGGAAGTCCGGATCTCTGTGGACCTTAGTGTGCTCTCTCCTCTCCTCTGGGTGTAGCTAGGTATCGTACCCAGTGTCAGGGTGCGACCACACCGCCGCTTAAAAAACGGTGACGTTACGGAATCGCAACAAAATGTATGAAGTAACGGTGAGAAAACGTGACGCCTACGACACGTCACTGCGTATACGCGGCGGTTTGGTCGCACCCTCATACATTATTTAAATCAGCATAAGAATCTGCCCAATAGATACTTCCTTTAAAAGAGCTAAAAGTTAGGACACAGTAATGATTATAACATTTATAATTTATGTCTGAATTTTGAAATTAACGCATAAAAATTTGTGCGAAAATGTTACTAACGCAAGTTGAGTTCTTAATCACATAAAATTTTATGTCTGAAGAGTGAAAGAATAACCTCCCAAGTACTCGTGTAAGTTTTCTATAAGTACTAACTAATAGTAAGAATAACTACCGAATTTATGACACACTTATGACCTATACCTATGTATAGAGTTGGTACAAAATAATAGTCACAGTCATATAAATTTAGTCGGGTCTCTACCGACTCTACCTAAGCCGGTTTCTAAAATGCTACAATGCGGGTACGTCAAATTTTTAACAGAACAAAGTTTTAAATCTCAGAGGTCTGTGTTATTGCATTTGAATCAAGTAGGCAGTATTGTCCAAGATTTACGCAGCACGAAAAACTACTCTGAAATTATTTACCAGCTCGCGAAAATAACGTAATTCATTATAAGTAGGTAGGTACTGTACTTATCTAAGTACCTATAAATACCTAGTTGCATGGTAAGTGGGTACCAGCTTACTTTGCTTATTCTAAGTCAATCTTAGTCGGATAAGTATTTATAAACACAACTACCTACTAACTAAGAGTAACTATAGATTAGATACTTAAAACAGAAAACCAACTCAGAGGTACCAAACTAGTTATATTAGTATTTAAAAACATATGTACCTACCCAAAAATTAATAGTAACTATAAATACCTAACTAATACAGAAGAGTCATAAAATTTAGTAAAGAATGGTATTAAAAGAGATTTAGGTTGGTATACAGGAAACTGTGGAGTGGCTCAATATTTTTACGCCACCGTAGCTACCGATACGCCAAAAAAAAATACAACCGAATTAAGGACCTCCTCCTTTTTTTGAAGTCGGTTAAAAAACAAGTGATAATAATTTTTAGTTTTATTTCTGTTAGTTTACCTACTTTTAGGTTGATTTTAGTTATCATTATGTACCCCTAGTACATATAAGCTTTGCTTAGTTTGGGACTAGATCAATTGGTGTAAATTGTGACAGTGTAAATTGGCGTTTAACTGTGTAGGTTAGGTACAATTAATAAAAAATAACAGATTAACTAATAAACTGTTTGTAAATATAATTGTTTCCTTTTTTTCATACTTAGTTTAAGTTTAGTGTTTAATTTAATCATAGTTTAATTTGTTTTTTGTAAATATGTATATTGATTGAATAAACTTATGTTTTATTATTACAAATTCCAATAAATTCAATTTAACATTTAACTGAGTACTTGGTTGAGTTGAACTGTTAAGTTGTCTAAATATTAATACTTGTAATGTAACACATTTAGAATAAGTCAATATTAAGACAGTCACTAATAATATAGTTCAGTGTAACCTAAAGGACAACGATAGGTAGGTAACCTAAATTAAATTTAATGTAAGTTCTAACGGAAGATATTTGTGTTAAGCGCTGGATTGTTTAGTTTTGGATATATAATTGGTGAGAATTGGTGTCAATTGTCTTAAGATATTTATTTATATCTTAGCTACTTAGGTACTATAGTAAAAAGTTTTGGCAAACCTATTTATTTATGGATTTAGTTACACTTGTATATTTAAATTTCATTTTTTTTGGTTTAACGTTTTATTTAGTTTGACTAGTAGAGGCAGCACGAGAACGAAGTAGTATTATGTATTATGGTACGTGTAAATACCTAATAACTCTAATAGTAGGCACCTAAGGTTAGACACGCGACGGCCGATTTCTTTTAAAACTGGATTTTATTGAAACCACTGAAAACACGCGCATTCTGTTTGAGTATTTCAAAATATTATTAGGTATTGTTTAAAACGAATATATATTTAAAAGAAAAACATAAAAGCACGTCCTAAGTTAATGTTAAACCGTACGCACCGCGCACAGCGTCGACGCTCATCATCGGAGCGCCGCGTCCGGTCACGCCACTAATGCTCCTCTCCCGCACGACTTGATAACATCACTTCAATTTAATTCAAGTGCTAAATGTTATAATTATATTCGCAACTAATCGAGAGCCTAGAACGAGGACGAGTGGGCTCTCTAGCACTCGGCAGCAGCACGCGTGTTGCCAGGCTGGCGCCGACTCACACGCCGGCCTCTTGACCGGCGATCACAACATAACGTACCTGCACAAACAAACGTCACCGAACTATATCCTTCGGCGGCGAGCGGCACTCGAGCACTCTCGGCGGGACCTTCGCCACTCGAAAAATCAGCGGGTGGAGGCCCTCCCCCCCACTATCGATCCACGCACCTGTAGGGTGACGGCGGGTTGTTGGCCAGCTCGAGCTTGCGGTACTCCTCGATGGGAGACAGGATGTCGGTGACCGAGAACGGCGTGCTGTGCTGCAGTTGCAGCTGCGAGAGGTTCTGCTGCAGCAGCGCGGACTTGGGCGATAAGCTCATCGCCAGCTCGGCCGCGCTCAGCTCCGGCAGCGCCTCCGCCGGACACGGCGAGTAGCCGCCGCCCTCCGCGGACATCCGACCGGCCACACTCGACGCCACTCGACGGCTCAGCCTCTAGTGGCTCTCGGGGCGAGAGTGGCGGCCGGAGCCCCCGGCGCGGGTTACGGCACTCGAGCGGCCCCGCCCCGCGGCGGCGGCGCGGCCCTATCGGCGCGCCGGGGCGCCGCCATTGGCCGGGCCGGGGCGGCCGCGCCGGGAGGGGCCCGGGCTCCGGTCGCCGCGCGCTCAGTCGCTCGCGCGCTAATTATTGTGTTTCAACGGCCGCATCATTCGCCGTGCGGAGCGGGCTGCGGCGCCCGAGACCGCCGTCTAATGAAACCCGCCGCCCGCCGATGCAGCGCAGCGCTGTCTGTGACGGAGTTTGTTTAAGTAATTAACAGTTGGTTGTTACGTCTTTGTGTTTTGACTTTGGCACATTTTCGTATACTTGTTTAGTATTTACTATAGGCACGGTAGGTACGTATTCTTTGTATATAACGTTGTTTATTCTATTGTATTTACATAACGCACGCACCGACAGCGAGTGAGTGGCGAACTCCTCGAAGTCCAACCGTCCGATTAAGAACTTTTTCACTAAAGTTAGAGGGTAACTAACTAGGCCTTTATTTGATTAATTGGAAATGTTGTAAATCAGACTGTCACTGAATTCTTGTATTTTCTATCGCCTGTTTAATCCGAACTATATAATATTATGCCAAAGCGCAGACAATAAGTGGCGCTAGTACCTAGGTATAATATCGGTCTGGAATAAAACTATTATATTTTATTTTATTTTTATTTTTTATTTATAATGATTTCGATCCATTTTATACGCGTTTGTAAACAAATCAATTTCATCTAAATTCCCACAGTCACTCATTGTATGCAATCAGCATCGCATCCACCGGAATGCTGAAGTATCATACCTACTTGATATCTCACCATATTATATAACGATCCCACTATAAATGTTATATTTCATTTTTATATGAACTTGGGGGGGAGAGGGGGCTTGCATGTATACAAAAGTATTGTAATGGATTGAAATGGTCTATAGATTAATAGTACGTGCGAGTACCTACCTCTAATCATTAGAGGTACTCGCACATTAGAGTCACACACATTAGAGTCTAATGTGTGTGAATAGATAAATTGACTTTCCAGATGAAAAAAAATACTTGAAGTCCCATATCAGTTCTGTACACTACAACATACAACAGGTCATTTACTTGGGTACCTACCCTAAGTTTTTCACCTATATAGTCTAGACAGGAATCACGCGATAAGACCTAAATATACTATTGAGTGCAAATACTGTATTGACCGTTTAATCTGTTCTCAATATCAATATATCTATCATATTAAGTACCTACGCAGTCTTTGCGCACAATATTACGAAACACTAAATTATTAAATCTGCCGCGCGATTCCAGTCTTAAATTTTGTTAGCCGACTCTACCTATGAGCTATATTAGTCTATTTATTTTAGCTAGATACTAAATTGACAATTGCAAATGTCAAATTGTGAAATAATGATACCAGATTTTATAGTTTAGTGGTCTACCCGAAACCATCGACAGTGGTTGTGGTCTGAATACAAGAGCTTTGGTCATATTATATTTTAAGAAAAAAATACGATTGTATCATAATCAAGCAAATTTAAAGGTTTATTAGTTTATTACACTAGTTTATACATACAAAAATCTAGACTAAATTTAATTTCTCGTTAACTTTCGATAGTGGTGGACCATCACTATTTTTGAATTGCAAAAAACAGGCAACACAGGTAATGTCATTTTAGTATCTAGCTAAAATAAATAGACTTTAAGTCCTCTATTTTACTAAAAAGGATAATAACATCTTTGTTTCAGCATACGACTTTCAACATGAAACTAGCGTGAGACTCTATCATAGTAACACAAACGGATAACTCACGTACAAAAGTCGAGTAATGCTCGGCATGTTTCGGACTAGTTCGTAGTCCTTCCTCTTGGAGCGCTCGCCCGGCGGCAGCCAAAAGAACACGATGTTCGTTTCGAATAGCGAGCATTACTAGACTTTTATATGTGAGTTATCCCTTTGTGTAACTAATACGACTAACTTTTTACGTAATTATTAATTTTGATTTAATACTTAACAATTTAAGATCAAGTAGGCACCTAGGTATTTATCTACGTATACGTGCCGGATTGTCAGTTTGCCAATTTATTGTTATATGTGCACGGTTTTATTCTCAGTCCAACTTATTATCACAAACAAACAACAACCTACCTATTGACAGTGAAAATGAACTGTAGACAGATATCCTACTTAATCTTTTTAAAACCTACTCGTCTAATAAGCTCTTTATACATACTTAAGGAGATTTACAAAAGAAAAATTGTTTTCTGTGTATACTAATACTTATACCATTTTCATTCTTACCTGTCCTATTTGGTAAACAAAATTCTAACCTCAAAACGTCTCATTTTTGTTATTTTTTAAATATTTCTTCGTAAATAAAGGAACTGGAGATAAAATATCAGCAAAATTATGTACAAAATATTACCTCACGTTTATTTGATAACATAATACACCTTATTTTTTACAAAAATTTGCACATTGAGGTTAGAATTTTGTTTACCAAATAGGACAGGTAAGAATGAAAGTGGTATAGTTCAATTTATGTTCGATTATTAGACCTAACTCCGTTTCCCTTGTCGGCAACTTCTAGATGGAAAATGGAATCGAAATAGTGATGCGTTGCTAGCCGCATCGCCTGTGACATGATTCCTATGATTTTCGCCCATTCCCTCGATGGGCTTTTACCATCAGCGCGGGCAGACCAGCGTGGAAATTTGTAATAATGTAGTAATGTGACATGGTCATAAATTGTGTCATAGACAGTATGTATGTAAAACTCTAATTGTTCATAAAACACATGAAAAAGATGTACACAAGTGCCGGCACCTAATTCTAGTGCTGACCTTGTGTGCGCAGAAGTATAAAATACGGTATCCGTGGGTGCGCAGATCCCCTCCACGTGAAATGTCAGCGCTAGACTTACGTGCCGGCATGTATTACAGGACAACACAAATGCACAAAGGCGAACTTATCCCTAAAAGGGATCAGTTCGTACCGTACTATACCTACTAGTGAAGTCTAAGATGTTTCGATATTTGGATGATTTCAGATTCGGGCTCCATGTTCCCGTGCTGTTAACAAGAGGCTTAGGAAAACACCCTGCATCTAAAGCCTAGCACCCATCTGAGAGCTGTAACAGTAACTGTTGGACGTTACATTAAACAAAAACCCTAGTGTGTCTAGGAGTCGTGAGCCCGCCGCGAGCGGAACGTCACGGACACACTAGGGCTTTTCGATAATGTAACCACCGTTTACCACGCTAAGGTTCAATGTCTCTTGTACCTACAGGGTTGCCAGATCGAATGGCCCTAATGAAGGGAGAAAAAAATATTTTTTCGGAATTCTGGGACTATGTTCGGGATAAATAAAAATAAAATAATTAATATTATTATGGTTTTAATATGTAATTGTTTTTCGGGAGATTTTTTACTTTATCGGTGGTTGGAAGCAAATGTTAAAATTTGGGAGAATCCCGCCAAATCCCGACCATCTGGCAACCCTACTTGTACGACTCAAAACATCAAAGCTTGTTTTCACTCACAAGTCAATTGCCTCAGCCTTATTAGTTTTTAGGGATACGTAGTCAATAAGGAACCCTTAAGAACTTCGCTATGGCCGTCCGTCCGTCCGTCTGTCTGTCCGCAGCTTAGCTCAGAGATTCCTAGTTATAGAGAGCTGTAATATCGCATGGGTGTACATATTATCTACGCTGACAAAGTGGTAAAATAAAATCTTGAATAAATTTTTTTTAGGCTCCCCTGCAAGTAAAGTGGGTATGATTTTTTTTTCTCGTTTTTACCTATAGTTTGGGGTGTCGTTGGAAAGGTCGTTCAAAAATATTGTGCGTGTGGATCATTGACTTATAATGGTGTGTGGATAAACTATTTTTCAATTCTGTTATCCGTTTGCGAAGTATTAAGCTTTAAAGTTCTAATAACAATAAATAACTATCTTATCTTATCTTAATGTTTCAAATGCCTTTTTAAAATCGGCCCTCAGCTACCACAGTTTGGTTAGGAAATCTATAACAAACCCCGCCCGTACATATAAAAGTGCCTCCTCAAGGCAGCTCTACATTTTGGTAGAGGTCGCGTTTGTTGTAATCTGTTTCAGAGAGGTGAAGCAGTTTACGAGGCATATACATTATATATGTATATATACAAATATATGGGCAGGAACCCATAACATAATCCAAGGAAGTTGGATACAGGAATGATCATTTGAAGACTTTGAAGTGCCTCTTACCAGCCAGCCCGAAAGTCTATACACCTAGCTCTACAGTACACAACTCATACATAAGTACCTACTGATCACGTCTATTATAAAATGTTGCTTATAAGATGTTATTAAACGTTTTAAGTAAAGGAGTTAATTTTTTTTATTTATTGTTTCATTCCAAAACCCGTATAAAAAGAATACTATGAAAAATAGGTAGAATATAGGTATATGACAAAGTCATTAATAGACTTCCTCCACGCTGGTCTGGGAGCAAAAAAAAACATAGAATGTACCAGTTGCTTCTCTTCCCGCGCAGATGTAAAAGCCCATCGAGGGAATGGGCGAGAATCTTAGGAATCATGTTATAGACGATGCGACTAGCAACCCATCACTATTTTGATTCCATTTACCATCTATACGCCCACAATCTCTAAACGTGGCCTGTAGGTTTTGTCACCTTAGGCTCTGTCTACCCCGTAAGGGATAAAGACGTGATTTGTGTATGTCTGTACTAGCTGTTGCCAGCGACTTCGTCTGCAAAGACTTCGTTTATCGCTATCCCGCGGGAACTACGCAATTTTCCGGGATAAAAAGCCTATATGCTATTCCAGACTTTTCTCTATGTAAGTACCAAATTTCATCCAGATCCGTTGGGCCGTTCTGGCGTGATTGAGTAACAAACAAACATCCATCCATCTATTCATCCACCCATCCATCCATACTTTCGCATTTATAATATTAGTTAGATTAGTTAAATTAAGGGTCTGTTTCACAACTCTCTGTTAAGTTCCAGTTATCTTAACTGTCAGTTATCTATGATGACGCCTTAGTCGGTTTTGTAGTAATAAATAGAGACGGAATCTCACTCTTAAGATAACAGGGAGTGGTGAAACAAGCTCTTACATTTAGATTATTTATTCATTCAATAAAAATGAGATCATTAATTATTGTACATTGTCAAGTTAGGAGAAATTAGAATGAAACCATCAAGAGTAAATAATATTAAATAAGAAAAAAAATATATAAATATAAAATAAAAATATTGCAGCGCCCCCTAGTGGACAAACACCATAACACTTATCTGAGAACCACCGCTAAGCAAATACAAACCTAACACAGAAAACCGCGTTTAAATCGGTCCAACCGTTCAGGAGATAAATGGGAACATTCGCTTTTTACATATACGAATATTGCAGCATCCCCTAGCGGACAAACACCATAACACCTATATAAGAACCACCGCTAAAGAACTACGAACCTAACACAGAAAACTGCTTTTAAATCAGTCCAACCGTTCTGTAGATCAGCCATACTCAAAGTGTGTTCCGCGGAACCCTAGGGTTCCACGAAGCCCTCGTAGGGGTTCCACGAAGTCGTCGTGAGAGCTCCGCAATCATTCCGAAATAATTCAAAACACCTCTCATTCTGATTTTAGGGTTCCGCAAAGTATTTCGCTTTCTAAAAGGGTTCCGTCACCGAAAAAGTTTGAGAACCGCTGCTGTAGATAGATGGGAACATTCGCATTTTACATATACGAATATTGCAGCGCCCACTAGCGGACAAACACTATAAAACCTATCTAAGAACCACCGCTAAATAACTACGAACCTAACACAGAAAACCGCATCTAAATCGGTACAACCGTTCTCAAGATAGATGGGAACATACGTTTGCGGACAAACACACACACACACACACACATAACCTAAACGCATATAACTTCTCCGTTCCGTTCCGTCGTGGGTAAAAAATCAAAATTAAATGAATAGGTAGGCACTTATCACAAAAATGACAAAATCAAAAACAATAACAATAAAACAATTAGTTTCAAATAAATTAATTCTCCGCTAGGGATCGTCACTGTTTACAAACAATAAAATAATAACAAGAATCAAGAAAGGGTTAATTTAATATAATGACAAAATTCTAAAATAATGTAATTAAATACCTATATTTGACCTATATAAATCAAAATGTCACCCTGAAACATTCCAATTTGCAGTGAGAAATACAAACACAAACACTGCATAATCTCTCTAATACAGTAAGGCGCCATGTATGTATACTGGTATCGCTACGCTAACACAGAATATATAATTCGCTAACTCGTGCACTACACGGCATGGTTGTGCTTACAAAGTGTTTTACACAGAATTTGGTTGTCAGCGCCATCTCGCGTTCAATAGTAAGTACTTTTTCGATATCTATGCCTTAATTTTAGCGTCATCTCGCGGTTGGTAGAGGTACTGTATTTTTGTAGTAAAGCGCCATCTCTTGTTCAATAGTAAGATTTTTTTCGATAGTTATGTCTTAGCTTTAGTAGCGCCATCTCGTGGCTGGTAGGGGTACTGTTTTGTTTTGTCATAGATAGCACCATCTCTTGTTCAGTAGCAGTACCTCTTTGCTACACATAACGCCATCTATATTTTAGTTATAAAAGCTTTTAAACTATTTGAGGCAATGTTAAAAATGCTGTAAAATATTTCAGATTTTTTAAATTTTTTCTCTACGCAAAGATCGTAAATTTTTAAACTTATTTGGACAAAAGTACGCCATATCTTTTACAGCCATATATTGTACTTATTATTGAGAATGTTGCTTCAACTTACAATAAAACTCATCATTAAGTCAGATTGTTTTGACATTTCGTAAAACTATTTAAATTATTCACTGGACACACCTGCCTGGAGCTGGCTACATTTTCGCTGTCTCCGTTTCAGCAAGTATGTAAATGTCATTTTTATATTCTAAATATTCTAATTTACAAAAAACTACTTTAAACGCGCCCTTTGAGATTTCGCTCGTCGCGCGTACATATTGTATATCATCGGTCGTCGCGATGTGGTCGCGGGGGCTGCATAACCTCGGCGCGGCGCTCGGGCGGCGCATCACGTAACGTCGGGAGTGCCTGATGGTGAGAGCGGCGGCGATGGTGCTGAGTACCGAATGGGCGCAAGTGGAGGTCGTCGAGCTGACCAACGACGGGAACGGGCCCGGGTTCAACCTGGTCGGTGGACGCAGCACGGGCGTCGTGATCAAGTTCGTGGTGCCGGGAGGCGCGGCGGACCGCGACGGGCGGCTGCAGAGCGGCGACCACGTGCTGCAGGTGGGCTCCGTGAACCTGCGCGGGTACACGTCGGAGCAGGTGGCGGCGGTGCTGCGCCAGGCTGGCGCGGTGCTGCGGCTGCTGGTGGCGCGGCCCGCTGACCCCGCGCAAGCGCTGCGCGCGCCGCTGCCCGGCACGGCGCTCGTGCCCACCAAGATCCTCGCGGACCCGGAGCTCCTGGACCGCCACCTCATCGAGAGCGGCTACGCGGCCATCTACGACCTCTCGCAGTGCTACAGTGACTACGTCAACGGCCAGAACGGCGACCCGGACGTTGCCGCGGCCGTGAGCGTGCTCAGCGTCGAGCCCCAGCTTATACCGGAGCATCTCGTCGTAGGCGCCCCCGTGTCTCCCACCATTACTGTAACTTTGCCTGTGGAATTGCCTAAAACGCCGGAGGTTGAAATAGTTCATGTAGATCTGAGTAAGAATGTGTACGGTTTAGGGATCACTGTAGCTGGGTATGTGTGTGAGAAGGAGGAACTCTCCGGAATATTTGTGAAGAGCATCATAGAAGGCAGTAGTGCAGAGCAGAGTGGACAGATTAAGATTAATGATAGGATAGTAGAAGTAGATGGAGTGTCTTTAGCAGAAAAGAGTAATCCCCAGGCTGTGGACATTTTGCGAAACACTGGAATCTCTGTGCATTTAGTTTTAGAGCGGTATTTGAGTGGTCCAAAGTTTGAGCATCTGCAACTAGCAATATTCAATGAGGAGCGCCCTGCATCACCATCCCCTTCAACCACTACTCTCTCATGGTTCCCTGTGCCTTCTGAAGCTGAGAACAGTACAACTATAGAACCAGAGCGGGAGTCCAACACTACTATAGATTCTAGTGTCCTGGAACTTGCAGAGAACGAAGTGAGTGAGCCGAGCCAAGAAGAGCTTGATAGAAGACTAGACGAGATCCTAGCTGAGGACAAAGAGGAAATTAAGAAAAGGTGGTCAGACGTAATAGGTGTTGAGAAAAACATTTTAGTTGCAGAAGTCAACAAGCTTGGAGGTTTGGGAATCAGCCTCGAAGGCACAGTAGACGTTGAAGGTGGGCAGGAGGTCAGGCCTCATCACTACATCAGATCTGTTCTACCAGAAGGCCCTGTCGGGCAGCAAGGCACCTTCATAGCTGGAGACGAGCTCTTAGAAGCTAACGAGTACAGGCTTCACGGTCTTACACACACAGAAGTAGTCAATATCCTAAAGCAACTGCCAGACCGAGTGAGGCTTGTTGTTGCCCGCACTGAGAGTGGTGCCAGATCAGTGATCAACTTGGCACCAGACCGAGAGGCTTTTGAAGCCAGAAAAATAATATCAGGCAGCCTCAACAATCTCACTACAATCATCAAAGCCCAGTCTGACACATCCATCAACACTTCTAGCACTGCCACCTTAACAAACCATTCGGGTCACTCTAAGAAATCTCGCTCTCTAGAGTGTGTGTCAGGGCTAGCCATGTGGCAAAGCAAGGAGGATATCATAGAGCTTCTCAAAGGAGATCAGGGTCTGGGTTTCTCTATACTAGACTACCAGGATCCCATAGACCCTCAGGGGACTGTTATAGTAGTGCGGAGTTTAGTTCCTGGTGGTATTGCCGAGAAAAATGGCGAGATTTCGCCTGGCGACCGCGTCATGTCGGTTAATGGGACTAGTATCAAGAACGCCACCCTGGATCAGGCTGTGCAGGCCTTGAAGGGCGCTCCTCGAGGCGTGGTCAAAGTCGGCATCGCGCGCCCGATGCCGCCCCACGACACCTCTAAGTCTAAGAGCACAAGCACACTCAATACTGTCAAGCCGAGTTAATCCTAGCTTTCTGTGATCACACCAATACTAGTCAAGATAAAGTCATATCAGTCTTACGCTTACAATTGAGCTTAAGATTTAATACATATCGAGCGTCTGTGACATGATTTGGACGCTTGATCTGTTGCATTAAATAAAGGTGGTTACTGACAATGCAACACGGTCTAAAACAATCCAATGGGAGGAGCTCTATTTTTTAATCTCAAAATAATATTATTTCCATCTGACATTGCTCTGTGTTCCTTTTGATCTATCTGACAATAAAGTTTGCATTGTCAATAGCCATTTTAAAGCCTACAAATTAATACTATCTGTCAATAATCCCATTAACTATACTATGTACAGGCAGTGAGGTAGCGACACTGCACAGACCTAGACTAGTCAATACTATCAGGCAACGCGACGTCACGCGAGGACAGCTCAAGTCTATGATACAATAATAATTTACGCTTTACTAGATAATACTTTATATACTCATGGGTAAGATTCACACTTTTTGTATTGCACAGCATCTTGGGGTAGCTGACCTGATGTCTGCAGGGCTTAAATTTTAATGTAAAAATGGATACTTCGTAATAGTATACCCTCATCTGTTTATCAGATGGTGCCTAGTAATAGTAACTATGTCAAAATGCACTTAACCTGCAGTGGTATGATTGCATCTTGCATCTCAAAATTTTCATATTTAAGGCACTTTCGGTGAAATGCAAAGAGTATCAGAGCACATGGCTCTCATAGAGAAGTTAAGGCGCATAGAACTGCATTTCATTTTGTAGCGTTAGGCCTTCTGCACAATTGCCTTCAGGATATAGATAAAATAAAAATTATATTATATGGCAGAACAAGAACTCCTTCATTGAAAGAAATATTAGATTTTTTAGCAAATGCATCTTTTGGGATAAATTTCTGCAACAGGAAAAGGAACTAATAAAGTAAACAATTTACCATCAAGTTCTTCAATTCCAAATAATATGATATAGGAGTTGTAAGGACTTTATTCCAAACAGTTGATATCTAGATTGTAATTAATCACAAACTTGTAGATATTAAACTAAGGGAGCAATTATATAAATATAAATTTTATGTAAATAAATAAAAATATCAGTTTTAAAAAGTTGAAATTTGTTGACAGGATTTGAATGTGAATTGAGTTATTACCGATTTTGATTGAAGTACTTGTGATTTTAGTGTGGAACTATGAGGGTGTATACACGCAATGCTGGATGCTGCTACTACAGTATATCCGACGGGTGAAAGTGTACCCCTGTACCCCTTTTACTGACCACTGCAGAAAGTGGGGTAAACCACAATGTAATTGGCCGATATGGAACAATTTACACCGATTGATCTAGTCCCTATTTGAACTAAGAAGCTTGTACAAAAGCATGACACGGGTGCCTGCATCTACCGGGATTCGAACCCAGGATGTCTAGCTTTATAATCAGAGTCACTAACCACTAGGCTATTTTACTTTGTTTACTTTTCACATTTACTGTCATTATAACAAAACCAATTCATCACAATCATCATGCAGAGGGGTCAGCTAAGAGTCGAAAGTTACAGCGGTATGCTTTCTCGATTTATTCTTATTAGTGTATGTAGATCTGACTGGCTGGCTGTTGAACCGTGCCTATTTAATTCTATATTTTGTTACAGAAGTTTTTTTTTGCAAGTAATGAAATTAAATACAAGATGAAATATTTTTAACATTTTCAAAGAGACGGACGTCCGCGTTAACAGTATAAAAATGATCCTTTGTGCATTATCATAGGGTTCGTTTCACTTCGTATTAAAATGAAATGAAATGAAATGAAATGAAATGAAATGAAATGAAATGAATGAAATGAAATGAAATGAAATGTTTTATTACCAGACTTACGTCCATATTACAACAGAATATTTAAAAATTAAAATTAAATGTCAAATTTGCTCAAATTAAATCAAACTAAATCAAACTAAAGTATATAAAATTAAACGAGGTCAAATCAAATTAAATTAAATCAATCAATTAAATTAAATTACACAAAATTAAATCAAATTAAATCAAACAAATAAAATAAAATATAGTAATAAAAGTCCAACATCTCAGGTTACCCCTATCCCGTGACGATTGGCTTATGATATGCCCTCCAGCGCTCATGAAGGGGGCTAGCGTCCCACTCCCTCACCGCCGTAAGCAAGGCGTTGGAGGATGCGTAAATTGCCTTCCTGGCGGTGGCTGTCCTCGCGCGCAGCAGCGCAGCCCAGCCCGGCGCGCGCCCCTCCGCCAGCATTGAAAATTTTTAAATATTTTACCGTGATTTCTTTATGTGAAAATAATTAACTAATAATTAATACAATACAATAAATGTATTGAATTACGTGTCTTTGACTATTATTTGCATTTGCATTTTGTATGTACTTAATTTTATAGTGCTATTAATTTGTTAATATCTAATAAGTATATTGTCGAAGTGCACTAAAAACTAGAAGAGCACATTGTGATATGGATGTTACTTGTAAAGTATTTGTACTTCACGACGGAAACCCTCTCAAAAACTAACAATGGTTGTTGTATTAATTAGATTATTACAAGGTATTAATTTAGTCAATGTTACTGTTTCCATGACAATAGTTTAAAAGTTTTTTACTGTAGAAAACTTAAATAGGTTTAACACAAAAAAATTGCTAAGCATTTTGTGACTTGGCTGCGTATCCACTACTCGTGCAAGGTATAAGAAACATCCAAATAGGATTAACCCAATGTCGCTCAGTGAGCGAAGCTATTCCATTGGTCCTTCCTTGTACTTCGAAATTAGAAGTTTGTATCATACCGTCCCTCTCGCGCTCATTTCCATGAGTATCGATGTGAGCGGAAAGCCACGATTCGAACGAATTTCTTCGGAGTATAGAGACTTTTACTTCGCACAGCGCTGGTGGATATGTAGCCTTATTAGGAGCTATGTATTTATATTTTGCGCTGCTCTTTATGTTGTGTGTTTTACAATTATTTATGTGTTTAATTATGTTTTAACACTCTGTCTAATTATTGTTTTAGTACTTACAGATCTCTATAACTATAGTATTTATAATGTACGTGTAAGCGAACCTTTTATTAAAATCGAATGCACAGAAACAGAGTTCTTCATTTCCAAATACACAAGTCCTTAGTTTGCCGATCACCGCACTTTTTATTTCGTCTAGAGGTTAATATTCAACTTGTTTTGACTGTTGTGTATTCGCGCATTAAACTATTTAAAGACGATTTGAAGATTGCTATTTCGTGTCATCTTGATCAAAATAATAATATGTAATTTATTTTGTCGCAATATTTTTTGTACCGAACATAATATAATTAACACTTTTATAATTATATCGAGCCTCGAAAATAATTTATTGGAATAAAGCCAAATGCACTAAACGAATCCTCTTAAACCCTTAATTATCACCGGTCACTGATTGTTAAATAATAATTATATGTAATCAAATATGCACCTGACTGTACAGTATAAAAAAACAATGTTTTTGAATTGTTCTTTGTTACACCTATTATAAATAATCGCTTTTGTCAATAGTGCTATGAAGACAGGATTATATTCGATACAAATCTTCCACTAAGCAGACTGAATAAACTACATGTATCTATTTTAAAATATGTTTCACCTATACATAGGAACAAGAGAAACCCCTTATAGGCCTTAGTTTTGACATGAAAGGTTCCTACAAGTACTGCTATAACTAAAACTGCTTTTAAGGGTATTTTAAATCACTGTAACAATTATTCGTAAGGCGCGTGGGAAGGTGCAAGCAAGTTCTAAAAATAAGCCAAAGCTCAACTCGATACCTTCTGAAAGAAATTCTAATCGGTGCACAAATTTTTAGTTGGTATCAGGTGATTTTGAAAACGAAAAAATAATGAAAAATAGTAGTGATGAACAAAAATTTCTGCACTGATGAGAAAAAACATGGGTGCGTCCCACGAGATATAACTACAAAATATCTAATTTCATAATAATAACGTTCACAAGATATAATGAACGTTAGCTATAACAGCAAAAATATTTTTTATAACCACCTAGAAAACCCCCTAACCACATAGCAAATTCAATAAACAACTGTGCATTATGCTTTTTGATGTTAGCTGTTATGAACATTATATGCTTTGATCGTTATTTCAATTGATATTATATATAAACAACGTTATACCTTACAAAATTAGATATTTTAAGATTATAATTTTCGTTCATTATATCCAGTAAACGTTATACTAAACGAGTTTATATTAAGTGAGCGTATATATTATGAACATTAGATAATAAGTTGTTATATCTCGTATTACTTACTCTAAACATAGGTTCAGGATATAGGTAGTCACCAGCATAAATAAGTGATCATTTTTGTACCTTGTCGCTTTCAGTCGTTACATGATTTCGTATGGTTTTTCAAATATGACTTTAAAGTGACAAGGTACAAAAGTGATCACTTATTTATGCTGGTGACTGTACTATAAGTGCCGGCACGTAAGTCTAATCTGACCTTGTATGCGCAGAAGTATAAATACGGTATCCGTGGGTGCGCAGATCCCCTCCACGTGACTCGTCATCGTTAGACTTACGTGCCGGCACGTATACCTATAGTGGGGGGGGGGGCTGAGAAAAGTGGGTGTGACACAGACTCCGGAGGGTTCCTTTAAACATTGATCGAAACCTATCTTGCACCTGACATAGTACATCTTGGACCTCCTACGTGTGAGTGAGATGACTATTTATATATTAACTGTGTAGCAGTTATGTTGCGTCACTTTTAGTGTAAGGTCACCACAATGTTAGCCTTACACCCGGTAATGTAAAGTACCTACTTAACAGAGTAATTATACGAATAAATAATTTATGTGTTTTTCTTTATCACATACTTGAATACCTAAGTCATCTCTATTGTACAGTCGCCATCAGATATAACGTAGCGGGCGAGGTCCTCAAATATATCGGAGCAGCATTAAATTTCAATAAATTCGTTACACTAGATATGTTTAATAACATCGGAACACGCAATACGTCATAAATATAAGAACAGCGACTTTTCAATAAATTCGGGACGTTCAATGAGCTAAAAATATCAGGAAGCACATATCGTCAAAGGTATCGACACAGTCAGGCTGATCACAAATATCGGAACATATGTGGAAAATAAACCTTACGTATATTATAATAGATTCGAATTTCAAACAAAATACAAATAAGGCTCAAACGTCATGCCAAAATGAAAGATATGTCATCTATATAGTGTACGCGTCTGCATGCATAATTATTTAATGTGTTAGTAACATAAAACCTTTTTTGTTGTATAAAGTGTAAATTGCTACTGGCCACTAAATTGCCATATACTTTTTTTACGAATAATTTTTTTCTTCTTCTGCTGTTATAAGTCAAAGCATGTAGTTCTATTTTATAAAGCTAATTTTATTATAAACACACTGTAATTTAAACTGTTTGTCACAAAGTTGAGGTATATTTTCCAAAAATGTTCCGATCTTTATGGTCAGCATGTCTGCATCGATACCTTTGACGATCTGTGACGTCCCGATTTTATTGAAAAGTCGCTGCTACTTTATTTATGACTAATTGCGTGTTCTTATGTTATTAACCTTACAGTGTAACGAATTTATTGAAATTTAAGGCTGTTCCGAATTATTTGAGGACCTCGCCCGCTACGATATATCTGATGGCGACTGTAAGTTGGCATACAAAAGTCTTGAAGGCGTTAAAAAATGGCAGCGCCACTTGCGGATCGAAACGCAACAAACTGGGGCCTTACCATGACGTCTTAATGCGATTCAGTTTAGGTTCGCTCGCTGTCAGATTCATACTAAAAGTGACAGCTTAAACTTGTACTGAGTCGGAATTAGGACGTAATGGTAAGACCCCGTTCTCATCACTGACAACCCACACCGACTCACCGCGGGTCGTAGCACCTTGTGCAAGGTCCGTCCGGATGGCTACCACCATCTTACTCGCTAACCCTGCCAAGCAGCAGTGCTGTTGCGCTGCTGTGTTCCGAGTGGAGTGGGTAGCCGATGAAATTACTGGCGCGTGAGGTATTTTATCTTGGACTTGCCTGGCAAAGGAATCTGTAACGCTCCGGTGTTGCGGAAGTCCGTGGGCATTAGTGATTTGAAAAAGTCGCGTGCGCATGCTTTCATGAAGAATCGCACTCACTGATAGGGTTCGAGATTTAACGTAAGTAATAACTAGGGTATATTAATTATATGTAATGTGTTGATTTTTGTGCAAGCTGTAGGTGAGTTTTTTCATTAAATGTTAAGGTTGTATTTTTTTTAATGGAACATGCTTTATTAATTATCATCACATCATCGCTTACCATCAGGTGACCCACTTGCTCGTTTCCCTTCCTATTCACATAAAAAAAAGAAAAGAAACGACAGAATTTTTACAGGAATTAAGCGTAAGACAATAGTGTAACACACACATAAATATGATCAGTCTATATGGAGCAGGGCGGCACCGTCGTCAAATTGTATTTTACACTACATGTATTTACTGCCTACCTACATATCTATGTATGTAGTATGTAAGTACGTGTGTCTGGAAGGAATCTTGCGACTCATTTTTGAAGCAGATATCTTTAACCGATTGACCTGAAATTTTACACTTGTGTACCTAGTCGGATGACTACAATAATTTTCTAGTGTAGTTCTGGTGACCTAGCCAGGATCGTTTCCGCAGGAGGGAAACTCTTCATCGGTTGGTCCGACAGACTTGAAATTTGGTACACATATGTAGGACGGATGACAATGCAAGTAGTCAGCAAAAAAGCCATTTTTATTTTGACAGAAACTTATTAGCTTTAATACATTTGTGCGCAGATGCCATGTGGGTGCCTAATCTTCCCGTGACGGTACTGAGCGCGGTCGCAGCCACCGCCGGCGCTGTCTGCATATTCAAGTGAGCTATACGCATATAAAGAACTCATTCCTGTGTAGGTAGGTCGGGAATATCGGTGCACGTTCCTTGGATTGCAATGCCTCTAAGAAGCGTTAAGAAACGTGTGCGCGTTATGAAAGATCAAAAAATTATATGTAGCTAGTCATCTATTCTGGATGGAAATACGAACGATGACATTTATATTCCTCTTAGATTTACTACTTAGCTGTTGCTCGCCGACTTCGTTTGCAAAGCTACGGGAATTACGCAATTTATCGGGATAAAATGTACCTAGCCTATGTATTCCAGGCTATAGTCTGTACCTAACTGTGCCCAACCAAATCTGTTCAGCCGTCCTGGCGTGAAAGTGTAACAAATATTCCATTCGCATTTATAATATTAATTAACACAATTGCGCAGAGAAAACGCTGAATATTAATCAACCAAATCGAGTTATGCATTTTGTCTCATTCTCTTCGTATTGTGCGACAGGGATAGGAACAGCGGGCCGGCGTTTGAGCGCAGTGTTTCTGCCGAGGGCAAAACCGTCATCATCACGGGCGCCAACAGCGGAATCGGCGAGGCAACCGTTTGGGAGTTCGCTCGGCGGGGCGCCAAGGTAAGTAAATACCGTTTTATATGCGTCCGCGTTAAAGAACTTAGTTGACGGGATGTAGAACATTGTGACGGCACTGGCGCTAGCTACTGCGTCGTAGCAGTTTATATAAATGAACACAAAATATTTACCTTGCTATTTTAGTCGACTACATACATATATATACAGTCAAGGGCATAAATTGTACGTTACCAAGACGTCAAAAACATCTATACACCTCTATGCCACAAACAATAAGGCCGTTGACACATATATTTGATATGATGGCTGTATCGATATTTTTGCCCTCGACTGTACATGCCGTCACGCCTCTTTCCCACAGGGGTAGGCAAAGACTACTTCGTTCCACCCGCTACGATCTTGACATACCTCTTTCGCTTCATCTACATTCATCAATATCTTCATACATGCTCGCGGGTTTCGGGTACTCCCGTCCTGACCTTTTTTCAAAACGCCTCCTATTCGGTCCCGGAACGCCTCTAAGGCTTCCCCTCCCGACTCATCCATTCCCCCGTATAGATTTCCCCCGTTAATCTACTTTCATCCGTCCTCTCTCCAAACCACTAAGCAAACTTTTTACCATTACTCATACGTGCTTATTTATTGTGCACCGATGCATCTTTGCTGCAGGTGTTCATGGCATGCCGCGACATGGAGAAGTGTGAGGCGGCGCGTCGCGAGCTCGTGCTCGAGACCAACAACAAGTACGTGTACTGCCGGCCGTGCGACCTCGCGTCTACTGCCTCCATCGTGGAGTTCGTCAAAAGGTAAGAGACCGTGGCTTCATGCTGCACCTTCTCTACTTCAAGCGTAGAATTAGCAATTGATATGTTTATCGCTATCCCGCGGGAACTATACAATTTTCCGGGATAAAAAGTAGCCTATGTTTTAATCTAGGGTACCAGCTATCTTCGTACCAAATTTTATTCAAATCCGTCCAATCGTTTTAGCGTGAAGAAGGAACAAACATACACACTCACTCACATCGTCACATCGTCACATACTTTCGCATTTATAATATTAGTAGGATTAATTGTATTATAGGTAAGTTAAGTTTGCGGTTGGTAGGACCGTGTGCAAGGTCCGTCCGGATCGCTACCACCATCTTACTCACTAATCCTGCCGCTAAGCAGTAGTGCTTGCACTGCTGTGTTCCGGTGTGGAGAGTAAGACAGCCGGGGAAATTACAGGCACAAGAGGCATTTCATCTTAGTCCTCTAGGTTGGCAACGCATCTGCAATTCCTCCGGGGTTGCGGGTGTCTATGGGCAGTGGTGATCGTTTACCATCAGGTGACCCACTTGCTCATTTGCCTTCCTATTCATATATGTATAAAAAAAGTAGAATTTAAGTAATCTATTTTTTTCTGAAAAAATTACTTTCTGCCAGGTTTCTTGCGGCGCATTCTTCTTGGCAATTATGGTCTTTCCGAATGCGTTGGTAGTTTAAAAAAAAAGACATGTAAAAGAGCCCTTGGCGGTCTATTAGCAAAATAAACTTTTGACTTTTGACAAGTGTCAAAAATTCTTGCAACTTTGGGGATCTTTTTGGCTTTTTGGTCGTAAAATCGTTCAGTTATATTTTCTTCTTGTTCCCTCAGGTTCAAACAGGAGGAGCCGAAGTTGGATATCCTGGTGAACAACGCGGGCGTGATGGAGCCCCCGGCGGGGGTCACGCGCGACGGCTTCGAGACCCAGCTCGGGGTCAATCACCTCGGGCACTTCCTGCTCACTAACCTACTGCTTGACACCCTTAAGGTTTGGAACCTCAAGAAGCGCCAATGATTACGCTACTTTCGATCTGTTTTATAATTCAATTTTGACCCAGTTCTAGTGGTAGTTTACTTGGAATTTGTTAAGTACATAAGTATGTAAATAGGTAGGATTGATGACAATGCAAACAGTCAACAAAAAGCTTGTACACTAAAATAGTGTTTTTACTGTATCGATTCAAAATCTTCGTCTTACCGGTACCTACCAAATAACTGAACTCGTGACCAAACGAATGATGGAAGAAAAACTGTCCCGACAACCTAGAACAGATTGTGGAAAGCACAGAACAAGAAGAGTGAGTGCGAATGAAATGACTGTCCGTCCGCTTGGGAAATAACTTGAAACCGGTATCCAAAATACCGGTATTAAAGCGGTATACCGGTATTTTCGTACCGATTTAACATGATGATGAGATGATTATTGTTATTATTATTATTATATTAGCCTAATTGAGTGTCCCACTGCTGGGCAAAGGCCTCCCCTTTTTCCCGCCACTCGTCCCGGACACACACACACACACACACACACACACACACATGATAAAAAGAAAAAATAGAAAAAAGAGGATGCTGGTTCATAATGCTAGTATAATAAAGTTACATACCTACATGTTTTTGTTGCAGGCGTCAGCTCCAAGCCGCGTGGTGGTAGTGTCCAGCAGTGCTCACTACAAGGGGCACATCAACAAGGAAGACCTCAACTTCTCGCAGAAGTACGACGCCGCCGCCGCCTACAACCAGAGCAAGCTCGCCAACGTGCTGTTCGCCAGAGAACTGGCTGCTAAGACCATTGGTAAAAAAACTGTTTGCATACAAACTACCGAAATACTCTTGTCTACTTCGATTACTTATCAATATACCACCAATATACGGACGACACTCGCGCCGGCAGCCTGCGTGATGGGGACCCTACCTAAGGGTCCAAATCTATTATAATTTTTAGCATAAGTTTTATTTTTATTACTTAAGTTATTTTTAAGAGGGTGCATCCCTACTGAGCTGGCAACGTCGCATTTTTGGTGTTTTTTGCAATTATTTCACAGAAATTGAATGAAAGTTTCAAATCTGCGTCTGTAGTGCACTTCGTTTTTAGTGTATTAATGTGTCCAATGCAATGGTTAATCGTGATGGACTTTTATTTTCGTATAAAAGGGATAAAATACTATATCTCGTTTAATAAGAAAATAAAAGTCCATCACGAACAATTATTGCATAAGACACATTAATACACTAAAAACGAAGTGCACTACAGACGCATATCACACAACACATATATAAAACTCAAAGAACACAAGTGCAGTGATATACACGCATCAGCTCAAAGAGCTGCTAGTGTATTATTTTAAATAATAATAATAATAATAATATTTGAAACTATTATTCAATTTCTGTGAAATAATCGCAAAAAATCACCAAAAATGCGACGTTGCCAGCTCAGTAGGGATGCAGGTAGCTTCATTTTATATTCGTATCAATACTTTTGTAATGATTTACAAAATATGCCACACTGCCTACAATTTTGTTATCTTCCAATATTTTGAGACATCATTTCGCATCGACCACACGTGACTGCCTTGAAAACAGTCCTCAAAGCGACTTCTATATATTGGATATCTTGATACAACCGATGCGTGTGGCTCTAAAGCTTTCCCATTTCCCAGACTCCGGCGTAACGGTAGTAGCGGTGGACCCGGGCCTGGCGGACACGGAGCTGAAGCGGCACCTGCCGATGGCGCGCAGCCTCACGCGCTTCGTCATCTACCCGCTGTTCTGGCCGCTCACCAAGAGCCCCAAGATGGCGGCCCAGTCCATACTGCATGCTGCTCTAGGAGAGGACACGGGGAAGAGCGTCGGCGATTACTACGTGTATGTGGCCTTTATAAAAGAACTAGCTTCCCTCCGCGTAGAGTTAGCATTTGACATATTTATCGCTACCTTGCGACTGCAATTTTCAAAGATGAAATAGCCTATGTGTTAATCTAGGGTACCAGCTATCTCCGTGCCAATTTTTATCCAAATCCGTCCAGTCGTTTCAGCGTGAAGAAGGAACAAGCATACACACTCACATTGTCACATCACATCCATCCATCCTTACAAACTTTCGCATTTATATAATAGAGATGCAAATCGTTTGAAAAACAAAATACTGCTGCTGTACAAAAACAAAACAGCCTACCACGCCTAGTGGTTTGTCGTGTGGCCTCTCAAGTAAGGTCGTGGGTTCGAAATTATAAATGCAGTCGTATTCCAGGGACATGAAGGTTAATGAGCCGTCAGCGGAGGCGCAGGACTTCGAGCTGGGGGCGTGGCTGTGGCGCGTCAGCGACAAGTGGACCAGGCTCGCCGAACACAAGGCTGAACTCGCGACAGCCGCGTAGACCCTGCCACCAGGCTGGCGTCGCATACGAGGAGCCTCCCACCAAACGGATGCTGCGTAGAACTAGACTAGTACAGTACGCGAGCGACCATAACGTCTTAATGCGATTCAGTTTAAGTTCGCTCGCTGTCAGATACATACTAAAAATGACAGCTGAAACCTGAACTGAGTCGGAATTAACACGTCATGGTAAGGGTCCTGGTCTATTCCCACTAGTCATTAACACTATGCAAAGTAGTACGATTAACGGAATTGATAATGGAACTAGTGGGAAGAGACCAGCGATCTGAGTTAGTTGGGGTATGAGGGGCGCCCACACCTCACACCGACGCAACTCAGATCCGCGCGTACTATACGGCCCACTTGCACAGTCCAGAGTTAAAAAACATTTTGACACTACTTAGCCCCGGGTTAGCATCTAATACGGGGTTAAGTCGTTAACCCTGGTCCGCGCAAGTGGCCCTAAGCGTTGTACAAAGCTAATGTATCGAGAGAGGATACTAAAGTTAGGAAACAGTTTCTGTAACTTTTTTCACAAAACATGTACATCTTATGTAAGGACCCCTACGATACACTTCGACCCATTCGTGGATCTTTGGTGTAACATGGTACAGTTTTTATTTCGGTGTCTACTGGCAGTGTTTTATCCCACCACGACGTTGGCAGAATCTTCAGGTGGATGGAACCTTTTCTCCCTAAATTTTAACATTGATTAAGAGTAATATTCGTCGCTTCTCGTCACGATCGGTAAAACGGTTATACCGTGAAGAAGTAGCAAGATAGACAGAGTTATTTTCGCATTTATGTTAAGGTATTATGTATATGTTCTGTGAAAAAAAAACAAGTCCATTTTATCATTATACAACAAACGTGGCTTTAGTTGTATTCTGATGCCATTGCCTTACACGAGTTTAATTTAAATAATGAAAACAGTTGTATAACTCGTGCAGGTAATGTTGTCTCTGCTCCGTTGCATCAGTTTTAGTGATAGGTGAGAAAGAGACAACGCTAATGTTGTTGCTTTGTTATAAAACGCAGTATTGCATTTAAATAGATTGCTATAGTTTGAGTGTTGTTGATTTTATTATGTAGATAAAGTATTATAAAAATGTATATATTTTTCATTTTTTACTATATTTATAGAATAATACTCGCTGCCATTTTAGTAACACAAAGATGTGGTGATTCGACCCTTTTATACAGATATCTTATCTAACGCCGTGGTAGCCTAGTGGTTTGACCTGTGGCCTCTCAAGCAGAGCGTCGTGGGTTCAAATCCCGGGTTCAAAACCTCTGGGTTTTTCGGAATTTATGTGCGAAAATTACATTTGTAATTTGCCATGAGCTTTTCGGTGAAGGAAAACATCGTGAGGAAACCTGCACACATCTGCGAAGAAATTCAATGGTGTGTGTTAAGTTCCCAATCCGCACTGGGCGCGCGTGGGAACTATAGCCCAAACCCTCCAATACACGGAGGAGGCCTATGCCAAGAGGCACGCCGAATTTCGCGACAATTTAATAAATAAATAAAAAATAAAAACGACAATAAGTAACAATAACAACATGTAGGTACTTACTGAAATTGTAGCGAATTCGGAATAAAAAGGCTTATAAATAAATACAGATATCTATCTAATACCGTAAGCCGGGTTGACTTTCAAAAGCAGTTATAATGACGAAACCATTCATTTTTATTTGCGTTACACTGCCTCCAATCGATGTCTTCATCGATCGCCTTTGCGTCTACATGCTAAACATTACATTGGACGATATCGATTTTATAGCAATTTTAAAATGAACAAAGTAGCCCCAAAATTATCAATTAATATATAGTATATGTATAACTTAAAATTTGGTATGCAGGGGGTTTCGGGGGCGATAAACCGATCTAGCTAGATTTCATTTTTAGAAAACTCTTCAGCGCACTACATATCCATGGCCTAAAAAACTGACGCCATATTTACTTCTCAAAAGTTACCGAGCGATTCGTTCGCCCAGCTACCGGATCAAAACGGGACCAGAATAAAACTCATCGTACAAAACAACAGTATATTTATAGTCACATCTATTCCCATATGGAGTTGTGGTACTGTGGGTCGTCAAAGAGCAGCGGCGTGTGCGGCGCACGCGTGTGCGTGTGCGCGTGCAGCAGCTGCAGCACGCCGGTGCCGAGCGCGCACGGTGCGCCCACGATGATCGACTCCGACACGCCCGAGATGCAGTCCTGTTGCCCGTAGTACGCCGCGTCGAACAAATGGTCCGCCGTCTTCTCGAACTACAAACAACACACGAATTAAGAGTTTTAATGATTCACGGTTAAGTTCATTCGAAATATTATAAACGGGATGTGAACCGCGATTACCTTTATTGAGCTCCCGATATTTCGATACAGTTGCATGCATCATGATCACGGGTAGACTGAAGAAATTGCGGGTGGATGTTATTGTTGGATAGACCGAGCTCTGTCTACCCTCATTCTTGCGCGTCGACTGCGTGCACTCTCGTTACCACTGGAACCGTTCTCACTCGAAACTCGATGAAGAAACAAGAATGAGGGTAGACAGAGCTCGGTCTACCCGACAATAACATCCACCCGCAATTTCTTCAGTCTACCCGTGATCATGATGCATGCAACTGTATCGAAATATCGGGAGCTCAATAAAGGTAATCGCGGTTCACATCCCGTTTATAATATTTCGAACACACGAATTAGTCTGGCAGGTAAACCCAGTGGTTTACCTGCCAGAAGTTACTGCAGTCAGTAAAATGACACTTTCAGTGTTGTCAGTTTTTCTTTCAGACGAGCGTGGGAGTTCCAGCTAAAATCATATTGCCACAACACATAGTCACAATCATATAGTCGCTTCTGTAAAAACTAGTGCCTACGGCAAATCTTGGGATTAGATTGTCAAAGCAGACCCCAGGCTCACAGCCGTGGCAAATGCCGGGAAAAACGTTAGGAAGATGATGATGATTGGAGTAAATTCGAAATTGAGGAAATTTCACTAAACGGGGACCAATTACACAATCTGGCAACGCTTACCCAGAAGCTCCAATTTTTTATTTTATTTTTTATTTAATCTCATAATTAACACTTACAGACAAGCCACACATGCTAATTATATAACAAGAGAAGAGAATGAATACATAGAACTTATAACCTAAATATCTATGCTATACATTTATTGAGCTCGGTGTCACTATTGACTCCAAATGCCGGCTGGCCGATGCAAGAAACCTCGACTCAGACACAGTGTCTCTGGCTTAGGTTTAGCTGGCTGATGACACAAGTAAAAGACAAATAGGGATGCAACATCCAAGGTCAGAGGGTAAAATTAGTACTCACGCTGGCCAGATTGAGCACGGAGTCCTTCATCCTGGCGAGGCCGTACCGCGTGATGCCGAGCACCTCCCCCCGCGCGGTCATCTGCCCCGCGAGCAGCTCCACGTGCCGCCGGTCCACGCTCATGCCGTGCCCCGCCATCACCGCCTGGATCTCGCTGATGATGGTCGACTTGGCTGCCTCGATGCCCAGCGTGGCGTACACCTGGGCAATAAAGTTTGATTAATGATTAACACTTGACAGATGGGCGTGCCTTAAGTCAATTTTCAACTTTGACGTCCTACAAATAAAGCATAAGGGGGTAAATTTTTAAACCGCTACTATTACACAACAGTAAAATTACATTCCGAGGGTGGTGAAATAAAGAATATCTCAGATAGCAGGTCTTGTCGCACGAGTTAAAGGCGAGGACAATAAATATGCGACCTGAAGCTTTCTTTATCACCGCCCGAGGTGTACACAATTTTACGTCTTCCTCGTTTTTAGAAGTAGAAATATTTACTAAAAATGAGTACTTCTGGCATTTGCAGATAAATAATTAATGAATTTACCTCTAATATGTTGTTGGATGTTGTCTTTGTTCCCATGACACCGTACGTCGCCATCACGTCTCTCAGTCCGTCGCCTTCCACGCACAGCTTGTACCTGGTAAATATGAGTTATTTAAATAACACACAAATAAGCCTTGATGAAGACAAAATTTATTTATTTTTATTTATTTATAAACACACTTAACCTTTCGATTCTCAGGGGCTCCTCCAGGAGCCAGTGTCAAAATATTACGAAACCAAAACAAAATGGCGGAAAAACTAGCAAAAACCCGGGTTTTTTTCGGCCAGTGAGAGCGGGCTCTCTGGGGAGCCGGCAGATAAGCCTACAGTATTCGGCGTCCTATTGGTAGCTTACTTCATTGACTTGTCATTTCTGTACAGCAAAAGGTAAAATGATTCTTATTTCTAATCACAGTTAAGTTTAAATCAAAGTGTAGAAGTACTGGCTCTCTGGGAAGCCGCGGGTTCCAACGGTATTTTTGACGCTGGCTGCCCAGAGAGCCACCAGGTATCAACGTTTTCTCGCCATATGTCCTGGGAATCGAAAGTTAACACTACCATTACAGGATTTTGATCTAAATGCGATAGCGCAGGCACACTTAAATAAGTAATACATATAAAAAACAAAACAAACATAGCCAAAGATAGGTGAAAAATCTACTTACTTTATATCGCCGCCTGTGTCGTCACAAGCGATCACGCATCGCGACACCTGTAAAAAGAGCATTGAATCTGTATAATGAAATCTTGCAAGTGGACATTGACCCAGTTCTTGTGGTATCTAACAATCAACTTACAAGTAGAGTCAACAAAATAGCCGCTGGTAAAGTCGCGTGTTCGGACTTTGTCCAACGTGCCGTTAAAGTCCGTCTATATCAGGAGTACATTATGTCCATATCAGGCGTACACCAGCTCTATATCAGGTGTACACCAGCTCTATATAAGGCGTACACCAGCTCTATATCAGGTGTACACCAGCTCTATATAAGGCGTACACCAGCTCTATATCAAGTGTACACCAGCTCTATATCAGGCGTACACCAGTTCTATATCAGACGTACACCAGCTCTATATCAGGCGTAAACCAGCTCTATATCAGGTGTATACCAGCTCTACATCAGGTGTATATGTGGTGTGTACCTGCGAGAGCCCCTTGACGACGACGCCGGGCAGCTGCCGCGCGAGCTGCTGCAGCGCCATGTTGAGCCAGCCGCCGTGCTTGGCCGGCTCGCCGCACACCTTGATCGCCCAGTCCGACACCGCCAGCACGTTGCCCGGCTTCACTTTCAGCTTCGACGTGCAAATACTAAAACAAGAATTAAGCTATTGAACGATTTACCCTCTTATTGATTAACGCACTATAGACCTCTGCTAACTTAGCAATCGTTTGTCCTTATCTATGGATGTTTGTTGCTCTTTCATGGCAAAACGGGTAAGTTAAATCGTTAATTGACAACATTTCATTTTTATAACACCTGAAAATGTATATATGGTTCGAAAGCATTTTGCCTCTTGATCACTGCAATATGATTATATAATTTTAATATTGCTTATTATAGACAATAAAAATTAATTAAAAACATGTCTTAATTTTACCAATTCTACCACAGGATAGGTGAAATGCGTTTGCCTTTATCGCGAGAAAAAATAAGCGACCATAATTTTGTATTTGACAACTTCAAAGTACAAGGGGGGCAACTCTGAAATTCTATTCTTGAAGTTCTTTGCACACCTTCTCTCTCACTCTTAGTTAATGACTATATTAGTATGAGCGGAACAGCACGAAGCGAACCTCGAAAATCGAATATCGGAGAATAAGGCCTGACATTGACAATTTGAAATTGAAGTCATTTTTTTTTCTATACAGAAAAGACAAAAGGATAAGTGTCTATTCCGTGATAGTATCGGAGTTACGCCCTTTTAGAATAAGCAAAAATTAATAAGTTAATTATAAATTAAATACAAACCCTAGCGAAAAAATTTAACTATCAGCATGTTCATCTTTTCAAACAAAATACAGACACCCATTAAAATTATAGCCTCAGAAATATGAAATGTTGTCAATTGTGTAGTTTATAGATACAATTTCTTTACGAGAGTTTATATGAAAGCCTAATGGTTTGACTTTTGCGAACCAATTCATGGTGAGTGTGAAATTCCCAATCCGTACTGGGCCCGCATGGGAATTGTAGCTTAACTCCCTTATTCATTAACGCTTTATAGGCTTCTAACTTAGCAATCGTTTGTCCTTATCTGTGAAAGGTAAACGTCAAAGTGAAAGATAAGGACAAACGATTACTAAGTTAGCAGAAGCCTAGCGTTTATGAATAAGGGGGTTAATGACCGAGCGAGTTGCAAGCGTCTCGGGCCTTATACTCCGAAATTGGATTCTCGAAATTCATTTCGTGCCATTCCGCTCACGCTAATAGGCTAAACTGAGAATGAAAAGGACGGTATGATAAGCACTTCGAAAATAGAATTATTCGGAGTAAAAGGCCCGAACACCACAACATTCTTTCTACTTATTTTACTTTTTCTGTGTGGTTTTTCTCTTGCTTAATACCTATGCGCTATGTCCTGTCTATCGTTCTAAGGTCAACTGGAAGAAATCCCTTTTAGGGATAAGTTCGCTTTTGTGCATTTGTGTTGTCCTTTATTCATCTTTTTCATGTGTTATGTACAATAAAGAGTTAAAAATTACATATTATAAAAGCGAAAGTTTGTGAGTATGTATGGATGATTGTTACTCTTTCACACTAGAACGGCTCGAAAGATCTGGATCATACTTAGCACAGGTCCGGAATAACACGTAGGCTACTTTTTATCCCTTTTTATTCCCGCGGGATAGCGATAAATTAAATCTTTGCTGACCAAGTCACGCGCAACAGGTATTTACTTACGAATAGACGACGGAGTCAACGTTGACTTCTAGCGATAGCAGCCGGATGCGCTCAGCGTCGAGCCGGACCAACAGAAAGCACTCGTCCGGCAAATACACCTCCTCTATGTACGTCGTTATCTGTCAAAACACGCAATCAAAAATGTCAAATATTCCATGGAAAATCTCAAGTATAAAAGAACAGTCCTGACTGATCAACTATGATACATCATCGCACAGCCTTACATCTAGTTTTTAGGGTTCCGTACCCAAAGGGTAAAAACGGGACCCTATTGCTACGATTTTGCCGTCCGTCTGTCACCAGGCTGTATCTCATAAACCTTGATAGCCAATTAAAAATTTCAGAGATGATCCAGTCAGATCCAGTGGCCAGGTCTTGTCACCTTAGGCTCTGTCTACCCCGAAAGGGATAAAGACGTGATTTATATATGTGTGTAGGATTCAGTTTCAGTTCAGTTTATTTATTCCATAACAATTTACATCGTGTTGGACATCATAACCATTAATTATGAAAATTTAATAATACGTAAATATTAACAAATGAAAACACAATTAAATAGAAGAAAAAAAAAGAAAACTAACAATTACGTAAAATTTTTCACGTTACATTAAATATTATCATGTCATTCTTTCCAATTAATTTGAATCAGCCATCCCGCATAAATATCTCATCAATACTATAAAAGCAGCCTCTCAATAAAAAAGCCCTCAACTTCCTACGAAAAACCCTATAATTGGAGATGATCTTTAGGTCACCGGGTAGTTTATTATTATTATAATAAATTTTAACAGCTTGATGTTTGGCACTATGCTGAGCTACTTTTAGTTTCGGGAGAAAACGTTGTTTTACGTTCCTTGTTCGGGATTGCAGGCGCAACTCTTGCTCTTTAGAGGACACATGATCTCGAATATTTTTGACAAAATCTGTGAGTAACACCAGTACATACAGGCAATAAATAATTCAATAGTGTTTGTATTGCATGCATACCTCTCCGAGCGTGGTCTTCTCGACCCGGCCCTTGACCCTCCGCGCGAACTCCTGGTCGAGCGGGCGCATCAGCTCGGCGGTGATGATGGGCGTGGATATGTTCTTGGAGGCGTTGATGATCTCCTTGACGCGCGGCACGCCCTGCGTAATGTTCATGGAAGCCACGCCGGCGAAGTGGAACGTCTTCAGTGTCATCTGGGTGCCGGGCTCGCCGATACTCTGGATAATATAACATATTAATAATCATGCTAAACGTGGCCTATAAGGTCTTATGTTACCTCAGGTGCTGTCTAACCCGGACCCAGTGGGCTCGTTGCGCCCGCGGCCGCAGGTTAAAAGGCTGACAACACCTAATTTTGTTGAAATTGATGTGATTTAAGCACTTTTTTAAGAAAAACTACACACATGAAATATATGTTAATTTTCATCATATTTCAAAGACCCTGGACGGACTCGATACATAATTGAACAAATTCGGCTCGATAGAAAATAAATGCAAAGATTGGTCTTAAAATCATCATTAGACGGTTCTATGTCTTTATTTTTTCGACGTATGAGTCTGCAATTAAAAACATGAAGTCAACATATTCATACCTAAACGGCTAACGAGTCATATTTCACAAATAATCCATACTTTTTTTATTTATTATTATTTGTGTCTTATTTGCAAGATTTTAGACGCGCGCCAAGCTGCCGGAATAGTTTCTTCTCTTTCACTAACAGGCACGCGGACAGTATATGTGTGAAGAGTGGCGCTACCCAAAGAGTATTTGTATTGTATTGTTGTATTATAATACAACCTGTGCGGCGAGCGCACCGACCGCGGTGCCGGGCTCGATGACGCTCCGCTGGTACTTGTCGTGGCACACCCGGATGAACTTGACCAGCTGTGTTAGAGTCAGCCGCTCCAGCTGGTACACAATGGGCCCGCAGTGGGCGTATTTGGCCCGCAGCGCCCGGACCTTCGCTGCTATCGTTTTGAGGAACGTTCTGGAATAACGTGAGAAATGTACACCTGACACAAGCTTTGTTTTACTTTAAAGGAGGTCAACCTTGTTCTTTTGTAACAACACTATATAAACCAATAAAAAAATCATTTTTAATTTTTCAATGCGATGGCAAGTAATGACAAAATGATTCCTACTTGCGTTGTTGTGGCCACTAGGCTTATTTAAATAAAATAAATAATATTACAGTGAAAAAAACAGACTCGCTATTAAATCCTACCCTGATCCTAAATTAAATGAAATGAAATGAAAATTTATTTTGCTGGAACAAGGGTTGTTTTACATGCGTTGTTACAACCTAGAAACCTACCTACCTAGTCCGTATGACAGAAAGAAACGACAAATCGAGGCAATGCTACCGCAAGTAACTATATGTTTTATGTGTTGCTAAAATGTCAACTTACAACAGTTCGCTCTTGAACTCCTGCGTGCAGGTCTTGAAGTCGTCCAAGGCGAGTGTTTCTTCCGCCGCCACGACAATACCGTCGCCGTCCAATGCTTCCTCGTCCCTGATAAATAAAGTACATGAAATAATTATACAAACCCCTCAGATACCATCATATTGAGCTTTTTGCTGGCTATCCATCGCCGCAAGTTACGAGCACTAAGTAAATCGTTGTAGTTTATAGAAATAATTTCTTTATGAGAGTTTATATGAAAGCCTATATGGTTTGACTTTAGCGAACCAATTCATGGGGAGTGTGAAATTTCCAATCCGCACTGGGCCCGCATGGGAATTATAGCCTAAGCCTTCTAAAAGGACAGAAAGTATATAAGCTAGAAATGATGATGTTGAGTCGATAGCTATAGGCCGACCGCTTAAATCAGTCCTCGCCTGCGCGGTACAGGGGCGCGAGCAGAGGGTGTACACTCCGCAGTTTAGGTCCGATCAACCGGCGCTCCTGCCGGGCAGGATAATGGCAGTAGGTTGCCGCTCGCCACGCACGCTGGCGTCGCGCGTTATTTGTGTACCTAGTTACCTAGCAACGAACAATGAAAACTACAACCCTAATAAGTACGCGGTGACGTCGTGAACGGCCATGACTGTAACCTGTAACGGTTAAACTAAAAGAAGCGCTCTCGCGTAGTAATACAGTTTATTTTTGCATGAATCCCTTGCGGGAAATGTGATGGAGTGGGGCTGTAGGCTATTATCGCTGTAGGTAAATATATCAGGAGCGAGCTAGATTGTGTTTTATGTGTACGCTGCCTCACCTGTGCAAGCACTGCGCCTTGACGTCGGCCAGCACGCGCGGCAGGTCGACGGGCTGGCCGCCGCTCTCCATGAAGCTGGGGTCGAGCCCGTCGCTGCCGTATTTGAACTGGACCACCTCGCTGGTCGCGTTGCGAACCGTCATGTCGTATTGGAGGACCAGGTCTTCCAGGGACTATGGGACAAGTTTAGCAGCGTTGAGCACTTTTTGGGATGTGTAAAAAATGTTAAACTCGCGTCAGGCGTAAGACGGAGGGAGAGTTTAAATGACAGGATATCAGATCCTCTAAAAGCTTTTTTTGAAATACGAATGAACGCGTTCGATTTTGTCTGTCCATATAGATAATACGTACGTTTTTTTTGTAAGCGGCCAGTACGGTACGCGTCTTTTTTTAATTTAAGGTGAGATGAGATTGTGTAAAGCCCTCTCATTATTATAGGAGGCCTGTAAGCAGCAGTGCGACGTTTATAGGAGTTGTTGATGATTTATTTATTTATTTAATTATGAAAATAAGTTTACACAGCATTACAGTAAAAGACCAATGATGATAATGATGTGAGTCGCCTGATGTCTAACGTGCACCATGGACACCCCAAAGGATTGCGGATGCGTTGCCAGCCTAGAAGACTAAAATACAGTAGATTGCACATCGGTCTTCTCGGCTAATTTAGGCTTCGTAGAGCGTTGTCTCCGCGGCCGTGTCCACAAGACCTTCGCGCCCGCCCATCGTGTGGAAGAAGAACTCGGTCGGCGTCAGACCCGAGTAGAAGCTGTTCGCGCGTATCATGTCGTATATTGTCGCGCTACGTCTTACTTCCGGGCCACATTAGCGGGCGAAGGTTCGTGTCGCATTGTCCCGATAAAAAATCGAGTTCGTGCAACCACGAACTACGTTTCCACACTTAGACCAAATTATCGCGATAAAAACTTCGGGCGAACTATGTTGCGCAGCTCTGAATTTGGCGGGAAAATGGACCAAGAGCGCAAAGAAACAAAAAGATAGAGGAAGCGTTTGCTTTGTATTGTATGTCTGTAAATAATTATTGAAATGTCACTTATGTCACTTAATGTGGCCGTAGCATCACTGTCGTGTCGTGTCGTACCTTGACTAGCCGGCGCTGGAGGTAGCCCGTCTCTGCGGTCTTGACGGCCGTATCCACGAGACCTTCGCGCCCGCCCATCGTATGGAAGAAGAACTCGGTGGGCGTCAGACCCGAGTAAAAGCTGTTCTCGACGAAGCCGCGGGCCGCTGGGATTTTGGCTGCGGACAAAATTATTTAATTAATCTAACTAATATTATAAATGCGAAAATTTGGATGGATGGATGTTTGTTTGTTACTCAATCACGCCAGAACAGCCCAACGAATCTAGATGAAATTCGGCACATAGATAGAGAAAAGTCTGGAACAGCACATAGGCTATTTTTTATCCCGGAAAATTCCCGCGGGATAGCGATAAACGAATTCTTTGCAGACGAAGTCGCGGGCAACATGTAGTTGATTATATAAATCAAGAACAAGACCTAAACGACACGTTTAGCATGATTGTGGGCGTGTAGGTGGAACGAGGAATCAAAAGTGATGGGTGCTAGCCGCATCGCCTATAACATGATTTCTAAGATTTTCGCCTATTCCCTCGATGGGCTTTACCATCTGCGCGGGAAGAGAAGCAACTGGTATATTCTATGTTTTTTCTTCACTCCCAAACCAGCATGGGAGAAATACATTACGATCATAATTGAAGGAAAGGAAGGAAGCGGAAGAGAGGAACTTCAATAAGAACATTTATGGCCCTGGTGAAAGAGAGTAAAAGTCGTGTCGTACAAATCAACGCACATAAAAAGAGCTCCTGGCGATATACCTGCGCATGAGCGAAATACGGGCCAAATTGGCGGGAGCGGCGGGGAACGCTACTATACCAGATGCGCAAACGTATCCCCTCCACTAGCCACCCAGAACTCTTTTTACGTGCGTTGACTTATATCAGGGGCCTTACCATGGCGTCTTAATGCGATTCAGTTTAGTTTCGCTCGATGTCAGATCCATACTAAAAATGACAGCTAAAACCTGAACTGAGTCGGAATTAGGACGTCATGGTAAGGCCCCAGGAACTCAAAGAAAAGGCTCTGGAAAGCACCACATGCAAATTGCTCCACCGCCAAGAGCCTAACTCTTAAGTTGATGAAGTACGCTTACAGTGCCTCTCAAAGTGCGGCAGCGAGCGGTCCTCGAACCCGTTGGGCACGCGCTTCCCGTTCAGCGCCTGCTGGCCCACGCACGCGATCATCTGCGATATGTTGATGTTGGACCCTAAACAGGTGGAATTTAATTAAAATAAATTATTAATTTCGCAAGAACATACAAAGGTGTTACAAATGTTACACATGTATGTGTGTATGTACCTTTTGATCCACTCTGAGCCATGATTAGAGGCGCGTTAGTAGTATGCAACTCGCGGAAGCACGCTTTGGCGGCCAACTCTCTGGAAAAAAAAAGTAAACGTTTCACCAGGGGCCTTACCATGACGTCCTAATTCCGACTCCGTTCAAGTTTTAGCTGTCACTTTTTCAGGTTATAGTCTATTTATTTAAGCTAGATACTAAAATGAAATTACCTGTGTTGCCTGTTTTTTGCAATTCAAAAATAGTGACGTGCCACAACTAACGAAAAGTTAACGATAAATTAAATAAATAAATAATAATAAATATCTTGGGACAATTGACACCAATTGACCTAGTCCCAAACTAAGCAAAGCTTGTGATATGGGCACTAGACAACGGATAAACATACTTATATAGATAAATACATACTTAAATACATATTAAACATCCAAGACTCGAGAACAAACATTCGTATTTTTCATACAAATATCTGCCCCGACCGGGGATCGAACCTGGGACCTCAAGCTTCATAGTTAGGTTCTCTAACCACTAGGCCATCCGGTCGTCTAAATTTAGTATAGAATTTTGTATGTATAAGCTAGTGTAATAAACCTTTAAATTTTCTTGATACAATCATATTTTTTCAATCATATTATATTTTTTGTCTTAAAATATAACACGACCAAACTTCTTGTATCCAGACTACAAACATTGTCGATGGTTTCGAGTACACCACTAAACAATAAAAGCTGCTATCATTATTTCACAATTTGACATTTGCAATTGTCAATTTAGTATCTAGTTTGAATAAATAGACTTTAGAGGTTAGTTTATCTGTACCTGATGCTGCTCAGCTCGCTGAGCATGACAGCCTCCAGCGACTCCTCCATGGTGCATCCCGGCTGGCACTGCAGCGTGCCCTTCTCCATCTCCAGGATGTACGCGTCGCACTTGGAGTACCCCGACTCCAGCAGCTTGTTCTTGGCCTCGATCAGCTTCCTGCCCGGCGTCACGTCTATAATGCCGAAACTGAAGCCTCTGTTCATCATGTAGTAAGACGCCATGCGTGCTAGCCTGGAATTAAAGAACTTACTGAAAACCGCATCTAAATCGGTCTAACGGTGCTCAAGATAAATGGGAACATTCGTTTGCGAAGACACACACAACCTATCTCCCTAAACGCATATACCTTTTCCGTTCCGTCGTGGGTAAAAATAGTTCCATCATGCCTTATGTAAACAAGATTCCCTGCTATGGGTGGTGTAGGGGTCATCGCGGAATGATGAGTTCGATTCCCGGCCATAGCTTTACTTTTCGGGTTGTGTGTTCTATTTTTCAGTGTCGTTTAGAAATTTACTCTTACATTACTACTAACTAGAAAACATGTAAAAACCTTATTGAACAAATCATTTTATTAAAACACGCTTTGAAATTTCTCTATTTCAACATAAATGACGCAAATTAATTTCATGACATCGTTCATTCATGTCATTTCGTGTCATTGTACTGCAGTGATCTACTATCTGCCAAACTATAGTCTAAAATTACTATTAAAGTACAGTAGGCTTATTGTGTAACTCGCTCGCAATCGCCGTCGTGTTCATTTTGACAGCTCATGTATGGGCTGACAATTGGCATCGGAATCAGCTACCTGTCACATTACAAGAACTGTCAAAATGAACACGATGGCGATTGCGAGCGAGTTAGACAATAAGCTTACAGTACGGAAAATTTTATTCACGTACAGTCGCCATCAGATATATCGTAGCTGGCGAGGTCCTCAAATATTTCGGAGCAGCATTAAATTTCAATAAATTCGTTACACTAGATATGGTTAATAACATCGGAACACGCAATCCGTCATAAATATAAGAGCAGTGACTTTTCAATAAATTCGGGACGTTCAATGAGCTAAAAATATCAGGAAGCACATATCGTCAAAGGTATCGACGCAGTCAGGCTGATCATAAATATCGGAACATATGTGGAAAATAAACCTTACGTATATAATAATAGATTCCAATTTCAAACAAAATACAAATAAGGCTCAAACGTCGTGCCAAAATGAAAGATATGTCACATACAGTGTCCGCGTCTGCATGCGTGTTAGTAACATAAAACCTTTTTTGTTGTATAAAGTGTAAATTGTTACTGGCCACAAAATTGCCAAATATACTTTTTTTACGAATAATATTTTTCTTCTTCTGCTGTTATAAGTCAAAGCATGTAGTTCTATTTTATAAAACTAATTTTATTATTAAACACACTGTAATTTAAACTGTTTGTCACAAAGTTAAGGTATATTTTCCAAAAATGTTCCGATCTTTATGGTCAGCCTGTCTGCATCGATACCTTCGACGATCTGTGACGTCCCGATTTTATTGAAAAGTCGCTGCTATTATATTTTTGACTAATTGCGTGTTCTGATATTATTAACCTTATCAGTGTAACGAATTTATTGAAATTTACGGCTGCTCCGAATTATTTGAGGACCTCGCCCGCTACGATATATCTGATGGCGACTGTACCACAGTAGAACTAAATCGCAATAAGGTGACATATCACTCGGGTTTGAAGTGACAGCAGCCTGTCAATTGAGACAAGGTTCTACGGCGACACGTGACTTCCCTCGCTGTCTCGACTCACCTCCACATGGCTCTGACGGCGTGCTCCTCGCCCCAATCCCGCAGCAGTATATAAAAGATGCTGCTTTTAGTACCGGAGCCTAGCGTACTCTTGTCCATGGAGCCGCACAATAACTCTGAATTCCGGATTATGACATCTGTCAAAGAACACGCGGTTAAAAATCGTGGCCAAACTTTCATTAGGTAACTTATCTATAGTCGCTAAATAAAGTTTGTAGGATCGATAGCATATACTGTTGTGTATATTTATTAAGAGTAGCATTAAAATAGTAGGACATATAGGTGAAAAACTTAAGTAAATGACCTGGACCCTATTTCATAAAGCTAGAAGCTACAATTTACAAGCGGAAGTCTCTATCTAACACATAGGGTCAGAAAAAGACTTCCGCTTGTAAATTGTAACTAGTAGCTTTATAAAATAGGGTCCAGGGCCCCGTTTCTCGAAGCTTATTAGACTAATAATATTAGTGTTTTGTTTCATTCTTTCGTTTAATTTACGAGACAAAACACTAATATTATTAGTCTAATAAGCTTCGAGAAACGGGGCCCTGTTGTATGTGTAAGTAATGTGTACGAATAGACAAATTGATGTTCCAAATTAGAAAAATTACTTTAGTCTCATATCAGTTCTGTACACTACTACATACAACAGGTCATTTACTTAAGTGTTTCATCTATATTTATTAAGAGTAGCATTCAAATAGCAGGACATCACTTAATTTCGTGTTTAAAGTCATTACTAAAAATTGATATAAACTAGACTAAAGGCCGGTCGCCAAGCGCAGCGAAAAACGAGCATTGCCCTATTTCTATTTGTCTCTGTCGCACGCGCACAGTAATAGTGCCATTACGCTCGCACAAATATAAAGGTTTACGCACACGAGTCTTGGATGCACATGTCTTTGTCCCTGGTGTAGTTTTTTCCTTTTGTTTCTAGATTGGCCTTTACTTCGCATCGTTTGTTCGGTTTCAAAATTAGACTGCAAAAAAAACATCAGTTCGTTTAGCTTATGGCTGTGGCATCTGCCGGAACAGTCACATCTGACATAATATGGGTCAGATATATATTTTTTTAATACCAAGTCACATAATTTTTCCACATTAGATCTATATGGGGAGTGTGAATGGTTGCGTTGGGAGGGGAAGGCCTAGACGACGTTCCGGGACCAAATAGGAGACGTTTTGAAAATAGGGCAGGTCAGGAGTACCCGAAACCGACGAGCATGTATGTAGAGATTGATGAATGTGGATGAAGCGAAAGAGGTATGTCAGGATCGTAGCAAGTGGAACAAAGTAGTCTCTGCCTACCCCTGTGGGAAAGAGGCGTGACTGTATGTATGTATGTGTATAACTTTTCCCGAATATATCAGCATGTGGTTGTGTTTGTTCTGAAAACGTCAGATCATGACGTTGAACTGGTCATGACTTACCTGAACACCTGCTTCCCAGTCCATAACTTCCTCGGCTTGAGTATAGCCGGCGGCGGCATGTCAACAGGCATGCGGGCGTCGGGGCCGGCGAGCAAGCACGAGGCGAGCTGCTGCGCCTCCTCGCGCGTGAAGAACGTGTCCCGCTGCGTGATGAGGTAGCCGCCCGTGATGAAGTCCTGAGTGGCCGCGATGAGGAGCTCCCCGTTGCGGGGGGTCACGAGGTTCGATTTGTTCTGGAAAGATTGTTGGTTAAAGGCTCGCCTAACCGCTTGGCACCGGATTGGCGCCGCCTCAACTCGAGCCGGCCAGTATTATGTGGAAGAAATTCCATACTGTAACGTACACACACACAAGCTAGTAATCCGCAAGCGGAGCGCGGGGAACTCGCAGTCATCGAGCTTACGTCTGGCCGCCGCTGATCTATTTTGAGCAGTGACAGTCAAATTGCTACCCGCCACCTTTTTTACGTCCATACATTTTTATAGTAATTAAGCTTAATTTACAAGGTAGGTACTAGGTACCTCGAAGTTACAGAGCCAGACCAAGAAAATTAGACAAAAAACATTGTGTGGTTTTATGAAACTTCGTAGCAAGTGAAACCTTTTAGGCATTTAACTGAAAAAATCGGAAATTTATTCAATTTAGGGTATTAAAATCACGTTCTTAATCTAATAAGAATTTACAGCTTTTTTTTATTTTATTTTTATTTTATTTTATTTAAAAATACCGCGGAGCACTTGCACGAATAAGTGAGAATGTAAATGCTACACGATCAGCTGATGCGAGCTATGGGCGCCGCCATATTGGCTGCTCTGCCGAGCGCCTGTCACTTTATTCCCACCCTACCCCGCAGCCAACTATAAAGCGACACCCGATGGACGAAGAAATTCGGGGCGATGGAAAAAATAGTTTCACTTAAAAAAAAGAAAAAATCAAAAGTGATCAACTCACCCCCATGAGAATGAGGGCCTCGGCGCGCGCCTCCTCGGTCTGCGGCAAGTGCAAGTTCATCTCGTCGCCGTCGAAATCCGCGTTGTACGGGGTACACACGCACTCGTTGAACCTTGGGGACGAAATCGCAGATGTCGACATTTTAAAAATAGGTTAATTAACTGTAGGGCTTGCATCTTTAGGTATTTCGCACATATTAGACATTTATATTTTCGATGTTCTGTCATTAGGAATTTCGTACTTAGGATACCTATTTGATTTTAGAAATTATGCTTTGGATCTACAAAAACATTTAGCGGAAGATTAAAAAAACTTTAGAACCATTTCTTGGCAGAAATTCGACACCGAACATACAAAATATTAAAAAAAACGGCACGTGCAACAAAAAAGTTGCGCCAGCCCTGGCCTTATACTCCAAAATTCGAAATACGAAGTTCGCATCGTGCCGTTCCGCTCACGCTAATACCTAGTCATCACTAGGAGGCTGAAAGGGAAGTTATGATACGAAATTCGAATAGCAGTCCCCATGGACTGTACTATCCGGTTGTCAACACAACAGCTCTCACCTGAAGGTCCTCTGCGGCTGCACCTTGGCCTTGTGGCACATGATGGACAGCTTGTGCAGCGAGGGCTGCCGGTTGAACAGCACCACGTCACCGTCCACCAGGTGGCGCTCTACTATGTCGCCACACTGCAACAAGGGACTCAAAGTTGCTCATACTTATACATAAACGTCATTCCGTACGGAAAACGTATGAAAATTCCGTATGTGTGTGGCCGGCCTTATACAGTATTGTAGGTCTACGAATTGGCTGGTTTGTGGGTGTGCTCGAGTTTCATAAATCAAACACTCGTTCGATTTATTCGGGTTTCGTTTTAGAACTCGAAGGCAGCCCTCAGATCTGCTTGAACGGGGCTTGATAAAGCATCCCAGGTTAAAAAAAAAAACATTTTTCTAAACATAAAATAAAGCAGAATAATAAATAACATCTGCCTGGAGAGAGATGGCTACTACTACTTCGCTATCTCCGCAATATAGTGTTGTGTTGTGTGTGTGATGAGTGTGTGTGTGTGTGATGAGTGTGTGTGTGTGTGTGTGTAGTGTGTGTGTGTGCGTGTTGTATTGTATTGTATTGTAAAGTGATATTTGCATTTCTATTCAGTATATAGGCCTTAAGCAACCACAGTTTGTTTAGGATACAGCGAGATCCGTACATGCTACGCAATATAATACAAATACTTTTTATTGAACACCACAAATCAGTACAAAACAATACAGAAACAAAGAACAAACTATACAATAGGCGGGCTACACCTTCCCGTTTTAGAAAGTACTCAAAAGAGTAGCTCTACAGTACTCCAGGGCATGAGGGCACTGACCTTGAGCTCCTGCGCGATCTTCTCGCGGTTGCCGTACTTGAGGAACTTCTTGTGCGGCAGCCCGCGCTGCTGCACGTAGTTGGCGCCGGGGTGGTGATCGGGCCCGCTGCGCACGAGCCGCCGCAGCCACTGCAGGTTGGCCGGGAACACGCGCTCCGGGTACGTCAGGATCTTGGCCACGTGCACTGGCACGCCCACCTAGTACACAACACACTCTATACTGTGCCTCTGAGAAGAACCTATAAAGTTCATAAAACATACATACATTAAACTTAACATACATTAAACTTATAAAGGGGGGGGGGCCTTTATAAGTTTAATGTATTCTCTCTCTCTCACTACTCTATTTTCAACAGGTCAATGACCCTGACTCATATCATAAACAGAAGAACATTGCAACCCACTTGCTCGTTTGCCTTCCTATTCACATTAAAAAAAAAAAAAAAAAAACCGCAAACTTTGTTGCCCGTCTGTCTGTCCGTATTTCTGTCGTGACCTTTTTTGTCAAAAACTAGTAGATCATAGAGGCATCAAAATTATGAAACACGGGCCCAAGTTCACGCAATCAAAAGACACAACCTTTAGAAGGTGTTAAAGCCAAATCATGACAATTGTAACCTGTAACTCTTTATTGGTGAAAATCGTATGAAAATCCGTTCAGATCAGAAGTATCAGAGTTATTCGCGAACAGGCAGACGCGGTGGATGACTTCGTTCTATAATTTGTAGCAAAGTACTTTTTAATGGCGTTTTTAATTTGCAACGAACTCTTAGTGCGCGAGTTGCACTCTCACTTCCCTGGTTTCATTTATCTAGAAACTCTCTTCTCTTCTCTCTCTCTCTCCCTCTCTCTCTCTCTCTCTCTCTATCTCTCTCCTCTCTCTCTCTCTCTCTCTCTCTCTCTCTCTCTCTCTCTCTCTCTCTCTCCCTCTCCCCCTCTCTCTAGCTAGCTCCTCACAACCACCTTACCTCTTGGATCTGCAAGTTGGGGTCGGGCGAGATGACGGTTCTGCTGGAGAAATCCACGCGCTTGCCGGACAGGTTGCCGCGGAAGCGACCCTGCTTGCCCTTCAACCGCTGCACCAAGCCCCTGCCCGGTTTCTTGGGCTGCAAACAAAGCCAATTGCCATATTCCATAATTATAAAAACATTCCTTCCTCATGGAGCACTCGCCCCGGCGGCAGCGGAACGAACACTGCGCCCTACCCCACCACCCCGGTGCACCCCGGGCCACATTAAGGGGTTTTTTATGTTGAAATCGCGAATTTATCTACGTAAAATTAGTATTTTGGATAGCTTATTTTTATATGTGAAAACTAGATCGCGTGATCAAGGTGCAGGATTTTGTTTTGTGTAAAACGCCTACTAAAAGCTAGTGGCAAACACTCAATTAGACTACAAATTATATTACCCATAGGGTATCGCATCTTCTTAGTAAAACTAACCCCTTTTTCACCTCCTCAAAAGATAATTTCTGCAATAAAAACTATTCTATGCCCTTCCCCGGAACCATAACTATATCCGTACCAATTTCATGTAAAAAAAGACAGACTTAAAGGGCGTCTAAGCTCCAGATTTGAGCCCGTGACGTCACTTCTCAGTTAAAAATTGTACCAAGACGTGACATCATACGACATTTCAACTTCATATAATATCCTCGTAATGTTTTGATTATATATATAAAAAAAAGAAAAATACGTGTCCAATACTTATTGATAGTCCATCTTATAGAGAAAAAAAACAATTGACTGCATCTCGTTAAAATTGGAATATCAGACCCCTAATCCGCAGTTTCAAATTCGATGTCCATTTCGTGCTATTTCACTCACACCAGCTATCAAAAATATGAGTGAGTGGGACGGTGCTAACGAACCCTGTACGCACCTGCATGGAGAGCGGTATGCCGGACATCTCGCTGTTGATGTAGAGAGCGGCGTGCAGCTGAAGGTAGTCCCAGTCCTCCTGCACCAGCTCGGTCTTGCCGCCGCTGGCAATGTGGCGCGCGATCACGTCGTTTATCAGCAGGATCTCGGACTGCTTCATTGTCAGGTCGTCTTCGTTCCTGTAACAAAACAAAAGATAACAAAGCAGCGACATATCTTGTTCAAAGTTAATCAGGGAAGAGTGAAGTTGTTTCTCGCACCGCTTGCCAGATTTCGCCGCGTCGGCATTTGACGTCTAGGTAACCGCTCCACCCTTAGGCCAACCCTGATCGAATATACACCATTGCTTTTTTTATATAATAATAATAAGTAAAGGCGACGCCCCACGTGACGTGGCGTGTATAGCGTGTCCGTGCACGCTGTGAGAAACGTGTGAAGAGAAGCAACAGGTACATTTTTTCATTCATTCATTGTGTTTATCCTGACCTTATCTGCCGTCAGTGATACCTGTTAATATTGTTCCAATATCGTTATTTTATTTCGTTTCATAATATAATTAGTATAGTAATTGATAGAACGAACAAAAAATAATCGTAATGGTCTTGCTTAGAAACGAAATAATGCATAATTGTGAAACGCTGGATCTATCTCCTTATAACATTGAAAAAATTTGTGAAATAAGTGGTATTAGGATCGATTTCGATAAAAGGCAGCCACTGTACGTCATTGCTATTTATAGATGTCCACAAGCCAACTTTGAATCGTTTATGGATAATTCAGATAGATTTCTCTGTAACTTTAATAAACAGAACATTGTGCTATGTGGCGATTTTAATGTTAATATATCTGCTATGAACTCACAGAAGACTAAAAAAATGCTACAAATTCTTCTTGAGCATAATTTAAAACCTACGATTCTTGAACCTACTAGAACTACACGTACATCTACAACGACAATAGATAATATTTTTACTGACAGCAAAAACTACACTAAAACATTAGTTCTGCCATGTTCGTTCTCTGATCACGATGCTCAGATAATTTTGTTGTCGTCGAATTGTCTTGGTATGACGCAACAAGTCATAAAAAAAAGACAATATTCCCAAAAGGCCAATGAACAGTTTAGAGAAGCCGTAACTAAAATAGATTGGCAAGAATTTTTCAGCGACAAGAGTTACGATCAACAACTAAAATCCTTCTATGACGTAATATACAAGCTAATCAATAATTATTTTCCAATTAAAACTTTTAAATATAATGTAAATACAAAAAAGTGGATAACCAGAGCAATAAAAAAAAGCTGTAGGAGAAAAAGGCGAATGTTTATTGATCTTAGGAAAAGGTTTGATGTTGAACTGGAAAAATATTTCAAATTATATCAATGCGTACTCAAAAAGACACTTGTAACGGCAAAAAAACTTTATATCAAAAACACATTAAAAAAAGCGAAATGCAAGTCAAAGGCCGTGTGGCAATTAGTCAAAGAAAATACTGGAAAAAATACTTGTAAGCGCAAAACTGTAAAATGGAACATAAAGTATGGAAATGAGATAATAAGTGATCCGAAAATGATTTCCAATATTTTTAATAAACATTTTCTTGAGGTTGGTGAGAATCTAAAATCAAGTAGGAGCGATTTAGATTTAAATTTTAAAAAACTGCTTTCAAATAAAAAACTAAATAATAGTCAATCCATGTTCATGAAACCCATTTCAGAGCAAGAAATTATAAATATAGTAAAAAATTTAAAAAATAGTAACTCTTGTGGTCCGGACGACATTCACACTTCTTTTTTGAAATTAAATGTGGACCTCCTCTGTGTCCCGCTGTGCCATATTTTTAATGAACACATTAAAGTAGGAGTTTTCCCTGACATACTCAAGCATGCAAAGGTAGTTCCTTTACATAAAAAGGGTAGTACTGCAGACATAAATAATTATAGGCCGATTTCATTACTGTCCGTCATTGCTAAAGTGTTTGAAAAATGCTTAGCAAATCGTATAGAGTCACATTTAAATGATAATGGCTATCTGTCAGACAAGCAGTATGGATTTCGCAAAAGTAGGGATACGACCACAGCAATAACTGAGCTCGTTACAGAAATCATGAACAATCTCAATAAGAACTTTAAATGTGCTGGTATATTTTGCGACCTCAGCAAGGCCTTTGACTGCGTAGATCACAAAATTCTGCTAAATAAACTGGAATACTACGGTATCCGAGGGCCTGTGTTGAGCCTAATTTCATCATATCTCAGCAAGCGTAGGCAATTTGTTGAACTAAAATCCACAGATAGCTTGGGAAACATAAAGACTAGTAAATCCGATGAATACACTATAGGACGAGGCGTTCCGCAGGGCTCTGTTCTGGGACCATTATTGTTTATAATTTTCATTAATGATTTGCCCGATAATATATCCTGCGGAACTTCGTACTTGTATGCCGACGATACTAGCCTGATTTTTGGAGCCGATACTTGCGAGAAGCTTTCTGAAATGGCGTCCGTTAGCTGGAAAAACCTTTCTGAATGGTTTGACGCCAATGGGCTTAGGCTGAACTGCGATAAGAGTTTTTATACGGTTTTTAAACGTGCTGTGAATTCTGTAGACTACACGCTGGATCTTCCTATAAGCCGAATGGACTCAATTCGTTTTTTGTGAGTTGACCTGGATCCTTTTCTTAAGTTTCATAATCATGTAGACAGTGTTACAAAGAAACTAGCAAGTGCATGTTATTCTTTGAAAACCATGGCAAAAGTTGCTGACGAGCACACCCTCAAGACTGTATATTATGCTAACGTAGAAAGTATAATCCGTTATGGAATCGAAGTGTGGGGCAATAGTACATCGATTAACAAAATCCTCTTGATACAAAAAAAGTGTATAAGGTTGATCGAGGGATATTTTCCTGATACTCATAGACACTTATTCATAAAAAACAACATCTACACAGTAACCTCGCTATACATACACCAACTCTGTCTTTATGTGTTTAAACGCTTAGACTCATTTAAAAAAGTAATCGATTCCCGGAGATATCCCTCACGACGCAGTCTGGATCTCGTTCTACCTGAGTCGTACTTTTTGCAATATAAGAAAAGCATAGGTTACGTAGCGATTAAGGTTTATAATCATCTTGACGACGAAATAAGAAAATCACAAAACCTAAGAGAGTTCTCCAATAAGTTGAAATCTTATTTAAAATTAAGACCATTTTATACCCTTAACGAATATTTTGCTAAAATTTTTGACTGATTCATGTAAAATTCTTACTTCGTCGATTGGTTACTATTACATTTAACTCGTCACAATATTGTCGATGTAGATACTTTATTTGTAAATTATAATTGTATTTCTTTTGACATAGGTATTACAAAATTTGACATTTTTAATAATTTGACATTTTTAATAATTTTACATTTTTAATAATTTAACATTTTTAATAATTTTACATTTTTAATAATTTTACATTTTTAATAATTTTACATTTTTAATAATTTGACATTTTTAATAATTTTACATTTTTAATAATTTTACATTTTTAATAATTTTACATTTCTAATAATTTTACATTTTTAATAAATTTACATTTTTAATAATTTTACATTTTTAATAATTTTACATTTTTAATAATTTTACGTTTTTAATAGTTTTTCATCTCTAATAATATTCATGTGAAATAGAATATATTTACCTGTAATTTTTATTAAGTATATATTTTTTTTTATATTTTAGCATTTTTGTAATAAAATAATTCTCTTATTTATAATGTATTGCGTGGGATTCCTTAAAGCAATAAATGACTGATTACTGATTACTGATTACTTACCGTTAAGTAAAGAGAACGAAATTTTAACGTTCGCGTTAACGAAAATATATCGGTTAAACCCAGCCGCCGCCGACATACGCCAGACGCTCCAGTAGTGGTGTAAAAGAGACAGCAATACAAGTTCTGTATTGCTCTTGTTTTGTAACCTTCAATTTAACCGGTTAATTTCGTTCCCCAAAAACGAATGACGAACGAAAAGCGCACAAACCGGCATCTCAATGTTCTCAATTGAACAGTTGTTTAACCGGTAACCGCGAACGAAAAAGAAATCCTTTTCGTTCTTTGGCGAGTACACAATACCGGTTTCAATAATTTACCGGTTTCCGGTCCCCGTACTCACGTGCCGGCTTTGATGTCGGAAACGACGCTGGGCCGGATGCAGAGCGGCGGCACGGGCAGCCGCGTCAGGATCAGATCCTCGGGACGGGATATCTTCACATTCATGCCGAGCAGCGGAATGTCCTCGTCTGGGATACGCCGGAACAAGTTCATTACCTGCGCAAGTCAATAGTGCATTATTCCAACTAGCACCAAGCCGATGGCTAGTCGAGTAATGTAAGAAGGCCGAGCAACAGCAGGGCCATCTATTATTCTTATAATCTAAGTGATAATTGAATTGAATCTTTTATATTTGAATACCCCCGCTCGCGACAACGCCATAGAAAGCCAACGCCAGCAAGTTAAATCGCGCGGTGTTAGTTGTCGCGTGTTAGGGGCAATAGCACCGAACAGTACTATGTATAGGCTTAGATTTTTTTAAGTTTTAAAGATTCAAGAAGAAGGTTGTATATAGTTTAACAACCTAGTATTAAAAAAAATACCTGCAACGGGCTCAACTCAATAATCAAGCCGCTATTAATCATGGTCGCCAGCTCCTTATTAGACTCCTTAGCTTCATGAAACTCCTTCAACACCCTCTGCACCATCGGATCCGTCTGCTTCTTATTCCTGTACTTATCGTGGATAATCTTCAGGATCCCAGCTGAACTCTTCTTGACGATACCATTCAGGGATTCACAGCTGGGACATTTGGTGCAGGTCTTGGCTTTCTTTAAGACTGCAGCCCTGAGTGCCTTCTTGTGGAGGTAGGAGAGCTCTGGATTCATGAATTTGCGACGGAAGGATCTCTTTACGTTCTCCTGTAGCATCACTTTGGAGCATTCCTGAAAGTGTTACAGCATTTTAGTAGAAATATGTCAACTGTTTATCAATTACGCATTTGAAAGTAACCGTAAGCTATCTTACCTTGCAAATGGTCTGTAATATGGTGATGATGGATCGGAAGTATCCAACATGGAAGACTGGCAGAGCCAGTTCAATGTAGCCGTAGTGGCCCACGCATTCTGCAAGGCCCAGCCCACAGGTCTCACAGTTGGCATTCTTCTGGTTTGTACCCTGAGAAGACAATTAAACTAAGTAATTAAATATAAGAAATGTAAACTACAGGACATGCTTTGCCCAGTGTAGGGGCCGGTGTGACTTTGCAAAAGTTGGAGCATTTTTGAAATAAATGTATACTGAACATAGAAAAAAAAATTACTTATCTAATAAGCAGTACCATGCCCGACTGAAAGACCAATCTCAGCCTTAACCATTGAAGCTAGAGATTTGAAACCTGGCAACCATATACCTTGATGATCATAGAGATGGAATAAAACAAAGATTTTTTGAAATTATATTAAGATAGTACAGTAATTATTAATTATTTATTTGTGTAAGTTTAAGTCTAGTAGTACTTCAATGGTACATACTACAAAAATTTGCTATAGGTAGGTAGGTATTTGGTTAGGTATATTACAGTACAATCAACAACCTTAAAATCACAAGCAAACAAGATCCATCTTACCATTCTCCTGTCCAGCACACCATAAGCGGCTGGCACCCGCTGGCCATCCTGAGCATACAAGTTCTTAGTGATCACCCGGATATGCGCGGCCTGCTGGATATCCGACGCGCTGTCTACATTGAACGTGACGTGGGAGCTAAAACCACGACAAATACAAATGAATTAAGTTTTGGGCTGAAAATATATTTTGAATGAGCTTATCTATGTTATTTCGTTAAGAATGAGGGCTTATGAGATGGTTTAACAAGTTAAAACTGAATAAAGGGTTATTGCTTCATATTGTGTAAAAAAAAATATGAAATAAGTAACATGTGGTATACTTTATGTTTCACTTCATATATTCCCGTAAGTACAAAATAAATTTTGATAAAATCTTTATACAGTGTTGGCTACAAGGCTGTACAATAGGTTAAAACACAAAAATATTCGTATAAGTATATAAGTAATGCAATAAATGGTTATTAAAAAAGAAAAAGAACATCCATTAAAAGAAGTAAACATAACCTAACTTACATTTTCCTCCCGACGTCAGTTTCCCTGTATTGTTCTTTCGGCATCTTAGATAAATAAATAAATACTATTTTTAATCACATTTCACTTAAATATAAACGAATAAATTGAATAAACCTACTAAAAGATCATCTGCTTGACATGAAACATGACGCACTTAGTCTGTGGTCAAGTTGTGTTGTGATCGTTGTGATTGTGACACTGACAGGTTGTTCACGGGTTGTTCGAAGTCAATTTAAACACGTTTCACCGATGACTACACCTAATTATCCATTCTCCTAAAATAACTTCTTGAGAACTCATTAATAGCTTAGGTCCATCATATTTTAAAACACGACTATATGTCGGAGTATTGTACGGCTTTTATACGTGAGTTATCCGTTTGTGTAATCATAATCATGACTTAGTGAACGAGCTAAACTAACATATTTTATTTTCCAATCTGTTTTCTCGGTATTAAAAAAGTACCAGCAACAAAAACTTTAGTCTTTATCTACACACATCATATTAATGTATGCACATCTAAAAGTTTACTGGATTAAAATAAAATGTTCAGTCTACCCTCATGGTCTACTCTAAGTCTACCCTATTTGCTCCGGCAGGAAAATCAAATCAACGATTTTTTATTCAATCTCATCCGCCTCCTACTCTAAGCGTTTGAAAAAATGTGCCGAGATCTTTTTAATCTGTGGTCCAGCGCGCCGTTTTTTGGCTTGTCAATCGAAACCACGCAACAATTTTCTCTCGATATTTGCTGTAAATTCAAGTTATTTCTTGATGTATTATCCAAAACAACACTGCTTTAGATGCGTCACATAAAGTTGTGTGGAGTATAGGCCCGGTGTGCTCGAAAATCGGTGTGATAATCGTTGTGCCATCGGAGTGACCCGCGAACTCTTTAACATGCCTCTGTTGAAAAGAAAAGCGTTTGAGAAATCGGCGGCGTCAGGGTATCTGCGGGACGACGATGAGGTCTTCCACTGCGAGATCACCGACGAGATCTTCAAGGACTACGAGTGAGTTATCGCAAACGTGGAAAATCCCGCGCATTTTTTGCACAGCGATAGATAATTGTGTTTTTAGTCGGCTAGAAAGACCGCTGACATTGTTAACGGGCGGGAGATCGTGTAATTACGTGAGCGTGACACGATGTTTGACTACGTCGATCTTCCGCGGCGCGTCTGCGTGATGTTTATTCATGTTTTTGTTGTTATTTTGTTGACAGAGAGTATTGTGAGAGGATCATATTGGTTAACTCCATGGTTTGGTCATGTGAGATGACAGGGAAGAACAACTTGACTTATGCAGAGGCACTGGAAAGTGAGAAGGCTGCGAGGAGGTCACTCAAAGACTTTCCTATGGAGCTCAGGATCCCCATACTGTACTTGGCATCCAGGACCAAGAGGAGTTCCTTTGCTGAGATGTCGGAGGATGTATTCAACTATGTGAGGGAGAGGTTCTTTGTTGGAGAGACAGTGGAGGCCTGCCTGGAGGGGGACTCCTGGCAGGAGGCCCACATCCTCTCCATCACATCACAGAAACAGCCCCCAGGGAGGTAAGGCAATGTCACATTTTAATGTCTTCAGATTAGATCGTCATTAAATTAATCCAAAACCATAGTAAAAATATTTATAATTTTAGTTTATTTATTTGTTTTATCTATGATACCCTTATAAGTGTTGTCCTAGTTTGAAAATGTTCATATTTTAATGGCTGTCTCGGGATAAAATCTGATTAAATCTAAATGTCTGAGGTTTGTCAAGCCTATCCAGCAACTACAATTTTAGTGATAGCCCATAATGTCCATAAAAGACCAATTTATTTATTCTAATTTATTGTAATGATATTTAAGGAAACTAACTGAATCATCTATCTATGAAGGTCACTATAATCACTGACTGGAGATAAAGCTGTATTATTACTTATTTTTTTTACTATAGAATACCAGTTTTAGTAGTCAAATGACATACCTGACACAGCGGGAAGTTCATTGAACTCGTAATACCTATTCTAAATTATTTAGTTGCTATAATGACTTAATGACTAAGATACAGTAGAGACTAGCAAGTTTAATTTATAGTATTAGCTTAGTTTTTTTTTTTTTTTTTTTTTTTTTTTTTTTTTTTTTTTTTTCCGAATTCGCTACAATTTCAGTAAGGTACATGTTGTTGTTGTTATTGTCGTTTATTTATTAAATTGTCGCGTAATTCGGCGTGCCTCATGGCATAGGCCTCCTCCGTGTATTGGAGGGTTTGGGCTATAGTTCCCACGCGCGCCCAGTGCGGATTGGGAACTTAACACACACCATTGAATTTCTTCGCAGATGTGTGCAGGTTTCCTCACGATGTTTTCCTTCACCGAAAAGCTCATGGCAAATTACAAATGTAATGTAATTCGGAATAAAAAGGCTTATAAATAAAAAAAATAAATAAAAAAGCTTAGTTTAGTTATTCTGTATTTGACCAATGTTAGTGATGGTGTAAAGGAAACTAAGAAATAAGATTATGAATGATGGTATTTTAATGCAATATAATGACAAATACAAACAAGAAGGACAATACAATACAACAATACAATACAAATACTCTTTATTGAACACCACAAATCAGTACAAAACAATACAGAAACAAAGAACAAAGTATACAATAGGCGGTCAATGACTGTTCTACTGACAATAAATTGTTCTAGTTCTAGTACTTCTAGTGTAAACAATTAATTCTTCTATTTTCAACTTGAAGTTCATTTGATAAAGTGGGTGGGAAGAAAATGAAGGTTAAGAGGAGAGGCACTAATATAGAGTGGGACTAATATAGGCTAATTAAAAAAAATGCTTTTATAAAAATTAATGTACTGAACTCTTTAGTTCAAAATGTATGAGTATTTGAGAATAGAAATAGGTTGAGTTGCTTAATATTGATTATTCATTGCGGCCATTTGACCCTCTCACTTTGTAAGGACTGCAGCTTTCTCAGACACTCCGTACACCATCTTAATTCAATCCCCATACATCATCTGATATAAGCTTTTACCTAGTTTTCCTAAATAATTAATTTACTAAAGGATATCCACTAACACTCATAGCGCCTGTTTCACCACTGTTAAGTTCCAGTCATTTTAAGTGTCAGTTATCTATGATGAAGTCTGTCTATTTCATAGTAATAGAGACGGAACACTTAAGATAATTCGAACTTAACAGAGAGCTGTGAAACTCAAGAGCAGTTTGACAAGCTGTATTGCACAATCATAATAAACCTAAGTTGAGTCAATATAATCTCATATAGATATAGGAGTCTATAAGCTTCAAGCGGCCTAGGTATAAAATTCATCAATTGGTTATTAAAGTGCAAGCACAATGTTCTCACTAATCATTAATGGTATGTTGTACTTTGGTTATTTGATTCTTTGTTTTATTTCCATCGTAATGAGTTGAGACCAGTGTTGGCATCAATCTGAACTAAATCAATCCGGATTGATCAATCGAATTGACGCGTCAATCCGAATTGATCAATTCGAATTGATTAAATTCTGATTGACGCGTCAATCCGATTGAATCAATTGGAATTAACGGATCAATCCTCAAATTCGGATTAAATCAATTCTCAATTTAGATTAACCACTCCCTAAGATTACTTTTCAAAGGTGTCCTTTTTTGGGACTTACTGGACTTAAAGTCGATACCAGAGGTCAGGGTTGATAAAAATCATGATTATTATAAAAAAATCATAATAATCCGATTAATTTGATTTAAATCGGATCTATTTGATTAAAATCAGATTTTTTTGATTTTTTCATTTTCTTGTCTTTTTTTATTAATTAAATAGCCAGTTCAGTTATATAATAAAACAAAAACAACATGAAATAAACCCACACAGCATCTTTTTTTTCTTCCAGACATCTTTTTGTTGTATTCACTCTTTCACTAGTCAATTACGAATGACCGGGCGAAAGGCGAAATGTTTTAGTTTCGGGGAATCCTGGAACCGTTTCGGTACCATGCGTCACGTACTATAGTTTTGGGGTTTCCCCGAAACTGTTACGCTATGACTCGCTTGCACATGTGTGCGTGCCGTAGTGGTCCGGGGGATTCCCTAAACAATTTTGGGCCGATTTGGTTGTAGTAAAAATTTAATGATTTAAATCAATGATTTTTTTGAAAAAATCCCTCGATTAAAATCACGATTTAAATGACTGATTTAAATCAAGTGATTTAAATCATATCAACCCTGCCAGAGGTTCGAAAACATGTTCCTGATGTGATGTCAGTATTTCTTGAAATGAAACCAATCGATTGCGTTCAAAATTTATATCTGAGGTGCCCAAAGGTTCTGAAACATGTTTCCAACGCAATATTTAGGGCCCTGTTTTGAGTTTGGGACATTTTGGTGACTTTTCTTGAAATCAACCGATTGAGTTAAAAATCAATATCTGAGGTGCCCAAAGGTTCCGAAAAATGTTCCACATATTTGACGTTTTTTTACGACGTAAAAAGGCCCTTTTTGGACGTGTTTTGCAGTCGAAAAGATGTTTAGAAACTTCTCGTTACCTCAGATATCCCAAAATCCCAAAAAAGGACATCTCTCAATATTTCCCTTGGAAACAAGTTTCGAAACTTTTGGGCACCTCAGATATCGATTTTGAACGCTATCGGTTAATTCAAGGAAAGTCCCGAAAATGTTCCAAAAAGGACATCCTTCATATTGCCGTAGGAAACATGTTTCGGAACCTTTAGTAAACAGGACAGGACATGCCTAAATAAAAAGGACATTAGGTAGGTACATACAAAGTAATCGTCAATCCGAATTGACGATTGAGGATTGACAATCAATTCGAATTAACGATTAGTAATCGTCAATCTTCAATCAGTAGATTTAGAATTAGTTTCGTCAATCGTCAATTCGAATTGATCGGTCAATCCTCAATCGTCAATTCAAATTGATTTTTTGCCAACACTGGTTGAGACAAGAGTAGCGTAGTACTTTAACGTAAACTTGAGGAAGGTGCGTAGGGTAATAGGTTGGGAACCCCTGGATTAGATAATATCTAGTGATCCTTTAAAGCTATGGTTCTTTATGACATGTAAAATTTGTAATTTTATGAATAAATGAATATGAATATGTATATGAATACATTTCGACCCACTTGGATCTTTTAGCTATATCCGTGCCATTGTGGCATAGTCACACAACCAATGTCTATTCCAGCAAAGCGATGGTCCCTGCTTCCTCGTACTGCTACGAAGTGGAGCAGTACCAGGACTCGTCCCCAGCTGGTGGCAAGGTGGGGCTGGCCCCGCACGACCGCGTGCGCCGGCGCAAGGGCGTCTACTCGCGCGACAAGAACCGCCTGTTCCTCAAGCAGTTTGTGCAGCAGACTGATGGGGTTATTACTATAAAGGTTGGTACATATTCATGAAAAAAAGGTCAGGTCAAGAGTACCCAAACCGACGAGCATGTATGAAGAGATTGATGAATGTGGATGAAGCGAAAGAGGTATGTCGGGATCTTAGCAAGTGGAACAAAGTAATCTCTGCCTACCCCTGTGGGAAAGAGGCGTGACGGCATGTATGTATGTATTTATTCATGGGTGGGTTAACTGTTTATTGTTGTTCCGTCCCATCGGCGAGGGGGCAAAAGTAGTAGTTTCTTAGAAGAAATGTATGTATGTAAACTATTTATTGTGGAAAATAAACATAAAACAAATACAATTGACAAACACTGACATACATGCACAAAGGCGGACTTATCCCTTTGAAGGATCTCTTCCAGTCAACCTTTTGAGTGGATGAGAGGAGTATTAAATGTTGTCTTATTACACTAACATGCTTAGTACGCTGAAACAACATAGGCTACCTACTTCTTATCCCGGAAAATTGCTTACTTCTCTTGGAATAGTGATAAACATGTCAAAGGTCTTAGATGCCTAGAGTTGCAACGTAAATCATTATTGCAGAATATACTATCAATTTCTTCTTAAGTTCTTAAGTCTAATTCTACGCGGACGAAGTCGCGGGCAGAGGTTAGTACATTAATCAAGTAATTTTATATTTCTTACAGAAAACAGCACTTGACAAGTACAATATAGGCAAAGTAAACTTTGAACAAATATTCATCGGCCACCCACCGGAGTTCCCATCATCAAAGAGGCTGCTGAAGTCCCCACCGAGCAAGGCCCCACCCAAGCCAGGGTCGGCCACCAAGTCGGCCAAGAAGGGCACTCCGGATAAGAAAGGCCAGCAACAATCTATGGACAAGTTTCTCAAGAAAACAGAAAAGACTGAAAGTGAGTAAAAATCGGTAGTTTCAAAATGTAATAAACTTGGTAAACTGTTACAGCCTTATTCATAAAAGTGAGTTAGCAGAGAGATAAATTAGGGTCTACGGTCCGCTAACTTTCGGACTACTTAACAGAGCCTTGAAGGACTAATTAGGGTGTCCTTCCATTTGACCTAAAAATTATTGACAAGAGCATCATTTTACAAAATGATCATTTGACAAAAAAAATTAATATCTAATAAACCGTGAACTTTTTTAAAAATCTAAAAACCTTTATGCGTGGCTTACATTAGGTTAGGTTAGGTTTGTTTTATAAGTTTTTAAAAAAGTTTATGGTTTATCAGATATTTAAAGTTTGTCAAATGATCATTTTGTCAATAATTTTTAGGTCAAACGTTAGTGAACCACTAATTAGCGCTAACAGACGTTTATGAATCATGTTTTTTGCATCGGTCCTATAGCGAGCCTATAGCGAGCCTCTAACTTTCTATGAATAAGGCTGTTAGTCCAAGAGCTGGCACCAATATTTGGGTAGGTATTTGAGGCAAGCTGAAAACTTGTAGCTCTCCTATTATACTCCAACACGGAACTGCAGACCGGGCGGGGGAGTAGCGGGGCTAAACCAACCCCTGAATTTTTGAAACTTTTTCTCCGTAAATGTATTTGAGGCATTATGAAATTTTTATGTGTGTTAGTTTAATGTTAAAAAAATAAAAATAAACCAGACAATTTAGTCGGGATTTTAACCTTGCCGAGAGAGGTCCCCTTTGTCGTCCTACCCCGCGCCACTGTGCTGCGCGGGAGCGGATCAGAATATTATAAAGTTTAAAATGTATAATGGATTAAAATACACAATGGTTCAAAATATATAATGGCATTTTCTGTGTATAGCTAGATGTACTTTTTTGATAGCGTAATCTATAGATTAGTTTAGGTTAGGTTAGGTTTAGTTTATAACAGTTTTGTTAATTTGCATTTTTCTGTGAAAATCGCATTATACATTTTGAACCATTATGTATTTTAACCCATTATACATTTTAAACTTTATGTATTTTAATACGTAACCGTGCCGCACGGGCGAGGACTCATTTAAGCGATCAGTCTACAGTCATTGGTTGTTAGCGAAACTGAACAGTGGAACCAATTGTACTTTAGCAAAACCGAAGCCGCCGGCGGACCCTGCGGCCAAGAAGAACGCCCAAGAGATGGCAGAGAAGATGCGCAGGGCCGAGGAACAGCTGCGTCAGCGCAAGGAAGAAGAGAAGGCCAAGAAGAAAGCGTATCTCAAGGAGTGGCAGAAGGTCAAGGAAGATTTGGACTTGGAAGATCATAAGGTCAGTGGGTGAAATGAGACTTATTTTCGTGAGGTTGCGTTGAAGACTGGTAGCCTAGTGGTTTGAGCTATGGTCTCCTAAGCAGAGGGTCATGGGTTCGAACCCGGGCTGATATCTCTGCGTTTTTCAAAATATAATTTACAATTGAAATTGAAATTTACCATGAGTTTTTCGGTAAAGTAAAATATCTGCGAGTTAATCCAATAGTACACTGTGAAGTTTCCGATCCACACTGGGCCCGCGTGGGAAGTATAGCCCAAACCCTCTCATTCTGTGCCCAGCGGTGGGATGATTAATAGGGTGGTAGGGTAGAGATGACATCAAATCATACTTTAATTTGAACCTAAGTTATTTTGATTTCTTCATTGTAAAGTCTTGCCAATAATTTTTGATCATTTGATATTTTTAGTTAATTAAGTCACGTTCCAAATCACAAGATGAATAAACGATAATTTAATCCCACAGATAATGCCAGTAGGCACCCTGATAGACATAGAGGGCATCCCGCACGCGCAGTTCGGTGACTTCCTCTCTGTATTGGAGTTTGTCCACATCCATGGAGAGACCCTCAAGGTTAAGGACACACTCCACAACGGACTCGACCTGGAGACCTTCAGGTACCGATAGAAACTAATAGAACTTTTTTTTCTAGTGGAAACTTTGTCACATTTTTTTGAAGTGAAATAGGACGATACTATCTTCTATTAAAAGTGTGTAGCACCATGTTAATGATAACAATAACTACGATTTATTTTGACAAGAGTTTTCTGACAAATGTATGCTAATGACCTAACCTAAATTTTATATACATACAAGTTTTTTTGCTGACCATACTTTTTGTTGTACAGTCACCAGCATAAATAAGTGATCATTTTTGTACCTTGTCGCTTTCAGTTGTTACATGATTTCGTATGGTTTTTGAAACATGACTTTAAAGTGACAAGGTACAAAAGTGATCACTTATTTATGCTGGTGACTGTACCTACTTGCATTGTCATCTGTCCTACATATGTGTACCAAATTTCAAGTCAATCGGACCAACCGTTGAGTTCTCTTCTGCGGAGGCGGACATGGCTGGACCACCAGAATTTTTCTACCAGATTATTGTATTGTCATCTGACAATATAAACACAAGCATGCAAAATTTCAGCTCAATCGGATGAAGATGTCTGTTTGTTGTTCTGTTCGTTGTTCCAGCAAAATAAATTTTCATTTCATTTCAAAATTGAGTCGCAACATTCCACCCGGACAAACATACTTTAATACAACATGGGTAAAGTACCCTACTCTCAGCAAGACCTTTAATAATTTATTTATTAACAGGGGTCGGATAAAAAGTGCGGATGATGTCAAACCACTTATAGGATGATTTCAAATAGTATTTTTGATTTTCATAAACAATTATCCCTTATGTATATATGTATGTATAACTCTTATCATTTATCAACCTCTTTATTAAACGATATCGCCACTTGAAAAGAGTAAGCACGTTTTTGACTGACACATTGTCAATCAGATGAACAATAAATTGACTTCGTTATTGTAAACAACTATTGTATCTTCCCGATTATATTTAGCTAACATTTATATTTACTAATGTATAAAAAAACGCTGTAAAATGTCAACTTTACTCGAATATTGTTACTACATGTCACACGGTAGTAAAAATACAAACATCATCCTGTGTGCAAGATTACGTCATTTTTAAGTTATCCGCACTTTTTGTCCGATCCCTGGGGGGCTGCTCCGAAATTCGATTTTCGAAGTTCGTATCACACCGTCCCTCTCACTCTCAAATTAATAACTATTAGTGAGAGCGGAACGGCACGAAACGAACTTCGAACATCGATTTTCGGAGTATAAGTCCTGTTTATTAGAGTATTGTATTTGTTTATTTATCACGTGACCTGCAGGAAAGCGCTGACATTGAAGGAGCATGCTGGCGTGTTCAGCGACCTGGTGCAGATGTTCCTGACCTCGATATTCGCGCTGCAGGAGGACGAGGCTGAGGATTACAACGAAAGTGGTGGCATCCAGGAGTCCACGGGTAAGTGGTTGAGCTAAACCAAAAACCAATGGATCTTGTTCCGTACCCAAATGGTAAAAACGAGACTCCACTGTCTGTCTATCGCAATGTCTGTCACCAGGGTGTATCTCATGAACCGTGATAGCTAGACAGTTGAAATTTTCACAGATGTATTTTTGTCGCGGCTACAACAAAATACTAAAACAATATTTTTATGTCTGCTGTCAAAGTAACTAATATATAAAAGAAATACAACCGAATTGATAACCTCCCCTTTTTTTGAAGTCGGTTAAAAATGACCTGACACTGCCTACATTTTGCTTAAGCTCTGTCAAGCAGCTAATGAAAACTCTTTGAATAATGGATAACTCGCGTATAAAAGTCGAGTGATGTTCTACACGTTTCGGACTAGTTCGTAGTCCTCCTCTTGGAGCGCTCACCCCGGCGGCAGCGAAACGAACACTGCGCGCCAGCGCCCTGCTCGCGCGGCTACTCGACGCAGCTGACAGCGGCGCACAACTACCCTCGTTTTCATCGTCATTTTCGACTTTTAGGCCGGCCACATACATAAGGAATTTTCATACGGTTTCCGTACGGAATGACGTCAGCGAACGGGACATTGCTATATAACGGAACGGGACAGGGCTACGAATTGACGTCATTCCGTACGGAAACCGAAAATTGCGTATGTATGCGGCCGGCCTTATACGTGAGTTATCCGTTTGTGTTATTATGATTGAGTCTCACGGCAGTTTCAGGTTGAAAACTCTTTGTATGTTGCAGATTACGAGCCAATAAGTGACGTCGGCATGGGCAAGGCGGTGGAGCTCGCGACGAAGGCCAGCAAATGGTCGCAGACGTACCTGGGGACTCCGCTCAGCAAATTGCCGCTGGACCCCACCACAGTCAGTGAAGTACTTAGGTGAGTACTTTGTGGTCACAATATCTGTAGACCGACCGATTAACTAAGTCCTCGCCCGCACGGGTACAGGGGCGCGGGGTAGGACGACAAAGGGGACCGAGAGCGGTGCGGGCGGGTAGTGCCCTGCCGCCCGCACAGAGAGACGCCCCCGCGCAAGCCTACCCTGTGCCGCGCGGGCGAGGACTCGGTTAAGCGGTCGTTCTATAGATAACAATGCGACGTACGTGTAACGTGTAGCGCTATCCTAAATTGTGCAAGGTCTACCATTTGCAGTATTTTACTCTGCAATTTATTGTTAAGTTTCGCCGCCATTCCATGTATACTTTCACTGAGAACTTTAAACAAACGCGTCTGCGCCGGAACTGATAAGATCATTCATTAACAGTATAGTACACGTAGACGTTTATGTGTTGCCCAGGTTGCACCTGTTGTCGTCGGGCGCGGCGCCCGGGTCGCGCTGCGCCACGTGGCGTTACCACCAGCGCGGCGGCTACAGCAGCCACGACGACGCCGGCCTGCGCCTGCGCAGAGCCGCGCCGCACATACTGCACGCGCTGCACCACAAGCACGTCGCCGATCTGCCGCTAGGTAACGTGGCGCTACCACCAGCGCGGCGGCTACAGCAGCCACGACGACGCCGGCCTGCGCCTGCGCAGAGCCGCGCCGCACATACTGCACGCGCTGCACCACAAGCACGTCGCCGATCTGCCGCTAGGTAACGTGGCGCTACCACCAGCGCGGCGGCTACAGCAGCCACGACGACGCCGGCCTGCGCCTGCGCAGAGCCGCGCCGCACATACTGCACGCGCTGCACCACAAGCACGTCGCCGATCTGCCGCTAGGTAACGTGGCGCTACCACCAGCGCGGCGGCTACAGCAGCCACGACGACGCCGGCCTGCGCCTGCGCAGAGCCGCGCCGCACATACTGCACGCGCTGCACCACAAGCACGTCGCCGATCTGCCGCTAGGTAACGTGGCGCTACCACCAGCGCGGCGGCTACAGCAGCCACGACGACGCCGGCCTGCGCCTGCGCAGAGCCGCGCCGCACATACTGCACGCGCTGCACCACAAGCACGTCGCCGATCTGCCGCTAGGTAACGTGGCGCTACCACCAGCGCGGCGGCTACAGCAGCCACGACGACGCCGGCCTGCGCCTGCGCAGAGCCGCGCCACACATACTCGTTTAACTTTAACAGTTGATAATTTCTTGTCTACGTTAAGTGAGCGTTACCTAAATAACTATTGCGTGCACGGGGGCTTGCCAAGGTACGCATTGCTTACAAATTGTGTTTCTCTTCACGCCTCGCCTACCATTTGGACCCTCTGCAAGCTATTTCCAAATAATCATCATCACCATCATCATCACGGCCATTTGGTGATCCAATCATGGATGTAGGCCTCTTCCCTCTTCTACCACTGTTGGAGATCTTGTGCCCGTCTTTCCAGTGTCGACCTCCGTGCCGTCGAATGACGTCCATCCAGCGCTGGTGGTCTGCCGCGCCCTCGACTATCCGCTCTGGGTCTCCATTCAAGGACTCGCCTTGTCCAGAGACTCGTCCATTCGCGCAATGTGGCCTGTCCATGTCCACTTTTTCCTTGCTATGACAGCCATGCCAAATAAGCTTGAATAACTCTGATTATCTCTGTGCGCAGGCGACAAGTTCCAGATACTGCAGTGCTTGATGAACCAGATGATCAGCTACGCGACCGTGCGTGACGTCATAGAGGACAAGCTCGAAGAAATGAGGAATACCAAGCAGGCGCTACGGACGGCGCATGTGAGTATCACAATGAAACAAACGTACCTTTGGTTTAATAATCTAACAAATCTAACTAATATTATAAATGCGAAAGTATGGACGGATGGATGGATGGATGTATGTTTGTTTGTTACTCAATCACGCCAGAACGGCCCAACGGATCTGGATGAAATTCGGCACATAGATAGAGAAAAGTCTGGAATAGCACATAGGCTACTTTTTATCCCGGAAAATTGCGTAGTTCCCGCGGGATAGCGATAAACGAATTCTTTGCAGACGAAGTCGCGGGCAACCATTTTTATTAAATGTGAGATATCAAGTATGATGCTAACATTCCGGTCTATGGGATGCTAATTGCATACGATAAGTGATTGTGTAGGAATTTCGATGAAACTAGCTTTTGTCCGCGACTCCGTCTGTGCAGACCTCTTATCGCTATATCCCGCGGTACTATGCAATTTTCCGGGATAAAAACTATCCTATTTCCTTCCACGGGACTAAAGCTAACTGTAAACCAAATTTCAGCTAAATTGGTCCAGCGGTTTAGGCGTGAAAAGGTAACAGACAGACAGGCATAGTTACTTTCGCATTTATAATATTGGTAAGGATTGGTTTGTTCACAAAAGCGTTACAATGGTTTAGAATAGAGTATAGGATCTCTGTTCTATCTCACTCTGACGTACGCGTATTATATCGCTCATTCTCTTGCATAACTGATCTATTACATTCAATATCTAATCCACTGTTAGATTAACGAGCGTCGCCGCGAAACCCAGCTGCTAGCGTCACGACAGGAGTTAAAGAAGGAGTTTGCAGCCAAGAAGACGGAACAGAAGCTGGTCGGGGAGAAGGCCCGCGCGCTCGATGAGGAGCTGAAGGTGGCGCTGGACAAGATGAGCAAGGAGGGCGAGGGGCTGAAGGCCGAGTACGAGAAGAAGGTTAAGGAGTTGAAGCTGCAGCTGTTTGATTATACTTCTTATTTGGGTGAGTGTTTAAAAATAAAGTTCATTATTCAATTGGCATTGTTCATTTTTTTTAAGCGGTGGTTTTAACACCTTTATTTGATAGAATGGACTATTTCAAGGAACTAATTTGAATATTATGCTTCTACGTAGCTTTGTTTATTAATAATAAATATTTTTTCGCTGTTTGATAATTTGTTAATTTCGGTAGGATCCCAATCGCCTTCATACAAAAATATAAAAAAAACGGTTTTGTCTATGGTTTTGTCTATATGTCAACGTCATAGATCTGTGAATGTGTGTGTGAATTTAACGTCAAACTCACGTTTAATGTCAACAAATGTTCGCGTGTTCGAAATCTTTCCGTTCGTTGGTGTTGTTATTGTTTCCTGTGCTGTTTTTGCTTTTTCGTTTCACTTCTGCACATCTTTCCTGACTCCTACTTACATTAAAATGGTCTTCGCAACAATACATCGTGTAATCTTTGAAATATTCCACATTAGCTTGCGTACACTATTCGTTCCGCAAACCTTCTCTGATTTTTACAATAATTTTGTTGGGGCTATTCGGGGGCTAGTTAGAGGCATTGTTGCATCCCGGCAGAAAACATTTTTTTATAAATATCCATTGTTTGTAACTGTTTTATACTTTGAATTTGCTTTTATTTCTAATGTTTGTAGGTTAAGTCAGAATGTAATGTTATGATGTAGATGTGACAGTGACAGCATGACAGATACCGTAGCTAAACTTTTTTTTTCATTTTTGTGGCAAACATTTAATGCCCGATTCTTACGCAAAACCCGGTCGTTAGATCAAACAAAGGTCAAAAGTACTTTTACAAAAATATTTGCAATCGTAAAGTATTTTTGAAATCGGACAAGATAAATCGGTTATTTGATGGTTTTCCTCCAAATGGTTTTCGATTTGGAGCATACTAAAAAAAATGAACAATGCCAATTGGGAATGGATGATTAGATTTTTCCGTCGAGCCATATACAGGGTGTTTGGTAGCCAGGTGCAAAGCCTTAAGGGGGTGATAGCCGAGGTATTTTTGAGTATTTTGAGCCATACATGTCTTAGCCGAAATTTGATATTTGTTTTTTAAATTGAAAATTTAAAAAGTTTATGAAAATACCCAGAATTTGACAGAAACGTGTCAATATTGCACCAATGGGCGTTAATTTGTAAACAAAATCTTTTATTTCGGATAGTTTAATGTGTATAGGACCAAATGAAATAATTTTTAATTGTCTGTCTTGCGACAGAAACAAAATGGAGGCATTCGAAATTACTAAAAATGTCTTATTTTGGAACAGAATCATTATCCTATGCCACAAAAAAAAAAATTAAAAAAAAATCCTGGAAATGTTCAAACATTTTTAAAATCATGCCTGTTTATTGCTCTTTCTTTTAATCACTCTTTTATCACTCATTCACATTGCTTGCTAAATCTGAGATAAAAAGTAAAACCAAACTCGGGGGGCACTCGCTAAGAATGCACTAAGTATTGAAATTTCACTTTAAAGTATTGAAATTTTACTTAAGTAGTAAATTACATGAAAAAAAGGTAAAAAAAAAAACATTAATCTTCACTTCGTTGTGATTTGAATAGTAAATTAATTCATTTTACATTGTTTTTTTACCTTTTTTTCATGTAATTCGCTAGGTAAGTGTAAGTACTTACCTAGCAAATTAAATGAAAATACGCGAAATTTAGCATAACATAACAAATTTTAAAAAAAGCTATTGAATCTGTAGTACATAATTTGATAAATAAGTGTATGTTATCAAATTGGGTGATGTTTAAAATTTTCATATTAATCTCCTTATTGTATTTCATTTATTTCGTTTCGGCTATTGGTGCTTTTACCCTACAAGGTTTTTTATTTGACTATACTTTTTGTTGACGGTATTTGCGTTGTCTTGTCTAATCTGCATATCACATCTTTTAATCTGAAGTGGTTGAAAAATGGTTGACAAACTGATTTGGCAACCTTATATTCCAAAAACCACGATGTCTAAAAAGAACTATGATGTATGAACTATGGTGTATGTGTGTGTGTGTATGTGTTAATGTGTTTTATGTACAATAAAGAGTTATACATACATACATACATGTATCAATTATAGACTTACCCCCTTATTCATAAACGCTCTGCAGGCTACTGCTAACTTAGCAATCGTTTGTCCTTATCTGTCATTTTCACATTCACCTTTCACAGATAAGGACAAACGAATACTAAGTTAGCAGAGGAATAGAGCGTTTATGAATAAGATGATTAAAAAAAAGGTCGTTGAGCGTTCTAAAATGTAATTATCTGTCAGGTTCTGACCGTGCGTTCCGACGCTACTGGCTGAACCAGCACGTGGCCGGGCTCTTCGTGGAGACGGGCGCCGAGAGCCGCGGGCCCTGCCGCGACAAGGCGCACGAGCACCACGCGAGGGAGCGAGGTAAGCATCACTATAATCATACATGATTTCATTAATGTGTTTCATGTATATTGTACATGGAAACCTTCCTCTCGAATCACTCTATTTCTTAAAAAAGCCGCATCAAAATCCGTTGCGTACCTTTAAAGATAAAAGCATGCATAGGGACGGACAGACAGCGCAAAGCGACTTTGTTTTATACTATGTAGTGATAAAGAGTTATACGTACATCATCATAAATTTAAGAGACCAGGGGCCTTACCATGACGTCTTAATTCCGATTCAGTTCAAGTTTTAGCTGTAATTTTTAGTATGGATCTGACAGCGAGCGAACCTAAACTAAATCGCATTAAGACGTCATGGTAACACCCCAGCTCCTGTCGGCTCGGGCACCGGCTATTACATCCAACTGTTATAATCAGCAGGCAGCGACAAGGAGAACGAGTCGGCGGCGAACTCGCGCGGCGGCTCGCCCAAGAAGCCGCTCGCGCACGTCAACGGGCTGTCGCAGAAGCTGAGCGGGCTGGAGACCGCGCTGGCGGCCGCGCGCGACCTGCTACTCTGCACCAGCGACGGGGACTCCTGCCACGTCCACGGGAAGGTCAGCCGACACTAACAATAGGGAATACGCAATAAATATAACATTTCTTGAAAATTTTAGGAATCTAACTATCTAACTAATATTATAAATGCGAAAGTATGGATGGATGGATGGATGGATGTTTGTTTGTTACTCAATCACGCCAGAACGGCCCAACGGATCTGGATGAAATTCGGCACATAGATAGAGAAAAGTCTGGAATAGCACATAGGCTACTTTTTATCCCGGAAAATTGCGTAGTTCCCGCGGGATAGCGATAAACGAATTCTTTCCAGACGAAGTCGCTGGCAACAGCTAGACATGTTATAGGCGATGCTAGGGGGGCGTTCAAGTATTACGTAAGCACTTTAGGGGTGTCTTTGCTTTGCTTATTTTTGATGACATAGTGGGTGAGGGGGGGGGGTCGATATCGTGATTACGTCAGCAGTTATTATTTACTTTTTTTACACAAACGACAACCCACAAATTTATAAAAAAACAATAAGTACATTAAAAGAAAAATGCATATATGTACCAATGATTACGTAAGCATGGGAGGGGGGGAAGAGGTTTGCTTACTTTTACTGACAAGGGGAAGGGTAAATCATTGTAAAAAATCTGCTTACATAATACTTGAACGGCCCCTAGCAACCAATCACTATTTTTGATTCCCCCTTTCCACCTATGCGCCCACAATTATTTATTCCGTGGCCTTAAGTTCTGACTACCTTGGGCTCTGTTTACACCGTTAGGGATAAAGAGGTGATTAATATATGCCTAATATACTGCCCAGAAATATACAAGGGATCAGGGATCGAATGAGTACAGTCAAGGGCATATAAATACAAATATGTATGTTACTAAGACGTCAAAAACGTTAAATTTATACACCTTTATGCCACATAAGGTCGGTGACACATATATTTGACATGATGACTATCTATATGTGAAACTTCTTGGCTTCATTTCGCGACATTAACGCGTACATTTCCGAGCATGCTTGAGAAAAATGTATTTGTTATATTTCATGTCCAGGACGAATCCCGACCGCACTGGTCCGTGTTCCACACGAAAGAACAGATCGAGGCGCTCGTCCTGTCGCTGAACAAGCGAGGACTAAGGGAGCACGACTTGCGGCAGAACCTCGAGATAGACAAGGACAACATATTGGAGTACATACAGAAGTGCCCGCTGCATCTGCTCAACCCGGCTGCTAAAGCGGTGAGTTGGTTTTAAACATTAGCTGTTAGTGTTACAATCATGCCAAACGTGGCCTTTAGGTCTTGTTACCTTAGGCTCTGTCTACCCCGTAAGGAGAAAGACGTGATTTATGTATGTATGTCATAGAAATGATATTGTATTTAAATAATTGAAAAAAAAAATAAGTTGCCTATCAATTGAGTTTTTGAATCAAATTTTTTTTTGTCATAAATGGAAAGATCATATATAAGTTTTGTTAGAAAAGTATTTTTAGTTTTTTTTTATTCGCTATAATTAACGAGTTATACCGATTTGAAAATTGATCGTCGAGTACCGCACCGAAAACACACCGACAGTTCCCGAACAAGGCCGAGCCGCGTGTGACGTCACAATGTTAGTTTCCACTCGTAGTTAGTATACAGGTGATACCGTTTTTTGACTTTAATCTACTCTATTCTGTTATTATCCTACTATTATTGTAAAATGCTATTGTTTGTGAGAGCGTATTGGTTTGTGACTCTTTCACGCTAAAACGGCTAAACAGATTTCGATAAAATTTGCCATACACGAACTTTATAATTTATAATCTGGATTTACGTACCGGCTATAGTAGGTTTCATTCACGATGGATGCCATCCACCGTGGTTCTTATTAATTTGTAGTTAAAGGTTAATTTTAATACATCTACGAGTCTTTGTGGATGGCACTATCTATACTTCTATCATGCTTCTATCCCAACTTTCCACGGTACCGGGATTTAAAACAATAAAATTAGATGACAATAGTGATGAGTACACTTTGGTAGTAACTATTTATATGAATAAGTAAATAAGTCGTGGGATATCAGTCCAAAATTCCGTTGATTTTATCGCAGGGGAATTTCATAAGAAAACCCGGAATTTTGAGCACAAAGATGGCGGATGACATTTTGACACTATGACACTAAAAATGTTTATGGGTGTCGTTTTTGAGTAATTTGATGGCTCTCAGCCCGATTTTGGCATATTTTTTTAGATTCAAGATGGCGAATGACATTTTGACACTATTGACACTTTGACACTAAAATATGAATGGGTGTCGTTTTTGAGTAATTTGGTGCTTCTGAGCCTGATTTTGACATACTTTTTTGGATTCAAGATGGCGGATGACATTTTGACACTATGACACTAAAAATGTTTATGGGTGTCATTTTCGAGTAATTTGGTTCTTCTCAGCCCGGTTTTGGCATACCTTTTTGGATCCAAGATGGCGGATGACATTTTGACATTACTGACACAAAAAACACAAAAAAGTGTAAAATGTTACTCGAAAACGACCCCCATAAACATTTTTAGTGTCAATAGTGTCAAAATGTCATCCGCCATCTTGGATCTAAAAAATTATGCCAAAATCGGGCTGTTTTACTCTCCTCACCCGGAACACATCAGCGCAAGCATTGCTGCTTGGCGGCAGGATTACTAAGATGCTGGTACAGTCGACGTCAAAGATATCTCTACACTTTAGTGCCTTGTCGCTCCAAGCACTTTGACAACTTCATATGAAACTTCAAACATGTAGTTACAACGACAAGGTACTAAAGTGTAAAGATATCTTTGACGTTAACCGTATTCGAACGTACCTACATAGAACAAGGTTAGGCTCTTACACCCGCAAAAATTCCCATTGAATATATAATACAATCCCACGGGATTATAAAAAAAAACTAGAAATACACCTATCAACCACAAAATCTAGCCATTAAAATTTACGTACCTACGGTCGAAGAAACTGAATCACGTAACCTACCTAATAGGTACAATTTAGCAATAATATCTCTGGCAGGGTGTATGTTAAAATTCCACAGTGGTAGGTAAGCGATTCAGTATCTTTCACTGTACTTAGGTACTTTATTGTGAAATCTCAGGTCCAGTAAAATCAATCCAGTTCACATAAATCAGAAACATTATCAGGATTAAGCTTTTATTACCTACCTACACATGACTAAAACAAAAATTTGCTTACTATAAGGTGATAACCGTGCTCGTTTGCCACCTTATTTCATAAAAAAAACTTCAGCAGATATTTTTTGTATTAAATTTCGGATATTTTTAGTGAAATCAGCCGTTAACCCAGTACTGTCGTAAAATTGCTTTAACATTGTGACGTCACAGCCATGGCGACCAATCATGGCCCGTTCCCGGTCAAGTGGTCATATTTCAAATTTCATCAATTTTGAATTGCTTATAATTAATTTAAAAAAAATATTTTAAGATTTCTTTGAATTAGATATTATATAATATGCTATAAAGTTTTAAAAAACATAAAAAAAATCGATATTTTTTTTAAATTCAAAGACTCAATTACCTCTTTAAATCGGAACTTGAAGAAGGTGCCGATATTGCAAAGAGAGAAAAAGATTTTTCAAGTAGGTCCAGTAGTTTCGGAGTCTAGTCAATGGAAACTAACAATCAAAACCTTTAACAACTTAAGGGCCACTTGCACGGACCAGGGTTAACGACTTAACCCCGTGTTAGATGCCAACCCGGGGCTAAGTAGTGTCAAAAATGTATGGAACTGTGAAACCTAACCCCGAGTTAGCGATTTTTTTTTTTTTACTCTGGACTGTGCAAGTAGGCCTTAACTAATGATCGTTATTTGAACCGCTGTCCTGGCAGGATCGCCATGTATGGTTGGAGGCTTGGGAGAGTTGACTTGTGATTGAAACAAAGGTTGCTTTTAGACTGAGTATATTGGTGAATAAACGCATTATATAAGTAAATGCAGGCTACATGAGTACATAGGTTATATGTGTATATCTTACCACTACACGTTGGTTAACCAGCAGCCGCTGCCGCCGCCGCCGACGCGCGCGCACAAGTTCCAGCCGTCGCTGAACGTGCCGGCCGACTGCTCGCTCTCCGAGGCCCTGGAGTTGAGCCTGCGCGACCACATACTGGAGCTGGAGGAGAACATCTTCCACGGGTGCCTCGGGGTGCTCAAAGTCAAGGTATTCAAGTGGTCACAAGCTTCGTCATAATTTCCCATAGTGAAATCCGCAACCTGCTTCGTCATATCAAATTAAGGCGCTGTCAACAGCAAATGACCTTGAGCAGCGCCACTCTTCACACATACGGTTCGCGTGCCTGTTAGTGAAAGAGACGAAACTAATCCGGCAGCTTGGCGCGCGTCTTAAATCTTGCAAATAAGACATAAATAATAAGAGATAAAAAAAGTAGGGATTATTTGTGAAATATGACTCGTTAGCCGTTTAGGTATGAATATGTTGATTTTATGTTTTTAAATGCAGACCCATACGTCGAAAAAATGAAGACGTAAAACCGTTTTATGATGATTTTAAGACCAATCTGCAATTATTTTCTATCGAGCCGATTTTGTTCAATTATGTATCTAGTCCGTCCAGCGTCTTTGAAATATGATGAAAATTAACATATATTTTTTGTGTGTGTAGTTTTTCTTATCAAAGTGTAAATAACATAAATTTCAACAAAATTAGGTGTTGTCAGCATCTTAACAACTACACCCTGGAATGATGAGTACCCGGTCCAAACGTCCCAAAAATGCTAGCGGCATTGCCCCGCTGAATGGCCAGCTATATTTTTGGACAACTCCCCCCAACCTACGTCCTAACAGCCTTATTCATAAAAAGTTAGAGGCTCGCTATAAGCTCGCTATAGGGCCGATGCAAAAAAACATGATTCATAAACGTCAATCACCTAGCGCTAATCAGTCCATCAAGGGTCTGTTAAGTCTTCCGAAAGTTAGCGGACCGTAGACCCTACTTTATCTCTCTGCTAACTCACAAAATGGCCGCCACAAATGTGAACAGCTGATTTTGGCAAGAGCAAAACCATACGCAAGACAGTTTTTTTTTTGTATTAAGTTTTTATTCCCTCCGGGAAAGGAAATGGAAACTAGATCCACACTGCCTAGTCTGTCGTGTTAATTCGCTGGTTTCCCGCTAATTCGCTGCCACTGCTGTCATTTTTTTTTAATTCACTAAGAGGCCATTTTTGGTCTATGATTTGTCAAGGTGACAACATAACGCGTCTAATCCATCCATCAGCAGCTCATTAGCTAACAGACTGCTAGCAAGCGTTTATGAATCATACTTTTTAACAACTGTCAAAATAAGCTTAATGAGTCTGTTAACTAATTGACTGATCAAACGTCAATTAAGGATTTTTTATGAATAAGGCTGTAAGTCCCTAACCAATAATGTCGAAGTTAAAGTGGTTCTACTGACTTTGTACCGGATTGGTCATGAATTGGTGAAGGTCGTGGGAGTCTGTTGGATGAGGCCCGCGCGTGACCGGTCTTTATGAAGCTCTTTGGGGGAGGCAGTTGTGCAGTCTTTTGGTTGATGATGATGATGATGATGGTGCCAATGCAGGCTTATTACTAAGGTTCTGATTACCGTTCATCTGTTTGTCACAGGGTTGTTTTTTGAACAGTTCTAGTTGAAAAATTCACGAGTGTGTGTAATTTTTCGTTTTTTTTTTGTTAATCTTAATTAGAGTAACTCTGAGGTAACTCCTCGCGATTCTGTCTTAAAACTGAATTGGGAATGTTACTTACGTATTCAACCTGCCAATTACTGCCAAAAACTTAAACTGTTAAAAGTATGGAACTAAATTATCGAACTTGCTCATAAAGTTTCTAGCGAAAAAAAAGTCATTTTGAATAGGTATTTTATAGTCACCATTTTAAATAATCTATAGGCGTTACTTTGCGGTGATCAATGAATAAAACATTCATCTTGCTACTCCGCTACCACCAACCTTTGATGCCTTATAGGTTTGTGTCTTACACTACCTTCTTTATTCTTCATTATAAATTAAACGGGACTTAATCACGTAAATAAACGTATATTTGTAAATACCTCGACGTTTCGGACGCGACTTTGCATCCATGGTCTCGAGAGGACTGAAGAGGCGGGTATCAACATCTAGCTGCACGGGTTCTTTATTCTTATATGATTCCTAACACACACACAGTACCTAATATATTAACCTGTGGCGGCAGGACCGCGAGGCGTGGCGCGGCACGATAATGGTGCGAGGCTACGACAAGCAGGCCGACTACCTGTCGTGGGGGCCTGAGGGCCGCTACAGAGACGACTACCACATGCCCGACGGCGTACGGGCTCTGCCCACAGGTGAGAGCACCCCACAGTTACCAGTGACACAACATTATTGTTTTACTAAGTTTTGCGCGCAAACGGGATAAAAGTCTAACCCCCTTATTTCATAAAGGCTCTGTAGGCTTCTGCTAACTTAGCAATCGTTTGTTCTTATATGTCAAAGTGACAGATAAGGACAAACGATTGATTGATTATTGATTAAATTTCGTCAAAATATGTCCAGCCGTTTTAGCATGAAAGAGTAACAAACACAAACTTTCACACTTGTGCAAATGCAAATGGAAGCTCTATATCTAGGCAAACTATGCTGTTTTGGTCCATTAGGAAAGGGCCTTGATGAGTCTGTCAGTTATACGTGCTGGCTGCTGGCACGTAAGTCTAGCGATGACGAGTCTGGATCTGCGCACCCACGGATACCGTATTTGATACTTCTGCGCATACAAGGTCATCGCTAGACTTACGTGCCGGCACTTATAGTCAGGACCATTTAATTAATACATACTTCAATATTTTTCTCCTGACATTTGACCTCGCGTAACCCGCAGATGACAAAACGGATATAACCACAATACCGGAGAACAAGTACCGCGACCCCGGGCACTGCCTGGAGCGGCGGGGCAAGGACGAGCCCTCGGAGGCCGGGGCCGCCGTGCGCGGGCTCTGCGGAGCCCTACTGCAAGTCCAACAGGCCGTCCACCACAAGTACATCAAACGGCCTCTCGGTACGTATTTGCCACCCACAGTTTGTAAGACGATTAGTAAGTTTTGAAATGAAAACTTCTTCAGCGGCGTTGAGTACTTTTTGGGATGGGTTAAAAATGTTAAACTCGCGTCAGGCGTAAGACGGAGGGAGTTTAAGTACCAGGATATCAGATCCTCTAAGAGCTTATTTTGAAATACGAATGAATCGCGTTCGATTTTTGAAGTGTTTTTTTGTAAGCGGCCAGTACGGTACGCGTCTTAAGCGTCATGGATATTACATTACAACATTAAAATCTAATCTAAGCTGCTGTTTTCACTTCTGCCGGCACTCCCGGAGTGCTACCCGTCGCTTTTTTTTGATAATAGAAACGCATACATACATTATACATATTAATTGGCTAAGTAAAGTTTTTGGAAGAGGTGCAAATTATATTTTTATTCGACAGTCCACGTCTTAATAATCGAAGAAACTTTTGAGTCAAAAGTGACAGTTGGCGTACGGTTGACGTAGTTTTTGTTTATTACAAGCTAGTTCTAGGCACGCGTAGCTGGTCATCCATTAAATTTCACAAATGTCAAATCGACCACTTAAAAAAATATTTCTAACTAACAAGAGGGAATAAAAATAAAAGAGCTGCAGGTCCTCGGTTATTAAGACGTGGACTGTCGAATAAAAATATAATTTGCACCTCTTCCAAAAACTTTACTTAGCCAATTGCGTCTTGATCCCTTACGGGGTAGAGAGACCCCAGGGTTACAAGGCCTAAAGGCCACGTTAAGCGAGATTGCGTATGCATAGGTGTTAAGGGGAAATAAAAATACTACGAGCGGATATTTCCAGTTCTTGGCCGAAAGAAGATGTAAAATTGTGTACACACCTCGGGCGGTAATAAAGAAAACCCCAGAAGGCTTATTGTCTAACTCGCTCGCGATCGCCATCGTGTTCATTTTGACAGTTCTTGTATAAATGTGACAGCTAGCTGATTCCGATGCCAATTGTCAGCCCATACATGAACTGTCAAAATGAACACGATGGCAATCGCGAGCGAGTTAGACAATAAGCCTACAGGTCGCATAAGTTCTTGTGATTTGAGACATTCTTCATTTCACTTGACTTGTGATGTATCTAATCAAGTGCTCTTTACAGGCCTCAGCGACAAGGAGCGCAAAGAGCGTGAAGCCAAAAACAAGCCGCTCGATCTGGACACCCTCGCCCGCTGGCAGGTCTCCCTCATGGAGTGCCGCAGCTTTGCCCAGATAGTCCTGCATCTGTTCACCCTCGACTCAAGCATCACGTGGTCCGCCAGCATCCTCAACGCGAGCTGCCGTCTGTGCCGCCGGAAGACGGACCCTGACAACATGCTGCTATGCGATGGCTGCAATAAGGGACACCATCTCTACTGCCTCAAGCCTAAACTTACGGTGAGTTTTTGATGAACAAGTTTAGTGTGATGTGAAGATTCTTTCACCTCGGATACTAGAATGGCATTACCTGTGTTGCCTGATTTTAGCAGGCAATTTTACTTCACAAGGTGAGCGGGCTTATCCCTTTTGATTGTTGCCTTTGATGTTCTGTTTATTCTGCCCATTTTTCCACTGCATCTGCCTAATTTTGTGTTCTAATTTCATGCTGTCAGATGAATTTAGTATTCACGGCGCAAAATAATCGTAAGGTGAGTGGTTCGTCTTGTTTGTCTGTTGTATAGTATAGGCCTTGAGCATGACTTATGGCATCGCCGGCAACGGGTGTTAGGCATGAGTGTGTATGTGTTGTGTAATGTGGGTTTTAATATTTTTTTTATTTGTGTTTTTACAGAAAGTACCTGACGGCGATTGGTTCTGCGAACAGTGCCGGCCTAAAGAGCGCACGCCTCGCAAGAGAAGGAAATTGTGGTCTGAACCCAAAGAAGAATCTAGCAAGAGGTATTTTTTTCTACAAGTTCATAATTACATTTTCAACATGAAACTACCGTGAGACTCAAACATAATTACAACAAACCGGATAATTCACGTATAAAAAGCCGAAATAATGCTCCGACAATTGTTTCGGACTATTCCGTAGTCCTTCATCAGAGAGCGCTAGCCCCGCCGGCAGCGAAACGAACACTGCGCGCCAACGCTCTGCTCGCGCGGCTACTCGGCGCAGCTGACATAGGCGCACAACTAACCTCATTTTTATCGTCTTTTTTTATTATAGTCCAAAGCAGGGCAGCACACAACACTGATCACGTCACTTTGTAAAGGTTCGCTCACACTCATCGTTTGGTCAATATTTAAAACAGTTTTCCAACTGGGGGGCACCGACCATCCACCCAATTTTAATCGTGACGATTAAAATTGTTATTTTTAATTACTTTATATTTATGTTAGAAAGCTGAACACTGGATTTTTTTCGATATGGTGGGAGTAAGCCTTTCAATGGAAAGCAGCTAGTCATCTTTGGCGGTGGGAAGTTTGGCGACATCGAATGCAAATCGAACAAAGATATTGAACAGATGGAATACGGTCCCGGTTTGGTTGTCGTTTTGATTGCAACGTTATTGTTTTAGCGAGGACTCTGAGGGCTCGCTGGACCTGTCGGTGTGCGGGCTGTGCGGCAGCGGCGGCGAGCTGGCGGCGGCGTGCCGCTCGTGCTGCGCGCGCTACCACGCCGAGTGCGTCAGCGCGCCGCCCACGCGCCAGGCCAAGCGCTGGCTCTGCGACGCCTGCGCCGGCACCGCCCCGCCCCGGCAACGCGCGGCGCACAAGGGTAACTTATACTGACCTGTACCGAGCCAGAAACATTTTTTAGGGTTCCGTTGTTCCGTCTGTCTATCGAGATGTGGAAAAATTGGACCACTGGGACCTAAAGCTTCGCGGGCAGGTGCCCTGACCAATGGGCTAGGTCGTCAATATAAGAAAAAAGCAATGAAAAGAATGCAAAAATAAGGCAAGTCTCTCCCGATCGATCGAAAAGTCGTTCAATAAGTTACTCTTCTCCCAGTTGTCCACAGGCCAACAAGAGCCAACGCTAGGGCACAATCCTGTCAACTACTAGAATACTCTAGAATACTATTATTTATCATTATTACTCCCCTTTTTTCGATCGTCCGTTGCTCTTAGCCTCAGATGGCTTTTTACATGGGAGAAAGCAAGTATACTGCGGGAGTATTAAGGCATTAGCATGATAGTAACAGTATTACCGTGTCCCAGAAGGCTCCGGCCGCCGCTGCGCCGCCGCCGCCCTCAACAACATCCACCAGTACACGCGCGCGTTGCACAGCCGGCACAGCAGCTCTGGTTGGTGCTACTACCTCTGGCGTCACTCATACTCGGTGTAGTGTCCTATCATAGCTGCCGGTCGAGACCACTTTCATCTACCTACTAATCATTGGTGCTAGCGATAGCTTTCTCTCTACCACAGGCGGTTTAACATTAACATTTATTGTTGGAATCTTCTCTAACCATGTCATTTTCATTGAGGGTGTTCACTTTGAAAATTACAGGTTGTATTACAGTTACATTAAAGTAAAAAGACAAATTTGTCAGTTTTTTTATTTAATTTTTGGCACTTAGACGAAATTTTGGAGCTCTTTGAATATTCATCTGTAAAAAATATTGATTTTGTTTCGAATTCAATAAAAGTAAGAAGTTTATCTTTTACTTTGGGCAGTGGACACCCTTCCTCTTTTCTGTGCAGCTTGCCACCACTACTGGACCTTATTCTGCATCTGCACTGCGAACTCATACTTTTCACTAATGATGATGATGATGACTCTTCTCACGCCATGACCTGCATTGCGTATTGATTTATACTATTCTGTAAATTCAATGACTGAGCAATCATAATCGGCTGTGGAATAACATTGATCATTTATACACTTGTTGAATTTTGTTTCATACAATTCCAATTAGTCTAATGTACGATCGTTTTTAATCATCTTTGGGTGTTGCATCTGTCTTCATCAGTTTCTGACCTCATATGTCACATGCGTTAAACATTTTCAGCTTGCACGGTTGTTAATAGTATTATTAATAAATTGGATTATACAACAACTTTATCGTTCATTAAATGGTGTTATGTTGCATATTTTCCTTCTCAATTATCACTCAATCGTGACCTGTGAATAAAAAAGATGTATCTATCTAGTACAAGTTGGTATGCCTTTCAATTCTTTCATGGCGAAGGAACCATTTTATTCTCGGGTCCCATACAGTTAATTCGCTCAAATAGCGTGCGTGTGCGATTACAATGTTAATAAAGTTGTCTCGATTAAGATTATATCTTTGATATATTAGCACATGCAAACTGTTCGATCGGAAAACCAAAGGAAACTAATCGCATGAATAATTTGCCGTTATTTTTTACGAGTTCTATATTTTACACTGTCGTTTTATAGATTCATACGACAGTGAAGACAATACGTCGCTAATAACGCTGAAGAAGACCAGGAAACGGCACAGCAAGGAAGCGTCGCCGCTGGTCAACGGGAATACGCCCAACGGGACCAGGAGAAGTCGAAAGTGAGTCACAACCTATCCTCCAGCAGCCCAGGGGCCTTACCATGACGTCTTAATGCGATTCAGTTTAGGTTCGCTCGCTGTCAGATTCATACTAAAAGTGACAGCTGAAACTTGAACTGAGTCGAAATTAAGACGTCATGGTAAGGCTCCAGGGCTCTGTAGTCTCAATTTTCATAACATTGAGTCCTTTTTACATGTTTTATTTTTCAACAAAGTTCATGAACTTTTAAAAGCCCTTCGAGCGGCAAGACGCTATACGTAAATATAAATACCAAAACTATGTAGATAGGTATTTTAAATTGTGCTATAACAATAAAAATGTTACACAATAGAAATCTCAGTTTTGTTGGTCAATTGCCAAATTTACTAATGTTGTTTTTATTTGCTAGCTATAATTTTTGTTTACATTACAGATCTAAAGACGAAGTCAACAATGGTTCCACAAAAAAATCGAAAACGCCACTCACCAATGGCTTTCACGGTAAGTTTTAATTAATAACTAGCTATTACCCGCGACTGCGTCCGCGTAGACTTAATTTATCTTCAAATAACTAAGCCATTTTCGAGTATAAATATATCCAAATTATATGTATAAAAAAGTCATTAGCTATATTTCTCAATATACTAGACGACCACGACTCCAAGACTTAGACGACCGGATGGCCTAGTGGTTAGAGAACCTGACTATGAAGCTTGAGGTCCCGGGTTCGATCCCCGGTCGGGGCAGATATTTGTATGAAAAATACGAATGTTTATTCTCGAGTCTTGGATGTTTAATATGTATTTAAGTATGTATTTATCTATATAAGTATGTTAATCCGTTGTCTAGTGCCCATATCACAAGCTTTGCTTAGTTTGGGACTAGGTCAATTGGTGTCAATTGTCCCAAGATATTTATTTTTATTTATACTAAGCAATTAACAGGTTTTTTTATAAGAGTTCTAGTGATAAGGCCACTTTAAAGGAAATATCTCTTATTTTCTACCCCAGCAATGTGATCCTCAGTCTCGAAGAAATATTTAGTTTTCACGTTCGATCCCGTGAGAAATTAAAAATCCATTCTTATAGTGCCCCTCTACTCTGCGATCCTTAAGGAATATTAAACGTCTATTGTATAATTTCCCAGAAGAGAAATCCAGCAGAAAGCGAGGCAGCAAACAGTTGCAGCTCCACACTGAGGCGCTGGAGCAGCTGCTCAAGGAGGTCATGAAGCACAAGGACTGCTGGCCGTTCTACGAGCCCGTCAAAACCGAGGAGGCAAGTGCTGCTTAGTAGTCCGGCAGAGCCAAGGCCAATATGGCGGCGCCCATAGCTCGCATCAGCTGACCGTGTAGCATTTACATTCTCACTTATTAAAAAGTTTCACTTGCTTTGTTGTGGTCCCATGAAACCACACAATGCTTTTTTGTTATTTGTGTATATTTTAAACCTGCTGGAAGGAAAAGTAGAAGGAAGACGAGGCAGAGGAAGGCCAAGATTGACTTATTTTGACCAGGTGAAGGAGAAGGTAGGTGCCGCGTCGTATCGGGAGGTCAAGAGGCTGGCTGAGGACCGAGCGGAGTGGCGATTACTCCACCGACTAGAGCCTAGCAGAAGACTAGAGCCTACAAGAAGAGTTGTATATAATTAAAACTGTATCGCTACAGGTACCAGACTACTTAGATGTGATCGATGAGCCGATGGACTTCTCGAGCATCAAGGAGAAGCTCTCCCGCGGCGAGTACGAGTCGGACGCGGCGCTGCTCGCCGACGCGGCGCTCGTCTTCGCCAACTGCTACACGTACAACCAGGAGTCGCATCCGGTCGCCAAGTCAGTACCACGCGTATACGTGCCGGCACGTAAGTCTAGCGATGGCGAGTCACGTGGAGGGGATCTGCGCACCCGCGGATACCGTATTATATACTACTGCGCATACAAGGTCATCGCCAGACTTACGTGCCGGCACTTATAACTCAGGGTGGCATCCCTGTCTAATGTAGTCCAATGTACTTGTGCAAACACCGACATTTGATCAAATATTACGAATTATGAAAGACATTCAATTCAATATAGCTAAGCAACTTGTAACAAGTCATTGGATAAGTGGAATGAGCCTCAAACACATAATATATAATTGAATATTGGATGTAGAAATTGGACAGATGGAATACCACCCTCGTTTAGTAGCTTTACATAAAAATTTGACACTAACAATAATGTCCTCTTTTGCATCACCGAAAAATTTAGATTAGGCCGCTGTTCCGATGGTTCCAATCTTTATTGCTTATATCGCCTTTCTTTATGGCGGAAATATAGAGGGGTATATTCAACGCATTTTATGAAAAGTAAAGAGTATTGACGCTTTACGAGTTTAGTTAGTAATTTTCGTTGCGACACTTGCAACTTGTTCTTCCCTTGTAAATAATGGTGCTGTGAGAATGATGTTTGACACGAGCTGTCGAAACGCTTCGAACCACCGAGAGTGACTTGATGGGTGAACACCACAGCTCCTAGATTTTACGTTGACAGGAATAAACTCAAAACTAAGTCAGTTAGTTTACCCAGCTGTCCACAACATTACGATTATAACATTCTTGGCTCAATCTAAATACAACCTAAAATTTCCAGATCTGGCGTCCGTCTAGAGAAGTATATAAACCGACGATGCTCGGAGCTCTCCCTCCCTCCGATGCCAGAGTTCAATGCGGAGCCCGAGGAGGACCCGGAGGAGGCGCCGCAAGCCAAGAAGCCCCGGCTCAAGTGATCGCGGCCCTCGCGCCTGCGCGACTACTTGTGCTACTGAGGCTAGTGACTCCCCGCTAGTGCTGCTAGTACTAGCATAGTGATACTCGGTGATAACTGATGACCCCAGTGATGTGGCAGTGTATACGGGATTGATAGTTTTGGTGATTGTACGCTGCGCCTGGTTGGAGATGGTGTTTGCAGCAATTTGGCATTGTCTTGTTTGTATAGCGTATTTGGTAGTTGGCAACATTTTTTATGATACTTTTGGATAAAATCGTGAGAAACTGAACTGTTTGTATTACAGTTCTTTGTTAAAAAAAAACGACGCAGTTTCTCTGTGTTGAAGTTTTTATGCTATTTAAAAATGTTGTCAACTCTCTTTTAATAATTGTTAATTTGTAAATTGGTGGGAATGTGCCACTGGACATAAAGGTAAGTTTTTTAAACTCAAAAATGATTAACGTCAATTGTAATTAAACATTTCGCGATTGCCTGCGGTATGTGATTGATATACAATATTTACCGGATTGTTGACACTTCCATGATTAAATTGACTATGTATCAATATTTTCATATTTAAATGATAAAATTATATAAGTTTATCATTAAATCAATCAACTATCTAGAAGTGTCGAACAATAAATATATCCAATTGTTTCAATATTGTATATAATATCAATACTACTATACTGTAATCTCGACACGTATTGTTTAGCTTTATGTTTTTACTTTGAGATGGATAAATTAAAGTTTCAGTGCATGCGAGAAAGATTCTTAACTGTGTAGTCGGCAGTTTGCTTCATACCAAATTTTCTTATTTACGCTGTCTCGTTATTCAAATCAATCATGTTTCAAGAAATTTAAAATTGTGTTTTTTAGAAGGTTTTAAATAGGCTGGATCCAAAATTAATTTCACAATATCTACATGCCTGTATTCTCCATTATCTCAGCCAAATATACGCCCAAATTTCCTTATTACATAAAACAACCAAACTGCTTTAAAGTTGGTATTACTTCTCCTATATCTGCATTTAACTCAACGTTATTGGACCCTGTGTCCGTGGTAACATTGACAGATCTTCGTCCCGACGCCAACCTGTACGACGTCTCTAGCACAAAACACCCAAATCGACAATATAACTTATTCACTTCGAAAATCGGATTTCGGAGTAGATATAGGCATATTGTTTCAGGTAGCACCAGGTCAAAGGAGTGTTTCTATCTGTATAACCATGCATGCTTATAATAAGTGCTAAAACGAAGGAAGATTTGAGTTGAAGATTTGCCAATTTAGATTTGCTAATTTTCAGAGATTCATAAAACCCAAAGTTAGTAGTTTATAAAATAGTTTTAGTAAACTTAACGAATTATTAAATGCCCAAAGGTAACAACGTTATCACGGACTCAGGAGACGCAGTGTGATTAGTTGTATAAAATAAGGCTTGTGTTCGCCAACATTTAGTATTTATTTACATTTATATTTTAACATAGAATTTAGAATAGTTTTACCTTAAAAATTGTAAGTTGTTTTAGTACCATTTTAAGATGCACCTCGACTTTCCGTTGTTTGCATCAAAAAATTGTTTCACTGCAGTGTTTTGTTTCGAAATTATATTTTTGTTTTTTTTTTTTTGCAGTGTTGCTAGTTTTAAACAGCGGCAATCTGGGAAATTCAGTTTTTAATTTTAATGTTGTTAGTGCTTTTAGTAATGCTGCGATCAAAATGCATTCCTTATTAACAGATAGCATGTCTAATGCTGATTTTCAGTAATTGTTCAAATAATGATTGTTTGCGATTATTAATTTATTGATGTAATTTATAAGTTTTTTAATAATTTACATTTGTAGTAATAAAGCACCCTATAATATAAACTTGAGGTTTTATTAATAATTATCCTCTCCCTCACCACTTGCCAATAACCGGGTCCGTACTGAGCGAGTCGCCTCGCGGGGCAGCTGCATGAGGCATGATTTCATTAAATTCAATGCAATCCTCAAAATCGAGACGTATCTGGCTGCCTCGCCGCTGATTATATTAGGCTTGATTTCCTCCTACGCTGACGTCGGTCGCGCGTACGAATATCCACAATACCAATGAGCATCCGCACTGCAACGCCGACGTCTGCAGTGCGGATGCCGCACATTAACATTCGTACGCGCGACCGACGTCAGCGTAGGAGGAAATCAAGCCTTAGACGTAAATATTACGTCAAGGACGGATTGGAGAGGCGTATGCCCAACGGTGGGCGTCTACACGCTGAAGAAGAAGATGAAGATTACGTCAAGTTGAAGAAATAAATAACAATCAACAAATTAAACTAATTCATGATTTATTCACTTTCGCTTAACTTAAATATACACCGTAACATTGATTAGACTTGGAAAAGGGCTATCAAATTGAATTAATGGTGTGAAGCAGCCTCCTTCCTCCTCATCTCTGCCCACTTGCTGACATTCTCGGGGGAGTTTGCTGAAAGGATAACAGGTATTAAATAAAATACAGCTAAAAAAAAAAACAACTATTTGCGCCGTTTTGTCGTTCGGTAACGGTTGCCGTTTCCACATCTTCAACATTTTTAGTGACCTTAAGTTACTTATCCTAACATGAAATTACCAATTTTCCAAAAACAAGGGACTGTTTTCAGCATTACTTTTGTAATAGTTGGCAACACTGCCTCAATCTTGCCTAAACGGCTAAAGGGTTCTGGACTGCACACACTCACAGCCTGAAGTCCTTTTGTAAATGTTCATTCATCAAATAAACACATTAATCTACTCTACAAGTGAGAAGTGTGGTGTGGTTATGTAAAAGTGCATTAAGATAGATGATATTGATGATGTTAAATAATCAAAGGTTCATGTTGAAATACTTCTTTCCATATGATGCATGATGGTCTATCTAGTTCTACTACAGTCAATGTCACCAATGTATATAGACCATTATGTGACAAAAATATATATACCTAAGAATAATGTATTTTTTTTTTGCATAAATACATTGCTTTGACCTTGACTGTACTCAAATCAAACTAACTCGAGTTAAATACTAATACACTAATGAGTAAAAATTACACAATAACATGTTCAAGAAGTCACAATTAAAACAGTACATTTTTTAAACTATGGCCTATTATAGCCAACAACAATCTAACACAGGTTGTCTAGAACCCTAAATAGATCAAGTGTAGATACATTATTTACTACATAGAAACTGCCATACAAAATAAACCTCTATGTATGAAGTCTGCCTGCTTTTCAAAATTTGAAGGTATTCTGAGATTTAGACTGGCATAGACTCCCTTTTTTGGTTTAAGTATTCTTGAAATAAAAGTCCATAGCAACAACTGTAAATGTAAGAGTATATAATTTGTATCATATCTACCTTTTTAAACATTACTACAACACTAACAATATTTTTACTATCAACCACTTAAAATTAATGTAATTAATTTATTTATTTATCTTGGGTCATTTAAGGTCGATTTAGACGAGGACTATTTTCAGGCGCCTAAATCACGGCGCCTGGAAAAGGCACCGTGTAAACACTTTCGGCGCCATTTTTTCGCGGCATGCCAGCGCTGGCACGGAATAGAACACGAGTCTATTTTTCGGCGCCAGTGACCTCCGCCCGCGTCTCTCGCTACCCCCGCGACTATTTTTCGGCCTCGTGTAAACACGTCGCTGCCAGTCGCAGGCACGGCTCCGTGCCGTAAAGTAAATAGGGTGTACATTCTTCGGGTAAAATGGCGCCGAAACTCAGTGAAAACGAAATATTAAAGCTTGTTCAACTGTATAGAGAACAAGAATGTCTTTGTGACAATAGATGCTTGGACTATCGAAACAAGGAAAAGCGCCTAACAGCGTTGTAAACAATTACATTAGGAATGTCTATATAGAAGGATTGGATATCAATGAAATAAAGGCGAAAATTAAAACTATCAGGAGTACGTACTATTTAGAAGTGAATAAAATTGAGAAATCGACAAGATCGGGTACTGGAGGAAATGTTTATAAGCAGAGGGCAAGTTGGTTCGAAGAATTTCATTGCATTCTTCCTCCAACATATTAATCAGCTCCTCTCGTAATAACGCGGAGAGTTTGGTTATACATTGCCTTTTTAACTTCAGAAGTCCTGAATTCATTTTAAATGATGGTGACCTTAGCGTAGAAAGACTGGCGCGTAAACAAGGACCGTCGGTTGTGGCGGCGTGCTAACGACTGGCACTAAAAAGGCACCGTGTAAACGGTTTGCGGTTCACTGGCGGCGAAATTTAGGCGCCTGAAAATAGTCGTTCTGTAAACGGTCTGAGGATGTGACGGTGCCTTTTTTAGGCGCCGAAATTTAGACGCCTGAAAATAGTCCTCGTCTAAATCAACCTTTATGCAGTTGGTTGGTTTAGGTATACAGTTATGCCTGTTAGGATCAACTCCTGCCTGAGAACTTTCAGCAAAGAACAAAAAAAAATGTTTGCAAAAATGTTGCACATTATCTCTTCGGATATTGTGGACTTACGTTTATCCCCGGTATTTCTAGCAACTTACCCAGTTTATGGATCTTGTAGAAGATTGGCACTGAGATGACAATACCAGCCATCCAATACTTCCAGATCCACTGGTTGGAAACGTAGTACTTGAACGGGAACTGTGCGACCTTCGCGGAGATCGTGTAGGGGAACTTCATGGGACGACCTGGGGCAGCGTCAGACATGGTTTCGGCTTCTGGCTGAAAGGAAACAAATTATTATGTAATGTGACGAACATCGACATTGAAGTTTGAACTCAAAACAAAGAGCTAAAACAGTTTTCTATACATTTCAACTTATCTGTTCACATAAAAACTGCAAAGAGTAGAAGACTCTTTGATAAATAAATCTAGTTATTTGCACAAAAACCCAAATTTTAGAAAAATTCTAACCTGAACTTTTGAGAAGGAAATCGACAGCTGAATAATGTTGCCATACACAAAAGAAATTCACTTATAATAAAAAAATTCTGCACAATCAATCCAAATTCTTAAAAATTTGAAAAAAATCAACAAACGATACATTAGTCATTAGACATAAAATTTGTAAATATTTTAATGAACTAATTAGTTTTTTCAAAAATGTGCCTGTATGAGATAATTGCGAGGGCCTTCACGGAAATAAGTGTATTTTTCGAAGTATCTTGTTTGCTGTCAGTTTTGCTACCTAAGCCAATCCGCGCGTTGCAGATAAAAATCGTGATTGGTGAAAACAATGATTGAGTTTTCAAAATTCTGACGTGCGAACTACACTTGCGCTGCTGTCAGCTGCAAAAAAATGTCAACCAGTCTCGTATAGTGTCGAATTCGTGTGGTTAAATTAAATGTAATTCATATTTAAACTATTGACAATATAATGAGTGAAAATGGCTTCAGTAAAAGTTGCTGTAAGGGTTCGCCCGTTCAACCAAAGGTCAGTCAAATTGCAGATCTCGTAAAAGTAAAATCCCTAATGTTATTGCTCCGTATTGTTGTATGGGACAATGTAATTTCCGAACTCACGCCCATTATCTTGATGATTGACAGCATTATGATATTTTACGGCCGCAATGCGGCGCTATTAGCGACTTGTTACGTCTTGGACTTAGTTTTTATGGCGAATAACTATTATTCGGATAAAATTTTGAAAGCGAAAAAAAAACAATGATGTCACTACGAACGGCAATGACTTTCACGGTTCAGTTGCATTGGGAGCACAAACTGTACCTGCGCCGGGCCATTTGGATGAAAGCTGCGGAAAATACACAAAAACTGTGACCTACATAAGTATCATTAACCGACTGAGAAATGAAAGTACGGCTGGAATGTTTGTTTGTTGTGTGCTGGATGCCTATATAGTATATCATAGGCTGGATGCCTCAATGTTTACATGAGCTATATTTAAAAAAAAAAACAATGTAAACATAACAGAATTATGAATTTATTATGAGAGTAACTAGAGGCTGTACTTGTCTATTCTTAATAAATTCAACTGTAGATTTTTCTAAAGCAAAAGATTGTAAAGTTTCAAGGGAATGGCAACATTAAAGTTTACCCTGCACTCTATGGTACCAAATACAGCTTTTAAAACTACTACATTACACTAAACTTGAATCTTCCTACAATCGGGCAGTATAAAAAATGTTACTGTCTTTATTTTTCAGTCAATTTAAACATTTCAATACTGTATGAATTATAATTTCTCAACACTCATAAATACAGAGTTGCTTCAAGTTACTTTAACAATAATGTTAACTAACCAGTGATTTTCGACAGAGAAAATTCAATCAATCAATCAATCAATTCAATCAATCAAGTCAATTTTTTGGTGTGGAGAGTAAGACAGCCGGGGAAATTACGAGCACAAGAGGCATTTCATCTAAGTCCTCTAGGTTGGCAACGCATCTGCGATCCCTCCGGGGTTGCGGGTGTCTATGCACAGTGGTGATCGCTTACCATCAGGTGACCCACTTGCTTGTTTGCTTTCCTACTCCCATAAAAAAAAACATTAAATATTACGCCAAAATCATTTTCAAATCCAAAGAATTTTGTAAAAAAATCAATCTTTTCAATCAATCTCTTAATTACGTGTATTTATGTGTTGTTTTCTTTGCCCTGACAAATGCATGTCACTCTTTGCAAATCTATTACTCCATTCTATATCTACAAACATGGTAAATAAAAACAATGTTTTGTTGACAAATGAGATACAAAAATAAATGGAAGTAAACATTCACCATTGTGTCCCTTCACAAAGATGATGAGTCATTGCTGATCTTGATACTTTGCACAAAACACCATTTGAGGGCATTAATGCAGAGTCATGAGCAAAATGATTCATGTTTTTTGTCATTTGAGGAAATAATTAGAGAAAATTAAAGCTCATAATTATTTGTTTGTTATATTTAAAGTTGTTGAAATTTGTTATGAGTAGCAGACATAATGCCTAATAGCATTTTATACTTGTCAACAAACCTTGACCTTAGATCTACCTTTGGTCATGAAATCCATGAATAAATAAATCTAATTAAATAAACTGAAGACAGTTTACAAAATAACAGCTTAAAGATATAAATATAAATAGATAGATATATAAGCATGATTATGATTACATTAGTTTTAGATTAGTTCCTTAAATTGGATTTCACAGACCCCTTTGAGATCCGTCACATGTGTGCCAGGGATCTGCAGCAGTATAGCTGACATTTAATTTATTCACTTTTTTTTAAATCAACATGACTCCATGGAATCTTCGTTATTTTGAGAGTGAACCACAATTGCAAAAGTTTAAGCAACACGGCTGTGGTAGCCTAGTAGTTTGACCTGTGGCCTCTCAAGCAGAGCGTCGTGGGTTCAAATACCAGGCTCACACCTCTGAGTTTTTTGGAATTTATGTGCGAAAATTACATTTGAAATTTGCCATGAGCTTTTCGGTGAAGGAAAACATCGTGAGGAAACCTGCACACATCTGCGAAGAAATTCAATGGTGTGTGTTAAGTTCCCAATCCGCACTGGGCGCGCGTGGGAACTATAGCCCAAACCCTCCAATACACGGAGGAGGCCTATGCCATGAGGCACGCCGAATTACGCGACAATTTAATAAAAAAAAAAAAAATTAAACAACAACAACATGTAGGTACTTACTGAAATTGTAGCGAATTCGGAATAAAAAAAGGCTATAAAAAAAAGCAACACTGTATGGATCACCTGAAAGTATGCAAAAAAGTAAATAATAAGAAATAATTTTTTTTTTTTATAAATTTAAGTTTCTTAACATGTTTATATGAGTGGAGACCGCGGATCGGCACGCGCTGCGTTTGACATCCACCAATGAGGCTACCGGAGGTCTATGGGGAGACCAATGTCCGACAGTGAACTTGTATAGGCCGATGATGATGATGATTAACATGTTTATACTACACAAAGAGTATAGCAACTTATCAGCTTAAACCTATTGCCACATTAGCCTAGATTTGAAGACGGACATCTCAAAATGAATTATGTAATAGTTTCGTAAGTCCAGATTAAGTCATAATCTGCATTGTTATCCAATACGCTTCCATTTAGAGAATTCGCGCAAAATTATGCAAGAGCACTTCCTTAGCTGCACTATGCGCGAGCTCGGCAAGCTGTTTCCTGATACATTGCGTGCATTGTTCATTAACTGCTGCGCGGTAATCGTATTTACCATCCAATGGACAGAGAAATCGCTTGCCGCGCCGCTCGCTTGTAGCGTGTTTGTGGTAGGGACGCTGAAAATTCAAACTGAAATTATAGAAGGCAATTAGCACGGCTGGATTTAAGGTTGCAACCGGGGCAACAGCCCTGGGGCCTCCACAAAAGAAGGGCCTCTACAATAGACTTCGAAAAAAAAAACAAATTCAGACTAGTAAACTCCAGTAAACAACTTGGGAAGGAAATAATTTGAGGCCCGAGGGCTTCTACTCCTTTGTTGCCCAGAGGCCTCCAGACCACTAAATCCGCCATTGGTAATAAGACTTTAATTTTGTTACAGGGAGAAGGATATGAGTGCAAAACTGATTGTCCAGATGGAAGGAAAAAAGACAAGACTACTCACTGTCAAAGTAAGTTAACATGTAGCTATAGAAAAAATAAAAACACTGGGCTTTTTGAAAATAATAGTGAATGTGAATTTTTTTGTCTAATTATTTGTAATTTTTGTGATGCAGAATAGCAAAGAACAGAATGACAACAGCCGAGAGAAGTCCAAGGACTTCACGTTCGACCACTCCTACTGGTCCTACGACCACACCGACTCGCACTATGCCTCACAAGAACAGGTAACACACCTTCCTATTCCCATAAAAAAAAAAAACACCATTTTGACGTGACTACGTCTTATAAATCGATGGACACCGGCTGCACGCACGAAAAAGTGTCGCGTTCCGCGTGACGTCAGAAATAGCAGTTTTCGTCAATGTTACTTTATGACGTTATACTCGGCAGCGTTTCTTGACGTTCAACAAGCCTTTGATCGGGTGTGGCACAGAGGACTCCTGTACAAGATCAAGAAACTATTACCACACTGTCTGTACCCGATAATGGCCTCGTATCTCCATGAAAGGATGTTTCAAGTGAAACACGGTGAAGCAAGATCCTCACTTAATTTCTGCCGTGCAGGAGTCCCTCAAGGATCTGTCCTTGGTCCGATATTATATAACATATTCACATGTGACTTACCCCAATCAAGCAACATTGATGTGGCCACCTTTGCGGATGATGCAGCCTTTCTAGCATGCAACAATGATCCCAATGAAGCAAGTAAAATCTTGCAGGCACAGCTGGACAACACCTACGAATGGTTAAACAAGTGGCGTATAAAAGCTAGTGCTCCTAAATCGCACCACATAACTTTTACACTTAGACGTGATACCTGCCCTCCAGTTAGACTGGGACAAGCTGAACTACCGCAGTCATCCTGCGTCAAGTATCTTGGGTTTTACTTGGATCGAAGAATGACCTGGAAAGATCACATAAAACACAAACGGGGAGAAGTTAACAACAGATTCAGAAACCTACTATGGCTACTTGGAAGACAGTCCGCTCTATCTCTGAGCAACAAGTTAAGAGTGTACTGCTCAGTTATCAAACCAGTTTGGACTTATGGGATCCAAATATGGTCCTCAGCCAGCAAATCTAATATTCTCTGCCTTCAAAGAGCCCAAAATAATATTTTTAGGGTATTGTGCGCTGCTCCCTGGTTCACTCGCATTAGTGAAATCCACGAACACCTGGAAATGCCGACTGTCCTCGAAGAGGCAAAGCGATATAGTGACAGCTACAAGGAGCGCCTCACTAACCACCCAAATCCACTGATTAACCCACTACTCGAGCCTCACTATGCCAGGCGCCTTAAAAGAGCTGATGTGCTGGACATTAATGGAAGTTAGGGCAATGGCCCTCATATTCTGAAAGCGTCATCCACACTCCACAACTAATCTGATTATAGTCTTGCGACTGATTGCAGATATTATAAAGGAAAAAAAAAAAAAAAAAAAAAAAAATATCACGTAAAATTATCGTCCGCAAACCGACTTTACAGACACTAAAGGTTTTTTATTTTTAACCAGCTGTTGCCCCCAATACTTTAAAAGAATTTGTTTATCGCTATCACATGGGATTTACGCAATTTTCCAGAATAAGAAGCAGCCTGTGCTATTCCAGACTATAATATCTCTCCGTACCAAATTTCAATCGATTATGTTCAGCCGTTCTGGCGTGAAAAAGTGACGAATATTCATTCATTTATTTATTCATAAACAATACAATTATTGTGTTTGAATTACAATATATTAATAATTATTATATTAGAATCATTAAAATTAAGGAATTTCAAAAACAATCCAAATAGCAAAAAATATCATAAAATGCAAGAGACAGAACTACATAAATTAATTACTAAACAATGTCAAAAACAATAATCATTGAAATATATTATATACTTTTTTAATTGTACCCTGGAAATATTTCATTAATGCTGTAGAAACACTTCTTCAGCAAGAAAGCCTTTAACTTATTTTAAAAATATTGTGTGCAGTAATGCTCTTAAGATCAATCGTACATTCTCACAAACAATCCCGCATCCTGATCTGCCTCGCTTGCCTACTCGTTAGTATTACAATAACCTGGTTTGCTGAACCAAATTTTAACATTACGACTTGTACAGCTGCACATCGCTGCGCAAACATTAGCATTCAAACTTTATCAAGGCTAAGAGCATTGTGTACATTTTATTCACAACATATGCAAATAGCGGCCACGACCTTTTGTGTAGTTCATAAATGAACTGCTGAAAATGTCTGGCCACTGAACTGAGTATCAAATCAACAATTATAAAACATGGCGTGTCTCGTAAACGCCGTCCTATTTGGGGTGATAAGGGAAATCAGAATAATGGGTTGCTAGCCTTATCGCCTATAATAATTATGATTCCTAAGATTTTCGCCTATTCCCTCGATGGGCTTTCACCATTGGCGCGGGAAGAGAAGCAACTGCAGGCTTATTACGTAACTCGCTCGCGATCACCATCGTCTTCATTTTGACAGTTCATGTATGGGCTGACAATTGGCATCGGAATCAGCCATCTGTCACATTCATACAAGAACTGTCAAAATGAACCCGATGGCGATTGCGAGCGAGTTACGTAATTAGCTAGCTATTACATTCTATGTTTTTTCTTTACTCTCATATCAGCATGAAAGAAAATAAACAAGCTTGTAAACTTGTTGCGTATAAACTGTTGTGTTTTTTGAAGTGAAAGTGATAAAATCGCGTCAGGCGTAAGACGGAGGGAGAGTTTAAGTACCAGGATATCAGATCCTCCAAGAGCTTATTTAGAAATACGAATAAATCGCGTTCGATTTTTTAAGTGTTTTTTTTTTTTGTTGAGTCGTGGAGCAAAAGTACTAGGGCATCAGCACATTGTTAGAGGTCTGTCAATATAGATAATGAGGCCAGTACGCGTCTTGAGCTTCATGGAGGTTACAACATTAAAATCTAATCTAAGCTGCTGTTTTCACTTCTGCCGGCACTCCTGAAATGAAATGAAAAAATGAAATGAAATTCTTTATTCCTGGAATGCTATCGGTTGCTTTTTTTTTATAAACTTGACTAATCACGATAATGCCAGGTGTTCTCGGACCTGGGCCTGGACGTGCTGGACAGTGCGTTCGAGGGCTACAACGCGTGCGTGTTTGCTTACGGGCAGACCGGCAGCGGGAAGACCTTCACCATGATGGGCTCGCCGGTGAGTACAGCATGCATGCTCCTACATTTTCATGTGTCAAAAAATTACGTTTGATAGATGAGGAAGGGGGTGAGGTGAGGGGGGGGTTTGTGAAGTAGTGAAGGAGCGGCATCATTCACACTGGCCGCAACACGATACGTGCACTTAAGTATCTCGCACTTGTATACCATTTTCATTCTTACCTGTCCTATTTGGTAAACAAAATTCTAACCTCAATGTGCAAATTTTTGTAAAGAATAAGGTGTATTATGTTATCAAATAAACCTGAGGCAATATTTTGTACATAATTTTGCTGATATTTTATCTCCACTTCCTTTATTTACGATGAAATATTTGAAAAATAACAAAAATGAGACGTTTTGAGGTTAGAATTTTGTTTACCAAATAGGACAGGTAAGAATGAAAATGGTATAAATGGGGCGGGGCTTTCGTTGCGAGAGCACGCCCCTTTTCGCGGGAGTGTCAAAGATGGTTGGGGTGATTCCTGATGGTCTCATCGGTGTCAGATCACGGTCCTCATCAGTCTTTTCACGCGGCATGCTTGTAGACACACTGGCAGCCGCAGTGACGGTCCGAGTGAGTGGTCGCGACGGACATAGAGAATTGGGATTGTTCATTTTTTTTACAACATACCCTGATTTGAAAACCATTTCGAAGTATGGGGCTTGCGAACTGTTTTATCTTACTGGCGTTCAAAAATACTCAAGGATTACGGATATTTTGCAAAAAAATTGTTTGACCTTTATTCGACCTTACCGAGCGGCTGTTGGTAAAACCAAAAAAATAAATCGGAAAATATCTAGTTTGTCTATTAAATTTATATGTCAACTAGTTATCAGTGTCACCCCATTTCAGTAAAGTAAATATTGTTTTGTTGAAAACTTAAAATTGTCGGTCGATTTAAAACGAAATAATGGAAGTTACAGAAAATGCTTCATTCCAACCTGAAATAATGACCCAAAACAATAGTTCGCACGCATCCGAGAAGATTTAAGAGAAAAGTGGCGTCGCGAATTAAATGTTGAATACTTCAAAGCTTATAAGTACACAATATTGTTGCGAGGATCATTTCGATGTAAGTAGGTACCAAAACACAATGCCACATACTTCCACATTCATAAATTTTCAACTCATAATAACCATGATCAGGATTTAACGCAACATACAATAAGTTTGTAGGTAAACCAAAGGTAAACAGTATATTTGACATTGAGATGACAATCACAACAGTTATGACAACTATTTTTTTTTAATTTCCAAAGGATTGTGGGAAAATTGCCTATTTCAGCCGGCCGTATATAATTTACGAAAAGTCGTATCTGATTTTTTTAACCAATTATATTAATTAAATTAAGCCATGAAATGACAAAATATTCAAATTAGTTTCTTAAAGTGCTCCATATTTTCTAAAAAATATATAAAAAGAGGGGGTTAAAAAAAAAGGAACAATCCCAATTTACGGTAGTTTTTGACTGATCCACTTCCAAAACTAAATCTGCTCTCCCCCAAATCATGAGCCTATAAGTATTATAGCTATTGGTATAAACTTAGTGTAGGTAGGTACCTATTTTAAATAATAGCGTCATCTGAAATCGCCAAATAGCCAGTTGTAGGGTAGAAAACCGGCCAAGTGCGAGTCGGACTCGCGCACTGAGGGTTCCGTACAAATTCGCCATTCGCCAAGTTATTATAAAATCCAGTCTTAGCAGAGCCCTGCTCTTAAGCAAAATGTAGGCAGTGTGAGGTCATTTTATATTGGTTACGTATATAGACAGACAAATATTCAATGAAAAAAAAACCACTTAACAGATCACGTTCAATCCAATTTTGGATGGAAGTTTGCATGGTAATGTACATTATACATATATATATTTTTAGTTTTCTCATTCTCTTATTTTAGAGGTCACGGGGGGGGGGGGACACATTTTACCACTTTGGAAGCGTCTCTCGCACAAACTATTCAGTTTAGAAAAAAATGATATTAGAAACCACAATATCATTTTTGAAGACCTATCCATAGATACCACACACGTATGGGTTTGATGAAAAAAAAATTGAGTTTCAGTTCTAAGTATGGGGAACCCCAAAATTATTTGTTTTTTTTTTCTATTTTTGTATAAAAATCTTAATGCGGTTCACAGAATACATCTTCTTACCAAATTTCAACAGTATAGCTCTTATAGTTGTGACATACGGCCGGACAGACAGACAGACAGACATGACGAATCTATAAGGGTTCCGTTTTCGCCATTTGGCTACGGAACCCTAAAAAGCCATTTCCCACAAACATATTGCAAATTAATAGTAATTTTTCTAGGTCATGTCGCGACCGGGTCGTAGCCCCGGCGGTATTGGGTCAAGGCATTGTTATACCTATTTAAGTGTTTCGCTTAGTTCTAATAACAAGATATAATTTCCCATACGACATTACAAACCATTATTTTTTATATGAAAACGAGCATGCGGGTCACCTGGTGGAAAGCAATCAACCCCGCCCTTAGACACTTGTAAAGAAGGGCGTTAATTTCCTGCCCTTCAAGAAAAGAATAGGCTCGTTTTTTGAAGATCCCTAGTTTGTAACGGTTCGGAAGAATTGGTGCCGCCAGTTGATTCCAGGGTTTTACCGTGTGTGGTAACAATAACGAGTTCCATGAGAGACGAACGGTCGTGGACTGTCAACTGTTGAGGTGGTGGGGGTCGGAAAGTCGGAGAATACCATAAGAGTGAGTAAGACAGCAAGACGAACCCGCATGGCATCCTAGGAGCTCACGGAATTTACGTCGATTTTACATGAAAAACAAGGAGTGTTTAAACGTATATAAATTCGTGAGGTTATCTCTTAACGATGGTGATTCATGTTTTATCGCTATCATGTCATTCATTACACTGTATTACGTTATCGCTATCAAGCAATTGAACTGTTGTGGGGCTTATTGTATTAACGCTTTATCAAGGTCATTATATGAGCAGCTTTATTGCTGGCGTTAAAATTAATTTAAGGTGTGTGACCAGTGTTGCGACGTGATTTTTTAATAGTTTTTTTTTTTACTATTAAAAATCGATTATTATAAAACGATTGTAAATTGCAGCGATTGTTAATCTTAAGGAGACCTTTTAAAAGTGATACAAAGATAATGTATCTCAATTAGAACATCAAAGTTTTTAGTTATCCTATTTTTAGCACGATAGAGCAAAAAGTTTAAATATGTTTTATGATAGACAATAGCTTCCATCTAAAATTAAAATTTCCGAACGGTTAAACATTAAAAATTAATTGAAATAATAATGCGGTCTGTCTAAGCTAGCTAAGGTATAGACGTAGTAGGGTGGTTTTTTGACGTTGTAATATGTGTGCAATACGTTTAGCATGGCACACAAATTACAACGTCAAAAATCCACCCAGTAAATATCCTTTACCATCGTGAAATCACGATTATTTCCGAATGATGCTGACATGTCTATGAGTCTGACCTGACCAAAGTAGCATGACAAATACCATACAAATACGAGCATTTCCGAGATAATATTACGATGGGAAAGAATTTTTCACATCACACAGAGATAATTATGACGACCGGATGGCCTAGTGGTTAGAGAACCTGACTATGAAGCTTGAGGTCCCGGGTTCGATCCCCGGTCGGGGCAGATATTTGTATGAAAAATACGAATGTTTGTTCTCGAGTCTTGGATGTTTAATATGTATTTAAGTATGTAATTATCTATATAAGTATGTTTATCCGTTTTCTAGTGCCCATATCACAAGCTTTGCTTAGTTTGGGACTAGGTCAATTGGTGTCAATTGTCCCAAGATATTTATTTATTTATTATTTTAATTATATACCTATACGACGTCTCTTAGAAAAAAAATTCGGGAATATTTCAGCATTTAGCCATATAAATGTTTTTTTAGGATTTTTGAATAAATAGTTGATAAATGTTTCCATTTATTGATCTGATCAATATTCAAAAAACCGAGTCAAAGGCTAGGCTAAATTTTAATAAAAAATCTTTGTAGGGGTCTTCACTTCAGTCAAAGTAACGCTGAAAATTCCAGATTTTTTAAAGAGAACTTGTATTATATCTCCTGTCCAGAGTGGACGAAAAATAGCTGCATAAATTTCTTAAAGCTACAAAATATATATAAAAAAACTCTCCACACTACACACTTCGTCACTGGAGCTAGATTATAGCTCAAATCGCTTATCGCTTATCGCCGGCGATGGAACACGTGCCGAAGCACCGAAGATAAGTTTACAATGAATTAACATTGTCAAAGCAGTGGAGTCACAGAGGTCACTGATAACCAAAATCGGATATCCGAAATAAAACTTTAAGGGCCGATTTTTCAATCCTCAGATAAGCACAGATACCCAGTGCCGGTCCTATTAAATATTTAAGTTGGAGCAAGAACCAATAATGGCGCCCCTCTAAATAAAAAAAACACGGGAGTGATTCGTGCGGCTCGCGCGCTCTGTCGAGCGTCGTTTTGTCTCACGTTTTGGTTGATTTTGTTTATTTTTTGCACCGCTCGCACCGCCTTAAGACCGGCCCTGCAGATACCCATAGAGTTGTTCGTCAAATAGGGCCATCTCATCTGGCCATCATATCTGACGATTGAAAAATCGGCCCTAAATCTGTTTTATGTTGAATATAAATAATCGAGGTCGAAACCAGATAGATACGGGATACTATAAAAACGCAAAGTGATTACTGGCTACCCGAATAGAATTGACTAAAATAAAGGCGGCAAAAAGGCAAAGGCCAAGGCAAAGGTAAAGGGCAAGAGCCCTGATTGTAGCTATTACATAGTAATGATTTCTCTCGTACCTTTCTCCAGGAGTGCCAAGGCCTCATCCCCCGGATATGCCGTCAGCTGTTCTCGCGCGTGGCCGCCGGCAAGGAGTCGGGAGCCTCCTATCGCACGGAGGTCAGCTACCTCGAGATATACAACGAGCGGGTCAAGGACCTCCTGGCCACTGACGCTGGCCACTCGCTGAGGGTCCGCGAGCATCCCAAGTTGGGGCCTTATGTCCAGGATCTGTCCAAGCATTTGGTGTCCGATTATGATGATATACAGGTGAGTCAACGAGAGGCGATACTTTGACACTGAATATAGCGCGTATTTTTTTTTTCTTCCACGCCGGTCTTAAGTCTTAAGGTAAAGAAAAAACACCGGGTAGCACGGCAGAAGTGAAAACTACACACGCACACTCGCGCAAAAAGAAAAAAAAACTTTCTACACGAGATTTGAACTGTGGTCACATGAGAGAACGCACTGTTATTCCACATCTTATACCATTAGGTGAAACGCACATACGTTAAAGCGATGATATCAACGTACACTTCAAAAATCGAACGCGACTCTAGAGCTTCATTCGTATTTCAAAATAAGCTCTTAGATGATCCTGCCTGATATCCAATCCTCCCTCCGTCTTACGCCTGACGCGAGCTTAACATTTTTTACCCATCCCAAAAAGCGTTCAACGCCAATAAGTTTTCACTTTAAAAACATAGAACGTACCAGTTGCTTCTCTTCGCGCGCTGGTAAAAGCCCATCGATGGGATGGGTGAAAATCTTAGGCATCATGTTATAGGCGATGCGGTTACAATCATTATGGCAGGGTACTTGCATGTCTTGTATGTCTTATGTTATTAATCATGGATCTATTAAATCTAATACCTTTAAACAAGCAATTAAAAATAAATAAATAAATTCTTGTATACCATTTTCATTCTCACCTGTCCTATTTGGTAAACAAAATTCTAACCTCAATGTGCAAATTTTTGTCAAGAATAAGATGTATTATGTTACCAAATAAACCTGAGGCAATATTTTGTACATAATTTTGCTGATATTTTATCTCCAGTTCCTCTATTTACGATGAAATATTTAAAAAATAACAAAAATGAAAATGGTATATATACGTCTATTACTATATATATAATCGGGGTCTCGCAAACGGCTCCAACGATTTTCATGAAATTGGTATGCAGGGGGTTTTGGGGACGATATATCGATCTGGCTAGGTTTCATTTTTAGAAAACGTGCCAAAAAAAATACCGAGCAATGCTTGGTCATCCGGGTACCCTCTTATTATTCGTGTTGTTGCAGGAGTGCATGCACCGCGGCAACCTGCAGCGGACGACGGCGTCGACGCAGATGAACGACGTGTCGTCCCGCTCGCACGCCATATTCACCATCACGTTCGTGCAGGCCAGCTATCTGCGGCACAACAACATGCCCAGCGAGACCGCCTCCAAGGTGCACCTGGTCGATCTGGCGGGCAGGTCAGTCATCGTAGCAACTGCTATAGTCCTCGCCCGCGCGGGTACAGGGGCGCGGGGCGAGACAAGGGGGACTGAGAGAGGTGCGGGCGGGTAGTGCGCTTGCCCGCACCTCTCGGTCCCCTTTGCCGCCTGCCTCGCGCCCCTCTACCACGCGGGGAAGGACTCATTTAAGCATTTTCATTTTCATTTTCATTTATTCATTGTTTATGTCATGTACATTATAGTTAAAGATGTTATAATATATTCAAGTCGGTCCATGACGCCCTGTAATGGCACACAATGGTACTTAAGATTAGATTAAAATTAACACATATTTCCAATTAAAATAAGATAAAATTACATTAAAATTACAGCCATCCATTAATTATTATTATTAATATTATTTGTTATGATTATTATGTTAAGGAGTTATTAAAAAATGTCATGTTTAGAATTATATTGGAATCCAATTTAAATTATTAATTTTAAATTGACAATGTTAAATGTTAAAATTATAAATAAGTACAAAATATATTAAATTTACTAATGTCATTTTTCAATTTCATCATTCAAGAACTCGTCAACAGAATAATAACATTTATTGGTTAGATATGTCTTAAGATTGTTTTTGAAAATGTTAAATCTGGTCTCCTGTCTCCTTGATTCTGGGATTTTATTATATATTTGTATACATTTACATTGGGGACCATTTTTGAACAATTTTAAATTCGATTTCGGTAGCAATAATTTATTTCTATATTGTGTTCTGGTTGTATTTATGTCTATTTTTGCTTTGAATAAATCAGGATGTTTGCGCACAAACAAAGGCGATTCCAATATGTAGATTGAGGGTAGCGTTTATAACTTATGTTTTATAAAGTGCTGACGGCAGCTTTCTGGGATTCGTATATTGGCTAGGATTCGTATGCACTTTTTTTGCATAGCAGTCGGTCTATAGTAGACTCCAGCCTGCTTGACATTGAGCTGGTCAGGATGTAGAAATTTATACAGCGGCTAGGCTTTTTAGGATTACATACTTTAAATTAAACTTTCATATTGGTCCATGGCCGTATGCGACGAAGATGTCAATTGCGCAACACAAATACGCAACGCCGAGTGGAGTAACGTGCCAGTATTATATGTGGTATTCAATAAAGAGTTGCAGCCTTATTCATAAAAAATCCTTAATTGAGGTTTGATCGGTCTATTAGTTAACAGACTGATTAAGCTTATTTGACAGTTGTTAAGAAGTATGATTCATAGACGCTTGCTAGCAGTCTGTTAGTTGTTGAGCTGCTGATGGATGGATTAGATGCGTTATGTTGTCACCTTGACAAATCATAGACCTAAAATGGCCTTATAGTGAGTTAAAAAAAGAAATTGACAGCAGTGGCAGCGAATTAGCGGGAAACCGAAAACATGGCTTCAGCCTAACACAACAGACGAGGCAGTGTGGATCTAGTTTCCTTTACCTTTCCCGGAGGGGATTAACTTTAAAAATCAGCTGTTCACATTTGTGGCGGCCATTTTGTGAGTTAGCAGAGAGATAAAGTAGGGTTTACGGTCCGCTAACTTTCGGAAGACTTAACAGAGACTTGATGGACTGATTAGCGCTAACTGACGTTTATGAATCATGTTTTTTTGCATCGGTCCTATAGCGAGCCTATAGCGAGCCTCTAACTTTTTATGAATAAGGCTGTTATTGTATTGTATTGTATTGTATTCACAGAGGGGTGCTCGTTCCAACACTAATGTTAGCAGGGATAGTTGGGTATGGCAAAGAAGCTTGAAAGTAGAATAAACAGATCTATATGGGGAGTGTGAATGGTTGCGTTGGGAGGGGAAGGCCTAGACGAACGTTCCGGGATCAAATAGGAGACGTTTTGAAAAAAGAGCAGGTCAGGAGTACCCGGAACCGACGAGCATGTATGAAGAGATTGATGAATGTGGATGAAGCTAAAGAGGTATGTCAGGATCGTAGCAAGTGGAACAAAGTAGTCTCTGCCTACCTCTATGGGAAAGAGGCGTGACTGTATGTATGTATTGCATTGTATTGTATTGTAGTTATGATGTGTGTGTGTTGCAGCGAGCGCGCGGACGCGACCGGCGCGACGGGCCAGCGGCTGGTGGAGGGCGCGCACATCAACAAGTCGCTCGTCACGCTCGGCTCCGTCATCTCCGCGCTCGCCGAGTCCAGCCAGCAAGCGCCGGAGAGTGAGTACCGCGGTAGCTCTATGGCGGACATTGCGTGACTCAGCTATAGGCATCGTGTTAATAGAACGCGAACGGGAGATCATCGTAGGTTCGCGCGAATTTTACTTTACCCCCTCATCCCCCTTGGTGATATTTGTTGATTATAACGCTACCCCCTCCCCCATTCAAGATCTTGTGTATTTTTCGGACTTAGTATGAATTAAGTTAGTTAATTGAAAAAACAGCAATAACTTGATTTTTTACGTTATTTTTTGATTACATGTAGTGTAAAAAAATTACACGTAATAAATAAATAACAATAATTTGCTATTTTTATATAATTATTTTATGTTATTGTGAATATTTGTTGACGTCGACCCTCTGCTTGATAGGCCATAGTTCGAAACACTGGTCTACCACGGCGTTTATATATACTAATTTTTTACTTTTTATCTATATCGCAGTTCGCAACCAGAAGGGTGGCAAGAAGGTTTTCATCCCGTACCGAGACTCTGTGCTCACGTGGCTGCTGAAAGACTCGCTCGGTGGCAATTCCAAAACCATCATGATTGCTGCGGTAAGTGGATCTGGAGTATTCAAACATGCTGACAACGCGGAGCCCAAACTGCTAAATAAATTACTGTGAAATCATTATTATTATTGCCTTTGAAGGAAGACCACATACTTACATCCTTACTGAACGTAAGTTACTTTCATGGTTTGGGTGTAGATTAGCGTGGGCTGATATTTTGATTCTTACGTCCATCGAGGTCTTGAATGTAATAAAAAATCAAAATGGCGAGAACCAAGAATTGTCGACGAATTATGTCAAGGGGGGGGGGGGGGGGGGGTGGAATAGGTCTGAAAATATTCATCACATTTAGAACATAACATAACACTATTCATTATGAATGATCTTTTAAATTCTTTAACTATTTAAAGCTGGCTAGCACTCATGTAACCTATCCATTATACTATGCAAAGAACGTAATTATTTTTGTCCATTAAAAACAACCCTAACTAAAGGATTTTAATCCATTTGTCAAAATGTAGCTAAGATGCTAGCGCAACTATCGAACCTAAAAACTTAGAACAAACGAAATTATTTCAATACTAAAACCGATCTCAAATGCTGTCACATTTCTCAAAAGAAGTATTGTCCCTAAAATAATGGAAAATTATCATTGTGATTTATGTACAAAACATAGTCTTTTAAATGTATCCGACTTTTAGTAACAATAAACCGTTTGGTCAGATATCCCCAGCGGACTGCAATTACGGCGAGACGCTGTCGACGCTGCGCTACGCCAACCGCGCCAAGAACATCATCAACAAGCCCACCATCAACGAGGACCCCAACGTCAAGCTCATCCGCGAGCTGCGCGAGGAGATCGACAAGCTGCGCAAACAAATCACACACGACACGGTCAGTACTCTCTTCTTTGCCACCCTAGAGGACTTAGATGAAATGCCTCTTGTGCCCGTAATTTCCCCGGCTGTCTTACTCTCCACACCGGAACACAGCAGTGCAAGCACTGCTGCTTAGCGGCAGGATTAGCGAGTAAGGTGGTGGTACCGATCCGGACGGACCTTGCACAAGGCCCTACCACCCGCTCCGTCTTCTTCTTCTTTTTCAGCCCTTTTACGTCCACTGCAGGACATAGGCCTCCTCTAATGCACGCCATTCTCTTCTATTTCGAGCTGTTTCGGTCAGTACGGGCATAATGATACTGTGGGAGCATACAGGAAATAATCAATTAGAAATTCTATATTAAAAACTTTATTTTGAAAATAAGCCGCCAAAGGCTCTTTTAGTCTCTTTTTGAAGCTACCAGCGCATTTGGAAAGACAATCATTACCAAGAAGAATGCGCCGCAAGAAACTTGGTAGAAAGTCATTTTTATTTCAATGTAAAACACATTTTTAAGTGCCGGCACGTAAGTCTAATCTAACCTTGTATGCGCAGAAGTATAAAATACGGTATCCGTGGGTGCGCAGATCCCCTCCACGTGACTCGTCATCGTTAAGACTTACCTGCCGGCACGTATACTACAATACTTAAATTCTACTTAATTTATAATGCATTTATAAAAGGGATGTATAAGGCAGTGTTATTATGGATATCCATATCCGTAACCGAAACTATCGAATATCCGAAATAAAAAAATATCCGTAACCGTAACCGAATCCGAAATAAAAGTTTTGGGTAGTTTCGGATAGGGCGGAGTCTAACTAAATACTACAACTCGTACGGATTAACTGCACTCCGCTGGAATGCGACACCTCTCCCGCTACCTAATGACGCCACAGCGCGAGGTGCACAGCAGTGTTGTTATGGATATCCATATCCGTAACCGAAACTATCGGATATCCGAAATAAAAAAATATCCGTAACCGTAACCGAATCCGAAATAAAAGTTTTGGGTAGTTTCGGATAGGGCGGACTCTAACTAAATACTACAACTCGTACGGATTAACTGTGCACTCCGCTGGAATGCGACACCTCTCCCGCTACCTAATGACGCCACAGCGCGAGGTGCACAGCAGTGTTGTTATGGATATCCATATCCGTAACCGAAACTATCGGATATCCGAAATAAAAAAATATCCGTAACCGTAGCCGAATCCGAAATAAAAGTTTTGGATAGTTTCGGATAGGGCGGAGTCTAACTAAATACTACAACTCGTACGGATTAACTGTGCACTCCGCTGGAATGCGACACCTCTCCCGCTACCTAATGACGTCACAGCGCGAGGTGCACAGCAGTGTTGTTATGGATATCCATATCCGTAACCGAAACTATCGGATAATCCGAAATAATTTAATATCCATAACCGTAATCGAAACCGATATTATATTTTACCAATATCCATATCCATATCCGGATCCGAAATTATATATCCATAACATCCCTGGTATAAGGTCCCCAAGTTTAGTAGGTACCTTAAATCATATTAGTCTATAGTTGAGATGTAGAGTGGTAATAAGGGCTATAATATGCTGACAATGCTTTTTTTCGCGGTTGTTCCCATTTATTTTCTACACGGAACAAAGTCCCTAATATTTATTTTATTTATTTATTTATTATTCTTATATTATGAGTACTTCACTTGGCATTCGCGATACAGACCCAGAGTCTAGTGCGAAGGCCGCCGTTTCACTTACCGCATAAATGTCATCTACCCTCTATGTAACAATGTGTCCTTTGTAAATTGTTATGCACTTTGTGAGTTCTGTGGTGAAATAAAGTACTTCCCATTCTTATTTCTAAATCGACTTGGTTGATTACCTAAATCTTTGTTCTCAGGATCCAATCGAAGCGGAGCCGGCAGTGCTCGCAACACTGCAACGGAAGGAGGCCCAGGAGAAAGTGCTGACCGAGAAATGGACGGAGAAGTGGCGCGAGACGCAGCAGATCCTGCAGGAGCAGAAGGCGCTCGGGCTGCGCAAGAGCGGGCTCGGCGTCGTGCTCGACTCGGACATGCCGCATCTTGTCGGCATCGACGACAATCTGTTGTCTACTGGCGTCACCCTGTACCATCTTAAGGTAGAATTGTGACGACAAATTGTGTCCACATACGCTATGATTGGACGAAAGGATTGAATAAATTATATTCGTCGTCATAATTATCTTCCCAGATGAATTTTTCGCTTCGAGCCCTACCCCCTTATTCATAAACGCTCTATAAGCTTCTGCTAACTCAACAATCGTTTGTCCTTATCTGTCATATTGACATTTACCTTTCACAGATAAGGACAAACGATTACTAAGTTAGCAGAAGCCTATAGAGCGTTTATGAATAAGGGGGCTAATCTTTCAAACAAAGGCCATTATCTCTATTATCGCAAACTCGCAAGCTACCGAGTTAGCACGTGCCAATACAACATTCATATTGAAAAAAAAACGGTAAGGTTCAAATTTAATGTCACTGATATTCTAGATATTATTTTTAATTTGAACCTTAATACTATGACGATACCGTTTGCTTTTCAATATGAATGTTGTAGTGACACTTGCTAACTCAGTAGCTTGCGACTTTGCGGTAATAGAGATAATTGGCCTTTGTTTGAAAGATTAGGGCTCGAAGCCGAAAATTCACGTGGGAAGATTCATACTATAATGCTTACATAAATTCTACACAATGTTTTGAATTTGTATCATCGATATCCTCAGATAAACCTACCTGTCTCGTCCACAGGAAGGCGAGACTGTGATAGGCACAGAAGAGCACTCTCCCACCCCGGACATAGTGCTGGCGGGCGCGGGGGTGCTCCCCCTGCACTGCCGCATCACGCTGCGCGAGGGCGTGGCCACGCTGCACCCCGCCGCGCAGGCGCACTGCTGGCTCAACACCGTGCTGCTCGACAAGGCCGCCAAACTCAGTCAGGGTGAGTAGAGTGATAACTAGCGACATCTATAAACCGACCGTTTAAATGAGTCCTCGCCCGCGCGGGGTGTGACGCCCGCGGGGGCCGAGAGAGGTGCGGGCGGCAGGCGCACGTTTTAGTCCTTCCGATGCACCTCGTTTAGGTGGATTGTAGGAGGCTGTAGTGAAATTAGTGAAGTGCAAATGAAGTGCAATATTTTTACTGAAAACGTAAGAAATGCGATATAAAAATATACGTCCAATCGTCTTCCTAATATCAGACGTAAATTTTCAATTTTCTTCGCAGGTTGCATCCTCCTTTTGGGTCGTACGAATATGTTCCGATACAACGACCCTGCGGAAGCTGCCAAGCTGCGACAAGAGGGCAGCGCCTCTGTCATGAACCTCTCCCGTTTGTCTCTGCTGTCCTGGTCCACTACTGACCTTGCAGCGAGCACTGAGAATTTAAACACCACTTTATCGTGAGTAAAATAAGATTAAAATAAACCCATTTATCTTTGCATGTCATATTCGATTGTGTCTACGTTCCTACTCAAATAATTTTTATATCCTGATCGAAAATGATTGATGGGCGGTCAGCGTTGAGGAGACAGTGCTCCTTTTATTTGGTTTAGTTGGTATATAAGAAAAACAGTGTTGGCCCGAAAACACTACCCTGTGAGACCCCATAGGATCCTTCCGAATTGAAGTCGGTTATTAAATTGCTTAGAGTTTCTCAATTGTTATATCCATTGTGCTGGACGTCGATATCTATGTCAAACGTCTTTCCAAGCCCTATGATATTACACTTAAAGAAAAACATTATTAACTCCTTGTAAAGTCAAAAACAAATCCCACTTTTCATAGGGACCTTGAAGGTGAGATCCGCTGCGAGCGGATAGAGGCGCAGCGCGCGGAATTAGAGCGAGAGAGACAGCAGTTCATCCTGCAACAGGAAGAGCGGCAACGTCGCTGGCACCACGAGCGCGAGGAGCTGCTGCAGGCACAGAGGAAGCTAGATGAGGTATTGTAATTGTAAAGAGAAAATTAAATTCGACTATCTGAGAAAACAATCGTATTTAAATCAACTCCGCGTAGAATTACACTTAAGAACTGATGTTGATAGTATATTGTGCAATAATTATTTATCTACGTTGCGACTCTAGGCAGCTACGACCTTTGACATGTTTATCGCTGTCGCGGGAACCATGTAATTTTCCGGGATAAAAAGCAGCCTATGTTTTAATCTAGGATACTAGCTATCTCCGTTCTAAATTTTATCTAAATCTGTCCAGTCGTTCCAGCGTGAAGAAGGAACAAACATACTCACGTCACATCCATAAATCCATCCATCCATCCTCACTCACAAACTTTCGCATTTGTAATATTAGTAGGATAATATATTTCGGATGGGTACATCTGGATCATCTTTGGTGACTTTTGGAATCTGATTATGACGCTGATACACATTAATTTAGGAAGGTAACATTTAAATTATGTTGTATAGGAGCGTGAGGCGATGGAGCGCGAGTACGCAGCGGCGTGCCGGCGGCTGTCGGGCGACTGGCGCGCGCTGGAGCGCGGCTGGACGCACCGCCGCCGGGCGCTGCGCACGCGCCGCCGCGAGCTCAGCGCGCGCGCGGACCGGCTGCGCGCGCTCGCCGGCACGCACACCAGGGCGGTCAGTACACACACACCATCACAATAGGTACTCATCAAAGAGTTGTAACCTTCGAGTGTTACCATACCAATCGATCGGTCGTACATCATTTGGTAAAGAGATGGCACGTTTTCAACATGAATACACATAATTACAACACACCGGATAACTCGCGTATAAAAGCCGAAGGATTGCTCCGACAATTGGGAATGGATGATTATTTTAAAAGTGCTTGGAGATTTTTCTATTGATAAGAATAACCATCCTTGGCTACGGAAAAAGTTTCAGATTTTTCCGTCGAACCATATATTTTATAAAAATAAAAACATTTTACTCAGTCACTCGGCGGCCTCTATACGGCAGTAAGCAGTACGCCAATGACATACCAAAATTAAAAAAAAATGCTGCTTGAACTTGGTACACGATGGTATTTGTAGCTAAAAGAAGCAACGGCTAAGTGGCGCCGTCTGTAGATTGTTCGCGTTACTAAACCATACATGGGGAATTTCAATAAAAATGACCATAATATATATTTTTGTCTTAGATTTTGGAATTATTGGGTTATTTCTACTCCGAATCAAAAACAGTACTGAAAGTTATATGAGAATTTATTGGTAATTTAAATGACATCCCAAATAGGTGGTTTAGAACCACCAACAATCTAGAGACGGCGCCACTTAGCCGTTGCTTGTTTTAGCTTCCGAGAGTGCGGTGCTATCAACGTCAGTGACAAATGTCATTATGTACCACAGATTCAAGCAGCATTTTTTTTTTATTTGATAATGCCGTATAGGGGCCGCCGAGTGACTGAGTAAAATGTTTTTATTTTTATAAAATATATGGCTCGACGGAAAAATCTGAAACTTTTTTCCGTAGCTAAGGATGGTTATTCCTATCAATAGAAAAATCACCAAGCACTTTTAAAATAATCATCCATTCCCAATTGTTTCGGAGTATTTCGTAGCCCTTCATCAGGGAGCGCTCGCCCCGGCGGCAGCGAAACGAACACTGCGCGCCAACGCTCTGCTCGCGCGGCTACCCCCCGCCTTCGGCTTTTATATGTGAGTTATCCGGAGTGTTGTAATTATGAGATGGCACGTGTTAAATGTTTGTAATTTTCTCATAAAATGTGGCTCGTTCAGTTCGCCATCCCTGCTTTACACCAAGTTGATTGTCAACTACGGCATTAGATATTCGAGTGTTGGCTGTATCCGACGGTGCCTGCAAAAGGTAAGGTATCGAAACTTTACTCAATATTATCAGTATACGAGTTACGACATAATTATTACAGTCGATTCCTTAATATAAATAAAGTACCTACTTTTACATATTGGCTTGAATCTTGAGCTGCTTAGAAACCTGAATACTTATAACAGGGAACCGATTGTGTAGTGAACTTCGACAGTAGACGCTTGTGCCTTGTATTATCAAGTTTTTATTAAATCTAGTGATGAAAATGTTCACGAAAATGTTGAGCAGACTTTGAACCTTGTCATATTGAGATTAAATATGTAATACTTATTAAATACGATTTTTGAATTTCATTCGAATTTTGATGCTTCGGTGTCGACGTTTGTGATTACGTTATATTCACAGATTGGTTTTGAAAAAAATTATTTATATTTAGATGGTGGTCGACTGACTCGTCCAAGTCACTGTTTGTATTTCTTAATTGATCCAACAGAGTCCTAAAGTGCTTAACATTTTCATGACACTTGGCTGTAAAAATTAGCATAATTTTTGGACGTGTCTAACACCGTTGCTAGGTTTGGTGTATCTGTGTGACAATAGTTTGATATATGAAACTTAAAGCAGCACACTAGCAAAGATGCGTCCAGCACACATAGGTATTTAATAACAGTGTCGTTAAACTCTAAAAGAGAATTGAATTGGGCTACTGTCTCTGATACCTAATACCTCTGATCCATTTACAAACCAAAGCTCGTATCTAATGATCGTGCACTTCAAAGTTCAACTCTATCTGGTTGTTATTAAAGCTGTTGTTAGAACGGTAATGTTGTGATACGAGGATGGGAAAGTATAGTGTAGGTTGCGTCAGATGTGCAATCGATGTATGTTTCTTGCGATCTGTTTTGAGGCGCTACTGTTGGTTCTCGAATAGGGATCAATGAAGAAATAATACCAAGTAGAGCGCAGTGATAATTTAGATTCAGTCAAGTCATGGAATTTATGTTTCGAACGGAGCCTCGCTGGTTGGATGGTATAGTAGAGAATATGATAATTGCTCAACCGATTTCCATGAAATGTATACCGGGATTATGGCACCAACTTTGCAACGTCTATACGATATTATAAAGAAAAGACATTTGTAATACTTGTATGTGATTTTATGCGTTTTTTTGTAATTTATTAGTGTTGTAATTTTTTTATATTTAAATATTGGAATTTACATGTAATATGTATAATAAATGCGAAAGTATCTCTGTCTGTCTGTTACGCTTTCACGCCTAAACCGCTGAACTGATTTAAATGAAATCTGGTACACAGATAGCTTTAGTCCCGGGGAAGGATATAGGGTAGTTTTTATCCAGGAAAATCGCATAGTTCCCGCGGGATAGCGAATCTGCGCGGGCGACCGCTAGTTATTAAAAAAGGAATATGATTTTAATCATTCTATAAAAACTGCAAAAACTAGCGACATTTGTCATAAACTCAGCCATTGATTGGTTAATTGGTCTAATGTTGCCAGTTTAGACGTGTAAGTTGTAGCCACGAGAAACGGGCCACTGGAAGTCGTCGGTGTCTACTCGAGAACCAGTGGTAGCCCTAATTGCTCACTTTTATCGCGAACAATGCGATAGTTTTTATATTTCTCACTAGTAGCACTGCTCGTACGCATGCGCTGTCCAATAGACGTGTAGTTAGTTCATCATTATACTTAAATTGACTGCTATTTTTTTGTACTTTCGCTGTTTTTTTTTTATCGTGGAGTTCCGAATTGTTTGTGGAGTGTGAGTGAATTTGGTCGACTTTGACGTGTATATTTATTTTTAATCAATAATAAGTAATCGTGGCATGTTTATTAACATTTAGGGTGAAGTGGGTGAAATAATAGTATAGTAATTAATTCGTGTTGAGTTTATGTACTACATGCTATAGAGCGACTTTTCTCGTGGGAAATATTGTCTTTCTAATTTTTACTATTTCTAATCTTTTTCTGTCTGTCCGTCCGTCTGTCACTGGCCTGTATCTTTTAAACTGTAATAAACAGGCCTTATACTAATAGTTATTAATTTGAGAGTGAGAGGGACGGTGTGATACGAACTTCGAAAATCGAATTTCGGAGTAGCCCCCCAGACTGGACTTTTGTACAGAGTTTACTATTTCCGTTATAAAAACAAGCAACAATAAAGTAAAGTTTGCTAGGCCAGCATGCTCTATCTGAAATAATTTTTTCTTCATTATTGTAATGTGGTTTTCACAACTTATAAATTTAAATTCTATATTTGTCGGCTCCTAGTAAAATGCCCGTCTCGTCCACTCAAAGTTCAACTGGTAGAGATCTCTTAGTGTGGGTTCATCTTAGTTACTTTAACGATAACATAACCGGCGATTTTGTCATAAACGTCCTGCTATGGTTATAGTTTATTACACCCTGAAAGTGGTGAAATAAAGATTATCTCAGATCGCATGAACTTCTCGTCCGAGCCAATGGCGAGGGCGATAAACATGCGACCTGAGGCTTTCTTTATCACCGCCCGAGGTGTGTACACAATTTTACGTGTTCCCCTGGCTAGGAAGTTGAAATTTCCGCTCACGTATCGGGCGTTAAATTGCTGCTTACAGCCCTGACGACTTAAAAGTTAGGTACCTACTTGTGCAACTCACACTTATAGTAAGAAGTTCTTTGTACATCTATTTATTTTTATCAATATTTTCGATTATGACCACGAACCCTGGTATACAAAGTTGTTTCAAACAATTCGGAGCTCTGTTCATCGTATAATTTGCGACGTAGGCCGATAACGAGGAGTGTCACGTGTCGGCGCTGCGCGGACGCATCGGGGACAAGAGGGCCGAGCTGGACGCCGCGCTGCGGGGCGGGGTCAGCGAGCTGCGGGTTGCCGGCTGCCTCCAAGTAAGTACAGCTTGTGCAGGAGGAGTGGAGAGGACTGGGGAGTAGCGAGGCTATATATAATGCACTTATTACAAAAACATAAATAAATCACGTCTTTATCCCTTACGGGGTAGACAGACTGAGGTACCCTAAAGACTGAGGTAACCTAGGCCACGTTTAGCATGATTGTAGGCGTATAGGTGGAAAGGGGAATCGAAATAGTGATAAGTTTTCGCCTATAACATGATTCCTATTCTCTAGATGGGCTTTAAAAATTTTAAGAATGGTTTTTTTTTTAATTAATGTACTTTGAGATTCGTTTATTGTTAAATTGGTTTTGTATGATTATGGTTTTCTTAACCGAAATTTAATTTAATTTCCCACCCATAGCAGGTAAACCTACCTACCTACCTACCTACCTACCTACCTACCTAATACCTACCTACCTACCTAGGTATAGGTAGGTAGGTGACCTGCTATGGGTGGGGTAGGGGTATAGCACGCGTCACGGAATGACGAGGACCCGGGTTCGATTCCCGGCCATAGCTTTACTTTTCGGATTTTTCCATGTGTTCTAATTTTCAGTGTCATTTAGAAATTAAATTTCTAACGGTACAACGTAAAAAGTAAACATTAAAAATCAAGAAGTAAATTTCTTGATTAATTTGATATTTTCGAAATTTAATTCATAGAAATCGTTTTTATGAAGTATTTTTTTCCGGAAGAGTAATTTGTTGATTCCTAATGACTAATGAATAAGGTTATTTACGTTGAGTTCTTCTAGCACGCTACTCCAGTCTCCTTCACAGCTCTGGTGGGAAATCACTTTGATAAAGTGTTACCACACTAACACGGCTCGGTAGTTTGACGTTTTTGGCGTGGGAAAAACGTCTCCCATTGATTATGTAGACATTTTAATTACTTATATTGCCGTTGTTGTAATTTTAGACTGCCTTTTTGGCATTTTAGGCATGTTTATTATTCAATGTGATGCAATGCGCTTGGCTAATATTCAATACTTTTATCATTTATGCTGTAGACGCAACATTGCCTAAATTTTTACTATTTTTAAATATTATTACACTTCGTTTTTGGTGGCCCACTTTGGTTATAAGTGATTGATGATTTAATATTATTATTTCAGAATATTTTTAGTAGGAGGAGAAAGAAGGACGAAGGGAGAGACAGACAAATTTATTTACACATATTAGATACATACCAAAAATAGTGCATCACAAATTTGTCTAATAAAAACAGACAATTATGCTACCTAATTCACAATAGAACATTGTACCAAATAGTGTAAAATGGGCCCCACACAGCATAATTTTGCGGCGCTGTTACACTATTTTTCAGTCGGATCCATTCAGAATTAAATACTAAACTCAAAACATGACGACATGGCATGGCAAACACTTGATCAATATATCTCAATATCCAACAGGAGGGCCAAGAATAAATTATAAATTAAAAAAAGGTCTCAATGTCTCGTGAACTCTTGCAGACCCCCAGCCCGTCGAGCCCCAACTCCCCCGACTCTGAGACCTCTACGGAGAGCCTCATGCATCTGCTGCAACAGTGCGAGCCGGCCGCTGCTACCACCATCCTTGCCACCGTCGACCGTCATGTAAGTACACTGACTGCACATCATTAGACCAATTGTGCGCCATTCGTCCATTTCCCCGTTCGTCTACACGGTCCCCGTTTGTCATTTTTCCGGTCCGTCCATTTCCCAGTTTGTAATTTTCTTGGTCCGTCTATTTCCCAGTTTGTCATTTTCCCGATCCGTCCATTTCCCAGTTTGTAATTTTCTTGGTCCGTCCATTTCCCAGTTGGTCATTTTCCCGATCCATCCATTTCCCCTTTTTTTGTCATTTTCCCGATCCGTCCATTTCCCAGTTAGTAATTTTCTTGGTCCGTCCTTTTCCCCGTATGTCATTTTCCCGATCCGTCCATTTCCCAGTTTGTAATTTTCTTGGTCCGTCCTTTTCCCCGTATGTCATTTTCCCGATCCGTCCATTTCCCAATTTGTAATTTTCTTGGTCAGTCCGTTACCCCGTTTGTCATTTTCCCGGTTCAAATTGTGGCCAAATTTATCCTCCGGTTGATCAAAGTAACCCGACTTTACGGTGTTACACTTTGCGGTTACACTTTGTTCAGTGTATCGCTTCAATAAGCGAGTACAAGTACTTTTAAGTTAATGAGCTTTAACCTGGTTCCTTATACACATTCAATAGTGAGGATAGTCAAAGAGAGCAATGTAGTTTAACGAGGCAGTGTTGCGTGACCGGTGCAAACATGTTTTAATCTCTTGATTATGACATAACTTATTACTTTGTTTACATGTTTAATGTTCCTTGACACAATGCTTTTTATCGTAAAAATTAATTAATTGTTGCATTTGAAGCTATTTTTGTAGTTGCGGAAAGTTCTCATAACAGTTTAACCTACTTTAGAATAATGAGTAGTTGAGCTGTCTTTAATTGTAGTACGAGTAAAACTTAGTCGAACAACCGTGTAATACATGATGTAAAATATGTCCAGGATATTTCAGCAAGTGGGTAGGTGTGTTATGTTTTTTGTAACATCCTTTTATTAGCAGCATTTGTAAATAAGTAACACGTGATGTAATCCAATTTTGCAATGCGATTTATACAGCCTTCCAATAGTTCGAATGATTTGAAATCTGGATTTTTTTGTCACAAAAACATTTTTAAATATGAGTGAAAAACGTCCAAGTGGTAGCAAAAGAGCATCCATGAACACTTCTGGCACCAGAGGGGTGCATTCTGTCATTACCACACTAGATGAATGATAGAATACGTCATGTCATGTCCCATTAATATAGCTGGCGGTTTTACTCTCCACGCAGAACACAACAGAGCAAAACGGCAAAATTAGCGAGTAAGACGCTGGTAGCGATCCAATCTTGCACAGATCCCCACTAATGCCAAAATAGATATCTCTCTCTCTCTCTCTCTTTTTCTCTTTATACGAGAACCTTGCTCTTGTCGGTGGAGTTGTTTCCCGCCATACCTATCCTCTGACAACTGCTTTTTATCACAGGACACGATCTCAACCTTCTCCTTAATTTGCTGAATAAAATGGATACTTCCAGTTCGTGAGCTAAGAAAAGAACTCATACTTATTATTGTTTTGTTGAGCAGAAAAAAGAGCTAGTGGAGCTGGAAGGCGAGCTGCAGAGCCGGGTGGCGTCGGTGGCTTCGCACCGCGTGAAGGTGGAGCGGCTGCAGGCCGAGCTGGCGCTGCTCGGCACGCAGGACCTCGGGCTGCGGCACGCGCTCGCCGCGGACCTCGGCCCGCCGCAACCAGGTCAGCAGCTTATGCGACTATTCGCTCAAAATGATCTACAGTGCAGTGTAGAGTCAACACACCTCTGTATGTTTGTTTCTGTTTTTATTGTCGTATTGTTTATATACTTATCTTTCTTTTAATGTACTCACTACCCGATGCCCCCAACGGAAGACTAGCGTTGGCCGCAAATGCAAATGCTGAGTTGGGGCCATTTTATGTAAATTTTTATGTAGCTTTTAATATGTTTTTGTTTTAACTACTGTGATTGTCATAAATAAACTTTTTCTTTCTTTCTTTCTATCGCCAAAGTACTGTAAAGACTCCTTTATTTCTTGTTGAATAGTTAATATTAAAAAGAAAATTAATTCAAAAAACAAGGAGAAAGAAACAGTCGGCTTAGGGTTTTCGCTGGAAGGAAATGTATTAAATCTTAAGCATAAAAAGAATATTAAAATACCGAAGTTATATTCAAAAATGCATTTTAATTAATGTGAGAGCGCAAAAGCTGTGTAGCGCGCGAGACAGACTATCTGTTTTTCTATCTGTTCGTTCTAGAAAGAGATGGGTAATCTATCTCGCGCACGACACTGCTCTGACGCGGTCTCATGTTAGGCGTGCTGGCAATGGTAATGGTAATGAAACTTGCATAATTTTTCTTGCAGTTTTAAATCTTTCGATTTGGGAACGAATTTCTAGAGTTCCTATTTGTAACTTATGCTTAAAAGTAGTTGTTCTCCCAGACGGCGACAGCGACGTCTCCCCCAGCGAGGGTGTGAAGCGCAGCAAGTCGGAGCTGGTGCTGCGCCGCTCCCCGCGCGAGGACCTGGAGCCGCTGTCCGCTGACGAGAGGGAGCTCTTCCGGAACAAGAGGATCAGGTACTGCCCATTGACAGATGTCCCACGTAGCGTACTGTGGAGGATCGTCAGGGTATGCAGTGCGTACAAATTGTGTTGCGTCACGTCATGCTGCACGCCACTGTTGTCAGCTACACATCTCATCACTTCTGTTTAAATAGAAACTTTAGCCCTGGCTTCGGTTTTCGATCTACAATCGCAAAGAACTAGGGAATATTTTACTACTTCAAGTAGCTTTAACTTTTGTAGGGACTTTTCAACAGCGTGACAGTCAACTCTATTTTAATACTTCGTTATAATTTACCAATTCCCTTTATTCCATATGCCGTAGAAATTTCGAAATGTCATTTCTCAGTGCACCTCAGTCGTGCACGTTACTATGAAACAAAAAAAAAGTGATGAGCGTTGCGGCAGAAAACCAGCGTGGCGACCCCCGCAACTGCTGCTGCTAACTGTTGCTGAGCTGCAACCTTTTAGACGTTGGACAACAACTCATTACCTGATTTTTATTTTTTTGTATTGTTTATTTTTAGTTTGTGCTGTGCTGTTGTTGTCCTATGCGTCTAATAAACGTATTTTTTTTCTTTCTTTCTTTCAAACATGAATTGTTTCAGCCTAAGCCTGAGCTTGGATCCCCTGGCGTCTCCGAACTCGAGCCTGCCCACCGACGAGACGTTCCACACGGCGACGTCGTCCCCGCCGCCCGCCGCCCCCGCGACCCCCGCCACCCCCGAGGAGGTGTCGGCGCTGCCCAGCGAGGCGCCCACGCCCAGCTTCCGGCTGGGGCCCGTGCCCGATGACAGCGACGACATGTCCAGCACAGAAGACTATCACAAGGTCAGATTCAATATACATAAATGTACAAGATCTCTTGAATGTTTTCCGAATATTTCAGCAAGGTCTTTGAATTAGGTCAACTGAACATCCCTACGAAGATTTGTCGTTTAAATGTTTGATTAAAATAATTAAATAATTAATTCCGTCCCACCCTTGACGCGATTAGTGTAAGGAAATATTTGTTAACTATGAGTCAAAAATCCTGAAAAAAAAGCGACGGGTGCCGGCAGAAGTGAAAACAGCAGCTTAAATTAGATTTTAATGTTGTGACCTCCATGACGCTCAAGACGCGTACCTACCGTACTAGCCGCTTACAAAAAAAACGTACGTATTATCTATATTGATAGACCTCTAACAATGTGCTGATGCCCTAGTACTTTTGCTCCACGACTCAACAAAAACACTTCAAAAAACGAACGCTATTCATTCTTATTTCAAAATAAGCTCTTAGAGGATCTGATATCCTGGTACTTAAACTCTCCCTCCGTCTTACGCCTGTCGCGAGTTTAACATTTTTTACCCATCCCAAAAAGTGCTCAGTGCTTGTCCTGTTTATGAATACCTTAAAGTGTACGAACAGCTGAGGATTGGAGTTTCTTGCCTGCGTCTGTGTTCCTAAACAGTGCGATCTGGCCTTTTTAAAATTGAACATTTAATTGCAGCCTAGGATAGTGGACGGACAGTCCTCCAGCTCGGTGGAACGGTCTCCAGAGGAGAGGCACCAGCGGGCCAAGTTCCGCAGAAAGATATGTGAGTACCCATTTATAGCTAACAGTTTTTTTTAGGTTTCCCTACCTCCGAAAGGAAAAAATGGAATCGTAGCTATCTTTCATCACCATTGTTCTCAGGAACGTATGGAGGTATCGAGCTGAAATTAATATCAAATCCTCAAGTCTGAATGCAATGAAAAAATACATGCATTTAAAAAGGGGAAGCGGAATCAACATCCGTAGGCAACTTCCAGTCGTCCTACAAAACAGAAATATAGAAATAAACGTCACTAACGTGTCGGTGTCTTTAATTTATCACTTTTAATGTTTTAGTTTTTATTTTAAATGATAATTAAGTCATCATCAAATAAAATACAATACAATACAAATACTCTTTATTAAAATCAGTACAAAACAATACAGAAACAAAGAACAGTATACAATAGGCGGACATCATCATCATCGTCATTTATCATCATCATGATCATGATTTTTATGTTTTTTTTAAAATGTTTTTTTTTTACGAGAGGAGCAGTGGGACGTACCTATGGGTATGAGAATGATGTTCGTATTATGTTTGTAGCGGACGGCAAGGGCGGGCGGCGGCAGGTGACGGAGGCGGAGGCGCTGCGGGCTATGCAGCGGCTGTGCGCGCGCATCGCCTCGCAGAAGATGCTGGTCATCTCCTCGCTGGAGAATGATTGCTCCAAGGAGGAGCTCAACCGGCAGATCGCGGTCAGTATACCATGCCACTGCAGGGGCGTTGACTGAACAGAATGGAAGGAAATTTGTTGTTCATAAAAGTAAAAAAAAGTCAAACGTCAAAAGTGTTTTATTTGTGAAACATAGGTGATGGCTGCATAAATACAGAGATGTTACATTTGTATGATTTGATTTTTGATTTTCTATTGTTGTTATTTTCATATATAATATTTAATGTCCTGGGGCTTGGGGGCTTGGCAAAAATAAAACAAACGCTTTGTGTTATATTATGATTAACTTTACTAAATGTTTTAAGGCCTGACTGAACGCAAGTCATTATTTTTCTTTGCCAGAAAATAGAAAAATCGAAACTGGTGCATCACTATTAGAAATGTCAGCGGAACTTTCATAGGGATCAACATTCGCCGCGAGGAGTATATGACGTCTTAATGCGATTCAGTTTAGGTTCGCTCGCTGTCAGATTCATACTAAAAGTGACAGCTAAAACTTTAACTGAGTCGGAATTAAGACGTCATGGTAAGGCCCCAGGTCGCCATCCGCCATCACTGATCAGCGAGCTACTAGTCGTTGCAGATTGCGGTCAGTAGCTTACAGATCTGTCTGGTCAGTCTCTACATATTAGTGCAGATCGCGATCAGTAGGTTAGTTTAGTTTATTATTGGTTCAATATAAAATAGTACATTGTGTATTAAGGGCGGTAAGTGAGGAATTACGATCGAGACTCTAGAGCTACTAGTAGAAGCCCGAAGTCGAAGACTGAGGGCTTTTTGAGTCAAGGTTCGTAATTCCCGTACCACCCGTGAAACATTTCATGACATTTGCGAGTAAATAAATAGAATAAGGTAGTCTTCCACTTCGGGCTTCTACTAGTCTCGATCGTAATTCCTCACTTACCGCCCTTAATACAAAATGTACTATTACTTCTCTAATTATTGTAACCGTGAATGTCAGCAACTATATACTTTTAGGTGCTACAAGAGCTTCAGAAGAAATACGTGCGCCTAGAGATGGCGCTGCAGTACTCGTTCTTTGACAACAGCGCTAGCAACGGGCGGACGACGGTGACGCCGATACAGGAGACGCCCTCTCTCACTCTGTCGGAGAGCGACATGCTGCCTGAGCCGCGGAACAACGACCCGCTCACTGATAGGTAACGTTCACATGTTATTAAAAACAAAAATGTTTTTTTCACACCTCTCATTCAGAAAAGTAAGTTTTGCTCCCTGACGAGAGGGATCAAAGTACAACTTTTCTGTTCAAGGCTTTTCTAGGTGTTTTTTTGCAAATGCAATTTTTTTAAGTTGATAATTGTACAACCACGCCATTTCCTATGCTGGTAGCTCTTTAACTATATTTAGAATAGTTTATTTTTAGTTTCTTAATGCTCGGTGTGAAAAATTGTATGAGTCACTCAAGAGCAAAATTATTTTCTTCTTGGGCGTTAACACTTGAATCCCTCATTACGCTCTGGATTCTACTTTAAAATCCCTCGCTACGCTCAGGATTCTATTGTAGAATCCTTCGCTACATTCTGGATTCAATGTAGCGCCCTCGCCGTAAATACGTCATTTTGCTCCCTTGTGACACAAATAACTATTTTTTCTTAGTGCCGGACGAGGTTTGATCCCGCGCACGAGGCGCTCGAAGCATATACGTGCCAAGCGTCCTACCTAACAATTGGATCATCGCGACTCCCGTCCCGACCGATTTACCGAAAACTCAATCGCTTTTATCATCCCATTAGTGGCGTGTGGTGCCATCTATCGTGACATATGAGCAAATCACGATTTCTACGTTTCAATTTTAATTTTAATATCACTTTCTATTTCTAAATATGTATATATTTTTCATATATTATAAACGCCTATTTAGATAACTTTTACTTTTAACATCCGTATGATTATATTTGTAAACGATGCTGAAAACTAGAAAACTAGAACACATGTAACATATTTAGCCCTTTTTTAGCAAGTCGGGCCCAATGTACTCAATTCATGTCTCATTGTTAAACTAACGAAAAAAATTAAAAAAAAAAACAGCCTATCTTAAAAATGTTGATTAAATAATCAACACTGCGATATAAAGGGCTAAAAATACAATCTCTAATGAGTGGGCCGTAAAAAAAAGAACATTATTGATGAAAAATGTTAAATGATTAAAAAAAACTTCTCATTTGTATACTTAGGTTGAAAGAGACGGAAACGGAGGTGGAAGCGTCGGACAACGTGTCGACGTCCAACGACGAGACGGCGGAGGCCTGGGACGGGGTCGACGACCCGCTGCGCCGCGCCGCGCGCGCCGCGCCCGAGCCCAACGGGAACGAACTCATCATACACCAGCCCGACACGGTAACATACCACGTCAACGTACGGCACCAATGTTGGACACTTTAAGCTGACAAGTACCAGTAATGGACACTTCATTTTTAATTTAAAGATGATATGTTTTAAATTTACTTATTTTTGCCTTAGTGTCTTTTAAATAAAAGTTAATGTGCATTATTGGATACATGTCTATTACTGGTGCTGGTAATTTGATTCAAGTACACACACACACAGTCTCAAAGAATTAAATACATAAAATAAAACATTTTATTCCATTATTGTTGTATTGTTCCAGGACACCACGATCTCGGCTGGTCTTATGCCTCCTATTGACTTCAGTAAGTTTATATTTTTCCTAAGTTTCGCCATATAATAATCTCATGCTTACTTACCACTCACATACATTATTAATTTTTTTTTTCATACTAACATGAAACTGGTTCAGCATACATTACAAATAATAGAATCGAATAAATTTCTTGACCGAGTTCAGAGTGATACCTGTGTAACTATTTAATAAGCATATTCCTAAATTGTAACTTAGGCCAAGTGGTGTCAGTGCCGGGCTGGGTGACGCGCGGCGCCGGCGCGTCCACGCACCACGAGTACGAGGTGCGGATAAGGCTCGGCAACCAGCGGTGGGCGCTGCTGCGCCGCTACCGACGCTTCCGGGACCTATACCTCGCTATGCGACGCCAGTACGGACCCAAGGTACAAGAACATACGCTTGGTGCTTCTTACTGTTGTTTCCCATATGCCTCCAAAATGAGGGGCGTATAGAGGGATTGTGGGGACTCTAATTAGTTCTGTGATTGATGCTGCTGCGCCCCTTCGGGGACCTCTAGCTTGCCATGCGACGGCAGTACGGACAGACCCAAAGTACGAGAACATACACTTGGTGCTTCTTACTGTTGTTTCCCACATGCCTCCAAAATGAGGGACGTATGGAGGAATTGGAGAGACTTTAATTAGTTCTGTGATTGGTGCTGCTGCGCCCCTTCTGCGTTTCTCTAGCTTGCCATGCGACGGCAGTATGGACCCAAGGTACGAGAACATACACTTGGTGCTTCTTACTGTTGTTTCCCACATGCCTCCAAAATGAGACGTATGGAGGGATTGTGGGGACTTTAATTAGTTCTGTGATTGGTGCTGCTGGTTCCGATGTGCCTCCAAAATGTGGGACGTATGGAGGGATTGGGGGGACTCTAATTAGTTCTGTGATTGGTGCTGCTGCGTCGCTTTTGGGACAACTCTCGGCCCCCTTCGTCGTCCACCCCGCGCCCCCGTGCCACGCGGGCGAGGACTCATTCAAGCGGTCGGTCTATAGGAGGGTTTATGTGGCATGGCACAGCTGACATGAGGTGTGGGTTCCAGGTGGGCACGATCCCGTTCCCGGCGCGGCAGCTGTGGCAGTCGGAGGCGGTGGCGCGGGCGCGGCGCGGCGCGCTGGAGGCGTTCCTGCGGCGGCTGCTGGCGGTGTGCGCGGCCGACCGCCGCTGCCCGCTGCACGCCGCGCCGCTCACGCCGCACGCGCTCGTCAGCTTCTCGCCCTTCTTCCGACGGGTGAGTGCTGCTGCTGCGCTGCTGGAGGCGTTCGTGTTTATCGCTATCCCGCAGCAACTATGCAATTTCCCGGGATAAAAAGTAGCCTACGTGACATCTCCAGGCTATAGCGCCTATTACACGTGGCTAAATTTAGTCATCCTAATTAGGATGCGCTTCTGAATTAGAACGCTTCTGATTACACTATTTCTGAATCTAGTCACTGAATCAGACACATTCCCCGCCGTAAGTAGCGAGGACATAGTTGTCTGCACTAAATATTATTACACGTTCCTAACTAGGATGCTAAACCATTCAGTTTTTCAGAAACCATCCTTGTTCCTAATTAGGATACTTTTTAGGATCCTTACTTTCTAAACGCGATTACACTTTACTAAATTAGCTTTCTTAATATTAGGCGCTTATGGTCTATCTTTGTGTTAAATTTTAGCCGGATCTGTTCCGAAGTCCTGACGTGAAAGAGTATAACATTCATACTCACAAACTTTCGCATTTGTAATATTAGTGAGACATGGCCTCGGGTTTAGAAAGATTGGTGTTTATTGTTGTGTGTGTGGTGTCAGGGCGTGTTCGAGTCGGGCAAGTGCGGCACGGGCTGACCGCGCGCGGAGCTCGCCGCGGCGCGCGCGCTGTGCGCCGCCGCGCTGCGCCTCGCCGCCGCTGCCGCGCTGCTGCTGGCGCACTGCCTCGCGCTGGCGCTGCTGCTGGCCTACCTGTGCTGCCGCCGGCTGAGGCGCAGCTAGCCAGGTACGCTCAGTAGCTAGCTGATTCACTTCCGGGCGAGCGTTCGGGACGCTCACTTACATTTGCTTGTGTTAAAGCTTCCATGCTGGTCTGGGAGCAAAGAAGAAACATAGAATGTACCAGTTGCTTCTCTTCCCGCCCAAATATTCAGCTCAACAAGGGAGGGAATGAGCGAAAATCATGCTATAGGGATAAGTTCCTTCTTTCCTTCCTTTGGGTCCTTTGTAAAATTACTGTTTTATGTACAATAAAGAGTTATACATACCTACATATAGGCGATGCGTCTAGCAACCAATCGCTATTTTGATCAACCAATCATGATAAACGTGGCCTTTTGGTCTCGACAAAAACCGGTTTCAATCTTACATGAGTTTTGAGGTGAGAATATATTTGTGTTTTATTTGTCATGTTTAACTCTTTCCAGGTTTCAGTTGCGAGTGCATTTACCACGAGTATTTGACACCAGCAGACACGTGTTTAAATCAAAGGCCCGTATTAAAAAAAAAAAAAAAAAACAAATTCGGGTCTAGGATTGAGCAGCGAGGCGGCAACGGTGCGGACACAAGGGTGCCTTCTTATCTATTTATACTTTTCTTATTGTCACATTCATAAGTCCAAATTTAACCAGAGACCTTGGCTTGCTGTCTGAAGGGCACGCTATCACAATCACATGTATTGAGTATCTCTTTCTACCGCCATATGTTTGAGATGAAAGAATTATGCATGCGATTGCGTTGGACAATGTCTGTTGATATATGCGGTGTTAATGAGTGCAAGAGGTAGGGTCGTGTGGTTTAAATTTGGATTTTGTTTTTTTTTTGTGTTGTACGATTTCACGGTATGATATATAGGTTTAGTTAGTGGCTTTTCTAAACGGTATCAGTGTTAGCTAGGAGGGCAGATTTTAAAATGTGTATTGAAATGCCTAATTGGGAATGGATGATTATTTTAAAAGTGCTTGGTGATTTTTCTATTGATAGGAATAACCATCCTTAGCTACGGAAAAAAGTTTCAGATTTTTCCGTCGAGCCATATATTTTATAAAAATAAAAACATTTTACTCAGTCACTCGGCGGCCTCTATACGGCAGTTAGCAGTACGCCAATGACATATCAAATTAAAAAAAAAAATGCTGCTTGAATCTACAGACGGCGCCACTTAGCCGTTGCTTGTTTTAGCTTCTGAGAGTGCGGTGCTATCGACGTCAGTGACAAATGTCATTGTGTATCACAGATTAAGCAGCATTTTTTTTTTAATTTGATAATGCCGTATAGGGGCCGCCGAGTGACTGAGTAAAATGTTTTTATTTTTATAAAATATATGGCTCGACGGAAAAATCTGAAACTTTTTTCCGTAGCTAAGGGTGGTTATTCCTATCAATAGAAAAATCACCAAGCACTTTTAAAATAATCATCCATTCCCAATTATAAATGAATGCTCGACTTAATTTTTTTATTTTATTTTTTCCCGGCCATAGATTGCACTTCGGACTTTGGAAGGAGACAATTTGCTTCACGTAAGAGTGAGACAACGCTCTACGAAGCCGAAGCCGAGAAGACCGTTGTTCAATCTTTATGGCCGGGTACACTGTAGTGCTTCTAATTTCTTAATGTCTTTCAGCAAACTTCGTTGCTTCAGTTCAGACGTCAAGAACAACGGAGATTGTCGAGACACATTAGGAAAATTAAGCACTGTAATTGTTTTGTTTTGAATAATATAATATCTTTTAAAATCTGCCCGGATGCCGTGTGTCGTATCATTCCAGGATTGTCCTTAAACTATTTTACTTGTTCCCAAATTAGTGTTCTTGTACTAAGGTATAGCAATATTCACGTGTCTGTATATTTCGTGCAATTTACTTTAAGCGTATAAGTCTTCCTATGTGTGTGTTTGGGGCTATGATGTGGAAACACCCATTTTATCACAATTATTAGATAAATCAGTTTTTTTTTTCACTTTGAGGACATCCAAAAATTTCCGTTCGATTTTGAACGTAACGTCCTACCCTCCGTATTCGAAAGTTACGAAAATTTTGCAACTGTCTTTCTCTGGAATGGCAAACGTCATGCTGATAGACAAGGACAAACAATCGTTAAACTAATTGAATAGGGGGTGTTAGACGTTAGTTCGGTTTATATGTAAAAAAGCACCCAAAGTATGAAGAGTATATTTTTGCACGCGGCGAGTTCCGATAATGTTCAGTCTCTGCAGTACAGAGATTTATCGTTAAGTAATTAATAAATAGGAATAATTAGATATTATTGAATTCGTAGCCGGGCTTAGTACAGGTAAAATGAAAATTGAAAGCAATCTGCGATGCGTCTGTGTTTCCTGAACGAATCAGGACCCTATTTTATAAAGCCACGGCTTACAATTTAGAAGCAGAAGTCTCTTTCTGACCTTAAGTGTTAGATAGAGATTTCCGCTTGTAAATTGTAACTTGAACTTTTATAATATAGGGCCCTGGCCGTCAACACATCGAGGGTGAATAGGCAAGCGTGGTCCACGCTAGATCGCATCTAGCGTCCTCTTGTTTTAACCTTTTGTCAATAAGTCCCCAATTTAAATATGAAATAAATAAAATAAATAAATATCATAGGACAAATTACACCAATTGACCCAGTCCCAAACTAAGCAGAGCTTGTGCTATGGGTACTAGGTAACGGATAAACATACTTATATAATGTAGATAAATACATACAACATCCATGACTCGGACACAAACATTCGTATTCATCATACGAATGTCTGCCTCTACCGGGATTCGAACCCGGGACCTCTAGCTTCATGGTCACTAACCACTAGGCTATCCGGTCGTCAAAAATTTGGACACGTATCCCGTTCCCCTTGTAATGTCACGATGTGACGTGGATTTCGACTACTTTGATTGATCATTACATTAAAGCACCCCAATCGTCCTTCAATGAAAGTAAATTACTCATCCTGTGCTAAGCCTGTCGCTATCTTCTTCTCGTGTTAAATGAAAAAACGAGACGGATGTTGATTCGTTAATCAGGATATTGTTAATGTGATATTTTCTATTACGACCGTGTATTAATTTTGCCCGACGTCAATTTTACAATAAGACTAGCTTAATCCCGCGGCTACGCCCGGAAAAGCTTTTAACGTAGTTTTAGTTACAAATCACAATCACAACTCATTAAAAAGTAAAAATAAAAATTACATTTATACGTTCTGTGTATATATTTGAGTTAATTTGTAATGATAATAATAATAAAATCAAACAGGGTGAGATTTTACTATGGACATTGAAGTTTAGTAATATATTTTTTCATGTCTTGCTGTTTTACTGTAGTACCTAGTTAAAAAAAAAAACGATTAATCTCTTCGCGTGGAGAATTTAAATGTAGCGTAAATGTGTAGCTTGTTTTATTTAGACTTTAGATCAAGCACTAGAAGACAGTGTGCTAATTCAGAATAGCTCAAATAATACGAATATCGTTTGGCCAATTTTTGATCAATTATTTTTATTCACTCTTCAACTTGTAAAGGAACAACTTGCTTAGTAACAGTTATGAAGGAAAAAATACATTAATTAATATTAAAATTGTTTCATGGCGTGCATCGTCGATTTTCTGCATAAATGTGACAAGAGTGGGCAAAAAAAATTGAATCAAAAAGACGGCCACATCGATATTAAACTATATTATTTTTATAAAATATAAAATGACCATAGTAAAATCTAAATTAATTTAAATGAAATTTAAGGCCTTGCGTATATATAATATGAACTATATCATTAAAAATGGTAACAAATTGTAGTATTTTTTATATTACGTAGTATTCACATGGCTTATAATGAATACATATACTATATCAATTGAAATTTTCACTATGACCCCAATAGACATAGTTATTGTGTATAGCTATGGTTGTGATATATGTGTATTTTTTTATGATTTATTGGCACAAATGCTGAGTGATGGATTTAATTTTGTATATTTTGTTAATTTGTCGTCATACGATAGTACCTGCTTGATGCGCTTAGTACAAGGAGGAAAATAATATTTTTTCTTTAAATTATAGAATTTGATTATTATTTTTCTAAAAAATACATTAGAATAAATAAATATAGTACGTCACCATTTCACTATAAAATATAACATATTCAAAGTTAAAAAAAAATGATTAAGAATATGTTTTTCAATTTTATCTGAATCCGTAAGGTAATCTTATTTCTTACACCATTTTCCCAGGCCTTTTTATTTGTCTTCTTTTTTTTAATATTCTCCTTGACGACTTGCGAAGGCATCGCTTCTATGAGCTTTCCGCGTAAAGCCAATACGCATGCGTGCTAAAGCATCGTGAGTTGCTCGCATACTTTTTGTTTCTGACTTTAAGCTAAAATTTGCTGTTGTCATTTTTTTCATATAGCAGAGCTACCAGCTAGCATTTCAACGTTACTATACGTTATAAATAAGTTACTTTAAAAAAACGATAAGTTTAAATAGTTTCCTAACGTAAAGGCTTAACGCCTACCCCGATAGTAGAAAAATGGCCTTCGTAGTTAGAACCAATAAATGATCTTGTTAATAGTTATTGTATATCCCTAAAGTATGTATCTTTATCTGTTGGTCTGTAGAGATAAGAAAACTATAATGACTCTAACGCTACACGGGATGGTTAACTGATTGTTGCTCATTACAAGTGTTCAATTAAAAAGGTTTTTATAAAAATCATACAAGTCTAAGGCAGGTGTTGGTCATACTCGTACGTCATACAGCTGGAAGCCGTGCTGGAAATACTGATAGGATAAACTGATAAATACAATGTAAAGAAACATGAACTCTGTTGATGCGACTGAGTTGGAAAAATAATTGTCTGCCATTTAGTTATAAAGGCCGCTAGATTTTAAATAATAAATAAATCTATAGTGTCCTTCCCACAAAAACTCTGACTGTGACCTCATGTGTGACCAATCGCTATGTCGAACACCTGCCTGAGGGTAAATTTACAGTTTGATTAGTGTGATAAGCTTTCTTGGTAAATCATAACATTGCGGCTGCAAAATACCCCGTCGGATAATTTTGTAACATTACCTATCTTAGTGAGATTGAAGCTTTAGGGTTCACAGTGTAAACAAACCCTAAGGTATCTATTGAATAATGGTCCTTTCGAAAATCGTAATCCCGTGTAGTCTTATAGTATGTTGTATTTAATTTACAATAACAAATGTGTTAATAATTTATTATTTAGTACAAATTTCGCACTGTTAGCTATTAATTAACATTATTTTTTCATTTTTATTGTATTTTGGTGTTTATATTTGTTAACGCCGGATTAAGTTGCGCGAGACACCTGTTGCCGGGATTTAAAACATATAAGAGTTATAAGACACTTTATAGAGTAGGTATAAAGCTTACGCGACCAATATACGATTGTAAGGTTAATATACTTGTTTTGTATAACTTTAATATTTATAATAAGTGTTCACATACTTACTTATTTACTCATATATTTTCATATTACGAATGAGGTGTCTCTTAGATATTATTTATCATGATTTAGTTACAATGAATGTAGGTATTATAACACCAAAATTTTAAACTAATTCTAATTACTGAGCTAATAATCAATTTTAATAATAAAAATTGGATATTTATTTTAATATGTAGAAGCCAGAATTTATAGTAAATTGCGATAGATTGTCCATTAGGATATAATAATTCATTAATTCATTCGTAAATTATCATTGGCATATATTTTTGGATATGTGTGGGTTCACTTTACCTTATATTCAACATGGGAGGGCACTCTTATTCTCTTATAGCAAAATACGTTTTGTCTGTCTGACAAAAACAAATGCCTACATAAATACAGACGAATGTTAGTCACAAATAGCCTTCGTATTAATAACTTTAACCAGGCTACATTCACAACACTTAAGTTGCATTTACAACGTACGCACTGACGGATATATCCATCTTTGCCACTTTGTGTTTAACCTTTAGTACTAATGGTTAAACACACTGTGGATTTTATATCCTTTTTTCAGTACCTAAAGTTATTCTAAAGCTGTTTTAAACTTCTAAGGCCTAACCATTAGGTGGGTGAACCTGCATTGGTAAGCGACTAAATGGTGGTCTTCGATTTAGTGGCGGCGTGAGATGTCGGCGGCATCGGCAGACTTATACTCATACCTAAGGACTTTTTGGCGTGAAAGAAATATCGTGCGGTTGGCGCTGAGCTTGCTCTACATTGGCTGACGTTGGGCCAACATGTAGATCGGGCATGAGAGAACAACTTTCGAACACGTGTCGCCAGCGACGTCGGATGAAGTGGCGCGACAAGTGTGTCGCAATTTACATCAGTCGCCGAGGTTTCGTGGGACAACCCCTAGTGTATCCCTGGCTTCAGTTAAAGGGATTTCCAAGGCAATGTTATACAATTTGCACAATATTTCTTTCGCCTTAAATTAGGCTTAGGGCTTTAATAAAAAATACTTGGACTCTCCAAAATTAGAATTTTAAATTTCGTAACGTGCCCACCCGCTCGCACCAGTAACGTCTAAAAGAAGAGTGAGAGAGATGGTATGAAATGAACTTCTAATTTCGAACTTGATCGCGTCTGACGTCGCTCATGTCGATAGTCGCCAGCTAGAAGTAGAAAGTTTGATCTTTGAGAGAATTTAATAAAAATGTTAACCAGCATAATGTAAGAGATTTACTAAGGAGAACAATAAATGCAACGTGTTTTAATAATTATTTGTTTTATTCGTGTACCACTTAAATAATTAGTATGCATGTCGTAACAAAAATGTAACATTCATAAATATAATAATCGGTCTTTACCCGTGGTCCACCTACAGTTGGTCCATCTGGTCTTCGACGGAGTTCCGCCTAAGATCGGAGCTCCTTTTTCTGGGTATTTTGACCTTCGGGCAATTGAAGATACCTAACTGATCTAACCTACTTGTTTTTGTATAAAAGTGTTATTGCGTGATTCAAAATAATGGCATAATTTTTTCCGGGTGGACAAATTACATAGGTGGACCAAGGGCAAGTCCCTATAATAACTTGGCACGAATTCTACAACCAAAATCAGATATTGGTTTTTATTTTGTAGATATGATTTACAGGCATTTTTTTTACTGCAATTTTAAATATTTTGTATCCATTGTTCACAATTTACTAATATAACACTCCTCTTATTCACTCAAAGGTTGACTGGTAGAGATCCCTTAAAGGGATAAGTCCGGCTTTGTGAATATATTTTTTTTTCACAATAATGAGTTTATATACATACATTCATTTGTTGATAGGTATTTAAAAAGTAACACCAGAAATCATTGATACCTCTCTGGTACTCTTCATCAATATATTATGTAGATACATCAGAGCTGATGAGAGCTGTCTAGGTGCTCAAAAATATCTGGAGCAGAGATGTAACATATAGAGTATGTCGGCAACTCTAATGAAAGAGATATAAATATGCCTACAACCAATGATATTATAAACCCTAGACGCACCGCCACGTATAAAATCACTGCCACAACTTGTCCCAAAAGTACATTCCAAACATATGAAAGTCGCAAATGCCAAATGATATTTCAACCACATTTTAAAATATTAATACGACTATTATTAAAATATATATTATATTTCAAATATTATTTAAATACGACTGTATAACACAAACATTACAGTTTTATTTCAAATGCACGTGTCCGGAATATACGACATTATTAAAATTTAAACTGACAGCACGTCGTAAATCATATTGACAGCTCCATAGAGCCAGAGAGAGCTTAATGACAGATTCTAAGCACTCTGCTCGGGACGAGTTTTAAGCGCTCGTTGTTAATGCGTTAACATAACGGGGTGGTGGCGCCATCTGTGCCCTACACTGAACACTATTAGAAATTGTTTATATTCAAGTAAGTAGTTATTGGTAAATAGAGATGTTACTTCAGTATTTCCATAGATGGCGTTGTTTTCTAGTATAATAACGATCTCTAGCAGATTATTGCTGAAACTAATATCTAGGCAGGTCTAAATCTTTTGCACTGTATAATGGACAGATGGCGCTATTATAGGATATAAATAGGAAAGCTCATTAGTTGTAAGCCTCTTTTTTCAACTTTCAACTGAACGAAGATCATTAAAGCTAAGAAGTTCAATTTGCTTTTTACTGGCCACCATTTTCACCCTCACTTCAACATATGGTGACCCCGACGACGTTAAAATCTGAAAATATCGTCGTCTATTTCGTAAATCCAGTATTAAAAATACAACGTTTTCGGAGAACTTTGTAGCGCGAAGCTGCTGCAAGTCTTATTTCCGGTAAGACGGGATTTATTATCCACGACAAAATCCTGATCACGCTGGTCGGAAGAAATATCAAGAAGGCGGGTGAGTTTAACAGCCAGCAAGTAAGACGCGCATCCCAGCAAGACACTGCCAGGACGCCGGCCTAAAAAGAAAAAAGAAAGCTACCAACATCAAAGTCGCCGTTCAGAAAGAAGAGGAAACACGCCAGAACGCCGGCCACGCCAGAACGCCGGCCACGACAAAACGCCGGCCACGACAAAACGTGCCACGCGGTCAACAGGGACGGAACCCGCGCCAGCAGCGCCACGTTTACGACCAAGTCATCCTCGTCAGTCAAGAAAAAAGAAGCGGATTCAACAAAATAGCAAGCAACGACACACAATTAAACAGGCAAGTGAGCTGGCATTCCTAAAAAAAAAAAAAAAAAAACCTACCTAAAACCTAACAATTTAATTCCATACCAACTAATCCGTATTGCTCTTGTAAGACCCCAAGTACCTAGCTAATTAAATTTCATAATAATGACTGACACAGACGAAAGCTTTGAAGAAACAATTAACTTACAACCAGTAGACATAAAACAATTAAAATGCAAGCGAGGGGTTTACAAAAGAAAATTAACGATGTTTAAAAAGTTCATAGAGGCTGTAGATACAACAAGAATAACAGCCGAAACCTTTATCGATATAAAATTGCGTTTAGAAAATTTACCATGTATCTATAAAGAATTTTCTAAAGTACAGGACAGGATTGAGACGTTATGCAGCGATGAAAATGACATGGAAGAACAGGTAGGCGAGCGAGAGGCATTCGAGACAAGTTATTATCAGTTGACCGCAAAGGGTCAAGTGATGATAAGAAAGGATAAACCATCAGTTCAGAGCCAACACAATTGCCAGCCTCAGCCTCCGCCCGTTACTTATCAATCGGTAAAATATCCAGAAATTAATTTGCCTAGCTTTAGTGGGGATGTTAAGCAATGGGTCGAATTTCGAGACACCTTCGATGCATTAATAAATCAAGGTAACTTGCAGCCTATTGTAAAGTACAAATACCTACGCAGTTGTCTCAACGGCAGCGCGCTTGAGGTAATTAGTTCGCTCGAATATTCCGACGAGAGCTACACGCTTGCGTGGCAAATGCTGTGCGAACGATATAATAACCCGCGCCTTCTAGTTTTCAATCATATGCGAGCTCTTTTCGAAATAGAATCAATTGCAACAACTCCAGTGTGTCTCAGAAACCTTAGTGATAATATCTCAAAACATGTAAGAACCCTACATTCATTAAATGTACCAGTTGAAAATTGGGATCTCGTCATTATATATTTTTTAGTGAAAAAACTAGATCCTAAATTAAAATCGAAATGGGAGGAGAAAATTGACTCGAGAAAATTGCCATCCTTACAGGAATTTCGTCAATTTTTGAAGAACCGCGCTGACCTGCTCGAAACGGTGGGATCAGCAGATCTCTCGGGCGCGGGAGCTGCCTCCAAGAAGGCCATGGTAACCACGTCCGGACCAATCAAGGTAATACCTAACCAATCGTATAAACCAAACCAGTGTCCCCATTGTTCTAATAAACATTACTTAAATCAGTGTCCGAAATTTTTAGCATTAAATGTAAGCTCTCGAATTCAAGCCGTGAATAAATTACGTTTATGCTTTAATTGTTTGTCCAAAACACACATTTTAGCTAACTGTAGGGCCAGTACGTGTCGTATATGCAAGGGCAAACACCACACATTGCTACACAAACCAAACATAAACACTAACAATCAACCGATTAGCCAACCAACAACAACTTTTTCCAACGAACAAACAACCATGAATCAAGTAGCTAATACAACCTTAATGAATAGCTCGCAAATTAACAAACAAACACATTCGAGTGTTACTAACCAAGCAGTTATTCTTTCAACGGCCCACGTGCTTGTCTTGGACAAAAATGGGCAACCTCAAAAATTAAGAGCGCTGTTAGATTCGGGATCTCAGTCTAACTTCATTACCGATAGTGCATATTCTAAATTGCAACTTAATAAAAAACAACACGACTTGCAGGTGTTGGGATTCAACAATCTTTTAACTAATGTACAAAGTTATTGCAATTTAACTTTGAAGTCCTTAGACAATACCTATGCTACCAAATTATCCTGCTTTATTGTGCCCGCGATTTGTAATACTAATATCAACATATCTAACAAACAAATACAAATACCTTCACGCTTTAAGTTAGCTGATAATAGTTTTTGTACACCGGGCGAGGTAGATATAATAATAGGTGCGGAATTATTCTATAACCTGTTATGTATCGGTCAGCATAAACTCGGCGAAGGTTTACCTATACTGCAGCGCACGCGACTCGGTTGGGTGGTGAGCGGTTCCGTACATAATGAAAAGATAAAACAGTCTATTCAATACCATGTTTCTATTAAAAATCAACTTCAAAAATTTTGGGAGGTTGAAGAGGGTTCCGTTCCCGATTTATCTTATGATGAGAAACAATGCGAAGAAGTATTTCTGAAAACTTCTACACGCAACTCTGAAGGTAAATTCGTTGTTACACTCCCTCTAAAATTACCTTCGACTGATCTAGGTAGATCCAGACATATTGCGTTCCGAAGGTTCAAGTCTTTAGAAGTAAAATTCAAAAGGAACCCTGATTTGCGAGAAAAATACATAGAATTTATGAGAGAATTCGAGCAAGCCGGTCACATGATAAAATTAAAAGATACTTATGACGGACCTTGCAATTTTTTACCTCACCAAGCAGTAATTCGGGAATCGCCCACCACTCCCATAAGGGTTGTGATAGACGCGTCTTGTAAAACGGATAACGGTTTGTCACTAAACGATATACAGTATAAAGGCGCAATACAGCAGGATGAACTTATTAATATACTCATACGATTTAGAATGTACAAGTATGTAGTAAACGCGGATATAGAAAAAATGTACCGATGTATTTATTTAAAACCAAGTCAACACCACCTGCAGTGCATATTTTGGCGAGAAAACGAAAATCAAAAACTTCAAGTTTACACATTGAAAACTTTAAGTTTTGGCCTGAAATCTGCGCCGCACATAGCAACACGATGCTTACTGCAATTAGCTCACGACAGCGCACAATCATTTCCAGCCGCTGCGGATGCTATCACCAACCAATTTTACATGGATGATTACATTTCTGGAGGGGATGAAGAAGAACAGGTAGCCCAAACAGCTTCTCAGGTCAACAATATTCTACGGGGAGCAGGGTTTCAGCTCAGGAAGTGGAAATCGAACTCCGAAGCTATCTTAAATAGAGTAAGTGAAACAACACATACACATCAACAAACAACTCCGACCGAGTTCGGAGACAACACACATAAAATCCTGGGTTTGGCATGGTCTAATGGTTCCGATGATCTTTTATTTACAATAAAGGTTTGTCAAATTAACCAACCAGTCACTAAACGTAAAGTTTTGTCTGTGATTTCATCCATTTATGACCCATTAGGCCTGATAGGAGCAGTCATAATAACCGCCAAAGTGTTCATTCAAAAGTTATTCAAAATTAAATCAGACTGGGATGCAGAGTTGCCACCAGAATTAATTCTAGAATGGAATCAATATTATTCTAAGCTAACTGCATTACACTGTTTACGTATACCAAGATATACAATCATAAATAATCATATAAGAATTGAAATCCATGGCTTCGCAGATAGCAGTAAAAAAGCATATGCAGCTGCTATTTATATTCGATCACTTGATAGATTAGGAAATATCCAAGTACACCTATTATATTCCAAGTCCAAAGTTTTGCCAATTCAAGGTCAAACGACTCCAAAGTCGGAACTTTTGGCAACCCTACTTCTCGCAATGCATACAAATAAGATTAAAAATGCCATTAAATGCAACATTGATTGCATAACATACTGGTCGGATTCTAGTATTGCTTTAGCATGGATAAAAAATAAAAACCTAAAGCTTACTTGTTTTGTAAAAAATCGAGTTGAAAAGATATTATCATTAACAAATGTAGACGATTGGTACTGGGTATGCTCAGCAGACAACCCTGCGGATCTGTTGTCGAGAGGGGTGGACCCAGACAAGTTAGCCGGCACCAGGCTGTACTGGCACGGGCCAGCGTGGCTTAGTCAGTCACGTGACACATGGCCGAGACGTACCGCGCAACCATTAGACCATGACAAACTTCCAGAGATAAACACAAGCACTACATGCAACTTCACTACGACTACACAAAAAAATGATACTATGCATTATCTATACCACAGATGGTCAAGTGAGACAAAACTTAAACATGTGTTGTCTTACGTGTTACGTTTCATACATAACATAAAAAACCGAACCCGTACACTTCATCCAGAACAAAAAATGTCAGGACCACTGTCTGCAGACGAATTGTCAACATCATTACGTACACTAATAAAGTATGCGCAAATAGAATCATTTCCGCGAGAATATGCTTTATTGCTAGATAAAAAAAATATACCAAACAAATCTTCAATATTGTCATTGCATCCATTCATGGAAGAAGGACTCATCCGCGTGGGCGGACGAATAAGTCTCTCCGAATATTCATACGAAAAAAAACACCCATTCATACTTAGTCACGAACACACACTCACAAAGCTCATAATGCATAACGAACACAAACGGTTGTTTCACGCTGGCCCTCAGTTGCTACTTGCATCGATACGCGAACGCATCTGGCCCACGAGAGGTAAAACATTAGCTCGAAAAATAGTAAATAAATGTGTTCCATGCTTTAGGGCGAAACCAAAGGTGACCAACCCTGTCATGGGGAACTTACCCGCTTCAAGGGTAAATCCAGCACCACCCTTTCACACTACTGGTTTGGATTATGCAGGTCCTATAAATATTAGGGATAGGAAAGGACGTGGTTGCAAAGTCTATAAGTGTTATATCGCGGTATTTATATGTTTCGTAACGAAGGCAATTCATCTCGAATTAATTTCAGGCCTAGAGTCAGCCAACTTCATAGCAGCCCTACGAAGATTTATCGCACGGAGAGGTAAACCAAAGGAATTGGTGAGTGACAATTCAACTACATTCCATGGAGCTCATAATGAATTAAAAGAATTATATCAGTACTTAACAGATAGTTCGAGCGAACTAGTATCTTATTGCTCAAATGAGGGGATCAAATGGAGTTTTATTCCCGTGTACACCCCCCACTGGGGTGGGGCGTGGGAATCGGCCGTGCGGCTTTGTAAATATCATTTAAAAAGAACAATAGCACAGGCTCTTTTAACGTATGAAGAATTTATAACAATATTAGTTCAAGTAGAAGCAATCTTAAATTCACGCCCTTTGTGTCCCTTACCTTTACCCAGTAACGAATCCGAATTCCCTATCCTAACGCCAGCTCACTTTTTGATCGGAAGAACACCGACATCTTTACCAGATCACGACTACTCAGAGATACCCGTAAATAGGTTAACTCATTACCAACGCCTTCAACAGCTAACTCAAGACTTTTGGCGAAGATGGTCAAGAGACTACATTGGCACGCTGCAGGAGCGGACAAAGTGGAGGAGCGGGCGTGGGCCGCGCCTCGCCGTCGGCACCGTCGTCCTGGTGAGGGACGAGCGCGCGCCGCCGTGCCTGTGGCGCCTCGGCAGGATCGTCGCGACGCAGCCGGGCCGCGACGGTCAAACCAGAGTCGCCATCATCAAGACCGCCAAGGGAAATATTAGACGCGCATTTAATAACATTTGCCCTTTACCATTATCAGATACGATAACATAAGTTGATAAAATACCTAATTTCTATTTTGTATTCTGGAAAATAACAATCAATGTTTTGCTGTGGTTTCTGAGTAGGTACAGACCTTATTACTTTACCTAAATGTACAAATTAAATTTGTACCTATCGTTGCTGTAATTGCTAAGTACACCTTATACTTATCACTTTACCTAGGTATAGAATATATAATTATATGCAAAGTTCAAGTTAAAACTTTAAAATAAGTAACCTATTAATTTTAGAAACTATAAAACTTAATTGCTTGCATCCTTCAAACTTGTTTACTCGACTAGTTGTAAGTTCGACCTAGTTTTTTATCAGTTCAATAGCTAATTGAATTTATATTTATGTTAATTTCTTAAGTACCCTGCTGTAGTTTGTCTAGTTTATGAACAAATTTAAAACTTTAGCTGACCTGTGTTAATATCTACCTAATTATGCACGCAATAAGCGGAACTTAATAAGGAATTTCTCCATGTTGTAAATTTGCTTGAAGGTCAGAAAGTAGTGATTTGTATAGTTTCACTAGCTTAATTTGATATGGGTGATGTATTAAGTACATGCTTACACTAACTTGTCTAAGCTATAACGTAGGTATGTGCTTGGTTAATCACTTGATTATATATAGGTATATTGTGTTAATGATTTCACTACCTAAGACTTCTTTGAAATATCTACTTTTCACTCATTTTCAGTAGCTATTTCAAAGGGGGGCAAAATATGTTAATGCGTTAACATAACGGGGTGGTGGCGCCATCTGTGCCCTACACTGAACACTATTAGAAATTGTTTATATTCAAGTAAGTAGTTATTGGTAAATAGAGATGTTACTTCAGTATTTCCATAGATGGCGTTGTTTTCTAGTATAATAACGATCTCTAGCAGATTATTGCTGAAACTAATATCTAGGCAGGTCTAAATCTTTTGCACTGTATAATGGACAGATGGCGCTATTATAGGATATAAATAGGAAAGCTCATTAGTTGTAAGCCTCTTTTTTCAACTTTCAACTGAACGAAGATCATTAAAGCTAAGAAGTTCAATTTGCTTTTTACTGGCCACCATTTTCACCCTCACTTCAACACTCGTAGTGAATCTAGGGTTTCTAATATCATTGCCTACAACAGGTGACCATTTGGCCAGGTTTTGGTTTTTTGATGACCATTTTTCATACATCTTGTGAACCTATGTTTTTTTTCATCTTATTTTTTAATAAGAGGTAAACTTGACGCAGTTTTAAGATTAGCCCTTACTCCAAATCCACGCTGCACGCTATATGTATAATTGATCTGAACACATAATTCAACACGTATTCTTAACCACATAAGCGCGTCAGATATTTCTGAGCACAGACAGCGTCGATATATCTGACGCTGATACCCTACGAATGTAATGTTCATGTCTTTACATCATACCCTAGCCTTAAATAATCTATTTTGCCTTTAGCAAGACATCACCTGAGAGCGCCATCCAAATCAAAATTAGCGTAACAACAGAACTCATTGGCCAAGTTGTTCCTATGATGCGGCTGAAACTCGCACTGTTTCAATCCCAGTAGCTTTTCCACGTGCTCCTTCATAACAGCTCCCGTACAGACCACTATCTTGTCTTTGGCCAGCAGTTTGATGGTTTCCGATGTCTTGGTGATGCACTCCTCGGAGAGGAAGGGTGGATCGGCTACTACCAGGTCGTAGGCGTGGAGCGACTCTGGCGGAAGTTTGTCTGGTGTGTTGTAGTCGTAGAAAATGAAGTCTGGAGCGTGGACTTCGAAACGACGGTCGTATTCTAGCAGGGATACTGGAATGAAAGTTTTTTTTATACAGCAAGGGAGGGATCAAGGTGGGTTAGTGATGGCAAACAATCACTTGCCCATGGATATTCGATACACTGGATACTGGAGCGTTTGGCAGTTGCCAACCTAGACGGCTAAGATGGAATACTTTGTGCCAGTAATTTCGCAGGATATCTTATTATTTTCCATACAGCAACTAAGCAGCGCAAGCACTGTTGATTAGCGGCATGATAAGTAAGTCACTGCTAACCTGCAAATTTGTTTCAAAAATACGTATAAAATGAGCGGCCTATCACTACATATCATAAAACCAAACTTCTCCCCTATACGTCTGTCTGTTCGCATTAACTCAAAAAATCCTGAAAGGGTTCCCATGCGGTTTTTACCAATGGATTGTATACATTATAATTCATCAAGGTTTTTTTGTAGATTGGTTGAAATATGACGTAATTTTGACAGTGTCAGTATCCTACTGTCTGCGAGCTCTTAGAATGCCGTTTGGGCTTGTCTTGCTGTCTCCCTCACTCGACCGATTCAAGTATCAAACCCATAAGAGTGGGACAGCAAGCAAACCCTAATGGCATTCCAAGAGCTCCCGGACTATATCTACATTGCATCCGTGCGACGCCGGGGCCGCTCGCTAATTTGCTATTTGTTATTGTACTGATTGTGTTGTTCAATAAAGAATTGTACTTGATTCTGAAACTTGGTAACGTACCCTCGGCGTGGTCCCCCAGTTGCCTCTTGAGGGGCACGAACAGCGTCGGGCAGGACAACAGCGCCACGCGGCCGCCCGCGCCCGCGCTGCGGCTCGCCCCGCGCACAAGCGCCTGCACCGTCGCCTCGTCGTACCAGAACTGACTCAGTTGCTGGAATCATGCATGTACATACAATTACAATGAAACTCAGTTCAATTCAGTTCAGTTCAATTGGGGACGTTTTGGAAAAAGGTCAGGTCAAGAGTACCCGAAACCGACGAGCATGTATGAAGAGATGGATGTGGATGAAGCGAATGAGGTATGTCAGGATCGTAGCAAGTGGAACAAAGTAGTCACTGCCTACCCCTGTGGGAAAGAGGCGCGACAGTATGTATGTATGTATATGTAAACTCAGTTCTTTTAACCTAGTCACTGCCACACTACAAATGAAGTGACGGGCTGTGTAGGCCACGGAAAAAACAAACAACAAACTAACTTGTTACCTTATTACTTCTGTATACCTTTTTCTGTTTTGATTGTTATATGTGGTGTTCAATAAAGAGTTATTGTATTTGTATTTTAACTTGATTTTTAATTTAAAAGGATTTTTTTCGAGTTGAATGTAGATCATGTTAAGGTAGATGACGAGATTTGTCAGTATTATGCGCCGATGTCAATCCACCTAGTGGGGTGGGGAGGCCTACCCACACTGGATCGAGAAGTGGTTCCTTTCTCAAAGGGTAAAAAAGTGGACCCTATTACTAAGACTCCACTGTCAGTTGAAATTTTCACAGATGTATTTCTGTTGCCACCATAACAACAAATACTAAAAACAGAATATTTTTGTCTATCTCAGTAGGTAACAAATATAAAATGACCTCACACCGCTAACATTGGATTTTATATTCAATTGCCGAATTTGTAAGGATGAGGAGTCCAACTCGCACTTGGTCAGTTTTTATCATTTACATTCTAAAATCCCGCAATCATAGCGCGACATAGCACAACAGAGATTGAGATTTGATAAGTTAGTATAAAAATGTGTCAAAAATTATAATTGTACCCAGTTTTCATCAAACAGTATATTCTCTCTGAGCTTGTCTTGCGCCTGCAGCTTGTCGAATATCTCTTGTCGCTTCTCCTGCTCCGCGTAGAACTCCTGCAGTGCTGCAAATGTGTCAGCTGACAGTGTGGGGACGTCATCATCATCATCCATTTGAACCTTAAATAGGGAAAGCTTTACTGGATAAGCTTAACCTTTTCAACACCAACAACCATGAATACATTGATTGGAAGCAGTAAACGCAAATAAAAATTAATGATTTCATCATTAAACCTCTTTTTAAAGTCACCCTGTAATTCAAAGTCACCCCGGATTATGGTACCTATTCAGTAGATCACACATTCAGACAGACAGACTTATTTTTCGCATCCGAAATGTTATTTCTTAAATAAAATGGTAATCATAGTACCATGGAATTCTCCCAAACAAACTGATCTTGAGTTTAACGACTGTTAAAACCTGTTTTCGCAGAACATTAATTGAATTACGGCTAATGAGTTTACATCATGTCATAAAATGCAAAATGGGTGTACGGTCAGCAGGAAACGCCGCGAATACGGAGCGCTGGACCGAAACATAGCCACTTGCATTGCAATCCCGAAAACGAGACAAACAACGGTTTGTTTATTTCCTAGCGCATTCCTTCCGACATTACCTAACTGGCCTCGATGCGTGGCCGCAATAAACATTACATTACGTGAAATAAGTAAGCTTAACCGACGAGAACGGTGGCATGCGTGTGACAGACAAAAATAGGTTAGTTCTGTCTCCGCCGTACGCAAGCGTACTCGCGCTGGCTTTAAACAACATTTAAATATACACTCGCCTCAGTTCTTGTGTTAAAATGTGATGGGAAAGATGTGCAATGTATTTATCGAGGTTCGTAGCCGCTTACTTACTTTGTTTACGCTTTTAACTAACAAAAATATGCAAATTCTGCTATAGTTTTCGCTTTCGTTACACACTTTTGACAGACGTCAATTGCAGTAATACCACATCAATTTTTAAATTTCTACTATTTGTTGCCAGGCTTAAAGCGCAATCATGGAAGCCGAAATACTCGAAGTCCTGCCGCTACATAATTATCCTCAGTTCTTGAAAGAAACCTGCGACTTAATAAATGATGAGTGGCCCCGCGGTGAAACAGCCAGGATGATGTCCTTACAAGCCTCGTGTGACAACCTACCGACAAGTTTTATTTTAGTTAAGGATGGAAAACAAGTATTAGGCCATTGTAAACTGACTGCTATACCCAGTATTCCAGAAAGCTGTTTTATAGAAACCGTAGTCATAAGTAAAGCTTTACGCGGAAGGAAACTAGGAACGTATTTGATGAGACACATAGAAGATCACTGCAAAAATGTACTCCACTTGAAGATGGTGCATTTGTCTACAAAGGGACAGGAAGAATTCTATGCGAAATTGGGATACGAGATTTGTGCACCAGTGTCTATTTACGGAGGTTATTTGCCGGCCAATTCTAAACTTAGACCCAGTAGCCATACAATTGAAAATTCAGTGCCAGAACGGACGATTGTCCCGAATAGCGGCGCGCCGCCGCCACCGCCGCTCCCACCGACCTATGAAACTGCTTGGAACAATAATAATAGCAGCATAAAAACTAGTAAGACCTATATGTTTAAGTATTTGTAGTATTACAATTTTTATTATGTTTGATACCTTGTTTAAATAAAACCCATTTTGTACGTAACACATTTTATTTATTTCATTAACTTAAAACTTTGCTTTCTCCATGTACTCGACGGCGCGCTGTCGTATTTGCTCGGCACGCTCTGCGTCGCCGGCCCGCTCCTCAACTTCCGCCCATTTGTTGAACAGCACTTTAATTTTTCGCGCTGGCAACTTCTGTGACGTCATGCGCTCCATTACTTGCCTGTTAAAAAAAGTTACGAATTTTAGTGCGTCGTTAAAAAGTGATACTAATTTTCCAATAGATATGTCAGCTGACTTTATGTGTAGCGGTTTGAGAATCAGTTCCTAACCTATTCAACGAGCGACTGGAAAAGTTTTCTTATTGCCAGCAACCACATTAAAAATCCCAAAACTTACAACTTGCGGCAAAACAAAAACTTACAACTAGAGTTGCCATATCTGCGCATTTCTTTCACTTAGCTAGTAGCCAGTTGCCACAATACGGGTATCAAAATTGTCTCGCACCTACGATTTTTTGCAAATAGCAACACTCACCTCACAGCCTGTATGTCTCCGGTCTTCATGAGCATGTCGACGTACGTGGCGCAGACGTCGACCCGCTGCGGATATACGGCGAGCACCTGCTCGAACAGCGCTTCTGCTCGTTCGCGCTCGCCGTGCGCTCGCTCGAGCAGCGCGAACTGAACCAGCACTGACACATCTACGGTGGTAAGCGTGGTGTTAATGTTTGCACACAAGGAATATTAAAGAATCGGGTCCAGACCGGAGCATTTCATTTGCCCGAATTTTATATGCCATAATGTAATGTTTGCCATAATGATCATTTGCCATAACTCTTTTTTTCTCTGAAATCGTAATTTTTTCAGGAGCATTGAAATGGCAATCCTGTAGAACTCTATAGGTTAGGTTAGGTTTGTTTCATAACAATAAATAAATAAATAAATAAAATAAAAATCATTTATTTCAGGACCAAAATCCCATAGAACAATTACAATCCTGATCAATTAACAGTTAAAGAGAAAAAAGAGTTATGGCAAATGATCATTATGGCAAACAATACATTTATGGCATATGAAATTCGGGCAAACGATAGAGAACCTTTAAATACCTTAGGCCGGCAACGCGCCAGCAGTCCTAATGGTACTGTAGGTGTCTATGAGCGGCGGTGCTTACTTATCACCAGGTGAACCCCATGCCTGTTTGTCGGCTTTAATATATATAAAAAACCCTTGAATCAAATAATTTTCCGAAACATTCAGTTTTCAATTCAATCACAATTTTCGTCTGTTAAAAATAAATAAATAAATATCGTGGGACAAATTATACCAATTGACCCAGTCCCAAACTAAGCAAAGCTTGTACTATGGGTACCAGGCAATCGACAAACATACTTATATAATGTAGATAAATACATACTTAAATACATACAACATCCATGACTCGGGCACATACAAATGTCTGCCCCTACCAGGATTCGAACCCGGGACCTCTAGCTTCATAGTCGGGGTCTCTAACCACTAGGCTATCCGGTAGTCACTCACGTTCTTTTTTCTCCAGCACAGCTACAGCCTTCTGCATGACATGCCTGGCCTTGTCCACCAGCCCCAGCTTGAAGCAGGCGGCGCCGCAGAGCGAGTAGTTGGCGACGTGACGCTTGTACTTGCGCAGCATCAGGTCGACCAGCGCGGACAGCTCCTGGGTCTTGGCCGTCTCCGCGTAGATATCCAGCAGTTTGGAGTGGATCTTGAAGGTGTCGTTCATCTGGAGAGCGTCCTCGAGGGTCTTTTGTTGAGACTCCTGGAAAATAAAGATGTTGGTTTTGTTTTCGTTCACAATGGGTCCGTGTGTTTGTTTGTCTGTCCATCATAACTTGACAAACAACATGTGGCAAAGGACTTGGCAAACAACTTTGCAAACAATAACTTGACAAAGTACTAGGCAAACAATAACTTGACAAAGAACTTAGAAAACACAATAACTTGGCAAATAACTTGACAAACAGTAGAGCGAGCTTGTCTTTCAGCGCCTTTCAGTCGACGGTTTCCCCTCCCCCGCCACTTCACTTTCCACTCTGTGCCACCAGACTTTGGCCCTTGCCATCAGCCCAGTCTAGGTACGCTCGAAGAAACTGAATCACGTACCTCTGTAGAACCTTTTCTCACACAATTTCGCAATATCTTTTTTGGCAAGTGTATAGTAAGTCGTTATGGCATGTGCATTGAAAAGGTTCCACCGTCATACGCGATTCAGTTTCTCTCACTGTAGTTGCTCCACTCTAGGGCCCGTCCCGGCCTATTCCTTAAGACACAATACTGAACATACCTTGGTTCCAAATCTGTTTTCAAAGTTGAGCATGGCGAGCCACACGTTAAGTTTCTCCTGCTCTTCGCGGAAGGAGATCGTGTTGAGCGCCTTCCGGCCCACAGCGCGCGCTTTGTCGATCTCTGTCGCCTGCGGATAAGAGTTTTTATACATATCGCCGGACGAGTATGCGTTAGAAGACCGAGCGTGAGCAAGGTCTTCTATTATCCAAGCTATGCAAATGCATATACATGTTTAATTATGTTAATCCGGTGCCCAAGCGTCCCAAGATAATTATTTAGTTATTAATATCTATACAAAATAAATTCGAATTTTATGATGTATGATAATGATAAATTAAATAATGAATGAAGGCGATGCGGCTAGCAACCCATCACTTCTGATTCTCCTATAAGTCAGATGACAATACAATAATCTGGTAGTAGTAATCTGGTGGTCCAGCCAGGACCGTCTCCGCAGGAGGGAACTCTTCAACGGTTGGTCCGATTGACTTGAAATTTGGTAAGTACAAAAGCTTATATCTAAAATGTTTTTTTTTTTTGTGTTAGGTTATTTATGTAACGTACCTGCAAATGGAAGGCCATGTAGGCGATCCAGAGCTGGCTGCAGTTGGGGCTGGCCAGCAGCGCGCGCTCGAACTGGTCGCTCGAGCGAGGCTGCGCGTCGCTATCCGCCGCGCGCCGCTCCAACTCCCGCAACCTTTCCTCCTCCGCGCGAGCCTTGCCGACCTTTTCCGCAGCTGTCAGTTTTTTCCGCTTCTTCTTCGGCGCATCTGCTTCCTGCGTGCGGTATTATAATTATTGCAAGACATAGAATTATTCATCAATAATAATCCGCCGCAATCCATGATCAATGATACCTACTTAACTTGGGAACCTTATACAGCTCAGAAAATATATATTGTCTGTGAGATATTGTAATTTTTCAATAAATTTTGTTAATGAAAAATGTATTTAGTCTATTTCAAATCCCCTCAAGTTTATATAAAATTGAAATATAATATAATAATCATAGTAAGTATAATTGTTTTAAAATGTCGTGAGAAGTGATACTTCAATATTTCAGTAGATGTGATGCTAATTGCGGTTCACTAACGTTTGACCTAAAAATTATTGACAAAATGATCATTTGACAAACTTTAAATATCTGATAAACCGTAAACTTTTTTAAAAACTTATAAAACTAACCTAACCTAATGTGAGCCACGCATAAAGGTTTTCGATTTTTAAAAAAGTTCACGGTTTATCAGATATTTAAATTTTGACAAATGATCATTTTGTAAAATGATGCTTTTGTCAATAATTTTTAGGTCAAGTGGAAGGACACCGTTAATTGCATAGAATGAGTGAATGTGAGGGAATGTAGATAAAATTAGTTATATTACAAAGGCGGTAAAATGGATTGGAATACATAATTAATAGAATTTAATATGTGTCATGTAAAATAATCGATGTGCTAATTTTAAATACCCACATACCTCATCTTCGCTGCTGCTAGAGGTGTCTTCTCTCGCGTTTTTCGCCAGACTGTCAGCATTCTCCGACCAAAACTCCTTAGCGCTCGGCACCTCTAGCGCCGGCTCTAAACTATCCACCACCTTGATATCTTTACTCTTATCTACCACCTCTTTTACTTCTTCGCCCTTCTTAACTTTCCGTTTGTCTTCTTTATCTTTCTTAGGACTCTCTTCAACGTCTTCCTCAACATTTTCCGCTTCTTTTAACTTTTTGTCTTTCTTCTTTTTCATAATTTTCTTTACTTTTTCGTTGTCAGTATTTCCATTGTCCCGTTTCTTCAGTTTTTTCATCTTCTCCGCTTTTAATTTTCGTTTCTCGGCTTTCTTCATTATCTTCCTGTATTCAGGGTCTAGTTTCTTCAACTGTTCTTGGGCCGTTTTCATAGCCTCTTCTAATTTCTTCATCCTCTCTTCTACTTTTAGTTTGTTTTGATGCATAGCTGTGTGGTATTTCTTATTTTTAGCTGTCAAACCGCTTTCTTCTATGTTGACGATTTTCTTATTTATTGTATCTATTCTTTTTTGTCTACATTTGACAGAATTTTGTAAAACTGCTATGCGCCTCTTCCATTGCTTAATTGTAACGCAATCTGAGAGATCTATCAATGCTTTATCTTCTGGCTCCAACGCATGATCACTATCTTCGTGTATATCTGTTTCTATGGCGTCACTTTCCTCTGAAACTTGTTTCACGTCGTTTTCACTTTCATCTGCAACCTTTTTTGCTTTAGTTTCACCTTTGTCTTTCTTTTTAGTTTTGACTGTATCATCGGTGTCGTCGTCAGATTTCCGCTTTTTCTTAGGAGCTTCATCGTCCGTCTGTTTGCGTTTGTCGAGATTCTCGCGTTTTTTCTGTAAACCAATAAACCAACGCGATCACTAAAACTTTCCGCAAATGCTTACATGGAAATTGGCCAATACCAAGTGTCCGTAGTGTTTTGTCATATAACTCACCGCGGGCCAGAAAGGCGGAGTGACCAGGGTACCGAGCATCCTCTTGTTCGGCAGATCTACGTTCAAGATGGTGCAGTTAACCTGGAAAATAACCAAACATGCATTATTCACATCAAATTTTCCAGAAACAGGTTTCCGTACAGCGGTGGCTACTATGCAAGTTGAGAGTTGGGGACTCGGGGTACACTGCAGAGGGGGAGTGGGATAGCAATGTCGATACCGCATCTTCACGCGAAGTTAAACGCACTGATCATTATTCCACTTTTTGACCAGTAGAAACTATACCTACTATACTACCTATACTATACTAACTATACTAACTATACATACCTAGACCACACCGCCGCTTAAAAAACGGTGACGTTACGGAATCGCAACAAAATGTACGAAGAAACGGTGAGAAAACGTGACGCATACGACGCGTCACTGCGTATACGCGGCGGTTTGGTCGCACCCTAACATGGGGACCTTATACATCCCAGCATATAGATCTTTTGCATTCTTTATATCGATACTAGCTTCTGCCCGCGACTTCGTCCGCGTAGAATTAGCAATTGGTATGTTTATCGCTATCCCGCGGGAATTATACAATTTTCCGGGACAAAAAGTAGCCTATGTTTTAATCTAGGGTACCAGCTATCTTCGTTCCAAATTTTATCCAAACCCATCCAGTCGTTTTAGCGTGAAGAAGGAACAAACATACACACTCACTCACATCGTCACATCGTCACTCACAAACTTTCGTATTTATAATATTAGTAGGATATGATCTGGGGCCTTACTATGACGTCTTAGTGAGATCCAATTCCGACTCAGTTCAGGTTTTACCTGTCATTTTTAGTAAGGATCTGACAGCAAGCGAACCTAAACTGAATAAGAATTGTATGCATGGTTTTTATTTGTTAAAAAATTACTTTCTTTTAAGTTCTTGCGGCGCACTTTTGCCAATGATGGTCTTTAAAAAAATACATGTAAAAGAACTCTTGGCGGCCTAGTAGGAAAACAAAGCTTTCCATTTTGTGTGTGTATTATGCTGAGGCGTGCGATGGGTGTTCGCCAGAGCAGGCAGCGTCAAAAAATAGTTTTACAGTACCCAATAACCATAAAAACTACACTTTGGTCTTTGAAATTAGCCGAGAAGACCGTGCAATATTCATGGCCGGGTACTGTACTCCCCGCTGCCTACCTCTGCCTACCCACCGCCACTGGCGCGGTACTCACGATCTGTCCGAGGTGGAAGGCGTCCCTCAGGTTCTCGGGCGGCGGGCGCGCCACCTCGCCGCGCGGCACATACGCCAGCACGTCCCCGAAGAAACTCACCAGCAGGTAGTCCTTCACGAACTGGTCCACAATAATAATAATACAGGGTGTTTGGTAGCCAGGTGCAAAGCTTTAAGGGGGTGATAGCCGAGGTATTTTTGAACATTTTGAGCCATACATGTCTTAGCCGAAATTTGATTTTTTTTCGAAATTTGGTTTCCTTGCGATGTTTTTCCTTCACCGAAAAGCTTATGGTAAATTTAAAATATGTACGGAATACACATTGTCTCTGCCTATTGCTCTGCCTATGCACCCGATAAATGGACGAAAAAATTTGGGGCGATAGAAAAAATGGTCCACTTTGAAACAGTAGGGTTATTGTCTAACTCGCTCGCGATCGCCATCTTGTTCATTTTGACAGTTCTTGTATGAATGTGACAGCTAGCTGATTCCGATGCCAATTGTCAGCCCATACATGAACAGTCAAAATGATTACGATGGCGATTGCGAGCGAGTTAGACAATAAGCCTACAGGTTATTTCTTAAGTCCTCACCTTGACAACGCCCGTATAGGCCTTCCCGATCTCGGCGTCCTCGTAGGCTGCCAGCACGGGCAGCTTGGGCGCCAGCAACGTGGGCTTCAGCGTCAGATGCAGCGTCATCTTAGCTGGGTCCACCGACAGCACGCGCGCCGTCACCTCCTGACCCTCCTGATGACGGAGCCGAACAATCACTCAAAATGGCGAATTAAAATAAACCCCCATAGATAATTGAGACATCATCATGTCAGCCGAAAGACGTCCACTGCTGGACATAGGGGAGGTCATGGCTCTTCACTCGGACCGGTCTTTTGCTTTCCGCATCCATCATAATAGGAGTAATAATAACTACGTAAATAATAGTACATTGTGCACCGAGGACGGTAAGAAGGGGATTGCTAACGAGAGTCTATTAGAAGCCCGACGCCGAAGGCGGAGGGCTTTTAATGACTCGAGTTTGTAATCTCCTTACTGCCCGTGATACACACAATGTTTTTCATCACATTTGCGAGGAAATAAAAAAAATATCAAAAAAATTAACTCAGAATCACAAAACACTCATCAACATTTTAGTGTCAAAATGTCATCCGCCATTTTGGATCCGAAAAATTATGCCAAAATCGGTCTCTGAATCACCAAATTACTCGAAAAAGACACCCATCAACATTTTAGTGTCAATATGTCATCCGCCATCTTGGATCCAAAAAATTATGCCAAAATCGGGCTCAGAGCCATCAAATTACTCGAAAATGACACCCGCCATCAATATTTTTGTGTCAAAATGTCATCCGCCATCTTGGATCGTAATCAGTAATGTCAAATTAAAAGTTTTAATAAAATTGGTTCGTAGTTTTTTTTTAATATTAAATAAATCTGGCTGAACTGAAACCTCCTTAGTCTGAAATGACGTACAATGAACTCTTAATTTTAAAACTAAACTTTTCCTCCCGAGGGAATTATGAAAATCCATACAAATATAACTCCCTCGGGAGTAAAATATTTGAAATTCCCGCGGGAGGTAAATCAGCCACTACGGCTCTATAAGCACGCGTGTTATAACACCCTTTACGAGCAAGTGTGATGAAAAAAAAATAATTCAATTTTATGCCGAAAATGCCTGACATCATTTTGGAAAAGAGCTTGTTACTCTTCAAACTGATGGAACTTACAACTTAAGGAACACATGGAAAACAATTACTTGAATTGGTTCAACCGTTCTCGAGTTTTGCGCTTAATAATAATAATCCATTTATTGCTTGATAACGGATACGTAAGAGCGAATGGCTTAGCAGCATTCATATTTATTTATATACATAGAAGATTAGTTTTATTGCAGCTTTTATTTCATACAACAATAATTGACAACTTCACCAAATAATTGTGTGTGTTGTTGTGATCAGTGTGTGGTAGGCGCTGCAGTAAAGTTATTAAAAGAGTTAGGACAATCTTATTGTTCACGAACCTTGTACTTCTTTTTGGTGAGCTTGGAAGTGGTGGCTTTCTTGGGGTCGATATAGATGCCGGCGTCAGAGAGATGCGTTTGCGGCACGTACCCTGCACCAAACATTGTGAAACGTCAGATACAAGTTATCTTATTATTATTCTGGAACTAGCTGTTGCCCGCGACTTCGTCTGCAAAGAATTCGTTTATCGTTACTCCAAATGAACTATGTGTTATTCCAGGCCATAGTCTAACCCCGTGCCAAATTTCAGCCAAATCTGTTCAGCCGTTGGCGTGAAAGATTAACAAACATCACAAACTTTTATAAAAGTGACAGTCGACAAGCTAACAGCGACTTTTTAACAGACTTCAAAAAAAAGAAGGAGGTAGGTACCTACTAAATTCTGTTGTATTTTTTTTTATGTGAATAGGAAGGCACACGAGCAAGTGGGTCACCTGATGGTAAGCGATCACCACTGCCCATAGACACCCGCAACCCCGGAGGGATTGCAGATGCGTTGCCAACCTAGAGGACTTGGATGAAATGCCTCTTGTGCCCGTAATTTCCCCGGCTGTCTTACTCTCCACACCGGAACACAGCAGTGCAAGCACTGCTGCTTAGCGGTAAGATTAGCGAGGAAGATGGTGGTAGCGATCCGGACGGACCTTGCACAAGGCCCTACCACCCGCTGTATGTTTGTTACCTCAGAGCTCCGTCAGTTGTGGATCGATTTGGATTTTTTTTGTTCATATTCGTCTGTCTATGTAGATGACCTCACACTGTCTATATTTTGCTTAGGAGCAAGTTCTTGTTTCTGCCTAACGCATTTTTTACGGAACGCCACCGGTAGGCACTGACCTTTGAGCCTGCCGAGCGCGAGCGTGACATGGTTGTCGGCGACGCTGCGCACGGTAGCGGCCACCAGCTGGCCGGCGCGGAGCCCCGCCAGGCTGAAGTAGCGCTCCGACAGCACGGCGCTCTCGTCCGACACGTGGTAGATGTAGTCCGACAGGTTGTAGCTCAGAATGCGCACTCGGTGCGTGCTGCCTGGACGCATACAGGGAACAACTCAGTGGCATGGATCCACGCATATGAGAGAAACAAAGAGAGAGAGAGAAAGAGAGAGGTAAAGAAGGGAAGATAAATTTATTTACACATTCGATACACGTACGTAGATATACAAAAGGAAGAGATACAATCCTCGATCCTATATATTGACACCATCATGTTAATATTGACCGTTAATCCAGTGTTTCTTATTCTTAACCTGTGGTCCACAGACCCCCGGGGGACTATTTGAAAACAATAAATAAATACTACCAAAAGTCTGTAATGGCGGTGCGTCAATTTATTTTGTAAATTCGGGGGTCCTTGAAACTTGTGCTAGTTTTTTAATGGGTCCATGGCTGAAAAAGGTTTGTAGGTGTCAACTAAAATAGGAATAACAGTTAGTGTATTCCAGAAGCCGGCATGATGTCGATTGCTAGTCGCGTATGCGTTAGAAAGCAGAGTTGACGCAAGGCTTTCTATTATGACCTGACCGAGATTACAGTGTATACATATCTCCAACATTATAAAAATGTATAAATAAGATTAGTTAAACAGATTTTCATGTTCATTAGCCTCAGACGGCAGAAAATAATAAACGGTTATTTTTTTGCCGCTTCTCTAACTTCTGACAATATTGTCCATTGACAACATTTCATATTTCTGAGCCTATAATTTTAATGGTTCTCTGTATTTTGTTTGAAAAGATGAACATGCTGACAGTTTAATTTTTTCGCTAGGGCTTGTATTTAATTTATAATTAATTTATTAATTTATGCTTATTCTAAAAGGGCGTAACTCCGATACTATCACAGAATACACACTTATCCCTTTGTCTTTCCTCTATAGAAAAAAAACCCGACGTTAATTTCAAATTGTCAATGTCAGGCCCTATTCTCCAATATTCGATTTTCGAGGTTCGCTTCGTGCTGTTCCGCTCATACTAATAGTTATTATCTTGAGAGTGAGAGAGAAGGTATGCAACCAACTTCGAAAATAGAATTTGAGAGTTGCCCCCCTTGTAGTTTGAAGTTGTCAAAAATACAAAGTTATGATTCATGTGGTAGTTTTGGTAAAATTAGGACATATTTTTAATTATTTTTTAATTTTTATTATAAGCGATATTAAAATTATATAAACATATTGCAGTGATCAGGAGGCAAAATGCTTTCGAACCATATACATATACCATTTCGGGTGTTATAAAAATGAAATGTTGTCAATTGCAACTTTGTGTTTTTTTAAACGTAATTATAGCATGAAATAAAAACCATCCGTTGCCCTTCCCCAGGACTGAAACTATCTCTATAGCAAATTACAATTAAATCGGTTCAACGGTTTAAGCGCGAAAAAGTAACAAACAGGCGCTATTTCTCATTTATAATATTGTACGGATTAAATCTATCCTCTCCTCTATCTTATACTTACCTAGAGGATATGACTTGGCGACTATTTGCTCGTCACTAAGGTCCTCGTCTACTGCCACCCGTTTCATGGTCATCGTGCCCACGCATTTCTTGCCCAGCTTGAAGTGGATCGAACGACTCGTAATTTTGAGCACCTGCAACATAAACAATGTAAACCGTATGATCCAGAAATAATTTCCTGAATTTCGAAGCGCTTAGTTCTCTTTACGACCGCCTCCCACATACCACCGTAAATGGGCAATAACTGCGCACAAAATAATTTAATTTACAACTGATTACGATTCTTCTCTTTAATTGTACCTTAAAACAAACGATCAGTCTATCTACTCAAATCAGTGTCATTTTTTTGCACTTTTTTTAACAATACAAGGCTTTCTTAACACAAATTGATATTAATGCCACAAATTATCGCACTTCAATTCCACCTTTGTGCATGATGTATCTTAGTGTTTGTCAGTTGATTTGTTTTATGTTTATTTGGCACAATAAAGAGTTTACATACATACATAAAGGTCCGTCCGGATCGCTATCACCATCTTACTCGCTATCATCGCCAAGCAGCAGTGCTCGCGCTGCTGTGTTCCAATGGAGACTAAAGCAGCCAGCGAAACCAGCACATGAGGTATCCTATCTTATTCCTCCTGCTGACGCATCTGCCTCTGGCTTTGGGGGGGTTGAGAGCTAGTAATATAATACGGTGTTACTAACCTGTGCCTCCTCAATGATATCTCCCTCTTTGAACTTCATCTCTGCCTCCAAATCAGGAACAGAAGTCTCGAAGATGTTCCTCATCGTGAGGAACGGAGCGTTGCGAGTCGGCATTACGTACAAAACGTACGCTCTTATCTAAAAGAATTAATTTATCGCCATCACACGGGAGCAAGGCTATCCTAGCCAATGTACGGTCGAGGCATTAATATCGATACAACCATCATGTCAAATATATGTGTCCCCGGCCTTATTGTTTGTGGCATGAAGGTGTTTTTGACGTTTTGGTAACGTACATATATTTATGCCCTTGACTGTATGTTCTATTTTAGACTATAAATATACGAGCTCTCTCAAATTTTTTACGGAATATTCCAACAGGTGGATATGTTAAGCCGGCTACTCACACACCTGCCGTAGGGGCAATGTTGGAAGCAGGGCCCGTATTTCCTCCTTAATTGTGATGTGTATAGGCAAGCAGGGGCAATTTTTAGAACAGCCGAAATTGCCCCGACCGCCGTGCGACCGGTATTGCCCCTGCGGCAGGTAAGTGTGTAGCCGGCTTTAGTTCGACTGAACCCCCTACAAAGATTTGTCTTCTAAAGGACCCCGAAAAAGCTGTTAGGAAAATGTGGTGATATATTTGAGACAGTGTATCACGTCTCTCATCTTCAATGAAGTATTAACACTACAACATATGTACAAGAAGCTAGTTTACCTTCTGGCCGAGCGCCGGCTTCTTCCCCTTGACCTTGTCCGCGTGGAACCGCTGGATGTAAGCTGTGGTGTCGCTGAACACGTGCCCCTCGATACCATTGTCTAGAGGCTGTTGAACAAGTTTTAAACTATTTAAATATGGATATTGTTCGATAAATAGGCAAACTACTATAAAAAAGATTCGTATTAGCACAGGTATGTTTATAATGAGCGTGACACAAAAGACCGTGAAGAATTAATGAAAACACCACAGATCCAACATAGTACAGTCAACCAAATGGAACCCTGGGCCATTGCATAATCTTATCACAATAAGTGATTGGTTTGTTAATACATATTTGTGTCTGTCAGTGTCAAACTACTCCGACGAAGGTTCTACAGTGGGGTAGGGTTCCATTTTAGTGTCCCCGTCTGCTTATGCGCGGTTCTCACGACGCGATTTTAGTTGATCAACTTTTAATTGACCAAGAAAAATCGATACGAATTGCGTTCTCACAGTCGTGTGAATATTGTATCCGCGAAATTAGAAGTATGATTTTGACCGTACGCATTCACTTTTGACAACAAACAATACCGTCACCACAAATAAATTCACTTTTACATCGAACGATCGTTGTCACGTTCTACAAGTCGTTAATTGCACGGTGACGTCATCAAAATGATCCGACTCGCACACCAAAAGTTGAGGGGTTGTTGTACAAAAAAAGTTGTAGCGATCGTCATTCAATTCGTGAACCGATATAAGTTGATCAACAAAAATCACCTCGTCAGAACGCCGCTTTATCGCGTGTACCTTGTCGACGACGAACTCGACGGCGGTGGCGGGCAGCAGCGCGGCGGTGCGCCGGCGCCGCAGCGCGCTCTGCAGCGCCGGCAGCGCCGCGCGCAGCGACACGATGCTGCCCTCCGCTGCGCTCGCCACTGACTTCACGCACGTCCACGCCAACACGCCCGTGTCTACGCGTGAACATTTGTTAACAGTTACTGAGGCATTAAGCCGTTTCATGGTTGAGTAATGTTAGAAGGCCGAGCGTTAGCGACGTCTATTCGACAAATTCAATTTCTCAAACATTATATGGTAATAAATTAAGATTAAAAAACTTTTTAAGCATTTGAAAGTGTACACGCAAACATTTTATTGTTCATGAGTAAATTATTGCAAAAAAAAAAAATTTGATACAATTTTCTTTGCTACTGCCTATTTTTTGTTGACTATCCTTGTCATCCAGCCTACACGTGTAGCATACCAAAGTCAATCTTCCTACTAAAACTGAGTCAAATTTGGCAAGAATGCTTTTGCATGTCCCAAAAACATAGTAACAAGGGCGTCACCAGCCGATGATCAAGGGGAGGGGGTGGTAGAAGTAGCATCTATCGGTAGGTCAAACAGTATCGCAGCACTTGAATGTCAACTTCTCTGGCCCCTCTGGTGACGTGGTGACCCCTTGCATACTAACACGACCAGTTAAATAATAGATAAAAGTTACACATACCAAGCTCAATGTCGGGGTTAGCGTCCCCTTTTGGCAGGAATGCCCTGGTGTTGGGTACCCCGATGTCCATGACATAGCCATGATCTTCTACAGACGACACCGCTGCCTGCAGTATGTCACCTGTAAATAAATGTCTTAAAATTGTGTACTAACAACACATTTACACAACACATACCTACTTTTTTTTAAATAAAACTACCGTGAGGCTTAGACATATTAATGTAAATAACGGATAACTCACGTTTCATTACGTCGGAAAAGGACGTTTCGAATCTTTCGAGATTCTTAGTCATGGTGCGACGGGGGCCAAGGCGCGAGGGGCATATACCTACTCGTAATTTTAGCTCTAGTGCATAAACTAAAATATCTGGCTTGTTTTTCGTTAGACAAAACTCATAGTATCTGTAAACTTATGCAGCATTCCTTCATAGCATCTGACTATGGGGGAAGGGATGCTGCATAAATTTTGGCTGACAGGCTGGCAGGCTGACATAGTCACCCTAGTGTACTAGCCTCTTTAAAAAATAAGATAAAAAAAAAACTAAATAAAAATCTTCGTTTAAGCCCAGATCCTGTGTGAGGGAGCCATAGTTTCTCTTTGATTTTAATTCTTGTGTCAAACGAAATCAAGACTCATGCAGTACCCTCACTACGTCAGCTCGCTCAGACAGAACGTGGCATAAGATCAAGGCGAGTCCTAAACACTAGCCCCCTTATTCATAATTTCATAAACACTCTATAGGCTTCTGCTAACTTAGTAATAGTTTGTCATTCGAAATATTATAAACGGGATGTGAACCGCGATTACCTTTATTGAGCTCCCGATATTTCGATACAGTTGCATGTATCATGATCACGGGTAGACTGAAGAAATTGCGGGTGGATGTTATTGTTGGGTAGACCGAGCTCTGTCTACCCTCATTCTTGCGCGTCGACTGCGTGCACTCTCGTTACCACTGGAACCGTTCTCACTCGAAACTCGATTCAAACACACTACACTCACAGTGTCACTTCGCCCACCCGAAATTGATTTTGGACGAGAATTATATAAGGAAATCACCGGATTCCAGATATTCGACAATTTAAAGCCATCCTCACGATTAAAATTTTTATGTTTATGGATTTCAACCGCTTCCCTCACCAGTCTCGGTATATAGTGGCGTTCTGTCGAAATGATCTTAGGGCTGTGCAGCTCAATCCAGTGATTTGTTCCCGACTCAAGTTTGACTCAAGTTTGTCCTTATCTATCACTTTGACATTTACCTTTCACAAATAAGGACAAACGATTGCTAAGCTAGCAGAAGCTTATAGAGCGTTTATGGATAAGGGGGTTAAACTGTATAAAATAATCAACTTAATTTTTTGAGTAAGAAGCTGTTTTAAAAAGAATTTCAGTTAGGGGATTTTAATTTGTTTCATATAATTATAAACAAAGGAAACACTATAATTCTTGTATTCTAGCCACATTCCAGACAAATGGCCAATAGGTAAGGTAAGTGCACTAACCCTTCTGCAGGTCACCGTGAGCCCTCCCAGAGTTGACATGCTGCGGCATCGCAGACAGCATGACCTCGTCTCCCAACTCCAGTACTTGTAGAGCCACATACTGCCCTGGACGGAACATGGCTGACAGCTCCTGGACTTGTTCCCTCTGTTCAAAGTACAAGTTGCCATAATCACTACATAGTATAAAACAAAGTCGCTTTCTCTGTCCCTATATCAGTATGTATACTTAAATCTTTAAAACTACGCAATGGATTTTGATGTAGTTTTTTTTAATTGATAGAGTGATTCAAGAGGAAGGTTTATATGTATAATACATGCATGCATAATATGCCGTGCGAAGCTGGGGCGGGTCACTAGTAACTAATATAGTCAAGCTGACTTGAGTCAGATTCAACGGATGATTCACTTTACAATACTCCAAGGTGATCAAGTTATTCAGAACGGTACACTGGGATCACTATGGTATAATTTTAATTTTTTTTTTTTGAATTCTTAAAAGTCAATTTATACTTAGCAAACGTTGCTTCATTAAAAAAGAGAAACATTATGATTATGATGATGAAATTGAAAAGGAAGGCTAAAAAATGAACAATGTCACATTCTTGGTACAGAAATATGAAATGTAATGACAGATCATGCAATCCCTAAAGGTTGATTTAGACGAGGACTATTTTCAGGCGTCTAAATTTCGGCGCCTAAAAAAGGCACCGTCCAAAGGCACATCCTCAGACCGTTTACACAACGACTATTTTCAGGCGCCTAAATTTCGCCGCCAGTGAACCGCAAACCGTTTACACGGTGCCTTTTTAGTGCCAGTCGTTAGCACGCCGCCACAACCGACGGTCCTTGTTTACGCGCCAGTCTTTCTACGCTAAGGTCACCATCATTTAAAATGAATTGACAACATTTCATATTTCTGAGCCTATAATTTTAATGGTTCTCTGTATTCTGTTTGAAAAGATGAACATGCTAACAGTTTAATTTTTTCGCTAGGGTTTGTATTTAATTTATAATTAATTTATTAATTTTTGCTTATTCTAAAAGGGCGTAACTCCGATACTATCACAGAATAGACACTTATCCTTTTGTCTTTTCTGTATAGAAAAAAAACTGACGTCAATTTCAAATTGTCAATGTCAGGCCTTATTCTCCGATATTCGATTTTCGAGGTTCGCTTCGTGCTGTTCCGCTCATACTAATATAGTCATTAACTTGAGAGTGAGAGAGAAGGTATGCAACGAACTTCAAAAATAGAATTTCAGAGTTGCCCCCCTTGTACTTTGAAGTTGTCATATACAAAATTATGGTCGCTTATTTTTTCTCGTGAAAAAGGCAAAGGTGTTTCACCTATCCTGTGGTAGTTTTGGTAAAATTAGGACATATTTTTAATGATTTTTTATTTTTTATAATAAGCGATATTAAAATTATATAAACATATTGCAGTGATCAGGAGGCAAAATGCTTTCGAACCATATATACATTTTCAGGTGTTATAAAAATGAAATGTTGTCAATTCAGGACTTCTGAAGTTAAAAAGGCAATGTATAACCAAACTATCCGCGTTATTACGAGAGGAGCTGATTAATATGTTGGAGAAAGAATGCAATGAAATTCTTCGAACCAACTTGCCCCTGGCTTATAAACATTTCCTCCAGTACCCGATCTTGTTGATTTCTCAATTTTATTCACTTTTAAATAGTACGTACTCCTGATAGTTTTAATTTTCGCCTTTATTTCATTGATATCCAATCCTTCTATCTATCTATATATCTATATAGACATTCCTAATGTAATTGTTTACAACGCTGTTAGGCGCTTTTTCTTGTTTCGATAGTCGACGCATCTATTGTCACTAAGACATTCTTGTTCTCTATACAGTTGAACAAGCTTTAATATTTCGTTTTCACTGAGTTTCGGCGCCATTTTACCCGAAGAATGTACACCCTATTTACTTTACGGCACAGAGCCGTGCCTGCGACTGGCAGCGACGTGTTTACACGAGGCCGAAAAATAGTCGCGGGGGTAGCGAGAGAAGCGGGCGGAGGTCACTGGCGCCGAAAAATAGACTCGTGTTCTATTCCGTGCCAGCGCTGGCATGCCGCGAAAAAATGGCGCCGAAAGTGTTTACACGGTGCCTTTTCCAGGCGCCGTGATTTAGGCGCCTGAAAATAGTCCTCGTCTAAATCGACCTATACTGATTTTAGTAATGTATACACATTATGTGTAAATAAGGAAGGGCTGTAGAATGCACACACAGGTTAGCTTTTTCAACCTAAAATTCTAAATGAATAGTCTGCCATATCTATTAAGTAAGCATATTAAACAGTAATTCCATACCTCATCATTGACGTAGGCCTCCAGCACTTTATTGTAGGGCTCGCTGATGTGGCAGGCCATCACACTGCCTCTCAACTTATTCGGCAAAGACATCGCTAGCTTGGTCTCCGTCGCGCGAACGACGCGACCCAATATGTTCAAACCAGGTTTCAATGTCTGTTTTAAAAAAAAAAACCGAGTTTAAAATATCAAATTTAAAGCACAAATTTCTATTCACTTCCAATAAGCTACCTAGAGTGGTGTTCGAATAATTATAGCACAGAAATAGGTAGGTAACTAATTACTGTAAGAAAATACCTTGTGTCCTATGGCAGCAGCACACATTTTATAAGACTGATCCACATCTTTGACCGCTTCGTCTGATAAATATCCATCATCGTTTTCAGATTTCTTTTTCTGTTTCTTCTTTTTTCCTTGTCCTTTCTCTGCTGCACCTAAGAACTATAAAGTTTGTCAATAGTTTACATGTTATTTATTTCTGTAAATGTTTAATGGAATGACTAAGTAAAAGTACTCACATTACTGCTTTGTTTAAAATATGTTACATTAGGTTTCTTTCCTCCACGAGGAAAGTATTCTTCGGTCATTTTTATTTTATTTTATTTTACATTCACGAACTCTTAAAATGTACACACCACAAGTACCACAACACGAGAATCTTTGAGGTTATGGTTGTAACGTATTGTTACTGCTTGTCTATAATAGTTAAGGAGCAACGTCAAAATGATTTCATTTATTGTGAATCACTTTAGGTTTAGGAAGCTAAAGTGAATTACCGAATGTGTAAATGTAAATATTAATAAATGCAGAAATTAACGCAGTGTAACGTAGTGCTTTACATTTATTTACAACGGAATTTAATTTGATGATTGGAAAATTTACAAGGTAAGAAAACTAAACGCAAACGAAATGTCAGGTTTGGTAATACCGTGCCCAAAATTAAAAAAACATCTATATTTGAAACGTTAATTCTTCTAGCGTAGTTTTACTGTAGAATGAAGACGATAGAATATCTTATGTCTTATTTATAAATAAAAAATATTGTTAGTCCTATTAAACCAATTTTTATCACAATCTGCAGTTTAAATAATTAAGCTATTTTTCGTGAATTATTTGATTGGGCACACTTATAGAGCCCTACAAAAGTAGAAAGGGTACATACAGGTACAGTTCATTTCACGTTTACTGAAACACAAACATGCGTGTAAGAAAGTGACAGAAAAATTTAAGCACTTCACATAAAATGTTCGGGGTATATTTTGACAGCCGGCTACCGGATCCTTTTTCCATAATAATTTGTGATGTTATGTTAACCTCACCCTCAGTCAGTATTAATTATTAGAGTAGAGTATCAGTATTAGTCATTCTACCGTCCGCTATTCTCCGTAACCGTAATATCAAATTGCAATACGGAAACGGTGCAGAATATTAAACGAAAGGTAAGATAAAGGCTAGACTATAAAGCTAATCAAAGGGCAATGAGTTAAATTACCATAACAAATGATTTTTCATTGCTTCCGGGCGTACTTTAATATATTCAATTTAAACTTGCGTCAATAAATTGATTTCAATTAAAGCTACGTGTTTTCTCTGCATTATCATAGTGAGTGTTCGATCGGTTAGTTGTGTGCGGATTATCGTCTTTTATCAGTTAAGATAAAGTTCCGTTTTCAAGTGGCAACGAGTCGATGAACCAGTTTAACCTGTTCTTTAATCTGTTTACGCCGCGGAACTTGTAACAAGAATACCTTGCTCAGTTGAAATTATTTCTGCTTTAGAATACATAGTAAAAATGAAGAAAATCGTCGTTTTCGGCTCCACCGGGACAACGGGACTTTGCGTCCTGGAAGCTGCTGTTAAAAAGGGTAAGAAAGGATAATGTTGTAAAGTTTTGTTGTATATACCTAATCACATCTACCTACATACTATAAATACTGAGAACGCGTTAAATGCTGACTGATTGCTATACAGCTCTAAATTCCCGTAATAATAGTTAGAACGTAACTATTACACAGACATGAACATAAAGTCCGTTATTCTCACTAGTTCTGTTGAGTAGTTTTGTGTACAGAACTGGTGGGACTTTTCCATTCCCAATAGTTCTGTTGGCGTAAACAACATCCTGTTTACCGAACTAGTGACACTGCCCTTATTCCCACTAGTTCTGTTCTGTTGGCTTAGACTAAACAAGAGGTTTCAACAAGGTTTTCATTCTGGATGACACCTGATGATGACGAATCATTTATTTATTTATTTATTGACAAAAACTTTTACATGGCATTACAGGCTTACAAATGCACCATGAAAAATGATATAACCAACTACAAGACTAAACATTAAATTAAACAATGAACAATAACAATTTACAATAAATCAAATAATAACATTTGCAATAAAATTACACAATAACATTTTCAATAAAAAACAATAAGACTTTCAGATTGGAACACTTGATATCCTGTCATCCATCGACTCACAAAACCGCAAGCATTCACTTCACACAGCCATCCATCGCCCCGCAAACAGGTCGCACTCTGGTGCTGATGCCAGCAACGCATTAAGTTGTGGGAGGGCACGGAGCAGCTGGGAGTTCCTGCAGGACACAGTCCGCGCTGCAGGCACTGCCAGCAAGTCACGCCGTCGTGCCCTAAGATTTATCTTGGGGACATCGGGCACAGACAATTCACAATCATGATAATGATAGATAAGTTTAAATGTAAACAACTTTATTTTATTCTTATATAAACATGTTTATTGGAGTTTTTCCATGAATAAGTTTAGCTTTTCTATATCGGGACTGACGGTGTTATTGGTGGATTGCAGAGCTACTAATAGTAGTGACAGATGGAGTAAGAAGTCCACTTAGCCTTACTAATAGAGATATATGGTTTATCTATCAGGCTATCTCCACTGGTAGAGATAGGTGGAACAGGGGGTCGAAACCTCTCATTTAGTCTGACAGCCTACACAACAGAACTAGCGAGAATAAGGGCAGTTTCACTAGTTCGTTAAACAGAATGTTGTTTTTGCCAACAGAACTATATGGAATTAAAAAGTCCCACTAGTTCTGTTGTGTTCACAACCAACAGAACAGAATAAGGGTCATGCATCACAAGCTTAAAAATATTTTAATATTGTAAGTTTTATATAATGTATTTCTTTTCTAAAAGGCCTTGAGGTACGCGCATTCGTCCGTGACGTCGCCAAAATCCCAGCACACCTGAAGGACAAAGTTGAAGCTTTCGAGGGGAATGTTCTGGAGCCAGATTCCGTGAATGATGCTGTTGAAGGTACTGACGGAGTTGTCATCACTCTGGGCACAAGAGACAGCTTGGAACCTACCTCAGATATGTCGGAAGGCACTAAGAATATTATTGACGCCATGAGGGCAAAGGGTGTGAAAGTTATGTCTGTGTGTCTGTCTGCATTCTTGTTTTATGAGCCTGACAAGATTCCTCCGAGGTTCATTGAGCTGACTAAAGATCACAAGAGAATGTATGATGCTCTAAAGGACAGCTATTTGAACTATGTTGCTGTCTACACACCACACATTGCTGGTGAGTACAAATCAGTTTGAAATAATAATTAGTAATTCATGTTTTAAGGATTGATCAAATCATCCCTATAGTTGCCGGCAAACATCTTAAGCAAGAACGACGTGGAAGGGGTAAGTTCGCGCATGTACTTTTATACCAAAGAGACTAAATTCACTTCTGCGCATTCAAGGTCATGTTCAAGATGTTTGCCCGCAACTATACTAATATTATAAATGTGAAGGTAACTAACTCTGTCTGTCTGTTACGTTTCATGAAAGCATGAACCGATTTAAATGAAATTTGGTACAGAGATTTTTTTCGGGAATTCACATAGTTCCCGCGGGATAGCGACACACGAATGCTACGGCAGTGAAATATGTATGAATTAGAGCAATAACATCGAACATTGATGCCTATAATTCTTACACAGCTTAATGTCGATTATATTGATTGATTATATTGTACTTAGTATTTTGGTTCATCAATTAAGAACGATCGCCAACATAAACTGGTTGTCTTGTCATACTTCATTTTTTCTCGCATTTTACGATCTCGGCTTTATAACTTTATTTTGCTATCTTAGATATAGTGAAATCAAGTCATGTGTGAATGTAACTAATTCTCGCAACTTCTTTTGAACGTACGTCAGGATCGCTACCGTCATCTTACCTGCTAATCTTACCGCCAAGCAGCAGTGATTGCACATGGTGGTAAGACTGCTGGTGACATTAGTGGCACACGAGGTAGTCCATCTTAGCCCTCTTAGCTGGCAATGCAGTTGCAATCTTCTGGTATTGCTTGTGCATAGGTTATGTATGGTAGTTGCTCTCCTGTAACCCACGTGACCCTAATCTTAAATGAAAAATCCTTGAAAAAACTTGATAATAGGATCAAGGTATGTTGAAACTGATGTTTCAATATATCTACAGTTCATAATGTAATAGATTATGTACACACAGCAAAGCTACGGTAAGCACCTTTGCATGCACACGCTGCTTTAAACCTGCTTACCGAATAGCTTTGCTGTGTGTACATAGTAATAGGAAAGCATTAAAAGTCACATAAACGAGTTCCAGACAACTTTATTAACTTAGATATTAATAATCGTAGCGTAATCTCAGAGTTAATAGGTATTACTATATGTATACGTATGCAGTCAGTGGCATTGAACTGTATATAGGTAATAGTTTTATCAATGTCGTCTCGATATCCCTTCAATAACCTTGTTAACTAGTAGTATTAGTTACCTTCTTAGTTCTATTAGTGAAATTTAGAAATATGTCAGTACATAGTTCCAGAAATTACCCCTTGCGTACACTCAGCGTCATATACCTAGTTTGAAGCATCCTAGTCGGCCAAATAGTTCGGTAGGTTACACCATAGAAATAGTATGGTGTGTCGAACTTTTTGGTCAACTTGGATGTTTCATACTATATAATGCTGATTGTACCAAAAATAAACAAAGTCTTACAACTTTCTAATGAAATCTCGTCATGTTGCGAATTTTTCGTGGTACTAATTTCTTTTACTAGCAACAAGTGCTTTTTGATCAGACATTGAAAGTCATTGAATGTACCCGTTTTTTCGTGGTCCTACTGATTATTATTTAAACCACCTGTATAGTATATTTATTATACATAGTATATATTTAATATACGAGTAGCTTTGAAATGGCCTTCTTGTAGAACTGTATAGGTTAGGTTAGTTTTATAACAATCCTGAACAACATACATTTACATACACCCTGAACAATACACAGGTGGGTTTGGCATACAAATATAAAGTGGGACAGACAGAAATAGGTCTCCCTCGTGGCCCTACTAATAGGACATAATCAGGTACACGAGAAAACGGGGTTGAATGTCACCAATGTAAACAGCAGCCTCCCCCTGCCCACCTTGGCGACGCCCGCGGTTCGCACATTGTTGCCATATGTAAGCTGTTTTTAGCGGCATCATCACAGGGTCAAATAAAAACTTGTGAGGCATATACCTGCTTCATCAAATCTTAAACTTATAATTCGGAATCCTGAAGCGTAGCTTATGTAGGCACTAAATTGTAAATTTCTTTGATTCCACAGATGAGCCCAGCAGGGAGCTCATCATCGAAGTCAACCCTGAGAAGTCTCCCGGCCGAGCTGTATCGAAGTGGGACCTCGGCTCTTTCCTGGTGGACTCCTTGAGCGAACCCAAATACTACAAGTCGGTCATCGGGATCACCAACGTGCCCAAGGCATAATGTAGCGTGTCAGTTTACCCTTCAAGTATTAGTAAATGGTTGTGGTCGTTAACGGTAATGTTAAGCCTATAGGAAAATACTCTAAGGTATATTTAATACTTTATTATGTTTCAAATAAATATTTTTTCGTTTACATTTTTTTTTTCTTTCTACCTACGGCTTGAATATGTGATACGTGGTGTCTAGGACGAGGTAGTTGACGGGGACGAGGCGTTCGAAGTCTATCTGGCTGGTGGCAGCGGATGGCGTGATTGCAGACGCGTAGGCAGACTGGAACTCGACACTGACGCTGCTGGGGTAGGCGGTGAGGTCCGTGGTACCACTCCGCATCGTGCGGGGACTCCACGGATAGTTTACTCGCAGTTTGGTCTCGGTATCAGGAACACCCGCGCTGGTAAAACTTTGCACAGTCCACGAGCTGATCGTATCCAGTGAATCAATATTGTGCGCTTTAGCTGGAGCCGTTGCACTCGTAAAAGTGGAGACACTGTTCAGAGATGTCCATTCCCATGTTTCGTTGCTCACGGTCAGTAAAGAAGGGCTTCTTAAACCGCAAGAAATGCTAGACTTCGGGTCGATAGTGAAAGTGGTAAGGGTCAGCGCGCTCTCGGCGGACGTAGATTTTGAGGGTGTCGATATGCGTGGCGTGATGATGTGGGTGATGCGAGATTCCCAGGATTCTGTGCTCCAGGGGGTATCGATCATCCCCAGGGTGTCGGACGTGGTCGCGCAGATGTCCGAGTACACGATACTGCAGTAGCAGTCCGAGCAGTCGCTGGAGCTGTGGTAGGACCCCGAGTTGCCTAAGTAGGAGGATTTTATTGATTCTGTGAAGGTGTCTTGCCTGGGGTAGTAGTCGACACTTTTGCTTAGAGTTATTTCAGGCTTGGCGGCGGGGAATTCGGGGCAGGACGACATGTGTTTAAGTTGCGATCTTGAGCATCATTCTGAGAGGGTAGGAGTCCTCGGCCATCACGAGGAGCCAGCGGTATTCCCGGATGGAATGCACGAAGCTTTGCAGGTAGTCGAGTGGGTTCATTGTTATATTTTTTTCTCCAAAGATGAGGGACCCACCTTAGTAATGGCGCGCTATTATTTGTAATCACATACTTTGTGAAAATGATACGTTTTCTTTATTACTTAGGTATCCATAGGTCTTTTTTGTTAGAAACACTCCGTTAAATGTTCGTTATTCACGAATTTTGGGTTTGACTGACGTTTAGGAATTTGACAATGACACGCACAAAATATTTTTTATGCCTACCCTCTCTGAAAAGTTTCAATAGAAAGTGGTTACAACAGGTTTAAAGGAATTTCCAAGGTCCTATTTTATTAAGCTACAAGTTACAATTTACTAGCGGAAGTCTCTATCTAACACATAGGGTCAGAAAGAGACTTCCGCTTGTAAATAGTAGCTTTGTAGCTTTATAAAATGGGGTCCAATATATAAAAAGTGGAGATCATTAATATGATTTTTGTTTACTTCTGCGATAGTAAAATCGCACGATTGATCGACATGAATACAAATGCAAGGAACCTAAAATTAACATATACTGTGTTATTACAAAGAAGTTAAGGTGCGACCACACCGCCGCTTAAAAAACGGTGACGTTACGGGATCGCAACAAAATGTATGAAGAAACGGTGAGAAAACGTAACGCATACGACACGTTACTGCTTATACGCGGCGGTTTGGTCGCACCCTAAAACATGTGTCTAAAAAATGATCTATTGCAAAATCAACCTTAAGTCAATGGATTAATTTTTAGACACGCGTTCAACGTCTGTTTAACTTTTTTGTAATTTGTATTATCGGTGTTATTATGTCGAAATCAGAAACAGGTAATAAATGGGTAATAAAAATATGACCCGTTTTTATAGTAAACTCTTATAATCATGTAGATTACAATCAAGACTTATGCATATATTTACAACAAAACTACTCTTAATTTCACATCTAACATTATAAATAATTAGGTAAGTACCTCCTAAGTAGATTATCAATTAAATCGATTAATATACCCACCTAATTAAAATTTCACTACTCAAAAGAAAACATGTGTCATTAATACTAAATAGCATTTGTTTTTTACCTGAAGACATTAAATTCATTAAAGAATACATATGTTATTTAAATTACTAAAACCCTACTTTAAATTTATGAAAGACTAGCTGTTGCCCGCGTCTTCGTCTGCAAAGAATTCGTTTATCGCTATCCCGCGGGAACTACGCAATTTTCCGGGATAAAAAGTAGCTTATGTGTTATTCCAAATCATAAACTATGTCTGTTCCAAATTTTATCCAGATCCGTTAAGCCGTACTGGCGTGAAAGAGTAACAAACATCCATACATCCATACATCCATACTTACAAACTTTCGCCTTTATAATAGTAAGTAGGATGTAGTAGGTAGACTACAGTGCCATTGTATTTAAAAAGATCTTCGGGTCTGTCTTGCCATGTCACTCACTCTTTAGGGCCTGTAGGCTTATTGTCTAACTCGCTCGCGATCGCAATCGCGTTCATTTTGACAGTTCTTGTATGAATGTGACAGCTAGCTGATTCCGATGCCAATTGTCAGCCCATACATGAACTGTCAAAATGAATACGATGGCGATTGCGAGCGAGTTAGACAATAAACCTACTGTTTCACCACTCCTTAACTGTCAGTTATCTATGATGACGTCTCTGTCTGTTTCGTAGTAATAAATAGAGACGGAATCACAGCCGTTCTGGCGTGATTGAGTAACAAACAAACATCCATCCATCTATCCATCCATCCATACTTTCGCATTTATAATATTAGTTAGATACAGGCCAGAGGTACAATATCAAACACAGAGAACTTAAAATTAGACATATCAGATTCAATGTACCTAACTTAACTAAGTGGACAGATAAAAAACAATGTATTTAGGTACCTAACTACACAGTCGTATACCTAATAATTCTGCTAAACCAAATTCCTACGCCATAGCACTCTCTTTGTCCTTCTGATCTTTAAATTGTAACAAATCTATGTCCAGCAACGTCCTCCCCAACTCCCCAGTCCTGAAGGCCTTGATCATCATCCTGGCGACTTCAATGAAGTCGGGAACATCCCGCATGGTCCCATCGAAGTCGCGTGTCCTCCTCACACGGTTGTACTTGACAGCGCCCGAGATCAGCACCTACAGACAAACATACAAGGTAAGAGTTTTCAATGACTCAAGGTTACGTTCAGAAACACGTTATACATTGACGATTTAGTTCAGCAACCACTTTATGTCATGTTTAACTACAGCGCAATGTATTTTAGGTACTCCTTGCAGTATCCACTGCCGCGTTCGTAACTTAGTCAGGGCTGGTCAGGACTTGTGTTTTATTGCGGTTTAAGTATTATCGATAAATTACACGTACCTACCTAGATTAGTATTATCTACTAATTCTCGTTCTCGTTTATGCCTTTTTGTGTTACCTGACTAAAATTTAATTGCTACATTAGGTATACATACTATACTATATTAATTGAGCATATTTTAGAATGTGCACGATTTGAACATAATTTGTTCCTAGAATTAAATATTTTGTTGTGTAGATTACTAGATTAGACATTAAAATGAGCTGCATATGTAATAGTAGATTGATAAACAAGGGTTGAAATTGACCCAATTTACCAAATATTTACCTGAGATATTTCGAGGTAAAATGGGTAATTTCACCCGAGTTGAACACTACTTTTCATTTCGAATATGAGGTCAAAAGTAAAAAGTCAAAAGTTTATTTTGCAAATAGGCCGCCAAGGGCTCTTTTATTTTTTTATTTTATTTTATTTTATTTATTTAATAATTACATACATCTATCCTTACAGTTACCCAATACGATAGAGGAGTAGCACATCATTTTACAGTGTATAGATAATAATTATACATATTAAATTTAAAAACTAATTTCCTTCGTAATAACACAATACAAATAAAGTAACCTTTGTGAATTCATTAAGAGAGCAACAGAAAACATCGAGTCTCGAGGCGACCCGGTTCTTATATCTTTTTTTGAATCTACCAGCGCATTCGGAAAGACCATCATTGCCATGAAGAATGCGCCGCAAGAAACTTGGCTTGAAAAATTATGAAATATGCATTAATTTCATGTCAAGTAAGTAACCGATAAGCTTTTGGATTCCGAAGGCAAGCTTACGTCTGCCGCCCCCAATGTTGGCTCACACGCACTCATGTCATGCTCAGAAAGCAGAGCGATACCGAGGGCATGTATCACTTCCGTCCCCACAGGCTCGCTATGGGGACGTTTTAGGAACTTCGACGTTGCTAGCCTGCAACTAGACAGTAAATGAAAAAATAAAACAACAAAAGAAAACGGAAATCCATAAGCTTAACAATATACCTACCTAATACCTAACTTAGCACACATACACATGTATACAACATAGCAATATTTATGTCCTTGTAAATAATTAATAATAATAAAAATAAAAGTATTACTTTATGATTGCATAAGCTTACATAGCGTGAATGTTATTTTCAAAAAAGATTATTTTAGCCTTTCACAATTAAAAAGGAACTATTTATATAGATGATTATATAAAACAGATTACGTGGCTGTATACGTATTTCCATTGCTATGTACCTCATTTGAAATATCTATGAAGGGTTGATTTTTATTTTTAATTACTTTCAACCCAAGGGTCGCGATGAGTCACTTTCAACCCACTACATATAATATAGTATAGTGACTATATCAATGACCTACTTTCAAAGATGAGAGATGAAAAGTTATTATGACTTTTATAGTATATGAGAATTGATTAAACTAGTCTTATTCCGGTTTTCCGAAAAATCCTACTATTAATGAAAAATGGATAGACGCTACGGGCAGATCAAGTGACCACTGTTGACATTTATTAAAATCGGTAAAAATTGATAATAGTGCCTCCGTGCGTACTTTAATATATTTAGATTATTTAGGGTTGCCATAGCGGGCGAGCGAGCGGTCCGCAACGCCCCTGCTTCACCTCTCCTGGCAACCGCGCACCCCCGCGCGTCTCTTGCCTGCCGTCGGTTTCGAGCCTTTAGTACGTACGTGTAAATTGAAATATTGATAAACGGGACAAAAACGGGACAAGTAACAATATGGGAAGTGATATTTAACTGCGGTGACAGTCTCGTATATGCAAAATAAATGAATATACGGGACGTAGGTATGGCAACCCTAAATATGTTCAATTTAAACTTGCGTCAGTAAATTGATTTCAATTAAAGCACGTGTTTTTTCTTCATTATTGCATTCTGCATTCTACTCGATCGGTATCTACTTAATTTGTTTGTGGATTATCGTCTTTTATCAGTTAAGATAAAGTTCCGTTGTCTGTTTACGCCGCGGCGTGTAACGAGAATACCTTCCTCAGTTGAAATTGTTTCTGCTTCTAGAATACATAGTAAAATGAAGAAAATCGTCGTTTTCGGCTCCACCGGGACAACGGGACTTTGCGTCCTGGAAGCTGCTGTTAAAAAGGGTAAGAATAATACAGTTTGTGCAGAGCATTGACGTACAATTATGCAGAGACATTATTTTCTGGTTGAGTTTAAACGGAATCTAAATATATAAAAGAAGAAACTGACTGACTGACTGACTGACTGACTGACTGACTGACTGACATATCAGCGCACAGCCCAAACCGCTGGTTTTAGAGATTCCAAATTTAGCACGTAGGTTCCTTATAAGGTCTAGGGGTGCACTAAGAAAGGATTTTTCAAAATTCGACCCCTAAAGGGGTTAAATGGGGGTCCAAAGTTTGTATGGGGAAACAAGATTAGTTAGACTATTTTACTCGAAACTTCACAGGAGTATTCCTAACGATAAATGAGTAAACACCTGTTTCAGGTTTTTTGAAAATTCAACCACTAAAAGGGGGATAGGGGGTGACAAAGTCTGAAAATCAACGTGGGTATTATTATATTATAGTGGGTAGTATTGTTTGTACGGTTTATCGGGTCGCTGATTACGAAAACAACAACACACAATACCTACCTGACACACACACACACACACACACAAATTTCCACGGGAACGGGAAAACGGGACTTTTCGTTTTTCTGGTTGTAGAAAGCTGAAATTCGACTAGTACTTAGATTGCTTGGAGAGTGTAGAGAAGCATTTAGAGAGGACTTTCCAAAATTCCCACGGGAACGGGAAATAACGGGATTTTTTGTTTTACTGGTCGTAGGAAGCTGAAATTTGGCATGTAGGTTGCTTGATGAGTGACGGGAAGCACGAAGAGACAATTTCCTGAAATTCCCACGGGAACGGGAAAAACGGGACTTTTCGTTTTACTGGTTGTAGAAAGCTGAAATTCGACATGTAGGTTGCTTGGGGAGTGTAAAGAAGCATTAAGAGAGGACTTTCCAAAATTCCCACGGGAACGGGAAAAAAACGGGATTTTTCGTTTTACTGGTCGCAGAATGCTGAAACTTGGCATGTAAGTTGCTTAAAGAGTGTAGAGAAGCTATAAGAGATAATTTTCCAAAATTGGAAAACGGGACTTTTCATTTTACTGGTTGTAGAACGCTGAAATTCGGCATTTAGGTTGTTTGGAGAGTGTAGAGGAGCATTAAGAGAGGAGTTTCCAAAATTCCCACGGGAACGGGAAAAACGGGATTTTTCGTTTTACTGGTCGTAGAAAGCTGAAATTTGGCAAGTGGGTTCCTTGGGGAGTGTAGGGAGCATTAAGAGAGCATTTCCCGAAATTCTTACGGGAATATGCGACATGCGAGCGAAGCCGCGGGCAAAAGCTATTTGTCAATAAATGAGTCTACGCGGACGAAGTCGCGGGAAAAAGCTAGTTATAAACATAAGATTCGGCCAAACACATGGCGTGCTAACAGCCCGCGCGTCGCACGCGCGCGCGATGAGATGAAGGGCGTGTTGAGAGCGCGAGGCCGGCGCGATCCGCGCGCGCCCTGTTAGGCCAGGCATCGCGTCGGCACCACGCCACGCGGCGCTGCGTCACGCCATGTTTTTGACCGAGTCTTATGTTTATAACTCCCTTAAAGTAAAATTAATTGAAAAGTTTGGTTAGTAAGTTTTATATTATTACTATTCTAAAAGGCCTTGAGGTACGCGCATTCGTCCGTGACGCCGCCAAAATCCCAGCACACCTGAAGGACAAAGTTGAAGCTTTCGAGGGGAATGTTCTGGAGCCAGATTCCGTGAACGATGCTGTTGAAGGCACTGACGGAGTTGTCATCGCTATAGGCCCAAGAAACAGTTCGGAAGCTACCTCAGATATGTCGGAAGGCACTAAGAATATTATTGACGCCATGAGGGCAAAACATGTGAAGGTTACGGCTGTGTGCCTGTCTGCGTTCCTGTTCTTCAAGCCCGAAAAGATTCCTCCGAGGTTCATTGAGCTGACTAAACATCACAAGATAATGTATGATGCTTTAAAGGACAGCTCTTTGAACTATATTGCTGTCAACCCACCAAACATTGTTGGTGAGTACAAATCAGGATTGATCAAATCATCCCTACTAATATTATAAATGCGAGGGTAACTCTGTATGTCTGTCTGTTATGCTTCCATGTTTAAACCAAACACAATCCGAGGCCGCAGCTTCGATCTTACGCAGCTTAATATCGACATTTGTGGCGGAATTTATGTGCGAAAATTACATTTGTAATTTGCCATGAGCTTTTCGGTGAAGGAAAACATCGTGAGGAAACCTGCACACATCTGCGAAGAAATTCAATGGTGTGTGTTAAGTTCCCAATCCGCACTGGGCGCGCGTGGGAACTATAGCCCAAACCCTCCAATACACGGAGGAGGCCTATGCCATGAGGCACGCCGAATTACGCGACAATTTAATAAATAAACGACAATAACAACAACAACAACATGTACTTACTGAAATTGTAGCGAATTCGGAATAAAAAGGCTTATAAATAAATAAATATTTTGGTCCATCAATTTAGCACGATCGCCAGCCCTAACTGGTTGTCAATGTTGTCATACGTCATTTTCGCTCGCATTTAACGATCTCTGCTAATAAATAATTAATTTACTTTTCATTTGTCATACTCTGAAAGTAGGTCATTGATTATCTGGATGGCGGGTTGAATTGAAACTGACTCAACGCGACCCTTGGGATGAAAATAATTTGAAAAAAAATCTCAACCCTTCATAGCTAAATCAAAATGAGGTACATAGCAATGGGGACACGTATACAGCCATGTAATCTATGTTTTATATATTCATCTACAGTATAGATTCTATACAAATAGTTCATTATAATTGTAAAAGGCTAAATTTTTTTTTTGAAAATTACATTCACACTGTATAATCTGCCAGCGTATACAACGAGGATTAGGGATTATTACGTTCGGTATTTTTTTTAGCTTGAAAATATAAGTCGTCAATTAATTGATAGCGACCTCCGTGTCTGCAAGTTTAAAAAAAAACTAGCCGGCAGCCATTGGTGGCAGAAGAAATGCGCAATGCGCGCAAATCGCGCATTAGAAAAAAGAGCGGGAAAAGAAAGACAAACATAACACAACAAATATTAAGTGCGGCCGTGCGACGTTAGTGAAATTAAAACACACTAAAATTTTAAACCTTTTACTTTCCTTATATTCGAAATGAAAAGCAGTGTTCAACTCGGGTGAAATTTCCCATTTTACCCTCGAACTATAGGCGCTCTCACTTCGTTCGAGCGCCAGAAATATCTGGCAGAGATAGGTAGGTGTTTCAGTTTCAACCCTTGTTTATTAATCAATCTACTATTGGTTCTACAGATGAGCCCAGCAGGCAACTCATCATCGAAGTCAACCCTGAGAAGTATCGCGGCCGAGTTGTATCGAAGTGGGACCTCGGCTCTTTCCTGGTGGACTCCTTGAGCGAACCCAAATATTACAAGTCGGTCATCGGGATCGCCAACGTGCCCAAGGCATTAATGTAGCATGTAAATGGTTGTGGTCGAGCATTAACGATAATTTTAAGCCCTTAGGAAAATACTCTAAGGTATATTTAATACTTTATTATGTTTCAAATAAATACTTTTTCGTTTAACTTATTTTTTCTTTGCACCTATAAAAAGAAGGGCTTCTTAAGCCGCAAGAAATGCTATACTTCGGGTCGATGGTGAAAGTGGTAAGGGTCAGCGCACTCTCGGCGGACGTAGATTGTGAGGGTGTCGATATGCGTGGCGTGTTCATATTGACCACGCATTGCAATTGGAATTGTCATTTGTCACCGACAATTGTCGAATTGGTGAAATAGGGACCTGGTCTCAGCATCTAACCGGAATATTTCAGCAGGTGGTTGGTTAGTTCCACTGAACACCCAGGGCCGAAGATTTATCATTAATATTTTTGATTCAAAATATAGTCCCGCCCTTCATGCCTTGATGTATGGAATGAAATAAATCCTGAAAAACTTATGGCTATTTAGTCAAGCTAACCCAAGGGTGCCTGTTTACCTACCACCTTAAAAAAATACTTATTTATTAATTATGGGACCCAAAGGGACCCGATTTGAATAGACATACCTTATTGATATCGTCACAGGGTTCAATGAGTCCCATGTAGTTGACATAGTTGAAGCAAGCGTGCTTGTTGAGCCAGTACAGCAGGTAGTCCGCAATGGCCTCTTCTCCCACCAAGTGGTCTTGTAGGTTGGCGCACAATGCTAGCTTCAGCCCCATTTCAATGTCCGTTACAGAGGGCTCAAGGATACCTGAAAAAGTAAATTAAATATTTTAAAAATGACATTTATAAACAATGTTATAATAAACTCCATTTTAATCTATTTTAATGCATTTGTAAACAAACAAGCCTCTCCCAAGTTCATATAAAAATTAAATATAATAAATAATTTGGTAGCTAATCCAGCAATCTTTTTGTTTTATAATATTCCCTCTTGCTATATATATACAGCATCTCTCATCAGCAGTCAACACTAGACACAGGAGGAAGTTGTACGGTTTTGAAATTTTGATTTTGTGGGCAACAAAAACAAATTACCATTTCTTACCGGGGGTATCCAGCATGAATATGTCGGGGTTACTGTTGATCCTAATCTTGGTCATTACGCTCCGGGTAACCCCTGCCACGGCGCCCACAGGCAGCGCATGCCCGATCCGGAGGTTCCTCGACCGAAGCATGTTGATAAGCGAAGATTTGCCCACATTCGGCACCCCAATTATCATTATATTGTAATCCTTCTCTTCACTTCGATTGTACCTATTCGAATCCTTAATAAGATCAACCATCAACGGCCTGAGGGTTTTTAAACCGCGGCAACTCTGATCTTTACTGTTCGTAAAGACTATGTTCTGAATGCCCTGCTCCGCTTTCAATTGGTCTTTGATTCTAGGTATTAATGAGCTTATTGTCAAGTCTTTCTTATTTAGAACGAGTATATGAGGCTTGGCACCTGTTAAAGTGCTTGTGAATATTGGATTTCGGCCCGTAAACGGTATTCTGGAGTCGTGTACTTCGATGACACAGTCAACTGTTTTCAGTTTGCGCTGCATCTGCTTCAGTCCCTTATTCATGTGTCCGGGAAACCAACGAAGCAGATCTTTGCTCACAAAAGGGCATTTTTGGCGGAAATTATACGCCGCCGGGTTAAATTTTGTCGCCATTTCGGTTTGTTTTGATCAATTTTTAGGTTATGTGGAGTTTGAACCTCAAAGATTTTACAAGTTAGAACTTTTAAAAAACACTACTTTCACATTCATTACTCATGATCTTATTGTAGTTAGAAATAGTATATAATTACGAAAAGAATACACGAACGACGATTCTAGGATTTACACTATTTAGGCAATGGAAATGGAAACACTGAACTGAGACTGAGACCAGTGTTGCAAAAGTGAAAATTTAAAAATCGTTGAATTTTCCAGCTAAAAATCGGGAGAAATCGGGAGATTTTAGTTAAAATAAAACAACTGTATTTTACACTTATTAAGCACTTTTATTTACATATTAAATTATTATATATACATAGGTTTAGTGATTATCATTCATGTTTATACCATTTTTTGCTAGTTTTTTTTTTATCTATGTTGAAATTGCAGCACGTTTGGTTGTTTTCTCCGATACCTATATCTCTTGTGTGGAGAAGACCTATAATTGATTCAGTTGAAAGTTTGTTACGCTGTTTAGTTTTCATCAAATTAATTGATGAAAATATTCTTTCAACGGAGTGTGGTAAGGTCAGAATGTTGAAAACAAAAGAACAGATATTTTACTTTTGGTGTTGTCGTCTTAAAAATACTGTTTTAATTGTTACTTTAGTTCAAAATGTAGAAATTCGGGAGACGGGGTCGCTAAATCGGGATATCGGGAGAGAAGAGGCGAAATCAGTAGATCTCCCGATAAATCGGTAACTTTTGCAACACTGACTGAGACACTGACTGACGTGAATTTGACGTTGACGATCAGGCCTTGTACTCTGAAATTCGATTTTCGAAGTTCGTTTTGTGCCGTTCCGCTCACACTAATAGTAATTAATTTGAGTGCGAGAGGGACGGTATGATACGAACTTCGAAAATCGAATTTCGGAGTAGCCCCCCAGCTGTTGTGTTCCGTCTTCCGTCGACATGTTTGAGGCAATAAATTAACGAAATAGGAAATAGGTGTAAACAAAGAGAATATAATCACTACCGTTGGAATGAAGTCTAATTAATTTTTTTTAAGTAAACGGTTTGTAATAAAATCCTTCTTAAAATAAATTAAAAAAGGCATAAACTAGGCACTAATGGCATCCGTCAATTTATAAATAAGTGTTTACCGAAAAACACTTATTTTTCTTATCAAAAATCGTAAGATCGTTACATTATAAAAATATTTATATTTAAGGCTTCGTATTTAATTAAAGCTTCAAGATGACCCAACCGTACTTATGTGAACCGGATATTATAGCTGCCACAGAAAATGTTATGCCAGATATCAACAATGATTTGGTTCTAGCCAAGAACTTTCTAAAGCAACAAAGTGCTGCTACGGGTGATTCCCTGTAAGTAACAAATTGTATGACAAGTTATTACAAATAATAGATTATTTTAAATCGAATCTTTATGAACGTGAAAATATACTGGCCTCAACTATAAAATTAAAGCCACGTCGATTCGATGGCGCTAAATCCGAAAGAAACATAACAAAACATAAGCTTAGTAAGTAGATTAAGACGAAGCAGGATGTTGTTATTAAATTACCAGGACTGCAGAAAGCAATGGACATTGAGTTGCTAAATGCGTGATGAATAAATAAGCCTTGATCTGTTTCTTTTAAAACTACCCACACCAAAAATGTTTTCACGTTTTTACAAAAGACTACCCTCATTCAACTAGATATTTTATGACTACCTACCTACTTATAATATGTATAAGTTTGTCTCTTTCATGTACAATTAACTTGGGCGGGAGTAAAAAAGACGAAAGGACTTCCTCATCAGTTTACCATCTGTAACATCATACTGCCCTGGTACTTCATGTAAACAACTACTTAATTACCTATTTACTTGATTCTATGAATGATATACGAGTATTTCGGTCACAGAGGACAGGCGACTAATAATATTCATGCTTCCCTGGTAGATAAAGTAAACAATAATGCGATGTTTATCGCTTCGGGTAGAATATTATGTCAATTGAGTGAGGTAGACCTACCTATGCTCTTTCTATTCTAAAGTAGCTTCTGCCCGCAACTTCGTCGGCCTCTTCTTGAGTCTTGTCTTGAATATCTATAAAAAAACCGCATCAAAATCCGTTGCGTAGTTTTAAAGATCTAAGCATACCTAAGGACAGACAGCGGAAAGTGACTTTGTTTTATACTAGGTTAGGTATGTAGTGGTATCACAACTAGCCAACTACCGTTACATTTTTTTTTATATTTATGTAGTTAAGTAGTTATATTTAACCGACATGCATTGGTATTCCTACTCGCAAAATTTAAGTATACCATGTGCAGGTAGTTACAACCGAACCACTTCAATTTGAAAACGACCATCATTAAAAATGAAGCGTTTCTTATCTCTTTCTAACCCAGTGCGAATGGATTTGAGTGAATAAGATGATGAAATTCGTTGCCTTACATTACCTTCTACATCATCATACTTTCCTGGTATTTTATGTAAACAACTTAGTAACAGTGCAATTTATTATTGCTTAATGTAAAAGAAGTACCTAACCTACTGTTTGATTCATGTTTCCCTGGTAAATAAGTTATCGCGCGATGACAAGAAACAGCAATGTGACCGCAAAATTTATATTACTACGAAACTAGCTGTTGCCTACGATTTCGTCTGCGCATTAACGCTATTCTGCAACTGTATGCAATTTACTTACCTATTCAAATATGAATTACCATTTCAACTATTCTCGATTAAGCAACCGACATGTTACAAGTATACGATAGCAATGAATATTAGTGTGGAATGGCACCAAAAAACGGATTTCGGAGTGGTGCTAGCGATCGACCTTACACTTACACAAGGCCTTACCACCAGTAAAACTTCTTCACTCCTCAGATACGACCATCTAGTGGACATTGTGCACAAAATCCTGACCCAAAAGCCGCCAGATGTCGTGGACAACTTCGAGCAGTACTCCTGGGCGGTTAAGCAGGAGAAGTTCCGCCCAAACTTCGATCTGCTCAACGACATTTACCTGTCCCCGCCCCAGCTGAGCATCATTAGGCAGATGGACGACATGTTCAGGGTACAGGATTAAATCAGCCACTAGGGCAAACCACCATAGCTTTTACCCTCAGGGTTGGTTATACATATTTTTAGGTAGGTATTAGCTAGGCATTGCGAATCTGAAAATGTTATGCCCACAATTAAGAGTTTTAGGGCCTGTTTCACCACACCATGAGCGTCGCCAAGGGGGGTAGGGGGGTTGCCCCCCTCCCCCCTCTCTCTAGAGAATCGATAAATATCGTGTCATAGCATTTTATTGGAATATTTCAGCAAGTTACTTAGTTCGTCTGATAATACAAAGATTTTTAATTCAAAATTAATGTATGGAAACATTTGTCAACCATTAATTCAAAAAATCTGAAAAACATTTACAGGGCTATTTAGTTAAACTAACCCAAACACCTGGGCCCTATTTTATAAAGCTTCATGTTACAATTTACAAGCGGAAGTCTCTATCTAACACTTAGGGTCAGAAAGAGACTTCCGCTTGTAAATTGTTAGGGCCCTTTTTTATATATGAATAGGAAGGCAAACGAGCAAGTGAGTCACCTGATCGTAAGTGATCACCACTGCCCATAGACACCCGCAACCCCAGAGGGATCGCAGATGCGTTGCCAACCTAGAGGCCTAAGATGAAATGCCTCTTGTGCTCGTAATTTCCCCGGCTGTCTTACTCTCCATACCGGAGCACAGTAGTGCAAGCACTGCTGCTTAGCGGCAGGATTAGCGAGTAAGATGGTGGTAGCGATCCGGACGGACCTTGCACAAGGCCCTACCACCCGCAAAATGTACCGTACCGCTGTTGAAATATACCGTAACAATTTTAAGAGACACTATTGATAACATATTTCAACCAGCTGGTGGCCAGCAAGTCGGAGAAGATAGACATGATGGGTGAGGAGGAACAAGAACTGGACCTGGAGGAGGACAACGTGAAGCCCCAGGTCGCTGACCTCATCGACCATAACTACTATTTCAGAGAGGTAAAAGCATCGATGCAGTTCTGCACGTCTAGGACGGGAGCGCACAAGAGTCGCGTCGCGCGCGAGATAGGTTGCCCGTCTTTTACTTACTATTCGTTCTAAAAAGAGACGGGTAGTCTATATCGCGCGCGACGCGACTCTTGTGCGCTGTCGTGCTAGCCGGGCTGTCATTAATCAAAACCTCTAGTGCACTGGTTCCTAGCCTTTTTAGTTCCGTTGCCTTTATGACCTAACTATAGGTCACGGGTTTTACCCCGCCCCACAACGATGACGTTGGTAATGAGCTTTTGGCCTTCGAGACAACAAGCTCGCATGACCCCCGCGATATACCAATTTATCCTCGAAGGGGTAATTACCCCCAGATTAGGATCCCAAGAATCAGACACTAGTGGTTGCCATTGTGGTAGCCTGTGGTTTGACCTGCGGCTTCTCAAGCATAGGGTCGTGAGTGAGTTTTTCGAAATTTATATGCGAATATCTCATTTGAAATTTACCACGAGCTTTCCGGTGAAGGAAAACATCGTGAGGAAACCTGCACATGACTGCGAAGCAATTCAATGGTGTGTGTGAAGTTCCCAATCCGCAGGCCCGCGTGGGAACTATAGCCCAAGCCCTCTCATTCTGAGAGGAGGCCTGTGCCCAGCAGTGGGACGTATATATAGGCTGGAGATGATGAGATGGTGATGATTGTCATTGTTTATATTGCCAGACCGTCAGAACTGAGCCTCTACTTAGTACCTACAGGTAGTTTCATAGAGGAAGTCTTTAATCACTCTAATCCACAAGCACCTGCTCAAATATCAGAAAAAAAAACAGAGAGAACGTTTATACTAAACGTCCCGCTGCTGGGTTCAAGCCCAGTGCAAATTAGGAGCTTCACAAACAACATTGAATAGCTTTGCTGTTTTCCTCACGACGAATCCATCTCCTACGATAAAGGTATTTTGCTCTGCTATCTTTTTCAATGTTTAAGTAGGAATTTTGAAACGCTCCCATTAAAATTACAAGTTGTTTGAAGGCCGGATATGGTTTGCCAGCGAGCGAGTGTTATGCTGTCTACGTGGCTCTCAAGATGCTGTCCATCAAAGAGCCAGTCGCAACTGTGAGGTGAGCATAGAGCAGCAGAGACTAATCCATACTAAAAAACGCTCGCGTCTCGCTACTCGCCGGCGGTGGGACAAGTGCTTAATGAACAGCGAAAGAAAACGCATCGCTTTTCGATCGCTTATTTTTAGCAAGCATGTCACTTACCGACACCGGAATCCATACTCCCATATTGTGATTCGGGGCGCATTAAGATAATAAATGGCCTCGGCCGGCGGCGGTTGGATTAGATAAAAAAAAAAAACTTAGGTAATCCTGTGGGTTAATAAGTTTTTAACGCTTGTCTTTTGTGAACAGATTTTTCGGCAAAATATTTGGTACGAAAGCAAATTACTACATTGCTGAAACTGACCTCACGATAGAGGAGCTTGACAGAAGGATAAGGGTAAGTTAGTTTGGATAATTTAGTATTGCCTAAGACTAAAAGACAGCTGTTTATGTGCGACACACGTATTTTCTTCGCTAACACAAGCTTCTCTCTCTTATAGGCATAAGTCCGCCTTTTTATTGTATCAATTATCTTATTGTATCTGTTGTTATTACTTACATCCCGTCAGGAATTTGAGCTGAAAGACATGCCGGGAGAAGGAGAGGACATAGAAGAAAAAGAAGAGAATGACGTTGAAGAACAGAAAGAAATGCGTAAGAGTCATATCTGCAGTTTAAAAACTATTCTAATAGACTGTAAGAAGAGACCGGTTTTCAGATTCATGGTCGCCGCTTGAGAAAGTTTCTCCCCCATCGGTTTCATTTATTAGTGTGATAATTATTTGTATATCGGATGCATTTTGTTTGTCAGTCGGGGAAGGTGAAGTAGTGGAGGATAAGAATAAGGAACCAGTGCCGCCTAAGCTGCCCCCGGTGCCGGAATCCACCTGGCAGGCACCACCGCCCATCCCCGTCGAGAGGCCTGGCCAAGGGATCAATAAGAAGGTAAAATGATCTTGGGAACTGTTTGTGAGTCAATCAGTGGTGATGGCACAACCTTACAGCCTTCGATACAGTCGCGTGGGTCTTATGGGCAAATAGTGGCTTCTGATCTAAACTTTGTCTTCTTACCTTCCAACTTTTATACTAAGAAGACTAAGTATAGACATTGGCAGGTTCACCCCTTACGTTGGCAACATTCCTATTTACATTACGCCATGAGATATACTGGAGGGGTCTCGCGGCGCTCCAAATTATCTGCATAGAACACAAAATCACAGTATATATTTAAGCTTTTTATTTAATGTGGCTGAATACTCTAAAACATCCAGCGGCGTCCTTATTTTTCAGGGTATCTAATGTGACTCCTTATTTTCATTTTGATTGACGTAAAGACATAGGTATCACACAACGCCTAATGCAAGCATTGTCAAGTCAATTGGGTATCACAACACATACTTAGCGGTGTGGCGGGGACGATGGTGACATCATGACACTATGGTGTGCAGGTGTTCTGGGTGTGCAACGCCCCCGGCGAGCCGTGGGTGTGTCTGCCGGACCTGACACCGGACCACATCCGCGTGGCGCGTCTCACGCTGCGGTGCATGACTGGAGACTTGGACGCTGAGGTTAGCGAACTCTACCAAAGCCTTCCAGTTTTTATAGCTTACTAGCTGTTGCCAGCGACTTCGTCTGCAAAGAATTCGTTTATCGCTATCCCGCGGGAACTACGCAATTTTCCGAGATAAAAAGTAGCCTATGTGCTATTCCAGACTTTTCTCTACCTATGTGCCGAATTTCATCCAGATCCGTTGGGCCATTCTGGCGTGATTGAGTAACAAACAAACATCTATCCATCCAGCATCCATCCATCCATCCATCCATCCATACTTTCGCATTTATAATATTAGTTAGACTAGTTAGGTTAGATTCAACGAGTGCTACTTCAGATCTGAATGTGAACGATCGATTGATTCTCCGAAGTGTCAACTGAAGATTCTTTTCATTGTCAGTTTCCACCAGAATGTATGGAGTAGCATTTATAATCAGGGTTACAAAGTGGATCACGCACGGCTTTATTGGTCCAGTCGATCGTAACAAGACATACTTAAACGCAGTTAAACGTTTAAGTTTGTGTAGAATGAAAGATTCTGGTTTGTGATTGGTAGATTGTATAGAGTCAAGTCACAAGTCAGTAAGCAGTGATCTTGGGTTAAATGAACTGAGCCAACCCTATTTATAGCCTCTTATCTTCCGTCTCAGCAAATTCGAACCATCCTGCAATTTTAAGATCAAGAGAGGCATAAGTAAACTCAATTTCTTCAATGCGCTATGATCCTTGGAGTGCGTAAGTTGTGAGTCCACGTCACTTGCATCTTAAGCTGCTTCTGCCTCCCTTCCCTTAGATCCTTAGGTAAAACATCCTGCACCCCTATCCTCCCAGATCCAAACGTTCCCCCCGTTCGAGGGCACGGAGCGGCACTATCTGCGCGCGCAGATCGCCCGCATCCAGGCCGCCACGTCCGTCGCACCCCAAGGTTTCTACACATTCGGCTCGGGGGAAGAAGAGGATATTGATATGGAGGAGGGCGTTGGTAAGTGCGAACGAAAGAAGACCATCGTGCTCAATTTTAAATAACTAAGGTATATGTAGTTACCAATTTGCAGGATGTCAAATTATTTAAGGCTCTGACAAACGTCAATGACCTTGAGCAGCGCCATTCTTCACGCATACTATCCTCGTGCCTGTCAGTGAAAGAGACGAACCTATACCGGCAGCGGCGGCAGCGCGGCGCACGTCTGAATTCTTAGAAATAAAACGCAAGCAATCGAGAAGACCTTAATACAGGAGTTTAAGTATTTCCCCTGCCGTAATGGCTGACGGTGGCCCCTTTTTCGTGCAGGTGACATGGAGTTCAACGTGAACCCGTATTACCACGGGCACACGATCAAGGACCTCCTCGACCCAAACCTGACGTACTGGGTGCACCATGGGAGACACATCCTTAAGCAGGGCCGCACTATCTGGTGGAACCCCATGGCCGGGATGGTGAGTTTGCTCTGGGCCTGGCTAGTTTTTTGCGGAACGTACATCTTATTCTATCCACTCCTAAGTGCGTAAGGGAATGATTCTTTATGTTCATGACACGCTAGCGTGATAGCTTCTGCAATTAGCTTATAGGGAAGATAGGGTGGACTTCCATAGAGTTGATCAGCTGCTTACCTAATTAGAAGAACAGCCACATAAAGTGGTATCACCGGCAGGCTCCAGCGGCTGATCCAGTTTCACCAGATTTCCATGTCCTTGGTTCCACTTCACCATGGAAATATTACAGTCAGCTTCCGCTTTCCGTTCACACTAATAGATAATTTTGAGAGTGAGTGGGACGGTATGATACGAACTTCGTGTTTCAGAGTAACCCCAGGCCTCTATTTCACCAAACTGACAATGATTGGCGACATGTGACAGTGACAATTCGAAATGCAAGGCGTAGTCGATATGAAGCCAACCGGCGTAAATTCTGATCGAGTTTGTAATGTAAACAGAATAATTGTCACTGACAATTCATGTTGGTGAAATAGGAGCCTGGCCTTAGGGTATATCGGTTAGGTGTATCAACTCTATCAAGTGCGCCTGTAAATGTAGGAGGAAGGTTTAGAAGAGGAGGAGGACGAGGGCCCGCCGCCGCCCGAGCCGGAGTCGGGCCCCATGCTGCTGACGCCGCTGTCGGAGGACGCGCGCGTGGAGGGCCTCAGCGCGTGGACACCGCGGCGCAGCTCCGCGCTGGCGCCCGAGCGCGCGCTCGCCGTGCTCAGGAGCAACTTGTGGCCTGGGGCCGTGGCCTACGCTACGGATGGCAAGTGAGTCTTCGTGTAGATTAGATGTGTTTTTGTAGGCAAAGGTGTTGAAGGCATACAGTTTGTCTATAAAGTCGTGAAATTAAAAAGTGGCAATACTGTAGTATCGTCCCGTCCTACCCCCTTATTCATAAACGCACTATAGGCCTCTGTTAACGTAGTAATCGTTTGTCCTTATCTGTCACTTTGACATTTACCTTTCACAGATAAGGACAAACGATTACTAACTTAGCAGAGGCCTATAGTGCGTTTATGAATAAGGGGGCTAATCTATAGGTATAAGAAAACGGGACGACACTACAGTATTGCCACTTTTTAATCTCACAACTTATAGACAAACTGTAAGTGTTGTAAGCAATTGTGTTGTAGTGAAGGCAAAGGTGTTGTAGGCAAAGTGTTATAAGCCATGATGTTGTAGAGTAGGTAAGTGTTGTAGGCAGAGGTGTTGTAGAAAAAAGACTTAGGTAAAAGAGTTGTAGGCAAATGCTATGTAGGCAAAAGCGTTTTAAGCAAAAATGTTATAGGCAGTTGTGTTGTAGGTTAAAAGGTTTAAACACTTGTGATTTTGATTGCTTGTTTGGTTGCCTTTGCGTGCTTAACATGTACCACCACAAAATACCACCTCAATCTAGCTAGACAGTGTTTTCGAGAATACCTATCTAACTAGAATAATCTAAGTAAATTCTTTGGTTTTACTTTGTCTGTTTTAAAATTAAGTAACGTACGTGTGGTTTTGCTTGTGTGCCTCAGGAAGTCGGAGTGCATGTACATTGGCTGGGGTCTGAAGTTCCAGCCGCCGAACTTTACTCCGCTGCAGCTGCCGCGGCCGCAGGACGAGTACCCCGTCGGGCCCGAGGTCATGGAGATGGCTGATCCGACCTTCGCTGATGAAGAGGTAAGGACAGCCCCACCCCGCAGACCATAGCCCCACTTGTTTCATATTTATATCAACTTTATACCTCTAGAGTCTTATCCCCTTATTCATAAACACTCTATAGGCTTCTGCTAACTTAGCAATCGTCAGTCCTTATCTGTGAAAGGTAAATGTCAATGTGACAGATAAGGACAAACGATTGCTAAGTTAGTTAGAAGCCTATAGCACACGGCGGCCACGACGTACAAAATCCGCGTTCTGACATGAACACAAGCACGACGTCGTCTGTACACGCGTCAATGTGTGCGTAAGATACACAGGGCTGTCTATCGCAAAAACCTAGTACTATAAGTACTACCAATGACATAAATATACTAAAAATATGGCTTAGATGTGTGCAAATAAATGTACTTAATCGTTATCTATTTATTTAAACTTACTTAAAATGTGTCTGTCTGTGTATTTAAGCATTATTATTTTCAATTACAATAGATGTACGACAACAAACTTAAGCGAATGATTCTGTAGTTATTTCATGTATTAATCGCGATAATTTCAGAAAGCATTAATTTTCTAATGTTTTATAAAATGAAGTAGGTAGGATAGGTACCCGAACTTGTGACGTGCGGCCGACATACATCGCGTCGTGAGCCCTACTAGTTGCCAGCAGCTTTCCGGCAGACTGCGCTTGAGGGGTGGGGTAACTCGAATAGGTGCGGGGCGGAGCGTGGCCATTCTGTACGTTAGTACTATTATATATTCTGTGCCTATAGGGCGTTTATGAATAAGGGGGTTAACATACAGGATGGACAATGAAGTAATCCTATAACTTTTTCCATTTTAGGTTGTTAAGGAACCCTAAATATGTATGTTCTCATTCATTTCAGGCGTACCGCATCGCGCACCTGCCGCCGCCGCCGCCGCCCGAGTTGCCCGGCGAGGGCGAGGTCTTTGGCGAGGAGGAGGAGGAAGAAGAAGACTAGCTTCACAGATCTCTTATTCTCTATTCTTACATGTAGTGGTTTTATTGTTTAATAAATGCTTTTTTGGTATTTGGTGATTTGGTTTTAGTGGATCCATAGAGAATACTAGGTAGCGTGGTATAACTTCTGTCTGGACAGGGCAATGCTGTGCGGTGCGGGGCGAGACAAGTGTATTTGTAAGCAAAGGTGTTTTTGTAGGCAAAGGTGTTTTGTTGGCAAAGGTGTTTTGTTGGCAAATGTGTTTTTGTAGGCAAGTGTTTTTTTTTGGCAAAGTTGTTCTTGTAGGCAAAGGTGTTCTTATAAGCAAATGTGTTTTCTATGCGAATGTGTTTTCTATGCAAAGGTGTTTTTGCAGGCAAAAGTAAATAAATGGTTAGTAAATCTATAAAAGAACTACGCATAAGCCGATTTTTGTATGAAGTACCTACAGCATAAAAAAGTTTGCTTTGACTGTAATAAATTAAAAAATATGTTTTTAAAATTTGCATTTATTAGTAACTTACTAACAATATATAAAATATCAGATTTAAATTCTTGTTGCAACAGAACGCAGGCACTGTGTGGAAATAACAATAGAAAAATTATATGTGCAGGAAATAAATAAAATAAGAATTAACGTACAGAGAAAGTTGAATTGATTTTTGTTTGCGGTCTCCACCGTGACCAGAATAGAGGTAGAAATACAAGTTCGGAGTCTCCCGGCATTTAAATCTGGTGCGACCAATACATGACCTCAGAATGTGCGACCTAACAATGTACGCACTGTAATTCGTGTCCCCCTTTAACTGTGCGCGATTTACATAGATAAATGACATATAGATGAAGCCTGCACATACCCGAAACTTCATTCCGATTGTCCTTTGATAAACAATGATTATCACATCTGACTTCTAAAGGCCCTTTAGAAGTCAGAATTAGCCTTTAGAATTTGCTTGCATTTCGACTATTTGACTTATACATACATAGCTAACTATAGTCTGGCAGCTAAACCACTGCAGCCAGATGACACTTCCAAATGTCATTTTACGAAATAATGATACCACATTTATTTCACTAGTGCTCGACTAAGGTCACGTAATGAATGATTTGATTATTGAACGAACGAAATATTTTATGAATGTCACATTCGTAATTTAGTATATTTCAAAATAAGCGTGATACTTTTGAGGCATTCAAGGTTCATATTAACATAGTAGATAAAATGTGCGATGACTTTGTAATACACGTAAATAGTGACAGCAGCAGTGAAACTGATTCGGAATAATTTAAGTTTTTAAGTAAAAGTACAAAGGTAGAAAAAATATTAATGTGATAATTGTTGTTTTATTTATGGCAAAATGGGGAATGAGTTGAAAACTGGTAACCGATTTGACATGCTTCCGCACATTTCCAAATCGCGCTCTTACACTACTGACTAGAAAACATCCAAAAAACCTTATTGAACAAACCATTTTATTAAAATACGCTTTGAAAATTCTCATTTATGACGCAAATTAATTTCATTACATCGTTCATTCGTTCATTCACTCACTAAGTCACATCACTATTTAATATTTGCCAAAAACTGACAACACTGAAAGTGTCATCTGGCTGCAGTGGTTTATCTGCCAGACTATATTTAAATTTCGAAATTTATTCGAGATTTTGAGATTGGAACTTGGCCCTGTTATATAAATGTTTATGTTGGGACAAAAGTACATTTGTAAGTATTTTTTTGTGAAACAGCATTAAGGCATACTTGTAGAACTTTAGTTGGCATTGACACTTGTGGACTTGTATCCTTTCTGAAACAGGGCCCTGCACGCGGCGCTATATTATAGTTATAGGGAGGAAGGGAGGTCTAGATTAGTAGATTTCATATTTCCTTCATCTGAGGCGATTTACTTTTCTTCACAGATAACCTACTCCTTATAGAGCAAGAAATAACTTCCATTTCTCAACGCTCACAAAAGAAGTCGCGGTGGAGACCGCCCTTAACCGAAATGTCGTATATTTAAAAAAACAAAATTCATCATCATCTGGTATCCGTCGTCTTTGGGGCTCATTTCTTGTGCTTATGCAGCTGCGGGGCGGACAATTTGACCTTTCCGGGGAAATTCCTTGCGACGTTCTCCTCTTTGACCGCTTTGAGTAAGTCCTTTTCCCGCGGGGAGCAGGTCTTGTCCCGGATGAACACTTGGACGGCCGTTTTGGCCGCTTTACCGCGCTTGCTGTTGCCCGGGGTAAGCTTAACTTTGTACCTGGAGGAAGAGACATACATAAAAATAAAGGTGTTGCAATAAGATGTACAATCGAGGGCATAAATGTCGATACAGTCATCATGTCAAATATTTGTGTCACCATAAAGGTGTATAGATGTTTTTGACGTGTTGTTAACATACATATATTTATGCCATTGACTGTACAGTGAGATTATGATCCCTGAAATGGTCCCTGGTTGTACACTACAGTGAAAAATGTTTTCACGTACCACGGTAGAACCCAGTCGCAACTGAAACTCGAGTATTTCACCTTATTGCGACAGGGTTCTGCGGCGTTACGCGAGTACTATTTCATTAATGTACTTGTAAGTTGAAGGTTCTCGAATGGCGTCCGCGGACCGGGATTAAGCTGTTGGTAGGCCTCCAACAAGATAGAGTGACGACCTGATTAAGATCGCGGGATCGCGTTTGCGGAAGGCACATGACCGGTCCGAGTGGAGAGCCTTAGAGGCCTATTAGGGATTGCAAAATCCGGTTTTTTTGGATTGTCATATATAGGCAGCGGAGCGCGGAGGAGAGGGGTAGGTATGTCACGAGGCGGGCAACGAAACGAACGCATGAATGAATGAAATGAAACTAAATTCAATAGGAAATTCTGGTTAAATGCCAACTTTGTCAACTGTAATTGAAATCCGAAAAAACCGGACTTTTATGCTAAAAATCCGAATTTATAAAAGACGACAAAAATCCGGATTCATCCGGTTATTTCAGATTTCGGATTATCCGGAATGCAATCCCTAAGGCCTATGTCCAGCAGTGGACGTCTTCCGGCTGACATGACACGACTTAGTGTGCTAAGGGGGAGGCCTTTGTTCAACAGTGGACGTCTTCAGGCTGATGATGATGATGATGACTTACTTGTAGTTGTGCAGCGCGGAGTAGGGTGCCACGACGGGGACCGCGAACAGCAGCTCGTCCTCCGCGAACGGGCTGCCGGTCAGCTGACTGAGCGCCTCCGCGTCCGCGCCCGCCTGCTGCTCCGGCTGGGGCCAAAGCACACGGCTCACATAATCACACTAATATAAAGGCGAAAGTGTGTGCGTGTGTGTGTGAGTAAACGAAGTACAGCTTGGATTGTATTACGTTTAACTACCCTCGAAATATGTACTTTTTATTTTATTTACATGTTAGATTAGTGACGGACTTTTATTTTCGTATTAAAGGGATTAAATAATATATCTCGTTTAATAAGAAAATAAGAGTCCACCACGATCAAATATTGCATTAGACACATTAATACACTAAAAACGAAGTGCACTACAGACGCACGTTTGAAACTTTCATTCAATTTCCGTGAAATAATCGTAAAAAAACACCAAAGATGCGACGTTGCCAGCTCAGTAGGGATAAACGCTCTTAACCATCGAAATATTTTCATTTTTGTACATTTTTTTCTCATTGTAAGTGAATGTAACTTTTGAAAAATAAGTAAATAAAACTTAAACCTTAGATTACGTAGTTATATAAGATTCTTGTGTTCTATCTTATGTTACTAACATTACTAACAATAATTATGGACAATATTGTTTTATGTGGTCTGAATTTTTTTTTTTTTAGAGGTGTACAGGCTTTCGGTTAGATAGTTTGTTTAGGCGCGTCATACATCTAGCAATCTGCGGCATAGAAATATAAAATTTCATAATAAAAAGCCTGTTATCGCTACCTCGGGCTCCGCGTCGGGCTCGGGCTCCGCGTCCTCCTCCTCGGCCTCCAGTATCAGCGGCGCGGGCATCGGGATCTTGGGCCCGCGCGCAGTCTTCCCGGGCTTCGCTTTGGCCAACGCCTTCTTTTGGGACTTCTTTGTGTCCTTAGTATTCGCCGACTGAAAGACCAAGAGGGTTCAAAAGTTTATTTTTTATTACAAGCTTAAAGATGGAAACACATTATTAACACGCGACGCGACCCGATGCAACGAATGTATGCGCATGGCGTCGCGCGCGTCGGATGTTCATAGTGTGGTTCTGGTCATAGAAAATAATACAATTTGATTCGACTCAACACGCGTCGCGTTGCATCGGGTCGCGTCGCGTGTTAACAATGTGTTTCCACCTTTATAGTAACTTGCAACGTAAATTGTCCGGGTGGAATGTTGCGGCTCAATTTTGAAGCAGATATCTTCATCCGATTCAGCTGAAATTTTGCATACTTGTGTAAGTCAGACGACAATACAATAATCTGGTAGTAGAATTCTGGTGGTCCAGCCAGGACCGTCTCCGCAGGAGGGAACTCTTCAACGGTTGGTCCGATTGACTTGGTTTCATATACTCGTATGTAGGCCGTGGTAGTCCAGTGGTTTGACCTGTGGCCTCTCAAGCAGAGCGTCATGGGTTCAAATCCCGGGCTCGCACCTCTGAGTTTTTCGGAATTTATGTGCGAAAATTACATTTGTAATTAGCCATGAGCTTTTCGGTGAAGGAAAACATCGTGAGGAAACCTGCACAAATCTGCGAAGAAATTCAATGGTGTGTGTTGAGTTCCCAATCCGCACTGGGCGCGCGTGGGAACTATAGCCCAAACCCTCCAATACACGGAGGAGGCCTATGCCATGAGGCACGCCGAATTACGCGACAATTTAGTAAATAAACGACAATAACAACAACAACAACATGTACTTACTGAAATTGTAGCGAATTCGGAATAAAAAGGCTTATAAATAAATAAAAATAAATAAAAATGTAGGACAGTCAACAAGATACAGTTAGCGCAAAAACTTTCATCTAAAACGAAATTTTTAGATTACGTTCCCGTTTTACCTACACGCCCACAATCAAGTTAAACGTGACCTTTAGGTCTTGTTACCTTAGGCTCTGGCCCCTTAAGGGATATAGACTTGATTTGTGTATGTATTATTTCCAGTACCTGAAGTAAGTCCATCATGAGCGCGCGATCCTCCTCGTCTTGATCCTTGTATTTCTCTTTGATCTTCTTGAGCTTGCTGCGCTGCCCCCTTTTGATGGTCGGTTCCTTCTTCTCTTCCGTCTGCTCCTTCTGTTCCTTCTTCTGCTCTTTGTTCTTCTTGCCGGTCTTTTTTGGTAACGCAGGGAACGAGGGTTTGTCATCGCCTAGAAAACGTCTTCTTGTTGGATGGGGTATAAGCAAGTTGGCGTAAAACACAAATACCCTGTTTCTTTGCAAAAGGGTTCTAGTATAAGCGAAAAACTCAAGTAAATGACCTGTTGTATGTAGTAGTGCACAGAACTGATAATATGGGACAGAAGTCTTATTTCTAATTTGAAACGTCAATTTGTCTATTCGCACACATTACTGAAACATACAATAGGTCATTTACAGCAGAGATGCGATTTATTTGAAATACTTCTATTTAAAATGCAAATACAAAATGCAAAATACCTATTTTGTATTTTGCATTTAAATACCTTTTAGTAAAAAGCATTTAGTATTTTATTTGAAATACCTTTCGAGATGTATTTTGCATTTTTAATATTCATTTCAAAATGCAAAATACTTTGTGATTAAGTTTAGCCAACATTACCAGTCAAACAAAATGAAATGAACGAATGAATGACGCTTGTATTGCCGAATTTGACCGATAGAGGCGCGTGCTAGCCATGCGTGCCCATTTTTAGGGTTCCGTAGCCAAATGGCAAAAAACGGAACCCTTATAGATTCGTCATGTCTGTCTGTCTGTCCGTCCGTCCGTATGTCACAGCAACTTTTTTCCGAACTTTCTTTTTTGTGAACTGCATTAAGATTATCGCACAAAAATAGAAAAAAAACCGGCCAAGTGCGAGTCGGACTCGCGCACCGAGGGTTCCATACAAAGTTATTATAAATATTATGATTAGTTATTATTATGCTGAGTATGAGTAAAATCCGGTGTTAGCAGAGCCCTGCTCTTAAGCAAAATGTAGGCACTACAATAAATTTTGGGGGTTCCCCATACTTACATACATGGAACTGAAACTCAACAATTTTTTTTTCATTAAACCCATACATGTGGGCTATCTATAGATAGGTCTTCAAAAATGATATTGAGGTTTCTCATATCATTTTTTTCTAAACTGAATAGTTTGCGCGAGAGACGCTTCCAGTGGTAGTAAAATGTCTGTATAAGTAACCAATATAAAATGACCTCACACTGCCTACACCGGATTTTTTAATAACTTGGCGAATTTGTACGGAACCCTCGGTGCGCGAGTCCGACTCGCACTTGGCCGGTTTTTTTTTCTTCTTTGGTCAGAATGCGCGCCTTATGTCTGACTAGTGAGTCGCCCAGGGCCGTCTTTAAACTATTTGAGGCCCTGGGCACATTAGGATCATGGGGCCCCTATGACCTAAATATCGGTTATCATTTGGTAATCTGGCAGGAACTAGGGGGCCCCATTCGATCGCGGGGCCCTGGGCACGTGCCCATAGTGCCCAGTGGAGAAGAGGGGCCTGGAGGTGCCATTTGGCTCGGCATTGTATCTCTATTCTATTTCTTATGATAAATACCTAAAATAAATATAAATATCATTCGATATGGTAAAAAAGTATTTTATTTTGAAAAAGTATTTTGAAAATACCTATTTTGCATTTAGCATTTGAAATACAAAACTCAAAACTATTTGGTATTTTGCATTTGAAATAGTAAATCTGAAAAGTATTTTGCATTTTGTATTTAAATGCTTTTTTAAAACCATTTTGTACATCTCTGATTTACAGGTGTAGTGCAAATGTTTAAATTTTATCCTATTTTCAACTTTAGCAACATGCTATTAAAGTCGTGTATACAATGCTGCTGTCAGATTAAATTGTTTTATATATAAGAACCTTATTCCAATGTCGCTAAAGTTGAAAACCGAATGGGATTCAACGAAATGTCATGGAAAGTAATTTCGCATTACATCTGTACTTAAGTTTTTCACTTACAAAAGTCACTCCATGTCATGCCATCTGTACGCATGTACAGTTAACCAATTTGATACAGGTATCACCAGGGGTCACCATAGAACCTTACCACAGTAAATAAATATATTTGTTTATGAAAATGTTTACTGAATAACATTCCTGGTGCGTACTTACTTTTATCGGACATTTCCGACATGGTGCGAGTTTTTGACTTCATGATGACTTCCCCGGTTCCGTGGTCCACCTGCGATTGACAAACAAACACGTCACGCATTGCCTGGACAGTTATCTGGGAGGTTTATTCAACGTGGTATAGGGCTTTCCAGAAATCATGTGATAATATTTGGCCTAATTTTGACGCCCCCCCCCCCCACCCCTTTTAAAAACACGTGTATTTTTCGGACTTAGTATGAATTAAGTTAGTAAAAAAACAGCAATAACTTGTTTTTTTTTTTACTTGAGCCATGTCACGCTCGTAATTTCGTAATTTTTTTACTTTCCTACCGTGTAAAAAAATTACACGTGATGTGTTTTCGGACACGCTACTCGCCCATCGTGATCATTCGTGATATTTTGCTTTGTTGGTTGCAAGGTTGCAAGGTTGTTACCTTGATATGTGTGTCGATGAAGGCCTCGTCTTCGCTGTCCTCTACGATGTCTAGCAGCTTGTCGTCGGCGGCCGACTCCGTCCAACTCTTTCCTTTGCTCTTATCCTCCTCGTCCGAACCATCTGATAGAATAAATAAAATAAATAAATATCGTGGGAGAAATTACACAAACTGACCCAGTCTCAAACTAAACAAAGCTTGATGGGTACCGGACAACGGATAAACATACATATACATATTTATAATGTATATAAATACATACAACATACATGACTCGGGCACAAACATTCGTATTCATCATACAAATGTCTAATGCCCCTACCGGGTTTCGAACCCGGGACCTCTAGTTTCATAGTCAGGGCCACTAATCACTGGACTATCCGGTCGTCAGTATAGACATTGTTTTTTGCAACATGAAACTACCGTGAGACTCGACTCAATCATGATCTCACAAACGGATAACTTGTGTATAAAAGTCGAGTGATGCTCGACATGTTTCGGACTAGTTCGTAGTCCATCCTCTAGGTGCGCGTTCGGGTCGCTGAAGCCGGGGCTTTTTTTTTCAATATATGAGAAGTGGTCATTTACAGAATGGTCATTTTGAGAAGGGGTCATTTTAAGAAGCGGTAATTTTAAGAATGGTAATTTTAAGAAGTGGTCATTTTAAGTACGGTAATTTTAAGAATGGACATTTCAAGAAGTGGTCCTTTTTTATTGTGGTCCTTAACCGCCGAAAGGAGACAGGATACTGATAGCGGTTGAAATGCCTTTCGAACGACTCAGATAGCCTTTTTGATGTAATCAGATCTCACCATCATCAGAGACGGCTATCTCCTCGTCGTTGTCGTCCTGCTCCGACGCGGGGGGTGCAAGCGAGACAGCGTCTGAAGTTACCGAGACGGCGTCCGAGACGTCGTCGGGGATGATCGACTTCCGCTCGTCCCGATGTTTCTCTATACAGCTGTCTTCCAGCTGAGAAAGAATATACTTTGATATTAGTGTAGAATAGAACAAAGCACTCAAATAGGAGGTATTTTTCATGGTTCTGTACCTATAAAAGAAAAAAGGACAAACATACATACATACGTTGCATAATATAAGGCTTGTAATAGTGGCACTCCACTTGGCACTGCGTGTTCGCGTAGCGTATTCGCCGTGTTTGTCTAAATATTCGTTATGAAGTCCAAACATCACAAACACGACATCCACACCACACCATACTTGCGATGCCAAACAGAAAATACAGGGTGTTTGGTAGCCAGGTGCAAAGCTTTAAGGGGGTGATAGCCGAGGTATTTTTGAACATTTTGAGCCATACATGTCTTAGCCGAAATTTGATTTTTTTTTTTTAATTGAAAATTTAGGAATTTTATGAAAATACTCAGAATTTGATAGAAACGAGTCAATGTTGCACCAATGAGCGTTAATTTGTAAACAAAATCTCTTATTTCGGATAGTTTAATGTGTATTGGACCAAGTGAAATAATTTTTAAGTGTCTGTCTTGCCACAGAAACAAAATGGAGGCATTCGAAATTAATAAAAATGTCTTTTTTTGGAACAGTCATTTTTCAGTGCCATAAAAAAAATTAAAAGAAAATCCTTGAAATGTTCAAAAATTTTTAAAACCATGCCTGTTTATTGCTCTTTCTTTTAAGGTATCACTCATTCACATTGCTTGCTAAATCTGAGATAAAAAGTAAAAACCAAACTCGGGGAGCACTCGCTAAGAATGCACTACTATTGAAATTTCACGTCTATTGTGCAGAGTTTTGGTTCAATCGTGTTTCGACCGCGGCTTGATAAAAATGTATACGTCTCTTTCGCACCGTAATTTCAAACCCTTGAGAACAAAAGAGACAGACAGTTTTTCAGTGCGTGACGTCGTATCATTACTTCTCGCGATAGTATGCAATTGACATTAAACATTACTGTCACGAAATAAGGTGTTAATTTGAACGAATACTTTAATGTTAATGTTATCTGTATAAGTTGATGTGTTGACACTGTTGACACACAGAACACATAGACAACACCGCTCAGACATTTCTTGAGGAACTTTTGTTAGCGACTGGGAGTCTAGCCCCCTCATTCATAAACGCTATATAGGCTTCTTCTAACTTAGTGATCGTTTGTCCTTATCTGTCACTTTGACATTTACCTTTCACAGATAAGGACAAACGATTACTAAGTCAGCAGAAGTCTCTAGAGCGTTTATGAATAAAGGGGTAGTTTTTTATTCATGTCAAAGGTTCACCAGTAGACTCACCCGGAACATGAAGCTGAAGCCCATCTGCAGATGCTGCGGCAGCAGGTAGTTCTTGCGGCCGCGGATCATGAAGGAGCCGGTGGTGAGGTACTCGCCCGTCGGCGCCGACTTGGACACCTGCCCCGCGTGCACCCACCACGCGCTCGTCAGCACCTTCGCCTCCCACGCCACGCTGACACACACAATAAAGTATAGCTGAACAACTAAAGTAAATGATCTGTTGTGTGTGAGTAATGTGTGCGAGACAAATTGACGTTCCAAATTAGAAAAACGAAATGACAAGTCCCATATCAGTTCTGTCACAGAATAATTAGTCCCAATTGCCAATTTTGATTATTAAAATAAACATTTTTATGTACAACATAGTTATATTTTCCATCATTATATTAGTAAATATATAAATACTGCGTATTTATATGCGTTGTCATATCTCTACTCTTTCTCTTCCTCATCCCCATCCTCATCAAAATCTATATGGATATGATAGATATTATTGTTTACATGTATATCTAAATGTACGTGGTAAGGTTCAAAAGTTTCCGGCCTAATAATGAAAATTAACGTTTAGGTTAAGGTTGTAGCTGTGGCACGATGCCCGAAAGATTTATCAAAAATACGAACAAAAGTGGACTGTATTTCAACGAAGGTGATTTCCTACGTGTGTTTCTACGTTCTAGGATTCAAATTAATTTAGGCGGCTATAATGTTATGATTGCGATCGAGCTCACCTGATCTCCTGAAGCGGCGCCGGTCAGAGCAGATGTCTAGGGTCACATCCAGAGCTGGGCCCAGTGTAGATACTTCCCTTACTGCTAAACTCCACAAGCACACTCCACTTATATAGCCCGTTCGCAATCTTAATGGTATTACTAAATTTGGATACTATTTGGGTTCGAGAACACCTTGGTTGAGGGTTCCGTGGCAGCAAATACGACAAGTAACTATCACCAAGAGACTTCTACGATACACAACTTAACAGTCGCTCGAACGAAGTGAAAGTGTTTTTAATTCCAACTGTCAAGCCATACAAAAAGAACTAGTGGAAACGGAAATGTCATATTTTGACAGCTATATTGTTGCCATTTTTAAATTAAGACTGACACGATCGAACATTCCGCCCACCTAAATCCGATGGTACACCGCGGCATTTACCACTAAAGCGATATTATATAAACGATAGCTTAGGAACCACTGAAGGTGGTTACGATACGTTATAGATACTCTAATACTAAAAGAGATTACAAACTAAATACGACAAGCTACAGCTGCCTTGCATTGGTGAAAGCAGTGTAAGCGAAAGAGAATAAAAAAAAAAAAATAAGTTAGCTAAATGTCTGTAGCCAAAGGCAAAGGACAGATCTTTGCAAGAGGCCTTCTGTACTGACCAGCTGCAGTCTTTACCGTTACTACTCGACAAATACCATCTGCACCTGGGTGCAGTGCGACAATACGACCTAGTGGCCAGTTAAACGGGCTCAATAGTTCGTTAACGATGAGCACCATGTAACGCGAAAACGTTACTACTGGCGCCACCTGTTGGTGCATCTGCGTATCACCAAGTCAAACGGCCCGCAAGCAACACAATCGAACTGTTCGATCGATAACAAAATAATTCCAAGTTTTGCCGCCGGCGGCGCTGTCAAGTGTGGGATGATTTAGCGAAATTGAATCTCTTTTTTGGACAATCGAGAGCTTTCAGGACAGTCGCGTCCAAAAGTCTTTTACGACACAACGGATCACTATGTGGGATACCTTCTTAAGGGCTAGATACTCGCCCATCAGCATAGTAATGCTTCTTAAAAATAATTAAAAAATATATTTTATTAAAAACAATAAAATCCAGATAGTAATGTTCTGCTGAAGTCTACTCCCAGGAAATGTAAGTACTTCCTCGGTCTTGTCGTGACACGATGTGTCCATCCCAGTTGCTTAAGAGTGATTTAAATTTGTTTTCGTATCTTTTCTTAGGGGTCGATAGTTAGAGCTTCGAACTTTATTTTCAACACTGGCTGCTCGTACAAGAACTTTACACTACTGACGCTGCATTGGCGACTTCATGAAGGGCTGAACCTCAAGCGTCGACACCTGGCAAAGCTGCTTCCACGGCGGATCGATGGCGTAGTGCTAGTTACGAACTAAGAGTGTAAGAGTGTATGTGTAATGTGAACAGGTCAGTTCTGAAGCTTTTAACTTAATACCGTGTAACCGTGTTTGCCCTAACATTAAACTTGCTATCTGGAAAAGCTTTCTTTCATTCATTTCAACCAGCAACAGGCGCCCTGAGGTATCTATGAGTCTTTATGCTTGCGTTGAGCGACGCCGGTGAGTAATAGCTTTTAGCCGTTACAAGGTGGCGTACCCAACGTTTGGCCTTAAGTTGCTGTGCTGTGATGAATGAATCGGCTTAATGATATTATTTTAAACAATTAAAATTGTACAGTTAATTTAACTACAAGGATTTAACTTTGAAACTTTAACTTATTTTAAAGTGGGTAGACCCACATCTTAAACAAATAACTTTACTTCAATACTTAATTATCCATTCTTATGGTTTCAATTACAAACAACTAGCCTCAAATAGCTCAAATTTTAAATAATGCTTATAAATTTTTAATTATTTTCGAGAGTTGTGATTGGAATTATAATTATACAAAGTACATAGGTACCCTACTTAACTTAAACATTAACTTAATTGTGTAATTTTGCGAAGAATTTCTTTACATTACATACTTAATAATTACTAAATATCTAAAAATGTCTATCCAGAAATATTTGGCTTATTTACACAAAGATGAAATCATGTATGAACTTGAATTACTTGGAATATCCACAGAGGAAAATGTTACCGTCGAGGCGTTGCGGAGGCAGATTCGTCAGGTGTACAGACTTTCACGCCGCGGGAGCTTAAAGCAGGAGCCAGTCAAGCCGGCCAATGCAGCGTCAGAGATCGAGATCTGTAGCCCCAAAGTCGCATCTCTGGAGAGCCAGTTGGTTTCCGGTAACGTAGATGATCGAAATCTTTTCCTTCGACTTTCTTGTCGTGCTAATTACTTGATTGATAGACTTGCTCGTGTCGTGGAGAGTGATCCCAAGCTATCCGAATTACGAAGTCGCTTGGTTAAGATCCTAAGTTCTGTAGACAGAGAAAACAGTGACTCAGATAGTGAATATGAAATACCCCAGGCACAAGGTACAGGTCAAGGGGGTGAAAGTAAAGTGGTGCTTGTAAAGGATAAGCCGGTAAACTTAAATTCATTAAACTTAAAATTCGACGGAACCACATGCGTCCGAGTATTTATTGAACGCTTGGAAGAACTTAGACAGGCGCGCAAAATTCCCGAACACCATTTGCTTTCGGCTTTTTCTGATCTTCTTGAGGGTTCAGTCTTAAACTGGTTTAGAAACAATAGAAACAATTTTCTCGAATATTCACAATTGTTAAATAGTCTTAAAGAAGACTTTGACATACCTGATTTGGACTATAAACTTCGGTACGAAATTAATCAGCGCACCCAAGCAAAAAACGAGACCATAGTTAATTATATATCGACTATGCAGGGCATGTTTTCTAGGCTCACGCATCCGTTGACGGGCAGGGAACAGCTGGAAATATTATTGCACAATATAAGACCAGAATACATGAATAATTTAGCATTGCAAAAAATAACGTCAATTGACGAGCTTAAGTCATTTTGCAAACAACTTGAACTCGCTCGATCACGGGCTGAGCATTTTAACGAACCGAATTTTAATAATTTTAGAGTCACTTCAGACCTACATAAAGGCATGACGTCACGGTTCTCTCACAAGCAAGTATCCGCGCTCAACGCTCCCCATTCCTCAGAAAGATTGGATATGAAATGCTTTAGGTGCAATAAAAACACTCATTTTACTAACCAATGTAAATCGAGGGAGGTAGTGTGTTTTAAATGTGGGCGGAAAGGCGTAAAACGTACCGAATGTCAGAACTGTTCAGATTCAAAAAACTAACTAATCAAAGCTTTCCTGGTAAATTAATTAGCGACCAATCACTCGACCCAAGTGGCGGGGAAGTTTTGTTTAAAAAGGAGCCGAGTGACATTAGACCACACTTAAAAGTAAAAATTTTGAATTTGGAGGCTTTTGGTTTATTGGATACTGGTGCATTTTGTTCAATTCTGGGTCACGACTCACATTTAACCTTTATAGAACACGGACTTAAACTTAATAGTTTCGCTGCTGCGCGTTACGTGAAAACAGCTGACGGTACAAATTTGCAATGCGTCGGGTACATGACGCTGCCAATTGAATTTAATAACGTTTTTAATGTCATAAGATTTTACGTAGTACCACAGATAACTACATCAATTATTTTTGGAGTAAATTTTTGGCAACAATTCAACTTAGGAAGCGGAATTATTTCGAACTTAAATTCAAACTTAATTTGCGAAGTAACTTCCGATGGGTGTATAACTTCTATATCACCTGATGGCGGTCTTGAAGAGTACGATTCATTGAATAACGACCAAAAATCAATAATAGATAATTTAATTAAAAAGTTTGACACTATCAATACAACTAAAGTCGGATTAGGTAGGACGACCTTGGCACATCATACGATTGACACGGGCGACAACAAACCCATTAAGATGAGATACTATCCTTTATCACCCATTAAACAGCAAGCTTTAGAAAAAGAATTAGATAAAATGTTAAAATTGGGGGTAGTCTCACCTTCACAATCACCTTGGAATTCGCCGGTAGTCATGGTCACGAAACCAAACGGAGACCTAAGATTATGTCTTGATTGCCGAAAACTTAACTCGGTGTCTAAACCGGATGCATATCCGTTGCCTTATATCAGCGACATACTAGATCAACTTAGGGACGCAAAATACCTAACGTCCATCGACCTCTCGGCTGCGTACTGGCAAATACCTTTTGACAATGAATTTTCAGCAGAAAAAACTGCCTTTACAGTACCACGTCGAGGCTTGTATCAATTCAATGTTATGTGTTTCGGGTTAGTGGGTGCATCTGCAACCATGCAAAGGTTAATGGATAGAATATTCGGTGCGGAGTTTGATAACAAGGTATTCTGTTTTCAAGATGACATTGTAATTATTTCAAGCACTTTTTCCGAACACGTACAGTTATTAGAAAGGGTATACTTAAAACTTAAAAACGCAAACTTAACTATAAACATGGAAAAGTCTGTTTTTTGTCGAAGAGAATTAAAGTACTTAGGTTACTTAGTCGACAAACATGGTCTTAGGACTGATCCCGGTAAAGTTGATATTATCTTGAATTATCCTACTCCAACATCCGCTAAAGAGGTTAAAAGGTTCTTAGGTATGTCGGGTTGGTACAGGAGATTTATTGATAATTTTTCCGAAATTAGTAAACCCTTAAGTAAATTAACTAGTAAAAATACTACATTTGAATGGACGGAAGAAACCGAGAAATCTTTTAACCACTTAAAGACGGCACTAGTTTCCGCGCCAATACTTAAATGTCCCAATTTCGATTTACCTTTTACCATACATAGCGACGCTTCGGCGGTGGCAATAGGCGCTGTGTTAACACAGACACACGAAGGCGTGGAACACCCCATTGCATATTGCAGTCGTTCGCTCAACAAAAGTGAAGTAAATTATAGCACCACAGAGCGCGAACTTTTAGGTGTAATTTACGCATTGGAGCAATTTAGGGCATACGTCGAAGGTCAAAAGTGTAAAATTGTCACTGACCACGCATCATTACTATGGTTTTACAAACTTAAAAATTATTCAGGACGCTTAGCTCGCTGGAGCATGAGATTGAGCCAATTTGATTTTGATATTGAACATCGCAAGGGTAAAGAAAATGTGATTCCCGATGCACTTAGCAGGGTCAAAATAGACGCAATAGGGTCCGCATCTACTAATGACGACTGGTACATCCATTTGCTTGAAAACTGCAAATCAAATCCCCGTAGGTATCCTAATTACTTAGTCAAAGATGATAAATTGTTTAGGTACTCTAAAAATAAGTATCACTTAACGGACGACTTTGAATGGAAATTGGTGGTACCCATGGAGGATAGATTAAGTCTCTTGCAAAAATGCCATGATGAACCTACCAGCGCTCATTTAGGTATTTTTAAAACTCATAAACGTTTAAGTCTCCATTATTATTGGCCTAGCATGTACAACGATGTCAAAGCCTATGTTAGTAAATGTGAAATTTGTAAACAATACAAACCTGTTAATACGGCTAGACCTGGTCTAATGGGGAATCCCAAAGAAGTCAGGAAACCTTTTGAAGCCATATGCTGTGACCTACTAGGACCTTTACCCGTATCCAGAAATAGGAATGTTTATTTAATAGTGTGCACAGATTATTTTAGTAAATACGTTTTGTTGCATCCTATAAGGACTGCAACAGGCGCAGCTGTAGCCAAGTTTATAGAAGAACGTGTATTCCTAGTTCATGGAGCTTGTAAAACTATATACATTGATAATGGTCCGCAGTATATAAGTACTCAATTCAGACAAATGTTGCATAAATATAACGTCCCAAACATTTATTATAATGCTCGTTATCATCCTCAAGTAAACCCGTGTGAAAGAGCCATACGCAATGTAGTTAATGCTATCGCCTGTTACGTAGGAACAGAACACAAAAAATGGGACGAAAACATTCCTAAATTGCAGTACGCACTTAATACAGCAGTTAACGAATCGACTAAGTTTACTCCCTATTTCTTGGTGCATGCTAGAGAGTGCGTGATAGACGGCACGTTACACAGCTTAACTTGCGATCAGCCAATTCAAAAGTCACAAGTCACTTTAGCCGAACCACAAGAGTATAGTGCGAAGTTAACTGAACTTGAATCTATTTTTAAAAAGGTGCAGAAGCATTTAAAAGCTGCTCACCAAAAGAATGAAAAATATTATAACTTAAGAAAGCGTCCGCATGAATTTAAAGTTGGTCAAATCGTTTACAAACGAACATTCTATCTGTCTAACGCTTCTAAGAAGTTTACTTCAAAACTTGCACCTAAATTCCAAAAATGTATTATAACAGCTAAGTTATCCCCATTAGTGTACACTCTTGCAGATATGACCGGGAAGTCACTAGGGAACTACCACATAAAAGACATTCTCAAACAAGTTGACGACTAAGTATGTTGAACAAAAGAAAGAATATTAGGTTTTTTTGTAAGATTGAAGGAATGTTGAGATTATTTTCTAAATTTATACCGGTGAACCCTTTGGAGTTAAATAAGCTGTGATCGAGTGAAGTGATGACGTAAGGATGCCGACGGGTGTTTTTGTTTGAGAGTGTAAACAACTACCATTATGGAAAGGTGCATAGCTATTGATGTACAGATGGGTGGCCTTGAAAACGAGTTTCGCACCGGTACTGGGCGCATATTGTTTAGAATATGTCTTAACGCCTGCAGTACTCTGTGTATTGATAAACTCTGCAATTTGCGGATACACTTAACTATTTACATTTAACGAGTAAATAAACCTTAATTACTTAATGATAATAAGTACGTAGGTACTTAAATTCAACCATGGTCTAAACTTAATATTGTTCAATGCTTTAGTACATCTTGTTAACATGATATAAAAACATGCATTGTGCTGAGCTACATTATAGGCTTAATTAAATATAAACTTGATATTTAAATATTATTGTGAACATACATATCTAGATATACTATGCATGTAGGTAGGTACAAGCCAAGGGGTGTATCTATTCACTATCTGCTGAACTGCATGTTAGTCTTAAGTCGTTGTTACTTTTGATAACTTGAAATCCGAATTTGTTTTCTGTACGCATGCATACCTAGTAATTTATAATAATGTCTTCTTAGAGTACATGTCTTCGCACCACTGAGGTGATCACGTCGCAGGGATCTGCCATAAAAAGTATCTTCGTTACGAAGAACTTTTTAATCCAGGGAGGGGTCATGTGTAACGCGAAAACGTTACTACTGGCGCCACCTGTTGGTGCATCTGCGTATCACCAAGTCAAACGGCCCGCAAGCAACACAATCGAACTGTTCGATCGATAACAAAATAATTCCAAGTTTTGCCGCCGGCGGCGCTGTCAAGTGTGGGATGATTTAGCGAAATTGAATCTCTTTTTTGGACAATCGAGAGCTTTCAGGACAGTCGCGTCCAAAAGTCTTTTACGACACAACGGATCACTATGTGGGATACCTTCTTAAGGGCTAGATACTCGCCCATCAGCATAGTAATGCTTCTTAAAAATAATTAAAAAATATATTTTATTAAAAACAATAAAATCCAGATAGTAATGTTCTGCTGAAGTCTACTCCCAGGAAATGTAAGTACTTCCTCGGTCTTGTCGTGACACGATGTGTCCATCCCAGTTGCTTAAGAGTGATTTAAATTTGTTTTCGTATCTTTTCTTAGGGGTCGATAGTTAGAGCTTCGAACTTTATTTTCAACACTGGCTGCTCGTACAAGAACTTTACACTACTGACGCTGCATTGGCGACTTCATGAAGGGCTGAACCTCAAGCGTCGACACCTGGCAAAGCTGCTTCCACGGCGGATCGATGGCGTAGTGCTAGTTACGAACTAAGAGTGTAAGAGTGTATGTGTAATGTGAACAGGTCAGTTCTGAAGCTTTTAACTTAATACCGTGTAACCGTGTTTGCCCTAACATTAAACTTGCTATCTGGAAAAGCTTTCTTTCATTCATTTCAACCAGCAACAGGCGCCCTGAGGTATCTATGAGTCTTTATGCTTGCGTTGAGCGACGCCGGTGAGTAATAGCTTTTAGCCGTTACACGTTCCTACGGTGATATTAGGATTGGACTTATCCCACTTAGCCTTTTGCTGTAGTGTGTGCATGTACTCACGATGCCACCTGTGCCAAAAATCTTGGTGCATCTTCTGTAAGAGTTTCCAACGCTGTAGGATGCCAAGATTAGAATCCACGAAATTTTCTTCCGGCATGATCGACAATGGCTCCAGAGTTAGGAAATGACCCGGAGTTAGGGCCGAGAGGTCATTAGCGTCTGAGCTCAGGGGCGTCAGAGGCCGTGAATTCAACATCGCCTCTATCTGCGATAGGACCGTGTAGAATTCTTCAAAGGTGAGTCGTTGAGAACCAATAACGCGAGCTAAATGTGTCTTTGCAGACTTAATTCCGGCTTCGGCCAGGCCGTTGAAGTGAGGACTCCCGGGAGGGCTGAACGAGAACTTAATCTCCTCGGATCCTGCAGCCTTTTGCATTATAGAACCAAGGTAGTTACTAGCACCGACGAAGTTGCGACCTTGGTCGGAGACGAGATGGCTACAACGACCACGACGTGCGATGAACCTTCGCAGTGCCGCCAGGAAAGCTTCGGAGGAAAGCTCAGAAGCCAATTCGATATGAATCGCCTTGGTGCTAGTACAGACGAAGACACAAATATAGCCCTTGAAGCTCTTGGTACCACGGCCGCGCCCGAGGGCAATGAGGTAGGGTCCACCGTAATCGACGACAGAACTCGAAAAAGGTTTTATTTGGTTGACCCTATACGAAGGCAGATTACCCATGAGTGGGGCGGGAGCGAGTTGCGGGCGAACACGAAAACATTTAAGACAGCTCGAAATCACAGAGTGTATTGCACGTTTGCACGATAGAATCCAGAAGTGTCGAGAGAGAATATTTTTAAGCGTTTGCACACCGGGGTGCATGAAGCGGGTATGGTACTCACTAATTAGAAGCGAAGTGAGACGGTGTGAGCGAGGCAGCAATAACGGATGTTTAGCTTCGAATTCAACCTTAGCGTTGGCCAGGCGACCGCCCACCCTGAGAAGACCCACTTCATCGAGAAAAGGTGACAACTTTCTTAAATTTCTTGGAAGCAAGTTGGGGGAGCCTTTATTTAAATGCGCTATCTCTGACGAGAACACACTCTCCTGCACCGACTTTATTAGAAATCGGAACGATTTATTTAATTCCGATGGCTGCAGGGATCCACCGACCCGCTTTTCCGGAGAAGATTGTCTCGAATTAAATATGAATCGAAAGCAATAAGATAGAATTCGCTTTACAGTTGAAAGCGACGAGAATTTATTCAACAACGAGTCCATGAAAGTTGGTTCGTTGGAAACCACAAGACTAAAGATTCGCTGCTCCTGTTGCAAATCTGTATTCGAAAGCGACAGAGTGTTCGTAGATGGCCAGTTTTCCTCACGATCTGCAAGCCACGTAGGACCTCTCCACCATATGTCATGACCGACAAGGTCACCAGGCAACAAACCGCGCGAACCGCAGTCTGCAGGATTCGAGTGCGTCCCGACGTGCCTCCATCGATCCGGAGCAATAATATCGTGGATGTGGCTGACCCGATTGGCCACGAACGTCTTCCACTTTGACGGGCACGACTTTATCCACGACAAGACGACACTAGAATCCGACCAGGCGTAAATATTTTCAACGGAGTAGAAAGGTTTCAATGCTTCAGTGGTTGAACTCATGAGGTCAGAGAGAAGGACGGCAGCTTGCAGCTCCAATCTTGGAATAGACTGCTTACGAAGAGGTGCGACTCTCGACTTCGCACAGCACAGAACGACAGAGCAAGATCCATGAGAATCGACGATACGGCAGTAAATTACCGCGCAGTAGCCACGTTCAGAGGCATCTCCGAAGCCGTGGAGCTGTAGCGATACAAAAGAGCCAACTATACGACGAGGGATGGACACTGATGCCAGTAACGGCAATTCAGATTTCAGACGCCGCCATTCTGAAGCAATATTAGAGGGCGCGTCGTCGTCCCAAGCGACACCAGCAGTCCAGAGTAACTGCATTATGTATTTGGCGTAAAAAGTGAGGGGACCAAGGAAACCCAAAGGGTCATAAATGCGGGCAATTTCGGACAAAATTGTACGCTTTGTGCATCGACAGTCACTGGGCTCGGCAACTCGAAAACGAAAGGAGTCAGACTGAGGCTGCCACAAGAGTCCTAATATTTTCAAGGAGACTTCAGCTGAGTCTTCGAAGTTCAACAGCTCTTCAGAGTACAAATCCGAAAGTGGTAGGCTATCTAGAAAGATACCACTGTTTGAGGTCCACTTTCTTAGATGGAAACCTCCCGACGACAATATTTTAGTGAGCTCTGCTTGGAGTGAGAGTGCCTGCTCAACGGAATCCGCTCCAGTGACGACGTCATCGACATAGATGTCCCGAGCAAGGACAGCGGCACCAGCAGGGTATGTTCCAGCGGAGTCATGAGCAAGTTGAGCCATTGTTCGAAGAGCCTGAAACGGGGCCGAAGAAACGCCATACGTAACAGTTAAAAGACGATAGTCACGCACAGGTCCAGCAGGAGACGGTCTCCAGAGGATACGTTGGTAGTCAGCGTCCTCTTTAGGCACCAATATCTGCCTGTACATTTGTTGCACATCGCCTGTGAATACTACGGCATGCCAGCGAAAGCGTACGAGTAGATCAAAAATGTTGGCCTGAAGTTTAGGGCCAGCGAGAAGCGTGTCGTTCAATGAAACACCTTTACCGTCCTTCGCGCTTGCGTCGAATACAACGCGGAGGGGTGTGGTAACTGAAGCGCGCTGTATACCGTGATGTGGTATATAATTGAAGGAACCCGAATTACCAGGTGGAGGGTCAACCTCCTCGAGATGACCACGCGACTGATAGTCTTCCATGAAGTCGACATACGCCTTCCTGAACTCAATGTTACTGTTGAGCTTACGCTCCAATGACAAGAATCGCTTAAGTGCGATGTCCCGAGAATTATGAAAAGTAGGTTTATTCACAGGGTCTACAAAAGGTAAAGGTACTACAAATCTACCTTCTTCATTACGAGAATGTTTACTAATAAAATAGTCTTCGCAAAGTCGGTCCTCTTTGGACAAGAAACTATCGACCGGAGAAGTAATGTTTTCTAGTTCCCAAAACTTTTTTATGGAACTATCCAGCGACAACATTGGCGAATGATTCGATGACGAAACGAAAAGGCAGTTATTATTATTGCTGCGATAGGCAGGGTTATTTGTGAGCCGATTGGGGTCGCACTCGCCCATAACAATCCATCCAAAGGTGGAATTTAATGCTCTGGGTTGCCCGGGCTTCCCTCGCCGTAGACCAGGCAATAATGACGACGCGAAAATGTCTGCATTCAGCAGCATGTCTATGGGTCTCGGTTGAGCGAAGTCGGGATCCGCAAGACGAAGATTACATATGTGGGACCACCTCGATGAATCGACAAGTTGGCTAGGCTGGTCAGCACATATCGACGACAGCACGAGAGCTTCTAATTTAATATTCGACGCCAAAGGTTTATTACCGGTTGGCTTTATTTCACACGATAGTGAGCCTTGCGGTTGAGCGACAGAATTGCCAATCCCATTTACGGAGTGATGGCTACGACAAATATCGAGTCCGAGCCTCATAGCGCAGGATTCTGTAATAAAATTACAGGCGCTAGCGCAATCGAGGAGGGCACGCACTGATTGAAAGTTACCATAAGCGTCTTTAACCTCAATCCTAGCAGTCGAAAACAAAACCGTATTTTCACCAGCCGATGAAGTCAAAACCGTGTTACCTACTGGGTTACCCGAATTATGAGGCGCGCTGCCTTCCACTGAAGGCGCAGGAGGAGGAATTGAAGGAGCGTTTTGTGTTGCTTTTGTAAAATGTAACAATGTATGATGCGAGCAGTGACACACACTACAGCGAGAGGCCCGACAAGTTTTTACGCGATGTGTATTCGAAAAACACAATATACACAAACCCTTCTCTTTTACAAAATCAAAACGAGATTGAGGATCCATATTTAAAAAATCCTTGCAAGTGGTAAGACTGTGCTGGCCACCACAAAAGTTACAAATCTGACCAGAAACGACAAAAGATGCTTTTTGTTTGGTCACACCATTATGAACCTGTTTATTTGAAACCACCTTTTTATTCGATACCACCGAGTTATTATTAATAGGCAAAGACGAAGTAATTGATAAGTTAAGCGCCTTGTATTGTTTTTCAATGAACGCCTGAACATCATTAAACGCTGGGATTTCGTCACTGTTATGCTCGAGTTGGAATGCCTCGCGAGTGCATTTATCTAATTTAGACCATAACAGATGAAACAGCATAAAGTTCTTGTCCGGTAAACTATATTTATTTAACACCGATAAATTTTCTGAAAATGTTCTATATACGCGTTCGAGTTCACTGGCAGACTTTGTTTTGATAGGTTCACAACACAATAACTTTTCATAATAGTGTGTAGCAATTTGTCCTTTTTTGTCATAATATTTACATAAACAATTATACGCATCTTGGTAACTTTCCGGAGTAAGGGGGTAGTTTTTTATAAGATCATAAGCGGTACCTTCCACACTCGACAAGAGATAGTGTAACTTTTCAACATCCGAGATATTCCGCTTATGAATCAGCGAATTAAATAACTGGATAAAACTCACCCAATTCTCCAAAGTTCCATTAAAAGGTTTTATAGACACCTTAGGCAACTTCGCATTTACTGTTTCACCAACACAAGTCTTTAAATCACTTTTCTCTGGTACTAATCTTCGGCGTAATTTATACCTAATATTAGACACTTTTGTTTCAAATTCAAACGTTATTTTCATTTCATCACTTCGCGCGGACGGCTCCAGCGACGACAATACTTTACGCTGCGCGTCATGAAATTGTTCCGATATTTCCTTCAAATCACTCTCCATAAATCCTAATAAGTCTGATTGCGCAATAAACTCAACCCGCATAATTGCATAGTCGCGCGCGATTTTGTTATTGTCAACTTCACAATCCTGATAATCTTGATTACACGCATCATCTTGATCTGACATTTCAACCGATACAGATTAACCAAATACGAACGAAATTTTTAAATAATACAGATACCGTTCCGTAAAACACTAACTAACCACTAACTTAGCGAAATAAACGGTAACTAAACAAGTTAATTTAGTCTATGGTAAGAACTCGTGTACCAACTTAACGACAAACCGATAACGACAATAAAAGATGGCCGAGTAACTTACAACAGTATAACACGTAAATCTCAACCAAGGCAAAGTTTCAAACTACCCACAACATAAAAAATAAAAAATAAAATTCGATAAATTCGTAGAAAAATACGTAAGAAATCGCGAAAAAGGCACTTTTCAGTTATATCCGGTCGAATGACCAAAAATGTGGCACGATGCCCGAAAGATTTATCAAAAATACGAACAAAAGTGGACTGTATTTCAACGAAGGTGATTTCCTACGTGTGTTTCTACGTTCTAGGATTCAAATTAATTTAGGCGGCTATAATGTTATGATTGCGATCGAGCTCACCTGATCTCCTGAAGCGGCGCCGGTCAGAGCAGATGTCTAGGGTCACATCCAGAGCTGGGCCCAGTGTAGATACTTCCCTTACTGCTAAACTCCACAAGCACACTCCACTTATATAGCCCGTTCGCAATCTTAATGGTATTACTAAATTTGGATACTATTTGGGTTCGAGAACACCTTGGTTGAGGGTTCCGTGGCAGCAAATACGACAAGTAACTATCACCAAGAGACTTCTACGATACACAACTTAACAGTCGCTCGAACGAAGTGAAAGTGTTTTTAATTCCAACTGTCAAGCCATACAAAAAGAACTAGTGGAAACGGAAATGTCATATTTTGACAGCTATATTGTTGCCATTTTTAAATTAAGACTGACACGATCGAACAAAAAAATATTTTTATTTTTTAAATGTAGTCTCCTCCTATTGTTATACATTTTTCAGATCGTTTGATTAACATTTCTATGCCTTTAAAATAATATTCGGAAGTTTTGTCTTCGAAATGCTCGAAAACTGCAGCAGCGACCTCATCATCGGACGAAAATTTTCTCCCCCTTAAGTCCGATTTAACTTTAGAAAATAAAAAATAGTCGCTTGGGGCTAGATCAGGGCTGTAAGGTGGGTGACGGATTGTTTTAAATCCACATTTAGATATAGCCGCCTTTACAACTGCAGCCGTGTGGACAGGCGCATTGTCATGAAGAAGACGGACACCCCTGCTGAGTTTTCCTCGACGTTTCAGCTTTATTGCTTCTCGCAACTGGTCTATAAGGCAAGCATAGTAACTGCCGTTTACTGTCTGATTGCGTTCTTTGATATCTATAAGCAATATCCCTTCGCAATCCCAAAATATTGTGGCCATTATCTTTTTGGTAGATTGGCACACCTTTGCCTTTCGAGGGGGTGCTTCCCCAGAACGACGCCACTCCATCGACTCTCTTTTCGAAAGAGGATCATAGTATAAGACCATAGTTTCGTCTCCGGTAACAATGGACTGGATAAATTCACTCTCACATGACTTGAACTCCTCTAAAAGTTCCTTGGAGCACGCCACTCGTTCAGCTCGCTGAGCACTCGAGAGAAGTTTCGGGACCCATCTTGCACTAACCTTATTCATGTTTAGGTGGTCGTGTAGAATCCTAAGGACTGTTATTTTCGTAAGTCCCGTTCTTGACGCTATTTCCTTCGTCTTTAGTCTTCTGTCCTTCAGTACCTCTTGTTCGACTAAATCGACGTTATCTTGCGTAAGAACCTCAACAGGGCGGCCTGGTCGGGGTTCGTCATCGATGGACTCACGCCCTAAACGAAACTGCTTACACCAATCCTTAACAGACGAAAACGAAGGGGAGGAATTCCCGTACACGTTATCTAACCTTTCTTTGATTATAGTTGGACTTATGCCTTCCTTTGTCAGAAATTTTATCACTGATCGATACTCCAATTTGAACATTGTACAAATTACACCGCTTTTTATATTTAAATCAAAGAAAATTTTATGAAAACGAAAGTTACAAACCACGAAATTATCCACACAATAGCTGAATAAATGACAAATAAAATGACATTCATTTGTTTCTTGTTTTCTTCTTTTAAATATATACGGCCAGGAACTTTTGAACCTTACTGGTAATTGCAAACTGTTGAATAAATATCTTTTATTATTTATTATTATTATTATATTTGTATGAAAAATACGAAGGTTTGTTCTCGAGTCTTATACTATGTTTATTTGTTCTCTCTAGCACCTAGAAGCTTTGCTTAGCTCGGGACTGAATCAATTAGTGTCAATTTTCCCAAGATATTAATTAACTAGCTGTTGCCAGCGACTTCGTCTGCAAAGAATTCGTTTATCGCTATCCCGCGGGAACTACGCAATTTTCCGGGATAAAAAGTAGCCTATGTGCTATTCCAGACTTTCCTCTATCTATGTGCCGAATTTCATCCAAATCCGTTGGGCCGTTCTGGCGTGATTGAGTAACAAACAAACATCCATCCATCCATCCATACTTTCGCATTTATAATATTAGTTACTAGCTGTTGCCAGCGACTTCGTCTGCAAAGAATTCGTTTATCGCTATCCCGCGGGAACTACGCAATTTTCCGGGATAAAAAGTAGCCTATGTGCTATTCCAGACTTTTCTCTATCTATGTGCCGAATTTCATCCAGATCCGTTGGGCCGTTCTGGCGTGATTGAGTAACAAACAAACAAACATCCATCCATCCATCCATCCATCCATCCATACTTTCGCATTTATAATATTAGTTAGATTTTTCACACCACTCATTCAGAAAAGTAAGCTGCTCCCTTTCAAGAGGAAATAAGGTGCAACTTTTCCGTTCAAGGCTTTTCTAAGTGTTTTTTTGCAAATGCAATTTTTTGAAGTTGATAAGTGTAAAACCACGCCATTTTCTATGCTCTTTAATTATATTTAGAATTCTCTTTCCTAGTTTTTTAATGTTCGGTGTGAAAAGTTGTATGTGCCACTCGGGATCAAAATTATTTTCATCTTGGGCGTTAACACTTGAATCCCTCACTACGCTCAGAATTCTATTGTAGAATCCTTCGCTACATTCTGTATTCAATGTAGCACCCTCGCCATAAATGCATCATTTTGCTCCCTTGTGACACAAATAACTATCTATGTATCCTGCCTGTTACCTGTAGGCCACGGCAGCCTGGCCGGCCTCGGCGAGCGTGCGCGGCGGCACGGGCGCGGGCGCCGGGTTCTTCACGATGACGGACGCGGCGCCGGACACCTCTGCGTGCACGTATATGTCCGTCGCGCGCATGTACCGCTTCACCAGCAACTCGTTCTGCTGCTGGTCGCGCCCGCCTATCACCTTACCACAAATAAGGGCTTGTTAAGAGGCTGACTAGACCTAATTTTGTTGAAATTGATGTTAAATAAGCACTTTTTTAAGAAAAACTACACACAAAAAAATATTAAAAAAAATATATGTCTATCATATTTCAAATACCGTGGACGGACTCGATACATAATTGAATAAAATCGGCTCGATAAAAAAAAAGCAAAGATTGGTCTTAAAATCATCATTAAACGGTTCTATGTCTTTACTTTTTGGACGTATAAGTCTGCAATTAAAAACATGAAGTCAAGATATTCATACCTAAACCGCTAACGAGTCATATTTCACAAATAATCCATACTTTTATTTATTTATTTATTTATTATTTGTGTCTTATTTACAAGATTTTAGACGCGCGCTACGCTGCCGGAATAGTTTCTTCTCTTTCACTAACAGGCACGCGAACCGTATATGTGTGAAGAGTGGCGCTGCCCAATGTCATTTGCTGTTGACAGCGCCTTAAAAAAACCACCACTTTCAGCGCCAATCATGGTAAGCGTAGCGTGGTGTTTTCTCATGTAATCAAACTATTATTTTTTGCTAAAGAACGCACGGATCAGATACCTGGGGGGTTTCGCTTAATGCGTGCGAAGTTCTATTTAGCGTAAGAACAGGGCTATATGGTTGCGTAACTGTCCCTTACGCTGAATAGAACTTGGCACGCATTAAGCTATTGTGGTCCTTTGATGCAACTGGTACTTACCAAGTAGTTGTCTGAGGATATGAACCAGAAGAACTTCTCGAACCAGTACGTCCGCCGCGCCTTGCTGATGCTGCTTATGGTCTGCGCCTCCTTGAGCGTCTGCTTGGTCTTCCGCTCCGCGCTCTTCAACGCTTTGTCCGCAGACTCCAGCGTCTTCTGCTGCTTTTTAGCCGCATTCCGCTTCAGGTCGTAGTATCTGGTGGAATTGGGAAGTATGCGTGTATTCTTCATTGTATAGTTGACCAAATGCGTTACCATTGCCATTTTTAACGACAGTTCCTACACCAGGGTTGTTTTTTTTAATACAATACAGTACAATAACTCTTTATAGAACACCACATACATATAACAATCAAAACAGAAAAAAGGTATAGGTAAAGTAGTAATAAGGAAATTTTAATGCCTGCGATTTTGTTTTTTCGATTCCCCTTTAGACCTATACGCTAGAATCATGCTAACCGCGGCCCATAGGTCTTGCTACCTTAGGTCCTGTCTACCCCGTAAGGGATAAAGACGTGGTTTATGTATGTATGTGCTGATTGATAGCGGTTGAAATGTCTTTAAAACGACCCAGATAACGACTTTTTAATGTAATCAGATCTCACCATCATCAGAAACGGCTATCTCGTTGTCGTCCTGCTTCGAAAAAAAGGCTCTGTCTACCCCGCAAGGGATTTACACGTGATTTGTGTATGTACGTAATACACAAATAATAAAAAAAATAATAATAATAATAAATATTTGGGAACAATTCACACAAATTGAGTTTGAGTTTGAGTTTGAGTTTGAGTGTAATTTTAAAGTGTAGAGTGGGAAGTGGGGTAGTTACATGCTGTTGTTTCGAACTCAAATAGTATAGTGTTGTTGTAGGTTAGATGCTTCGAAGTGTCACGAATCACCGTACCTATGCAATGTGCACATGCACGATCAGCGATCAGACACACACACAGCTATAATTTCATTTAACTAAACTCTTATGATGATTTTTGCACTGTTTGTTTTATTTTAGAATTTACCGTATTTTTTTTTTAGATTAATTAATTCGTTTTCGGTCCTTGGGTTGTGGCAGAATATCAGTGTTTTGCTCCTACGAGCAATGTTGACCACTGAGCCATGGCCCTTTTGCACTGCTGCAACGCACACAACAAAATACTTAAGTTAAGTCTAATGTGTAATTTTTTGTTTTTCCTTTCTATTGTTTTTAAACTTGATTGTGTGTATTGTAGCATTCAAATAAACGATATATCTATCTATCTATCTATCTATTGACCTAGTCCCAAAGTAAGCGCTAGTAAGTTATGGGATAGACAACGATATACATACTTATATAGAGAAATACATACTTATATAGATAGAAAACATCCATGACTCAGGAACAAATATTCGTGCTCATCACACAAATATATGCCCTTACCAGGATTCGAACCCAGGACGCTTGCTTCGCAGGCAGGGTCACTACCAACTAGGCCAACCGCGTCGTCAAACCTACACCTAACAAACACCTACAGCTACGACTTACTTTCTAGCATTAGCAAAGGCGGTGAGGGACAGGTCAATGTCGACACACATGGGCTTGACCTCGTCCTCATCGTAGGGGTCCGCCAGCTGCAGCGTGATGTGGTTGGTCTGCAGCTTCAAGTGCTTGATGCAGGACGCCACGGGGTCCGCGTTCTCTTGCGCCGTCTTCACCAATTGTTTGATGTCGTCCCATGACATCTGAAACAGAAATGAGATGTTTCTGCAAATAGGTTACAGAGGGCTCTTTTACACGTCTGCAAAGTGAAAAATTCTAAAAAAAGTTGTCCAATTGTGAAAATTATTATATAAAGTATAACTAATAACTAGCCTCTGCCCGCGAGTTCGTTTGCGTAGAATTATGCATATAAACCTTCCTCTTGAATTAGTTTATCTATTTAAAAAAACCGCATCAAAATTCGTTGCGTAGTTTTAAAGATCTAAGCATAAATAGGGACAGATAGACAGCGGAAAGAGACTTTGTTTTATACTATGTAGTAGTGATATAAAGTCCACTAGTTATAATTGATATCACTAATTTGCCTCAAAAGCTAGTGTCATTTAAAACTTAAATAAGCCATTCAACAGTGTCACTACCGTTAATAACAGTTTTATATCATTTTGGTTATAATAAAACTGATTCAAATAACAGCATTTAAATTAGTTGTCACGTTCTTAATAAATTTCATTAAGAATTTATTTTTTACATGTTACATTCGTATCTCAAAAAGGTGTCAGCACCCCAAGGGTCAGTTTTGAGTCTTGTCTTGTATAATGTATACAAAAACTCGCACATTTTTGGGAATTCATTGTCTGCATGAAAATGATTCAAAAAGACCTTACGACAAAAATAGTGGTTGAAAGAGTCACCTGGTTAGCGATGGCAGCCTGCACGGCTAGCCTCGCCTGCTCGACCAAGGGCTCGTTGCGCGATATCAGCTCAGCCGCTTGCCTGTCCGTCACCTGGACCTGCTCGAGCTCCGTAACTCTCTTCTCATGGTCCTTTCGCACGTTTTGTAGTTTCTTCATTGCTTCTCGCTCTACTTGGATCGTCTGAATAGAGAAGTGAATGTAATAGTGAAAATTTCCGCAAATCATTTCAATGGTGTGTGAAATACCAATACCTCTGCACGGCTAGCACAAGACCGCCCGAGAGCTGAGTCACGTGCGAGATAAACTACCCGTTGTTTTCTTATTGTTCGTTCTGGAAAGAGACGGGTGATCTATCTATGCTGGGCCCCGGTGGGAACTAAAGGCCAAGCTTTTAAATTTTGAAATCAAGAGTTGAACCCAGCAGTAAGACTGAAGATAACGGTTACCTTTAAATCGATCTTCTGCCCCTCCAGGGCTGAGAAGAACTCGTCAACAGCCCTGTCGAAGGTCTCGTACTCCGCGTACGGCTGTTTCTGGTGCTGGTGGTACAGCATCGGGTGGAACTCCACGTTGGTTGTGAAGTAGTCGCTGCCCTCGCCAGTGGGGTTGGGGCGCTCCTCCTTCTTCTGGGTTATGAAGCCCTAGTAGGAAATTGCAGCTGTTGTAGGTTTGGAGAGATATTGTAACGAAGAATTATTATATTATTTCCCTTCTTATTCATAGTGACAAATTGTTCAAGAATCAGTATTCGGAGCATGCTATGTACTTTGAATTATAAAAAAACCCTGTAGTGTGTAAAGTCGGTTTACGGACGATAGTTTTACGTGATAACGTTAAAGAAACATTGATGAAAACTGCTAGCTCTGACGTCACGCGGAACGTGACAACGTGACTTTTTTCGCGCAGTGTTATCACATCAAAAACTGGAATACATCAGCCATTTTTAACTGTGACAAATATTAATACCCTACACGACGAGCATGTGTGAAGAGATAGATGAATGTCGATCAAGCGAAAGAGGTACGTCAGGATCGTAGCAAGTGGAACAAAGTAGTCTCCGCCTATCCCTATCGGAAAGAGGGTTGACGGTTATGTACGGTCGACCAAAGAAGTGGTCTACCATTTTTCGTCCAACTTCCTATCAAACAAAATAGTCGCTTAAGTTGAACTTTCAAGTTGACAACCACGTCTTATCGACATTATAATATTGTGACGTGCAAAGGATTTTGAACCTTAGGGTGGTAGACCACATATTTCGCTGATGGTACATTATGTATGTATGTAAACTCTTTATTGCACATAAAAATTTAAAAATACAGAAGTACACAGAAAATAGTACAAAGGCGAACTTATCCCTAAGACGGGATCTGTTCCAGCTAACCTGATACAGAAAGAAATAGTTAGTTATGTATACATACATACATGATTTAGGTACAGAGTATCCATAATACAAGCACCTGCTACTCGGTTGAACCCAGAACCCATAGCTTCTCAGTCAGGGTCAATAACCATGGGGTTATCTGGTCAAAGCACCCAGTTATTAGCCTACTTACCTTAGCCACCACCTTCCGCGCAACTTCTAGGAGTTCCTCAGCACTTATAATAGCCGCAGCCAGTTTGGGCAGGTCCCGTTCAGCGAAGAACCCCTTGTTGGGGTCGGGGCTGATCTTCATGTTGCCCGTCAGACCTTGCTCCAAGAGCATATGGTCTATTATGGCTGGACCGTATTCTGATGAAAGAGGAATTAGGTATCATCATCGTATCAGCCGGGAGACGTCCACTGCTGGACAAAGATATTCCCGAAGGAACTCTATGATAATCGGTTTTGTGCTACCCCTAGCCGCGCCACTGTTCCGCGCGGCCCAGGGCTCAGTTAAGCGGTTGGTCTATAGCGTCGACGACGTCAGTCATGTTCAACATCGCACTATCAAAATCTCTGAATACATAGATACAACTGCCAACTCTCTTGGCATAACTAGGGCTTCCAATTCGAATATTCGAATATTTGGGGGCATGGTATTCGAATATTCGATATTCGATTTTATGTTAGTAAAATGTTTACGCGGGTAGCAATGTGATTTAAGTATTGCAGTATTATTGTGTAAATTAAGTCGGTACGTAAGGTAGTAGTTAATAGTAATGTTCTTCTTTAATTTTAGGTGACTTTTGAAGACTGAAAATGTGATGATGATAATATTTAGATTACTAGGTGAATTGTGCCGCATAACACCAGCTGCTCTTGACTTTGGTGGTGACAACTATTACAAGTAAATTAGTGGATTACCTAGATTAGGATTGAGTATCTTCTTCAGATTGTCTCCAGGTTTGCTGTTTGCTAGAATTTTCTTCAATCCTTCTTCATCAGGTGGTTCAAAGCTCGACTTAGCTCTGTCTAAGGGGTATTTCTCTTTCACTGCAAACCTGAAAACCAGTAAATGTTAAAAAAATACTATAGTCTCTCTCACTTTCTTCCTATAATAGTCTGATGTCTCAAATACTAACCTAACTTTATCCCCCTCAACGTGTGGCCGCAGCACATTCAATATCGTCCACTCATAGTCAGTGAGGACAATGTTGCCGCGATCATATAGCTCCAATATGACGTGGTAAGCTGCCTCACCGCTGCCAAATTGCAAGTCTACTATCCTGTCGATGCCAAGCTGGGTGAGCTTCTCTAGACGCTTGTTTTTGAGGTGCTTTCGAAGCTGTAAGAAAGTAACAGTGGTGTTATATAATAATAATAGCCTTTATTTAAACAGTGTTTCAATAACATACAATAATCAATTAATTTGTTTGTCTGTCTGATTGAACATCTGATCTGATAAAGGCATACTCCAACTATCTCCAATTCTCCCTATCATTGGCTACTCATGGCCAATCAATTTTAATAGTGACAATACAATTACATTGTTTAGATTAATTGATATGATAGCAAGCCTCTTGAGATAAAATCGCCTATGTAACATAATTAAATAGTTGCATTGTGTGTGTCTATTTTGATAATTTTTAGACCTTTTTAGTCACACACATTACTATGAAAATTACATTTATTTTGATCATGTCTCAGAAATCGCGAGACCCTGCCTTTAAATGTGTGACGTATTTTACAAATGGCTCTTAGGTGAATATTTCCGTTCGCTGCTAATTACCTTCATAGTAAACCCGGAAGGTGCTACATTCTTCGGCCACTCGAAGTGTGTGGTGTGCAGCCGGCTCGCTGACTCCAGCAGCAGCACAGCCTTCTCCTCGGAACGTTGGAGACGGATCAGGTATGACTTGTTGTCTATGTCATACACCTGGTTCACCCGCATCCCAATCAACCTGTAATAAAATTAAGAAAATCAATGATTTCTATTACTATTATGTGGAAGCATAATAGATGCTGTAGTTGTCATTTGCAACATAGTTTCTTTATACTTTTCCTTAGTCAGTGATGGAGTTAACATTTTGGATTATTAAATCACTATTTTATGAGTTTCAATCAACACCAGCTCGAGCCAAGAACAGAGAAAAGGTTGGCCGTTTCGGTTGAATTACAACAAAATTTACTATTGTTGCAAAACGATAAATGTAGCGCTTAATACGTCTATAAAATTGGTTACTTACTTTTGTAGCTCGGTGACCATGCATATTATATCGTATGTATTAAAACGAGTCTTCATTTTGATGTGAGTATATTTTTACTAACTTAATAATAACAAGACAGGGTTTTTCCAAGGTATTTCACAGAATTCACAGCACGTATGTAGCGCAGCTGCAAGTATGCTGTCAATGCGCAACGTCAACGTCGTATTTTTTGACGTTTTTCAGGAGTTTTTTGTTTGTTTTTTACCACTTCAACTTTCACTTAGTTTCGAGGTTTGTTCAGTTCAGATACAAAAACAAACGATGCTGGTGGTATTGTTTTTTGTCAATAAACGAAAACATATTCCATGTTTTTTTATCCCATTCATTGTTTGTTTATCTTTGATTTGAAATCAGATATTTAAAATAAGTCTAAAATGTACAGAGTTGAGACGTTTTTCATAAAAACCAGCCGGGCTGAATAATTAGAATCTTAAACATGTACATCACTGGAAGGAAAAAAAAAACTTTGTGAACTGTCAGATGTATGTCAGATACACGTGTTAGGTTATGTTGTTTTTATTTTATTATTTTATTTCTGCGAAACCAAATAAAGTAGACAATAAATATTGCTAAACAATACAATGGACTCAGAAGATATGAAACTAAAGGACTTCAAGTTGAAACCGATGAAATGCGAGCTAAATTTTCTCAGTAAATCCGATGGTTCAGCTATTTTATCTCAAGGTGTGTTTTTGTCATGTTTCACTTTAAATTATGTATCTTTTGGGATGTAAACGTAAAGTAAGAGAATAAATCTCATCGTTTCAGGAGCTACAGTGGCTCTAGCGAGCGTCAATGGCCCTCTAGATGTGAAGATATCAAGTCAAAGTATTGAGAAGACAACTCTCGAAGTTTTGTTTAACAGCAAAGGCGGGAAACCGTCTGTTAAGGACAGGTAAGTCTTAAAAATTCAATTATTTAAATTCCTTCAAGAAAAATATTTATATCTTCACAGAATATAGTTTTTTTTTTTCATTCAGCTTCATTAAATATCTCCTCCAGACTAGATTTAGTTAAAAACAAATTAAATTAATTTTAAAATCTTATGAAATTGCGTTCATTTGGTTTGGGCAGCAATTGATCCAAATTGTTTTAATGTTCCAGATTGTATTTTGGTTCAAGTTGAAGTAATTATTTTGATCATTTCAGATATAAAGAAAATGTGATCCGCCAAACCTGTGAAGAAGCAATACTGAGCAGCATGTATCCGCGCACTGGCATCACCATCACCATCCAGGAGTTAGAAGACTATGGAGGGGTGAGGGAGTCATTTGAATATCCCTATTAATAAAATGTGAAAGTAACTCCTTTGTCTCTCTGTTACTGTTACTGTTATTTATTAGAGACTAGCTGTTGCCAGCAACTTCGTCTGCACAGAATTTGTTTATCGCTATCCCGCGGGAACTACACAATTTTCCGGGATAAACAGTAGCCTATGTGCTATTCCAGACTTTTCTCTGTCTCTGTGCCGAATTTCATCTGGCTGGCTGGTTCTGGCGTGATTGAGTAACAAACAAACATCCATCCATCCATCCATCCATCCATACTTTCGCATTTATAATATTAGTTAGTTAGTTTCAGTTCTGGGGAAGAACATAGGTTAGTTTTTAACCCCATAAACAAATAATTCCTCCAGGACATTGATAATTGATAGTAATAAAACCCAAACAAAGTAATTGCCTCAGCTGCATGGCTCGAAACCTTTGCCTTTTACCTAATTTAAAAACAATTTGCAGCTGTTGTCAACCTGCGTGAACTGTGCGTGCCTGGCTCTGCTAAACTCGGGGGTGGCGATGCGGCACGTGTTCGCTGGGGTGCTGTGTGCCGTGGACGGGTGCGGAGAGATCGTGCTGGAGCCTACAGTCGAGCTGCTGGAGGAGGCTCGTGCTGTGATGAACTTTGTGTTCGATGAACGGGACAAGAGTTTAGTTACCGGTAAAGTGTTGCCATATTTCAACTTCAATTTTTTATAGTTCCTTAGCCGAATGGTGTAGATCGAAACAATATGAAACAGACATGTAATAATAATAATAATATAAATCACGTCTTTGTCCTTTATGGGGTAGACCCAAACGAACCCAAAAGCCACACTAAGCATGATTGTGAGTGTATAGGTGGAAAGGGCAATCAAGTAATGGGATTCTAGCCACAACGCCTATAACATGATTCCTAAACTGTTCACCCACTCCCTGGATGGGCTTTTAACATTTGTGCATGGAGAGAAGCAACTGGTACAATCTATGTTTTACTTTGCTCCCAAATTAACATGGAACTCCCTGCTTCCTAAATTGAAGCATTAAGAATCACTTACACTTACTTTTTAGTTCTGCCACTTATCAAGAGATGGCGCTGACATCAACTTTAGTTTAACTTTTTTTTTCAGGATTCACTGAAGGCAGTTTCAGCGAAGATACGTACAAGGAGGCGATAGAACGATGCCGATCAGCCAGCGACCTGATATTCGCTTTCTATAGGGATATCGTTAGTAAATACTCTAATGTAATTGGATGACTAATTAGGTGTTAAGTTTAATAAATTGTAAATAGAAGCAGTTTAATAAATAATAGACTGGTACCTGTTTTGCAAGATTTCATATAATCTTGCAGTGTTACATGGTATTGTGTGGTTCAAATGCAAGTCTAATTTCACTACTTCCAGTGGTCGTTTTGGCAGGCACAGTCAACAATTTTAGCTGGCATAAAAAAAATACAAAGGTGTTTTTAACAAAAAAAAATTTTTTTTTTATTTCATACTTTTGCCTGACTGACACAGTACAGTACCTATTACCTACCAGTTTATTCATGTACCTCGGGCTAAGTTTTATCATGAATAAAAGAAACAGTAAATAACAGAGCGAACATTTTATTTTCCTTAATTGTTACCTTAAAATTTACAACCAATTATTGTGAAGTATTTGATAGGCATCACTAGAGTTGCTTATTACATACAATGAATAAAAATAATAGAAGGAATAATTGAATGCCTTTGCGCAAGCCGCCGCTACCGAATATTCCCGAAGTGAAGCGAAGCCGACACGCGGGCTGGGGCACACTGGGACGTATTTGCAAAGAAAATTATATTGATGCTTTTGTTTTGAATTTTATTAGTAATTAATGAAAAAAAAAACTGGCCAAGTGCGAGTTGGACTCGCGCACCGAGGGTTCCGTATCATTATCTATAAATATCTATAAACCAGTGTAAGCAGAGCCCTGCTCCAAAGCAAAATGTACGCAGTGTGGGGTCACTTATATTGGTCACTGATATATACAGACATACATACATATATACGGTTTTCGCAATTATTCCTTAATCTGTGCTATAAGACCTACCTTCATACCAAATTTCAAGATTCTGCGTTGTTTAATTACTTGCTGTAACTGTAATGTTCCGGAATGATTCTGATCTGAGACAACTCGTATAGTACTCGTAGGTACTCTTTGTCGGACTCTAAGCTCCTGATCTCCGTGTGCCCTGCACCGTATGTCAATCGTGGAAAAAAAAACAAGATGGCGGATCGTCGCGATCGAGATGCAAATGGCGGGCAAAAGCGCCGCCGCGCATTTAAACGTCCGTCCGTCGTGCTCTATTTACTCTGTTTACCGGTGCACTGGAGATTCACATAGTAGCGGTTTGCTTTGTAAGGAATACACCATATTCCTACATTATAAATGATTAAAGGTAGTCAGTAGAAATCAAAGAATTTATAGTTGAAAAAACTTAAGTAAATTAACTGTTGCATTGTGCGAATAAACAAATTGACGTTCCAAATTAGAAAAATGATTAAAGTCCATATCAGGCCTTATACTCCGAAATCCGATTTTCGAAGTTCGTTTCGTGCCGTTATCCGCTCTCACTAATAGTTATTAATTTGAGAGTGAGAGGGACGGTGTGATACGAACTTCGAAAATCGAATTTCGGAGTAGCCCCCCAGTTCTGTAACACTACTACAAACAATAGGTCATTAGGTACCTACTTAAAATTTTCACCTATATGTCTTTAGGATACAAGGACCCCGATAATGATTGTCGAATGAAGTAAAGAAATCAAACACATTCTTAGCAAATAAATGGTGTGTGTGAAGTTCACAATTTGCGGATATATTGACATGATGTGCACTTCTTTTTAATATTTTAATGTTATTTGACATTGAAATTGTAGTCTTGATATTAATTCTTATTCTTCTTTTTTTTACATTCTTTTCCTAATTATTTTAATTACATTTTTAATTGGACGATCCCTGTTGGGTGACGTTATTGTTGTTATAAATTATTTGATTTTTTATTTTTCATAAGTAAAATGTAATTATTTGTTGCTTATTTATTATTGACATCCAATTATTTTTAATTTATTTTTATTTGTTCTTTGACGATTTCAATATAACTTCTCGTAACTTGACATTGTACAATTTATGATGTAATTTTATATTGAATGAATAGAATAAATAATCTAATCTAATCTATCTAATCAATCCGCACAGGGCCCGTGTGGGTAGGTAGGTAGGCACCTACTAGAGGTGTAGGTAGCTCAAGCTATCTCATGCTGGTGATAAGCACTTTGGTGTTGAGACTGTTCATGGCCGGTGGTGATCACGAACAATGAGATGACCCACTTGCTCATTTGCCATCCTATTTGTTAAAAAACATGCGCTTTCAGAACCCGATCTACTTATTTACATAAATACCTATCTATTAATCGTACTATTTTTATATTGAATGAAAAAGTTCAACGCGCTCTTCAAAATACCTCAAAAAGCTCAATCTGAATTTAATTAATACAATCGTGAACGCTCCGTGAATCACGATTGTCAGAACGCAGCCGAAGGATCAAAGATGGCGAGGCGACATTCATCTTCCCGCGCATTTGCATCAGCGACATTCCCACGATGACTCTAACTTTGATCTCTAAATCAAGGTGTTCTGTATTTATAACATATTTATACAGGTTGGTTTAAATCGCCTTTATGATATCAGGCACTTCCACACCTAGCTCTCTATTAGCGATGTTTGTTTTTGAACACAGATTAAAATTTAGAAAAGTCAAAAGTTATTGGTGTAAAACTTCATCTTAAACACAACATAAGTGCCTATTGGTAGTTCTTTTCGAATCTATAATTATGACGACGAATAAAGTACTTATTTTAATACCTTTAGATCTATCCCTTCAATAGTTGACCGCAGGCACTCTCTCAGAATAAAAATTAAAGATTAACTGCAACTGCTCTTTGCTCAGGACCGGAGGACGACGATCGCCGTGTAGGTAAGCGACGGTAGCGAAGTATTAGCATGACTAATAATATGGCATCATGGTGTAGCGATAGCATAGCTAACTATAAATAATGAATAAATGAATATGAATATGAACTATAGACATCAACACGTGAAAGTCCTATTAAAATCTACCTACCTACACTGGTAGCCACAATTTGGCTGGCTTGATTTACTTTAGGCAAGAATGTCTGAGATGGGGGCCCTTTTGCCGCATTGTGTGATCAATTTATGGCCATTCTTGACGAGGATTTCTGCTGGAACAGATCCGCCGTCTGGATCGTTACCACTATCTCGTGCATCCTGCTGCCAAGCAGCAGTGCTTGCACTGATGCGTTCTGTCGTGGAGAAGACAGTCGTAACATTAATGATACACGAGGTATTCTATCATAGTCCGTAAGCTGGAAACGCTTCCACCACTCGCCTTTTTTGACCCCTCTAATACAACTGTTGCATAAAATACTATTTTTTAAGTCTCTTGTTTCTGAGTCTAAGGCTTTATTATGGAATTTGGCTTAATATATTTTTTTAAATAACTCTCAGAATATACTTCTGCTGTCCTTATCTCCCATGTAACATGTAACACGATAGAGTAGGTACAACCGGAGAGTTACAGCCGACAAGCCCCACGATTAAGCGCGGGCCCCCCGCCGCGGCGCCTCCTTTATTTTTACTGCCCCAAGTCCAGCTACCTAGGCTATACTATACTCAAGTTATTGGTCTATCACTATGTAACATTACCTATTACTCTTCTTAGGAACCATGGCATCGATTTTAGATTTCAGAAAAAATGCATATATTTTTTTAAAGAAATCATGCATTTATAACCGGGAGTCGAACCCGGTCAAAAAAATAACATTTGCTTAAAAGAAATATTTTTTAAGTTTTTATTTTTATCATTTAGTATCCGGTTAAAAGACAAAATTGAAGCCTTTTCCCAATTTGCTCCCGATATCAAAAATACTCGGAAATAAACCACCCCTGCATTTATTCAGGGGATATAATAACATACCTACGTTATAATCGCTTTTTAATTTCTGTTTCAAATTGGAACGCGACCGATAAAAAAAAAACATAATAGCGGGGCGTGGCTCGCGCCTACTGGCCTGCGCGGTCGTAAATCGGCCGTCATTCCAATTTCGAAATTATGTTTTTTTTAAATAAGGCGAAATGAGACAGGATGGTTTAACGCTGCTTATGTGTTAAATTGCCAGGGATATATCTAAATACAACGGAAACTTCAATGTCTCTCTCTATCTCTCTCTCTCTCTCTCTTTGTGTGTGTGTGTGTGTATGTGTCTGTCTGTGGCATAGTAGCTTTCAAGCGGATGGACCGATTTGGATGCGGTTTTTTTCATTCGACAACCAGTTTCCTTGCGGTTGCGGCAGCCGTGTTTGGTAAATTCGGTCTAGCCTAGCAGTTGAAGGAATCAGCTCTTTTCCAAAATGTTTTACATTCGTCGTGGGTTTCTTTTTAATTACCTATCCTTTTCTTACCGTTTGATCTAGAAACATAGACTAGTAGTCTATCTAGCGCGAGACACAGCTCTCGCGCGCCCTTACGCTAGCCGTGCATGTGACCCCTTGATCGCTTGCCACGTCTAAATTCTCTAAGCTTATAAGCTTCCCTAACTCACAATACCTTCTAGCCTTCCTGCACACCCCGTCCTATAAATCGACGCGGTTTACAGCGTTGTAATGTGCGCTGCGCACGCGCCGCATGGGGCGCCGGGCTCCGAGCCGCGGTGGTCACCGCTCCAATGTTGCCATCATGTAGCTTCATGTTGCGTGTGTCTGTAACCAACCTGTAACAATAATTAAACTAAAGTCTACGTAGATGAAGAGCGTTTTGTATGTGATAGGGGGCAAACGAGACTGCGGGTCGCTGATGAAAGCAATCACCGCCACCCAAGGACAACTAGAATATATAGGGGGGTAAGGGGGTTACAGGTGCTTTGCCGGTCTGGAAAAATTGGGCCCTATTTTATAAAGCTACTAGTTACAATTTACAAGCGGAAGTCTCTTTCTGACCCTATGTGTTAGATAGAGACTTCCGCTTGTAAATTGTAAGTTGTAGTTTTATAAAATAGGGCCCTAGGTACCGCTAACAACTGATTCCAGAGTTTAAACGTGCGTGGTAAGAAGTTTCGCGAGAAACGAACGGTTAAACAAATGTTATATTATGTTAGGTGATATTTCTCTCTATCCTGTCCAATGATTCTGTCACTTGGATGCTAGAGAATGGCCAGCGACGATGAGGCAGGCCAAGAAGATAGTGGGACGACTTGGACGCGTAAATGGAGGACTGGCCTGACATTGCGCCGGACCAAGAGTTAGGTATTTAGGGTGCGACTACACCGCCGCTTAAAAAACGGTGACGTTACGGAATCGCAACATAATGTACGAAGAAACGGTGAGAAAACGTGACGGATACGACACGTCACTGCGTATACGCGGCGGTTTGGTCGCACCCTTACTCATTTATTTTCTTAAACTATGTTTTAAGTACACTTACAACTAATTGGAAAATTATGGTACTTAAAAGTACACTTTTCTTTCCTTTTTTCCACGGAGTGTAACGAGTAGGTAGGTACTTCCAGGCCCGGGGAGGCCCGGGACGGTTATATGTGGGACTCTCTCCCCCGGCCTCTTTCCGCACGGACCTAACATAACCCAGCAACTAGCTGAAACAATTTAATATCATCCTCCAGACGTTTTAAAAAACAACTCATCGTTGAAATAAAGATAAACATCGAAGAAGCTACATCCAAGCGAGGCTTAAGAAAAATAAAACTCCGATGAAACCTACCATACCTATACAGTCAACTGATTAAAAACAACATTCAATGGCGTCGATTAAAGTGTGTGCGTAATTATAGAATAAACCTCGATGCACCTCAATGCATGCTTTTTACGTAAACGTATGCAGGTGATAATCATAAGGCGCGTTTTAATGGCGTTATTAAACTCTTTGGCTTAATAATAGGCTGCGCCACTATTTCGAGATGATTCCAATTTCAATGAAAAAGAAACTGGTGCTGTTCTTACCCACGACGGAACGGAGGTTTAGGGTGCGACCACACCGCCGCTTAAAAAACGGTGACGGTACGGAATCGCAACAAAATGTATGAAGAAACGGTGAGAAAACGTGACGCATACGACACGTCACTGCCTATACGCGGCGGTTTTTTCGCACCCTTATGCGTAAGTATAAATAAATAGGCCAAGTGCGAGTCGGGCTCGCGCTCGTGATTACCTATTTCTATGATTAATAGATGGGCCCCTAGTTAGTAAGATGATTAATAGATACGATTATTCATTTCTCGGAAGTTTTGACGGATTTTTTTTTAAATGTAAAGTAGTACCTTGTTACCTACTTAGGAGTACTTATGAAATTAGGAAAGCTGAGAACTTTTTGACATTTCCTAAAACTCTTTCAACTATTTTTGATGCTCTTTGATCCAAGGCGTACCTACCTACTTCAATTTTGATTGTCATTTTTCGTTTGATTGTCAGTTGACTGACTGTCGCGGTCCTGTCGTTTCATTTGACAGAATGTGGACAGAAGAGTTCATTACCCACTAACTGTTTATCTTGACCATGGCTATAATTGCTATTCTAAAAATTCCCGTGAACTTGCTTGCATATACAAACATAAACTTAATTACAAGTTTTAACGGCTGGAAGGCAATTGGACTAATAACAGGACCCATTTACCCATTGCTATGCCAAAGGTAACTTTAAATCAAAATCATAATTTAGTTAATTTTTCAAATAGGCCACAAATGGCTCTTTTACATATATTTTTTTAACTCTTGTGCTGGTTTCGCACATCTTACTGTGCAACTGTTTAAACGTACACGCTGAGACAGCGCAGTAAGTAGTTCCAAATAAAATCCGCGAGTATATCATGGAGCTTCGGTGACAACAGGGCAACATTTGGCAGAAAAAAAAACAATCCTGCCAGCGTCTGTTTCTTGAACTCAACAATCTGGCTGTCTTCAAATCAACGGTGAATCAACCGTGCTCCATTCCAAATCACGTCTTCGCTTAAGTACCTTCAGGTGTGATGAGATCAAACAGTCTATTACGTAAAAAAAGCGTTATCGTTATCTAGACGCAAGTGCTCCCGGAGCCAGGATCCCGAGCTGGACTGGCGTGAGGTGGTCTCCGAAGCGGAACAGATGGTTGGCTTCCCCACCTCCTTTCTCAATCTCCGGTGGCTCTTCAACGACGAGATCGCTAACACCGCCGTGCACCTCAGAAAACTGGTCAGTTTCCTTTTTCACGCTTATTATTATCTACAATCCAATCAACCACCCATCACTGAGTTGTGAACCGTTAGCAGTCCACAATAGTTCGTTTCTTGCTGAACTTACCACGCGTGTTTAAACTCTGGAATCATAGCAGCACCAATATCTCCTGACCTAACTTAGGGATGAGGGAACTTCAAAAAACGAACCTACTTAAAGGGCCGGCAACATGCCCATCAAAATTCTGGACGTCCATAAGCGATGGAGGTTGCTTATTCTATCAGGTGACCCACTACTTCGTTAGCTCCCTATATGTACATAATATAAAAAAAACTTCTTTTGTCAGGTAGCGACAAACCACCCCCTTCTTAAATCGGCAAAGAACTTATTGGTGGGTTCGAAGAGCAACCTGCAGTCTGTCGGTCTGATTGTCCTGCTCGTCTCAAAGGCAGCTGGGTTCAACGCTAGGGACTTTACACGGGATCAATATGACACGGGTAAGTGAGATAAATGCTCAATTTCGTCATATTATATCCCGACCATTATGCATAGAGATGCCGGCAGACTTAAAGAGCATCATGGGAAAAAGTTTGCGCATTGCTACCAAAGAGATATTGAATTCGTTTTTGCGCGTTTAAAGGTCTTACTCAAGAAGTTTGCCGGTTTTTTTATACGACAAGGAAAACTTGACGAGGTATTTGTTTTGTTTATGGTAAGTGATCACGAAAAACTAGAGGATTGTAGATGCGTAGCCAGCCTATATGGCTAAGAACCTCTGTAGCAGAATATAACAGTGACAATACTAGTCCTGCCAAATTCGCCATGAGACAGCCGACAACCAAAGATCAAAGCAAACAGAAATTTAGTTATTATCGTTCTCTGCAATTGGTAATTTTATAACCTTGGCGTTATATTGTGTACGTTAGTTCTTATAGTGTACGTTTCCAGGAGTGTTGTACTCGCAAAGAGCGCTAGCAGAGATAGTGGAGATGAAGCGGACTGGACATATGATCCACAAGACTATGGCCAACTTGCAGGAGAAGGAGAAACTGGGGGACAAGTTCAAGGATCTGCTCTGCGGAAACAAAATCGTGTTGTTGACAGGTACCTGGTGATATCTTAAAGACCCGAAGAATGTCGTTTATATACCGAATAGACTTTCCTTTCAAATCTTTCGCACTCATAATTTGGTCATGTGTACAAGAGGATTACTTATATCCCTTCTCATCTTTCCTTCAAGGCGACTATCTTCTGGCTAAGTGCCTGCAGCACCTGGGTGGCTTGCGGAATAACGAGGTCACGGAGCTGATCTCGACCGGGCTCCGCGATCTGGTCGAAGGGGACTTCCTTGGCGACCGCAACCCGGACAACGGGCCCTTACCCTCGCGACCAAGAGGTGAAAGGTCTACCACATACTATTAGAAATTTTGTTACGACTCCCCGTTCCAAGACATTACTATACATTGTATATACATAGTTAGATGGAAATACGATGTTAAGGCTCAACAGAATGGACTATCACTAACTTTAGGTAAGGATATAAGAGGTGCCTGCGAGGAACTTTTAAATTTCATTTTGTTTGGGAATAGTCAACTTTATTGAACCGCGCCCAAGCCCATACAAAATGAATTTTAAAAACGCAAGTAATTCGACCTAGGTTCGTGCAAAAAAATAACTCCTTATGACCTCAGGTATACCTACATCACTGTTCTAATCTTTAGGGTTCCCCGCATGTACCCTGCATTCACAATTTATTTACTCACATGAATACTCATTATTCGAACAGCCGAAAACTTCGTCAAGCCTTATGATTGGGAAAACGAGTTCAACTTGCACAAGCTTGGTGGAAACGAGTTTCTCGGACAAGGAAAAGACGAGTGGGTGTTGCGGACCATGCTGCAATCCGGCAGCTTGCTCGGCAAGGGCTGCCAAGGGGCCATGGTGCTAGCCCACAGGGGGGAGCAGATGGAACGCGACGCATACGTCCTAGGGGGACACCTAGCCTTGATGTGGCAACTCTATCTGGACGTAAAAGACTTCTTTATACATCCACATTCGTTCTCTCTGGTCGGCGCTCCCGTTATCATGGCTCTGTGGGAATACCCAACTATCTACGGTCACGTTTTTGAAGCGAAAATGGAGAAGAAACCAATCGAGATCAAGCATTTGCATTACGTGGTGAGGAGCACGCGTTGCATGGAGTATTTGTCGGGATTAATGGATGAGGAGCTGGCGGCCATTTTGAAGTATAGCGATCGGTTCCCGGTGGAGGATGCGCGGTGCGCGCTGCAGAAGATGGCGCGGACTATCCATGGAGAGACCATGCAGTACATAGAGTGACAACTGATTAAACGTTCGTATTCAAATACTATTTTAATACAATACAATACAATACAATACTCTTTATTGAACACCACATATAACAATCAAAACAGAAAAAAGGTATACAGAAGTAATAAGAATAAGGTAACAACAGGCGGCCTTATCGCTAAAGAGCGATCTCTACCAGGCAACCATAACGGACCGGAATAATACTTGTAGGCCTAATCTTATTTGACATTCTAAGTCTCTTTAAAATGAAACGAATTTAGTCAAATCGGTACTACCTAGTAATAGATATTAGGTTAGGTAGTTCATAGCTAAGTCATAAATTTAGGTATCTACGTTAGGCATCCGAAACAAACCACTGAGCGTAACAACTGAGCACTAATAAAATTTGTAGGTACAGGTGGCGGCACGTAAGTCTAACGTGGTGTACGCCCGCCCGCGTCCCCTGCACTCCCCCGCGATACCTTATTTTCGACTACTGCCCATCAACGGGGTGGGTCATCGCCAGACTTACGTGCCGGCACTTGTACATACTTTAAAATAATATTTCACAAACGAATCCTTTAATCAAAAAATAAAACTTAAGTATCTTGGAAAGGCCTAATCAACGACAGAACGACACCCTCCATCATGGAGGGGTAAGTAATACGAGCTATAACAACTTATTATCTAATGTTCATAATATATACGCTCACTTTATATAAACTCGTTTAGTATAACGTTTACTGGATATAATGAACGAAAATTATAATCTGAAAATATCTAATTTTGTAAGGTATAACGTTATTTATATATAATATGAATTGAAATAACGATCAAAGCATATAATGTTCATAACAGCTAACACCAAAAAGCATAATGCACAATTGTTTATTGAATTTGCTATGTGGTTAGGAGGTTTTCTAGGTGGTTATAAAAAAAATAACTAACCCCACCTAACGAACCGAACCTATCCGTGTCGCTTCCGCTCCGTACCGTCTTGCTCGCTCGCTTCGCTCGCTCGCCGAAAATTAAACAATGTCTTGCAGCTGTTTCAGTTAGGTTAAAAGTTTGTTATGTTTAAAGAAATTAGGCCATATAAATCATATATAAATTGAAGTTATATAAAAATAACGTTATATAATTTAAGCCTTATACGTTAAAAAATTATACTTTTTGCTGTTATAGCTAACGTTCATTATATCTTGTGAACGTTATTATTATGAAATTAGATATTTCGTAGTTATATCTCGTGGGACGCACCCTCATGGAGTACACTATTGAGTTATAGTCATGCATGGATACATTAAGTTGCGACACAGGAATCACATGAAAATTTAATTAGATCGGAAAATCACTGAAAATCAGCATCCAAAATGAAATCAGGAGGGATAATTTTATATTACCGTCCGTCAGTCAGATGTCAAGCAGTCATCGGATCACGTGCGTTGTCGAATGGAATTTAAATTTTACCCCGCGTGAAGGCAACTATTTGTGAATTTTCAGTTTTATTTTAGCCCTAGCTGTTGCCCGCGTCTCCGTCTGCGTATTCGCTTACCGCTATCCCGCGGGAACTATGCGATTTTCCGGGATAAAAGCATATACTCCCAATCGCAAACAAAAGTGCCTCAAGAAACGTCCGAGCGGCGTTGTCTATGTATTGTGTGTGTCAACACATCAACTTACAGATAACATTAACATATTCGTTCAAATTAACACCTTATTTCGTGGCAGTAATGTTTAATGTCAATTGCATACGATTGTGAGAAGTAATAACACGACGCCACGCGCTGGAAACCTGTCTGTCTCTTGTTCTCAAGCGTTTGAGATTACGGTGCGAAAGAGACATACATTTGTTATCGAAGCGCGGTCGAAACACGACTGAACCAAAACTCTGCACAATAGACGCGTCTTGTAGACTTTTGCTTCCAACAGTTTTTGAGCGTGATTGGGAGTCTAGTTGTTCGTAAGTCAATGGATAATAGCTATTCTATGTCCTTCCCCGGGACTGACACTGTCTCTACATTAAATTCCCGTTAAAATAAGGCGCGCGCGACTTGTTCGCGCCTCGTCTCTTATGTGTGGTCTGACCTCATACTGCGAAATTCCATTTTCGAAGTTCGTGTGCCGTTCTAGGGGACTACTCCGAAATTCGATTTTCGAAGTTCGTATCACACCGTCCCTCTCACTCTCAAATTAATAACTATTAGTGAGAGCGGAACGGCACGACACGAGCTTCGAAAATCGAATGTCGGAGTATAAGGCCTGGCCCCTATTTCACCAAAGCGACAATTGTCGGCGACATGTGACAATTCTACTTACATTACAAACTCGACGAGACTACGCCGGTTGGCTTCATTATTGACCACGCATTGCAATTCGAATCTAACTAATCTAACTAATATTATAAACGCGAAAGTATGGATGGATGGATGTTTGTTTGTTACTCAATCACGCTAGAACAGCCCAACGGATCTGGATGAAATTTGGCACATAGATAGAGAAAAGTCTGGAATAGCACATAGGCTACTTTTTATCCCGGAAAATTGTGTAGTTCCCGCGGGATAGCGATAAACGAATTCTTTGCAGACGAAGTCGCTGGCAACAGCTAGTTGTACATAAATCACGTCTTTATCCCTTACAGGATAGACAGAGCCTAAGGTAACAAGACCTAAAGGCCACGTTTAGCATGAGTGTGGGCGTATAGGTGGAAAAGAGAATCAAAATCAAAAGTGATGGATTTCGGTGTAGCCTATAAAAAAGGTACTTACTTTCACGTTTTCCTCGATTTTTTATTAAGAGCAATCATTTCCGTCTTTAAAACCTTATACTTTACTAAACTTAATTTATATTTTTCACCAAAGTGTGTTTTCAACGAAAATTTATAGTACTCCTACATTAAAATGACCTCACGGCGAGCGGAAGCCCTGCGGAAATTAACATCGATGCGGAAAAGCGGTATTATTTACTAACTAGCTTTTGCCCGCGATTTCGCCTGCGGCCCTCGTGAACTTTCTACTATCCCAGTACCTATAAAATGTAATCTAGGTAGACAAACATACACATATACACAAATCATGTCCTTATCCCTTACGGGGTACACAGAGCCTAAGGTGACAAGACCTACAGGCCACGTTTAGCAAGATTGTGGGCGAATAGATGGAAAATGGAAAAATAGGTGATATGTTGCTAGTAGGTAAGGCGGCCAAAAACTAGTTCAAAATAAAACGAAGTTTCAATAAAGTCGTGTTTATTGACAACAATAGTAAAACTTTAAAACTTTAGGAAACAATTTTGCTTAATCAAACTTAACACCAGAGGCCTTACCATGACGTCTTAATGGGATTCAGTTTAGGTTCGTTCGCTGTCAGTTTCATACTAAAAGTGACAGCTAAAACTTGAACTGAGTCGGAATTAGGACGTCATGGTAAGACGCCTGGCCCCTGTTTCAACAATTCGACAAGTCGGTGACAAGTGACAGTTCGAATTGCAAGGCGTGGTCAATATGAAGCCAAATGGCGTACAATCTTGTCGAGTTTGTAATGTAAACAGAATTCAACATCCACCCGCAATTTCTTCAGTCTACCCGTGATCATGATGCATGCAACTGTATCGAAATATCGGGTGCTCAATAAAGGTAATCGCGGTTCACATCCCGTTTATATTATTTCGAATGAACTTAACCGTGAATCATTACAAACTCTTATTGTAAACAGAATTGTCACTTGTCGCCGACAATTGTCGGGTTGGTGAAATAGGAGCCAGAGCCTTACCATGACGTCTTAATGCGATTCAATTCCGAGCCAAAGCTGGATCGCTAAATGTCAGATCCATACGGCAGTTTCTAAACGACACTGAAAATTAGAACACATAGAAAAATCCGAAAAGTAAAACTATGGCCGGGAATCGAACCCGGGTCCTCGTCATTCCGTGACGCGTGCTATACCCCTACACCACCCATAGCAGGTGAGTAAGCCTCCGAATTTTACAATCAAAAAAAAATAGATAGAAAAATTCGCAGGCTTACTTACCTGCTATGGGTGGTGTAGGGGTTCCATGAAGTTGTTTAAAAGCTCGCCCTCAGTATCTAATTTATTGAATTTATCAATGAACAAAAAACCTTTACCTTGCTACTCCACTACCACACGTGCAAGACAGCCAAGCAAAGTATATGTTTTATCATTCAATCTCACCCTCCTCTGCTTCTACATTAAACATACTTAATAATAATAATAATAAAAGATATTTATTCAACAGTTTGAAATTACTTTTAGATACCTATAAGTACAAGTAAACAATAAAAACAAAACATAAACATAAATTCCACAAACCTAAATATCCCCTACACCACACAAAACGCTGACGAGTTTCGAACTATGTGCAATCAGTATGCTATAGTGTAAGTTTGCGGTCACAAAATACGTCTCGACCGCGTTTGCGTTAAAATGTCAAATACTATGAGAAATTTTAGTTGCCGTTTCGATCCGCAAGTGGCGCTGCCAATTATTCCATAGTAATTGAGACGTTTACGTGAACGCGTTCGAGACGTTTTTGTACGCGAAAACTTACACTAGAGGCTCTGAGGATATTTCGCACAGGCTTGGCTGTTTTTCACGTGTGGTAGAGGAATGGCAAAGTAAATATTTTTTATTCCCAATACCATACACTCACCACACCATTGAATGAAGTACAAGTACTTAGCTAAAACAAAATAACATTACATCGTCTTAATTAACCTCTTAATAGTATCCACTGATTCATTATCACCGAACATACTAACAAAACTTTCCGCTAGCTTAGCATTCTCTAAATGCAGTAATCTAGTCCGCTCCAAAGCATCGGTTCTCAACACTTCCTCTTTCAAAAACTCCAAGTCTATATCAGCTATGTTGTCTTTACAATTGTCTATAACTTTATACAGCTCAGGGTTCTCATTCAATGCAAATAACACTGGCGCACTGGCTATGGAAAACAACTCTTTATTTTCACTTGTAAACTTCTGAAGTTCGCTTGCCGATTGCCATGCTAAGCATAAATGGCAACCGAATTGATATGCCTCCTCCTGCTTCTTTAGATCCTGGCCTCCTAGTAGGAAAGCGCCCTGACAACCACGTCCGAACAACGAACCACCATTATACATAGTCCTTAATGTCCACTCTTTGATCGGAGAACCTGATACATCCTGCGTAGCCAATGGCAATGTGTCTGTGGAAATTGGGAACTCATCTTCACCAATCGGGGCTGGTTTGCCTGGTAAAGGCATGTTCTGTTTGTCTCGGTCACCGTAAAATTCTCCCTCGCTCACATCTCTCAGCGCTGTTGATATAAGGTAGGATAAGTTAGCATTTTTGAGTCGAGCTAGCATTCCATTTGCTGTCACAAGTAAATAGTCGCCGATTAGTAATGCAATTTTATTGGCGAATAGGGCTGTCTCTGTATTTTTACAGCGTTCTTCAAGAGGTATGTTTAATAATCCTCTGTGTACATAATGGCCTGTGCGTATCATCTCTGTTAGTTCGGCCAGTGTCCGTTGTTGCTCCGTAGCAGTGCAGGTGTGGAACAAGGAGGTGGATTGTGGAGGCCTGATGGCTTTGGAGAGCAGCAAGATTACCAGGCCCCAGGGTTGCAAGTTGTTATGCTCGTTGTAAAGGACTGTCTTAGCCGTTTGTATTATTGGATGATTGCTGCCAACCTGAGACAAAAAGTTTTAGAAAATTATAATTTTAAGACAAGCTTTTTTGTTGACTATACTTTATATTTTAATATGAATTTCGAATCAATCCAAGCACTGGAGGTGGGTCAAATTTGACTCACAAAATTTTTACTCAACAAAGATACAAAATGTACTTATCACAAATTTCGAATTTTTAATGTATACTGAAGATATTAATGTTTCTAAATAATGTAGTCTTTGAAGTGTTAATAAATACACATGCGGCGTGGTTGATATTTGCCACAACCGTGGAAAACGGGCACGTGTTTTTACAGAAAGTAAGCAATCAATGCACCTTTACATAATGGAAGTAAAAAACAGGTGACTGTGACAAGTTTATAGCCCAAAGTTATAGCTTATAGTCAATAAGTAACGTTAATTATACAGTAAATAAGCAATAAGGCCTTCTAAACGAGTTAAGTCCGGAAGTAACCTTGGCGAATTATGCACGGTCACACGCCTATTGCGTAAACTCTGATTAATATTTCATGTATTAAAAAAAACTATTACATTAAATAAATTTTGCATGCAACCTTGTATTTAACCTCGTTATTAAATTATTGCTTTAGAATACCACCTTAACTAACTGAGTTGTCTTTACATTGTTGTTTGTGACGAAAATACTATCGTAACTATACTCACAACTTTGCGCAAATGCATCGCCACATTGGCGAATTCGTCGCTCAACAACCATCTCAGGTTCATAAAAGAGGTGGGATATCCCACAATTTTTTCAGCTTCACTTATCACTTTGGTCCATTGAGCGAAAGGTGGTCGAATTAAAAAATCTTCCTGGGTCAGGTTGGTCATGGTGGTTTCGAGGCGAATGTGATGCGATAACAGCGTCGCACGACGCAAATGACGGATCAAAGTGTAAGACATGATTGTAAATTAGCACTTAGCACCACTTTTTCACACTTTTACATTCAGTTAACAAGTTTATTTTATTAATTCGTTAAAACACTGTGCGTTTCGCAGTTGTGGTACTTGTGGTTATGTCACATTTATTTTGACGTTTCCGCGCTGCGTTCGGAAACGCGTGCGTTTCGTTACTGCGCTAAGTGTGCTCGTCTCGTCTAGAAGTGTTACCGTGTCCTTTCGTAAGTTCAAGTGGAACGACACGGTCAATAACAAATCTTACGTAACTAATGAGTAAAATACACAGCAGCCACTTCGTTTTATAGTCATGCATGAGGTAGGAATATTTTATAAAATTTATATTCCTCGTCAAGGATTTTGAATATTTTGGTGGATTTACTTAGCTAATTAAAATTAAAATTATACTCGCTAAAAAAAAATCAGATTCATCACGTATGCATGAATGTATGTAAATTCTTATTATATCTTTATTGTGCAAAATAAACAAGACAAATACAATTGACAAACACTGTGATACTTACATGCACAAAGGCGGACTTATCCCTTTAAGGGATCTCTTCCAGAGAAGAGAGAAGGATTTTTTCTTTTTTTTTTTCTTTCTTTCATCATCATCATCATCATATGAATACGTGTAATCCTGCCGCTAAGCAGCAGTGCTTGCACTGCTGTGTTGCGGTGTGGAGAGTAAGACAGCCGGCGAAATTACGGGCACAAGAGGCATTTCATCTAAGTCCTCTAGGTTGGCAACGCATCTGCAATCCCTCCGGGGTTGCGGGTGTCTATGGGCAGAGGTGATCGCTTACCATCAGGTGACCCACTTGCTCGTTTGCCTTCCTATTCACATAAAAAAAAAGAATAAATGTCTTCTTTCGTTCAAATCCGCCATAATAGGTACCTAGGTCGTCCACTGGATATAGGCCTCCCCTTAGACCTCCGTCATCCGTCCACCTTGTTGGATTTAATCAAATTAAGAAACATCAACTTCAAAATACTGAGCTTTACCTACCTCTACCGATAACATTTGCCATGAACATAACATAACGAACGAAGAAACGACGAATCAAACACATCATAAATGACAGTTAACGTTGATGTTCTTAAAAAAGATATATGACAATAAGGTTCTAAGTGTCTGCTTCAACGGTGTCGTGGTTTTACTCTGTACCTATCTATACTTCATTTAATTTAGGATGAGAAACTACAACAACATTATTTTGCGACTTGTGAACTGTAATCTCTTTACAATTTGTACTAAGTAGAGTACACCTTTATGGTAGATCACAGAGCACACTAATTGTATTTATTGTAGATCCTATGTAATTTACCTGTGTATCACAAATAAATGACTTACTTACTAAAATTTATTTAGAGCAATTTTATGTTGCGGCTGCCAAACTGTTGCACTGTACTATTTGCTAGGTAAGATATAGTTGACCAGACGCAATATAATGTTATTGTGGTTTCTCATTCTAAATTAAATGAAGTATACATCTTGCATCCCCTGCAATTATTCAGATTTGCTCGTAAATAAACGTCTCGGATACTTTAAAAAGTGGTTCCCTATTAAATACAATGTTAAACAAAATATTGTTTACTAGCTTCTGCCCGCGACTTCGTCTGCGTAGAATTAGCAATTGACCTGTTTATGGCTATCCCCCGGGAACTATGCAATTTTCCGGGATAAAAAGTAGCCTATGTTTTAATCTAGGGTACCAGCTATCTTCGTTCCAAATTTCGTCCAAATCCATCCAGTGGTTTTAGCGTGAAGAAGGAACAAACATACACACTCACTCACTCACATCGTCACATCGTCACAAACTTTCGCATTTATAATATTAGTAGGAATTATTATATATGAAATAAAATATTGGCAATTAATTATCCGAACTCAATAAAATAATCCTAATGCTTGAGAACCATTTTATCTAAAAAAAGAAAGATGATGAATGTATAATAGAATAGTTAGGTATATCTAGTCTCTCCATGATGGTCTGGGAGTAAATAAAAAACATAGAATGTACCAGTTGCTTCTTTTCCCCCGCAGATAGTAAAAATCCATCGAGGGAATGGGCGAAAATCTTAGAAATCATGCTATCGGCGATGCGGCTAGCAACCCATCACTGATTCCCCTTTCCACCTATACGCCCACAATCATGCTAAACGTTTCCTTTAGGTCTTGTTACCTTAGGCTCTGTCTACCCCGTAAGGGATAATGACGTGATTTATGTATGTACTAGCTGTTGCCAGCGACTTCGCTTGCAAAGAATTCGATTATCGCTATCCCGCGGGAACTAAGCAATTTTCCGGGATAAAAAGTAGCCTATGTGCTATTTCAGACTTTTCTCTATCTATGTGCCAAATTTCATCCAGATCCGTTGTGCCGTTCTGGCGTGATTGAGTAACAAACAAACATACATACATCCATCCATCCATCCATCCATCCATCCATCCATACTTTCGCATTTATTTATTATTTAGAATTTAGATTTAGATTAGATTAGAATTAGATTTAGATTAGATTTAGATTAGATTTAGATTAGATTTAGATTTAGATTTAGATTAGATTAGATTTAGATTAGATTTAGATTAGATGTATGTATTAACCAGCATGCTTAAAGCAAATTCACTCAGACATGCTGGTTGTGCGGTGCTCTATTCTTTTGTTTTTTGAAGTGGCAACTTCTTTAACGGCGTTGTGCACTTTTTTGGGATGAGTAAAAAATGTTCTCGCGTCAGGAAACGTGACCTGAACGAAAATTCGTAAGACGGATGGAGAGTAGACCCGGCGCGGCGTCGGAGAGGAAGTAATATCCCTTTCTCTTTCCTTCTGCCGGCACTCCCGGAGCATAGAATAAGTAAGAACATAGTAGAACGGAATCTCCCGCTTCGGCCGGACTCAAGGTTACGATATTACAGTACTTGTTAAACGAGCGGCTTAGTCAGGCTGCCACGGCCGGCGCCGCCGCACGCGCGTTTGGCACTTAAACTACTACTAGTTTTACGTGAGTCTGTATGTATTTTATTTTATATTTGTCGGTAAGTAATACTTACTTAAATTATCTTAAATGGCTTCATTTGGTATGGCACTTGTAATAACTTCTTACTTAGAAGTATCTATGTAGGAACGTACCTAATGATTTATAAATTTCATATTTTGTAAAACTAGAATAAAATAATGATTTCAAAGTAAATAAAAACTTATATTTTAGCGATATTATCTTTAGACGTTAGTATAATATTTAACGGTAAGCAACCCTAGCAATACGCCTGGACGACAGAGGGGTGTAACGACGTGAAGGGGGAAGTAGGTATATAAATGGCGGCGTTTTGAACGCGGTCAAAAGAAAGAAAGAAAGAAAGAAAAAGTTTATTTATGACAATCACAGTAGGTAATTAAAAACAAAAACATATTAAAAACTACATAAAAATTGACATAAAAGAGATTCCGTTCTACCCTGTTATTATCTATTCTATGCCCGGAGTGCAATCCGTTGTTATTTTCAACAAGATATACCTAAATATATATATAAAACCGAATTGAGAGCATCCTCCATTTTTTTTAAGTCGATTAAGCAGGCTCGAAAATAAAACAACTGTTGATTTTATTATCTTCACTTAATTTCTAGATGACGTCTGTGAAAATACTAGGAAAGTAGAGAAAAACTGGGCTGTTTAAATTTGAAATTCGTGTGGAAAGAAAATTACCGTCGTAATTTACTTTTAAAATACTTAAGTCAAAAAATACCCGAACGAGAGTTTTGTAGCAACTCACATACTCGTAGTAGGTAGGTACCATTATCGACTGCTATGTGATTTCAAAAATCAGCCTTCCCCCCTTCTTCCAGGCCCCATTTCGCTAACATGACAATTGTCGGTGACAAGTGACGATTCTGTTTACATTGCAAACTCGACCAGAATCTACGCCAGTTGGCTTCATATTGACCACGCCTTGCATTTAGAATCATCATTATGTCGCCGACATATGTCAAGTTGGTGAAATAGGGGCCAGGTCATTTTAATCTTTGAATGGATGAAAGAAGTAGGTAGTAGGTAGCTATTTTATGATACATAGCTGTTGTCCGCGACTCCGTCTGCGATGAATTTTCTTATCGCTATCCCGCGGGAGTTATGCTATTTTCCGAGATAAAAACGATCCTATGTCTTTCCCCGGGACTGTAACTATCACTGTACCAAATTTCAATAAAATCGGTTTAGCCGTTTTGCCATGAAAGAGCAGCAAACATCCAAACTTACAAACTTTCGCCTTTATAATATTAGTAAGAAGTAAGATTATGTAGAATTTATTGCACGAAGTGCATCTACCAATTCTACCAGGTTAACGTACGAATCCCTCGCCGGGTAGGTTTTAGGTAGGCAACTTTTTTAAACCATCAATTTTAAACAAAAATCAATGAAAACAATTTCACCAAGCGACCATAAAAATACTGCCAGCCAATCACGTGTCTGCGGGCCATAATTCAAAAATAGAAGGGCTAAGGAGGCCCCTGGCAAGACGGTGGCTCGTCCGTAGCAATTAAAAAATAAAAGCAGTGTGTAATTTGTTGGCAGTTTATGAAGGGTCGGTGCCTCGCCGCCGAACGACTAAATGTACATTTGCATTTTGATCACCGCTTTTCTGATTGAGGTCTGTGGTTTGTTAAGGTGGCTACACACTGTCAGAACTGCGGGGTAGGCAGCGACATTTGAATAAACAACTGTTTACACAACTGCAAATCAAATCAAATCAAATATCAAATAATTTATTAAAATAATCAATTGTACAAATAAAATATAAATGGTTATTTATTTATTTATTTATAAGCCTTTTTATTATGCCAATTTCAGTAAGTACATGTTGTTATTGTCGTTTTTTTTTATTAAATTGTCGCGTAATTCGGCGTGCCTCATGGCATAGGCCTCCTCCGTGTATTGGAGGGTTTGGGCTATAGTTCCCACGCGCGCCCAGTGCGGATTGGGAACTTAACACACACCATTGAATTTCTTCGCAGATGTGTGCAGGTTTCCTCACGATGTTTTCCTTCACCGAAAAGCTCATGACAAATTACAAATGCAATTTTCGCACATAAATTCCGAAAAACTCAGAGGTGCGAGCCCGGGATTTGAACCCACGACGCTCTGCTTGAGAGGCCACAGGTCAAACCACTAGGCTACCACGGCTTTTTATAAATGGTTAGTAAGCACTATATTATGTCTATTTATGTATTAGTAAGTACACAACAAAGTTAAGAACTAAACTAATGACTCGACATAAAACATGAAAATGAGGCTTATTTTTGAGATAAGTATTTCCGGCATCCTGCGCATGTGCAAGTGCAATGAAGGTGACAGTGGCCGACTCCGGAGATTTCGATCCAAATCGGGCCATCGGTGACCACCATTAGCCACTCATTAAGTATTACAGTACGTATTTTTATTTCCAACTGTGCCAATCACTATCACTTCACTATTCACTACATAGTATAAAACAAAGTCGCTTTCCGCTGTCTGTCTGTCCCTATGTATCTATGTTTAGATCTTTAAAACTACGCAACGGATTTTGATGCGGTTTTTTTAATAGATAGATTGATACAAGAGGAAGGTTTAATTCTACGCAGAGTGTTAAGCCTACACAATAAACATTTCTTATGCTAAGACTTTGCCTGTAACAGCTATCGTTTTCATATTAACAGCCATACAGAAACGCTCACTTAAACTAAACGAGTAGAAATTAAAGAACTACTTTTTACGCAACTAACGCAATGTAAATATATTTAGTTCCTCTTTCGCCCTGATTCTGCCCTTTTAAGCTTTTAACGAACAAAAACATACCTACCTCACTCCCCGCTCGTACTTCACGTGCTAGACAGCTATGCCCCATGTTAATGTTTACAAACAAATTTTATGTTTTTTAGTTCATTAAAACGGACTTAGACCGCAAAGTAACCCTGATATTTCATTTTACCTTGAACCTCCAAGTATCCCAAACCTGCTGTTCTGTGCTGAACCAAGTCAGGCAGTGTAACGTCACCTTAAGGTAATCCGCAGTTAGTCGAATATACGTCTGGAATAAATAGTTCCGAGTTAAATTGGCTAGTATTTACAGCCTGCTCGCGTGCTGAACCGCTTATTGATTTGAGTATTATAATCGTGGTTAAGGTTATAAACTAAACCGTAAGATATGAAGAAATGGGGCTAAATGGGGTACTTCAGTTGGTTGCGACTGCATACTTAAAGTTTACACCTTGCGTACAGTCAAGGGCATAAATATCGATAGCAACCTACAGCCAAACACGTCAAATATATGTATTATGTTTTTTTATATGAATAGGAAGGCAAACGAGCAAAGTGGGTCAACTGATGGTAAGTGATCACCACTGCCCATAGACACCCACAACCGTAATTGTGTTCGTAATTTCCCCGGCTGTCTTACTCTCCACACCCGAATACACCACAAGCACTGCTGCTTAGCGGCAGGATTAGCGAGTAAGATGGTGGTAGCGATCCGGACGGACCTTGCACAAGGCCCTACCACCCGCATCACCTACCTTATTGTTTGTGTCATGAAGGTGTACATATAGATGTTTTTGACGTCTTGGCAACGTACATTATAATTATGCCCTTGACTATAAAAAAAAATAAAAAAAAATCATTTATTTCGGACATCAAGATCCATATCGGGTTAGTAATACAACTTAAACACTATGTTAGTTAAATTAAAATTAAAATAGAAATTACAAAAAAAGAAACACTATTACTATACAGTAGTATTTTTTATAAGTAGGTACATAAAATATTACATTTGGTCATGTTTGGGATCTTTATAACTCGGGTCGTCCTAACTGGCGTCCATTTTGAATTGGATCACGATACTACCATAGATAACTCCAACTAACATGAGCGGGTATTTTTGCACGCCATTGCCACCATTATCCCTAATTGCGGGTACTGGCTGATAACACTCGAGACCACGCCCTTGCTGCGAGCTAACCTAACTAAATAAAAAGCCTAAGAACGACCGCCCTATGATGGGTGACTTTGTTTTTAAATTTGGAGTTGGAAAACGTTTTTTATGCCAGCTTTCTTTGGGGGCGAGTTAGAATACTTGTCATAGGTTAATGAATATAAATAGATAAAATGTAATTTCCCACGTACCTACCTACAATTGTAGCCTAATGTTATCCCTGTGGTTATCCCGCAGTAAAAATATTGTACTTATTTAGCGTCAAGAACGTTAAAACTAGTAGATTTCATCTAGCTATAATTATTTAATTATTACGTACCAATAGTACATGTTTTTATGTACCTACCTAAAGAAAACCAAATTAAAGGCGTAAAAATTAAAAATATTTTAGTATTTATTAAATATTTTGCAAATGATAAATTAAGACCAGTTACGAAAATAATTATGGTGGGCACTATACTTTAGGTGGGTACTTAACATACTAAATAATATCTCGATTAACGCCTGTGGCGCGAAAGAACGGCTTCGTATATGTTTATTCATTACAACTTTTATTAGGTACATAGTAGCTAGGCTAGGTAAAACGTGTTTTGTAGTTTCCAATGTTTCCACTTCAACCTTAAAAAAGAAGAGATTCCGGCACCTGTCAGTCGCTCAACTTTTTCTAACCTGCCCGTCAGTTCGCTGTCAGAAATCACTTTTTCAAATTCTCCAACTGTAAAATAACTTTGAATATTTACCTAAGATTAACGTAACGGTAAATTGTTTACGTCTCTTTAATTTAAAAAGCAAAACGAACCATAACAATGCATTAAAGGCATCGCTCAGTCACGGGTCTCGTCTATGGCATGGCCACCGTCCACTTATAAATATGCATAGAGTAATTTTTGAAAAGCGAACACTTAATAAGTGAGGTGCGCTCCTCGGGCGGACGCTAAATTGCTTCTTCGGTTATTATTCTCCCCATCGCCAATCCTATCCATTTAAAACCAATTATGTTTTATTATAGTTAGAGGAGGAAAGTAAATTACCAACACACCGGCCGAAAAGGACGGACGCATGCCTCAACCACAGAGCAGACGAGCGTAGCGTAGTAAACTTTTTTTTTTAAGTGCACACACAGGCACGGGCGCGCTCTCTTGATGCCCGGTCGTGAATGGAGGTCTAATGGACGCTTGGAAATATAAAATTAAATCGGATATAATGAGTTACATAGGCTATCACGATCGCGGGTTCGACGGGTCGCGGAGGCTTTTGTTCTCTCGGTCGTCGACCCCGGTTCATTTTCTTGGCGTGATTATGCGTCTGTAATTAAAATCTAAGTTTTTGTGCTTTGTTTCACGGAGCTTTTTAATGTTTGACAGGAGATGAAAGCTACACGGCTGGGCGATGGCCGGGCCTATTAAGATGATACCAACAACGCGCTGGTATTGTACCTATCGTACTGTACGTTAAGTACGTAAGGTACTTGATGGGAGAGGAGAAGCGGACTTCAAGAAATTGTAGGTTTTTTTACTGCAAACAGATTATGACACAAAACAGGTTGTAGTGCTGGCAGCAATGAAATTTTGTCATATTATTTAGTGTTTGTAGGGATAAGATTAAGTTAGACCGATACACATTTCAGAGGCCTCCTGAAATAGATCTACTTAGCCATATGTGGGCCTCGCAACCGAACAGGGCCCCGATTTTTTAAAGCACATCACTTGAAACATATATATATGTACTTAGTTACGAAACTACAGCTCAAATAAAATTATAACATAATGTGTTTTATCCTTACTAATACTTATTATAATTGCGAAAGTTTGTGATGAGGATGCATGGATGTTTGTTACTCTTTCACGCCAGAACGGCTGAACGGGTAAATTGCGTAGATCCTGCGGGATAGCGATAAACGAAGTCGCGGGCAACAGCTAATGTTACAATTAAGAGTCATACATGCATACATACCTTTTCGACTAGTTGATTACATTAGAGTAATTAGAGTTATAGTTCTTCACTAGTCTTCTAGTTACAAGCATCTTGTCAGGGACGCAAAATGCCAGAAACGCAGAAGGCCAGAAACGAAAAATGCCCGGAACGCAGAATCTACATACCTACAAAAAAGAGCTAAAATCCTACATCATTCGAATTTTGAAGTAGCCCCTGCTATTCTAAAATTCGAAGTTCGTATCATATACCCTCTCTCTTGCTCTCTCTTTAGTGACTACTAGCTTCTGCCCGCGACTTCGTCTGCGTAGAATTATGCATATACTTAAACCTTCCTCTTGAATCACTCCATATATTAAAAAAAACCGCATCAAAATCCGTTGCGTATTTTTAAAGATATAAGCATACATAGGGACAAACAGACAGACAGCGGAAAGCGACTTTGTTTTATACTATGTAGTGATTAGTGAGAGCGGAACGGCATGAAACGAACTCTGAATTTAGAATTTCAAGAGTACAAGGCTTGATACTGCAAGAACACGAATGTTATCGGGACACTTAGGAGAAGATCTGTGACTTTTTTTTATTGGTATGACACTTTATATAGCACTTTGCCAATGTCACGACAGGTTGAGAGTTGGATGGTAGAGTCTGCCTAACCAAAGCTGAACCCACTAGTTATTTGACTGGCAACATTTTGCCTCTAAGTGTGTCTATCTGAGGTGTTAAGTTGTATGTTAAATTGACATTTCTCTGAGAAAATTGCAGCTGTGTGAGTGATCCTGTGTTACCCTGTCATGATTTTTTGAAATTCAGCTTTCGTTAGACAGACTCTAACTCTAGTGACTGACTTGATTTTATAGAGGGCGCTACGTAGGTACACCATCTGTGAGTTATACCAAAAATGAAGCTCCAACCGTTTTGACAACTCGCCAACAGCACAGAACTGTCAAATCAACTAAACCGCTCTCATAACAAATGGTGCGCCAGTTTAATTGTTGTTAATTTAAATTGGTTATTATAGCCCAGAGCAGTCCATGATCACCGGCCTGAGGTGATCACAATATAATTATCTCTGTAAAAAATACACTCAATTTTTATGTAAATTGTCTATGCTTTTATTTTTTAATTGACGGCTAGGGGGCTCGTTGACGGGCGATGGCTTTTTTTTAATGAAGTTCTTTAAGCCGGCGTTATTATAACTGAACTATTGTTTATGGTTTTGTTTTGATAAAGTACCTATTTCGAAATTATTAAGCACCGTGTTTTACTGATTTTTTAAATTGTGGTTGACAGATGTTTCCTTAAATCTTAAATGAATGGTCAAAGTTACAGCGTCACGGGGGTCAATTAATTTTGATCCAACATTACAACCCAAACTACCGGCTACTGAAATATTACAGAATAATCACTACATCACTATCACTACATAGTATAAAACAAAGTAGCTTTCCGCTGTCTGTCTGTCCCTATGTATGCCTTTGATCTTTAAAACTACGCAACGGATCTTGATGCGGTTTTTTTTTTAATAGATAGAGTGATTCAAGAGAAAGGTTTATATATAAGTATGTATAATTTTACTTAGAAGCTAGTTTATAATAATTCAGAAAAAGCAGACTTAAATCCAAACTTTTAAAGCCTCGTAACTTATCTACGAGTTGTAACCGTAGCTAACTGTAACACGTTACAGTAACCAAAAAGCCTAGTAGACGCGGCTCGCGAGCCTGCCTGTGTAACGAATGTATGTACAACCTGAGCCTCTAGTGTAAGTTTTAGGTGCGACGAACGTCTCCAACACGTTCGAGTTGTTTCAATTACTATGGGAAAATGAACAGCGCCACAAGCGGAACGAAACGACAAGTAAAAATTCTCATAGTATTTGCCATTTTAACGCGAACGCGGTCGAGACGTATTTTGTGGCCGAAAACTTACAGCTCGCAGGTGAGTAGAGGCTCTTGGAGCACTCTCTAAAACGGGACGGTGCAACATAAATAGTACGGATCATGTACAGTGTGCCCCTAACCAAACCAGAGAGAGCTTGGCTCAACTACTTTGAGTTAAAAATGCAAACATTACATTATTACTTGGATTTATTCAGATAAGTTTCAACGTAACAAATATAAGGGAAACTGTTTGGTTCCCGGTCCAAGCTGATCTGAGGTCGTTCTCAAGTTCCAAACGAAATACTCAAAATAATCGAACGAGTGTTCGATTTATGAAACTTGGACTCAACCGCAAACCAGCCAGTTCGCAAATCTGCCAGTACGTACACTAGCATATCCTAACTCTATACTATATCAGCTAATCTTCTAAAGTAACTTTCTCGGTTACTGCAATGTTTTCACGCTTAAACCATTGATAAATTTGGATCGTTAAAATTTGATAGATATACCGATAAATTCTCTCAGGTAACGATAACAGATTACTAGGCGGAGGAAGGCGACCGGAGCATTTCAAAAACACCCTCGAAAATGGTATAAATCTGTTTATATCTTCAAAACTACAGCTCTAATCATATTTTCAACTAGTCTACAAGATTAGTGAGAGCTGTAATTGTCTTACTGCTACTTGTATTTCAAATGGTCAACTTGTCACCACTTTGGTGGATGGTTGACGAATGTTTCTGTGCGGTGGTGCTCAAAGCAAGCAGCTCAAGCAGGTAACATCTAGTGTCATATAATTTGTATGAAAATCATAACACAAAATAAATTTCAATTACTGCATTCTGATTATCCGTTTACGCTTCCATGCTGGTGTGGGAGCAAAGAAAAAACATAGAATGTACCAGTTGCTTCTCTTCCCGCGCAGATGGTGAAAGCCCATCGAGGGAGTGGGCGAAAATCTTAGGGATCATGCAAGTCACCATTTTGATTCCACTTTCCACCTATACTCCCACAAACATGCTAAAAGTGGAACGTAGGTCTTGTTACCTTAGGCCCTGTCTACCCCGTAAGGGATAAAGACGCGATATGTGTATATATGTGTATGATTATCCATTGAGCAAGCAGATACTATGATCAAAATCGATAGATCGATAGTTAATAATTAGTCATTAGTCAGTGACTTCATCTCCAGCCTATATACGTCTCACTTGCGGGCATAGGCGGAGGCTTCTATTGAACTATCAAGCTAATGAACACAAAATATTTACCTTGCTACTCCGCTACTTAAATGAAAAATCATCATCATTGAAATCATTGAAATGGACCTCCGCAAAGTAACGCCTGATTCAATAAAATAACTATCAAGCTATTGAACTTGATTTAGCTACTACCTATACCGATATCGTTTCACCCCTATAATGATGCATTGATATAAAAATATCATGAACAAACACGTATCTAATAATAAAAAAATGTCCATTCCTCGCTAGTGACTTAGAAAAGAACCCAACGCCGTACTTCTTACAACAACCACAAGTTCCGCTATCCAACGGTAGATGGCGCTACGAGTATCGTTTTCAACCGACGCTCCAACAAGTTTGTTTACACATAATTCTACAGCACTCACAGTGTCAACCTTTTAAGGTGAATTATATTTCATATCACCAATTTAACGCCATATCTTCCACTATTTGGATTAACTCGGACCATTCCGACAAAGTAATTCAAATTTACTCCCAATAAAGTAGGGGTTTAATCGGATTAATGTTCGATTTATAATCTAAAATCCAGGTTATAGGTAATAAAGTGCGAAGAGCATAACGTTGACAAACCAAGGAGCAGGTGCGGGCGCCATTTTTATTACGCCGTTTTATATTACGTCGGTTTTATGCTCGACTCGAACAGTTAAACTAGAAACGCCCACTACGGTAGCTCGGACAGCTTGATGTTTGTATACATTCGATACGTTCAGCTTTTTGATGGTTTCGGTTTTTGGATGCGTTCAAGTTTGTTTTCTAGACTTGATCTAAGAAACTTAATGGCTCATACATAGAAAACAAAAGAAATTTTTAACTTTGCATACGTTTTAAATAACAGTTTAAAATAAGTAAATTAATTATTTTGATGTACCCAGTGCCATGATACCTCTCAAGTTTAAAAGCAACAAACCGTTTAGGCTCTAGAGCGCGCCGAAGAAATCCACATACATACCTCCATACACTCGAAAAACATAACCCCTCCTCTGGCGCAGTCGGATAATCATGGAAAATCACTGACACAGACCTACAAAAAAAATGTTTGCTATAAAAATATTTTTAATACAATTTTTTTGTTAACTGTAGTTGCATTGTTTAATCTACAATCTTACGTACATACCTACACCAAATTTCAAATCAATGCTACCTACGTTCCTACGTAGAAGTTTTCGATAAATGGTTTGCAAATTTTGAAAACAACAACTTTACATACATTACATAATACATTTATTTGGAAGGTAAATAAGTTCGCAGAAACACGGTCGGATTATGTAACATCTCGTTATTTTGAAATCGGTTAAGAAAAAACGACGCAGACTGTAATACCGTAGCAAGATGCAGCGTTGGTATTCTGTCAAAAGCAGAAGAATGATATAGAATGATATAGGTACTGCATAGAACCGGATATAAAATGTACAAATGTCACTTGATATTTTTTTTAAATATAACATGCGACTTCGTTAATTACACTATTAGTATAAGTTTTCGGTCACAGAATACGTCACGAACGCGTTTGCGTTAAAATGTCAAATACTATGGGAACAGTTTGTTTCCGTTTCGATCCGCAAGTGGCGCTGCCAATTTTTTCATAGTAATGGGACGTTTACGTGAACGCGTTCGAGACGTTTGTTCGTGTGAAAACATACACTACACTAGAGGCTCTGAATTTAGTCACTGAATCAGACACGTCCCACCGCCGTGCGTGGCGAGGGCGACTAACTGCACTAAATAATATTACACGTTCCTAACTAGGATACTAAACCATTCAGCTTGTCAGAAACCATCTTTGTTCTTAATTAGGATACTTTTTAGAATCCTTACTTCCTACGCGCGATTACACTTTACTAAATTAGGTTTCTAAATCATTTAGCATCCTAAATTTAGCCAAGTGTAATACGCCCTTTATAAATACAGCGCGAAAGAGACAGCGATACCCTATAGCGTTCACGCTAGTCGCTACAGTCTTGTCTATGCCTCAGAACCTAAACAACCCTGAATTATAAACGCGGCGAGCGATTCGGAGCGCATCAAACATTCAGCGCGTTTAAAATGTATGCTGCACCAACCGCCCGTACGCGGCGTTTACATGGCAATTTATGTTGCTGTGTGTACGAGCCTTTTATTCTTCGGAGCTTGTGCCGATTGGGAGTTTAGTGAGGTGGCTTGAGATAACTCTATATCTATATAATGTAGAATCTATAAAATGGGTACGAGGACCTAAGTTAATGTTTCACCGACAAACCTTTGATCGAATGCATCGTTTGACTCTGAGCTTCTAGTGTAAGTTTTTGACACGAAAAACGTATCGAACGCGTTCGCGTAAACGTCTCAATTACTATGGAATAATTGGCAGCGCCACTTGCGGATCGAAACGGCAACAAACTGAGCCTCTAGTGTAAGTTTCTGACACGAAAAACGTATCGAGCGCGTTCGCGTTAAACGTCTCAATTACTATGGGATAATTGACAGCGCCGCTAGCGGAACGAAACAGCAACAAACAGTTCTCATAGTATTTGACAGTATAACGCAAACGTGATCGAGACGTATTTTGCTATCGAAAACTTACACTAAGCATACTGTTCTTCATAGTATTTGGCATTTTAACGCAAACGCGTTCGAAACGTATTTTGTGACCGAATACCTACACTAAGCATACTGAGCCTCTAGTGTAAGTTTTACGTTTCAATTACTATGAGAAAATTAACAGCGCCACGAGCGGAACGAAACGACAGCTAAAATTTGTCATAGTAAATAAACCTTTTTCTTTCTTTGTTTTCTTTCGTTCTAGTATTTGACATTTTAACGCAAACGCGGTCGAGACGTATTTTGTGACTGAAAACTTACACTAAGCATACTGTCTATCCTAAAACTACGTCTCGAAGGCGTTTGCCTTAAGTAAAGAGGCTGACAACACCTAAATTTGTTGAAATTGATGTTATTTACTTAAGCACTTTTTTAGGAAAAACTACACACAAAAAAAATACAAAAAAATTATATCGATAATTTTCGTCATATTTCAAACACGATAGACGGACTCGATACATAATTGAGCAAAATCGGCTCGATAGAAAATAATTGCAAAGATTGGTCTTATAATCATCTTAAAACGGTTCTATGTCTATATTTTTTCGACGTATGGGTCTGCAATTAAAAACATGAAGCCAACATATTCATACCTACACGGCTAACGAGTCATATTTCACAAATAATCCATACTTTTTTTTATTTCTTCTTATTTGCAAGATTTTAGACGCTGCCGGAATAGTTTCTTCTCTTTCACTCACAGGCACGCGAACCGTATGTGCGAAGAGTGGCGCTGCTCAAGGTCATTTGCTAGACAGCGCCTTAAAATGTCGTAATAGTGAGGACCGTTTGTTGCCGTTTCGATTCGCAAGTTGCTGCAATTTTTTTTATTACAAGCATTTTTAATAACTTGCAACGTATGTTTGTTTGTCCGGGTGGGATCTTGAAACTCAATTTTGAAGCAAATATCTTCAACCGATTGCATTGAAGTGTTGCATACTTGTGGAAGCCGGATGTCATACAATAATCTGTGCCCTATTTCATAAAGCTACAAGTAACAATTTACAAGCGGAAGTCTCTTTCTGACCCTATGTGTTAGATAGAGACCCCCGCTTGTAAATTGTAACATGTAGCTTTATAAAACGGGGTCCTGTAGGATTATTGTCTAACTCGCTCGCAATCGCCATCGTGTTCATTTTGACAGTTCTTGTATGAATGTGACAGCTAGCTGATTCCGATGCCAATTGTCAGCCCATACATGAACTGTCAAAATGAACACGATGGCGATTGCGAGCGAGCTAGACAATAAGCCTACTGGTAGTAGAATTCTGGTGGCCCGATCAGGAGCGTCTCCGCGGGAGGGAATCTTCAACAGTTGGTCTGATTGACTTGAAATTTGGTACACATAGGACAACAAAAAATACAGCCAGAAAAAAAGCTTTTATCAAGAGGTTAGGTTAGGTAATTTCCATAGTAAGTATTTAATAGATACGTTTACGATAACGCGTTAGAAACGTCCTTTTTATGTGAATACTTGACATTTTATTAAGAAAGAAAGAAAATACATTTATTTGACGCATATAACAACAGTGCAAAATCCCTACTAATATTATAAATGCGAAAGTAACTTTGTCTGTCTGTTACCTTTTCACGCTAAAACCGCTGGACCGATTTAGTTGAAATTTGGTACACATAGGTATACTTAGTTTGAGTTCCGGGTAAGAACATAGGATAGCTTTTATCCCGGAAAATTGTATGCATAGTTCCCGCTGCATAGCGATAAGCGAATCGCGGGCAATGCTAGTCAAAAAATATATATAAAAAAGAAGAATATAATTTTTGGGTGATGTGTTGACACAACGCAAAAAGTACCTATACATAAAAAACATGCAAGGACACTCAGGGACATATTTAGCGGAACACAAAAAAGTTAGCAAAACGCATACTTAATGCCGGACCAGAAAAAAAATTAAAATAGTTACCTACACATTTTATTGTGTTCCGATAAATATGTCCCTGAGTGTATATTACAACTTTGTTCACATAGCTTACTTATATCAGTCCACATTTTACCTAAGGACGAGTACGTACACCATCGACACTTTCCCATATTTAGTCAGAACGGATGTCATCACCTATTTAAGGCACGTAGTGGCCACGCTGCAACTGCATCGCAATCAGAAACGCATTACTGCAGCTCATTTACCCCCCTGCCCCCCTCGCAGGGTGGGGGGCGGCGCTAGGCATCCCTGCACGCTAACTTTCGATCCAAGTAGTTATTTAGCATCCTTGTACATTGAGCTGTTTTTCACTCTTTAAGTCTATAACATGGTAACAAATCTGTTTATTTTAAACTAGCTTCTGCCCTGTAACTATAACTTCGTCTGCGTATCACTACATAGTATAAAACAAAGTCGCGTTCCGCTGTCTGTCCGTCCCTATGTGTGCTTATGTCTTTAAAACTACACGAATGATTTTGATGCGGGTTTCTTTAATAGATAAACTCAGATAAAGTGATTAAAGAGGAAGGTTTATATGTATAATTCTACGCAGACAAAGTCGCGGATAGAAGCTAGTTATACATAATATACAAACCTGCCACTCGAATTACTCTTATCTATTAAAAAACCGCATCAAAATCCGTTGCGTAAGATCTAAAGGTACATAGGAATAGGGACAGACAGAAGGCGGAAAGCGACTTTCTTTTATACTATGTAGTATCATACGTAACATACACACATACGTACGTGCACAAATCACGTGATCTCTTACGAGGTAGACAGGGCCTAAGGTGGCAATACCTAAAGGCCACGATTAGCATGATTGTATAGTCTACAATGTAGACGTATAAGTGGAAAGGGGAATTTAAAATTAATAAATAATTACAATAGTACTACCTAATAACAAAAATCTCTACTAATATTATAAATGCGAAAGTAACACTGTCTATCTGTCTGTTCCGCTTTCACGACACTGAACCGATTTATTCATTAATTTATATTATAGCTCCCGGAAGAATACTTATGGCCCGAGTCTTGTGGCGTTAAAAAACTTTATTTTCTAAAAATAATACTGGCTAACTGGCATCTCAAATTTAGGCAGAATAACTTTCTGCCTCTGCCCACCTCACCTGGCGAGTGCTAGCTGGGCCCGGAGCGGGTACGGCCGCGAATTTCCAGTGATAGATATGCGAGGCGCTCTCGGAATGTAATTTTCACACGCTCAAGCGACGTCGGGCCCGCGCCCCCTATCGACTCCCACCACCCCTTAGAATGGGAGGTAGGTAGACATATTCTTGCGTAAAACTAGCTTTAGAAAGACATTGATGAAGCTCAAGCAAAAAAATATCTTAAGCAAAAAACTGAAGTTTAAGATTATCATAATTAATAACACCTTAAGTATACTGGACAAAAAGTTATTCAACTAAGTAAGATTCATATTTCAATTGAATGTTACTTTAATTAAAGTTAATTTAGTAAGTAGGTAGGTACTACAAAGCGCTTTTTTACATGTTCATTCCACCTCCTAAGAGAGTTCGCGGGACATATCAAAAAGATAGCCTGTTGTGAAAGAATTCTTACATCAATAATTGCATAAAGGCTCCTTACAAGCTCAACGCGTGCATTTCGCTAAATTCTTAAATTTTCTTCAAAGACTATGGCGTATGTGTTCATAATTTCAGTAATATTATTAATGTACAAGATAGTTCACTTCTTAAACTACGATACTAACTAATATATTACAGACTAGTTTTAGTGTCCCCAAAATAAATGCACATTCAGCGTTAAGCTCCCGGTCCACGCTGGCAGCGTCTCGCGACGGATGCCCCGGAAAATTGCTACAATGATTGTGAGCGGGAATTCCGAAATGAAGGAAGCGTACTTAAACCCGACTCTGCCCGATGCTGACTTATGCGAGCCTAGTACCTCTGGCTACACAGCGGTTAATCAGGCCGTATCATGAACGCGTTAGATGCATTTGGCAAACACAGTAAGCTTAGTGTAAAAAATACGTCTTGACCGCGTTTGCGTTAAAATGTCAAATACTTACTATGAGAAATTTTAGTTATCGTTTCGTTTCGCTTGTGGCGCTGTTCATTTTCACATAGTAATTGAAACGTGAACGCGAACGTGTTCGAAACGTTTGTCGTGCCTAAAACTTACACTAGAGGCTCAGGACGCAGTCATATCATGGAAAAAATAGGACAGGGACTGTCAAGCGCTACAAAAGCGCGACCACAGAAAATGGTCAAAAATCGAACAAAATCTATACCGTTTTTTTATATTAAGCGGGGGAAAACGAGCAGACGGGTCAGCTGATTGAAAGTAATCTCCATCGCCCAGGGACACCTGCAAGACTTGGCGAATCACAGGTGCGTTGCCGGCCCTTTCAAGAACAGGAAGGCTCGCATTTTAAAGATCCCTAAATTGTACCGCTCAGGGAATGTTGCAGCAGGAAGTTGGTTCCAGATCTTCGTCGTCGCTTTTCAATTGCACGAAGCGTCAAATTAAAAGCATAGCGACAAGTGTACAATTATTCTACGTCTTAATATGACGTAACATTTCGACAGCTACGTGAAAAGTCGAATGAAAACTCGAGTTACGCAAACCATTACCTCATTCAACGAATGGGTAGTCTAGTGGTTAGTGACCCTGACTATGAAGCTAGAGGTCCCGGGTTCGAATCCCGGTAGGGGCAGGCATTTGTATAATGAATACGAATGTTTGTGCCCGAGTCTTGGATGTTGTATGTATTTATATATATTATATAAGTAGCCGTTGCCTGGTACCCATAGTACAAGCTTTGCTTAGTTTGGGGCTAGGTCAATTGGTGTAATTTGTCACACAAGATATTTATTAATTATTATTTATTTATTATAAATTGATGATACATACTTATAGTGACATCTATCGGGAACTTTTGTACTATGTTCACATGGTCGAGATTTTGCATGGCGACTGACAGTCAGTCGATTGTCATTTATTTCTTCCATAGTCATAATCATGACGAAAGAATAAGGGCTTTTGTCACCACTCTGGTAAAGTTCCCGTTATCAAGTGTCAGTTGTCTATGATTCCCTCTCTATTTCTTACTACGAAACAGACAGAGACGACATCATAAACTGACAATTAAGATATCAGAGCTATTTAGTCAATCTACATAACTACACCTGCTGAAATATTCCGAAACAATTTTTTAAGAGACCTCTGCACGTCTAGCTCGAGGACGAAGCGCACAAGAGTCGCGTCGCGCGCGAGATACATTGCCCGTCTTTATCATACTGTACGTTCCAGAAAGAGACGGGTAGTCTATCTAGCGCGCGACGCGACTCTGGCACCCTGCTATACTTCATTTAATTTAGAATGAGAAACCACAATAACATTATATTGCGGCTGGTCAACTATTTCTTACCTAGCAAACAGTACAGGGCAATAGTTTGGCAGCCGCAAAATAAAATTGTTTGAAGTCACTTTATTTGCGTGTCGTCAATTGTTACTCTAGTACAAATTGTAAAGAGATTACAGTTCACGAGCCGCAATATAATGTTGTTGTGGTTTCTCATTCTAAATTAAACGAAGTATAGCCGGGCTGTATAAGTTTATGTCTCGCTTGAAAATGTAGAAAGTAGAAACCACTGCTTAAATACCTAACCTACCCTTCTCATTTTGAATGGTGGCTTTTGCCCAGAGTGGGATGTGAATAGAGTGAAGACGAACTTACTATTTCGACGAACGATCGAATACTTAAGCCTTAAAATTTAAGGTAAGTCAAAGTTTGCAGTTTGAGTCGACATATAATAATTTTGATTAATTTATGTATAGGTGAAAAACTCAAGTAAGTAAAACTGACGTTCCAAATTAGAAAAGTGACTTAAGTCCCCTATCAGTTCTGTACACTACTATACAACAGGTCATTTACTTAAGTTTTCACGTATACCATACGGGCTCTATATATGGTTTAATACATAAGGATTCAATATGCCTGAGTACCAGGCTGACCAGGCACTCATAAATCACTAGTCGTCGATATCTCCTAATAATCCAATCAAAGCAGTCCCTACCGAACTAATGTTATTGTCAAACCGAGCCATTATCCGAGCAGCGGCTAACTTAATGTCCAGTCACGTATCAGCACGAAAGCGACACCAATATGCAACTCCCTTGAGCCAGAAAGAGACGAAAGCTATAAACAACATGCACTTCAATTATAAAGAGTCGTTACTCATTTGCAACATCACACGAGTTTATGCTTTACGTCGCTACGCGAAACGTGACAATCGCATGCGGGCTCATTTTTCAAATTTGGAAAATTTATTCTTTGATTGTAATTTTTTATTAGTGTTGCATTTGGTGCCCTATGTTTGAGGGTATAAGGTTGCGTTTTTTATTTGACGCTGTCAATTTTCATTATCCAGCAAGAGTAGTGAAGTGACGACATCTAGATCTTGTTTCATTTATCGACATGGCCGACGGAATCAGAATGAGGTTATGAAGAAATTGCAATGCCTCTTGTGTATCTATTTAACATTGTTGATGTGTTGTAATGTATGCGGCTTAATTGAATCTCTTTAGGACGCCGCCGGCAAGGAACTCGAGCGTTTTAATTTATTTTCTACACGTGCCATTTTGATTTTGTGCTCTTGTTGATTTATTTTGCTGGCTCGTTTGGCCTTAAAAGCTAGATTTTATGTCGTTGGTCGTGACAAGGCTGGGTTGTGGAGAACACGTTTAATAGTAGGTATAGTCCATACCATTTTGACACTTTTGTAAAGAAACAATTCCCCGTCAAATTCATATAAAATTACACATACATAAATCACATTTTTATTCCTTACGGAGTAGACAAAGCACACAGCCACATACAGACACATACAGCCTGTCAAAAAGAGTAGAAATTAAAAAGTGGCAATACAGTAGTGTCGTCCCGTTTTCTTATACCTATAGATTAGAAAGGGACGACACTACAGTATTGCCACTTTTTAATTTCTACTTTTTTTTGCCAAACTATAACAGGATCTAAAGTCTACGTTTTGCATGATTGTGGGCATATAGGTGGAAAGGGGAATCAAAATAGTGATGTGTTATATATTGTAAATGGAAATATGTTAATCATTAGCATTATAAATTGTTATAAGACTAGTTTCTGCCCGCGACTTCGTCTGTGTAGAATTATACATATAAAACTTCCTCTTGAATCACTCTATCTATTTTAAAAAAACCACATCAAAATCCGTTGTGTAGTTTTAAAGATATAAGCGTATTAAACTTAGGGACAGACAGACAGACAGCGGAAAGCGAACTTATTTTATACTAGCTTCTGCCCGCGACTTCGTCTGCGTAGAATCAGACTTACATTAGGCATCTACGACCTGACATGATTAGCGCTATCCCGCGGGAACTATACAATTTTCCGGGATAAAAAGTAGCCTATGTGTTAACACAGGTTACCAGCTATCTCTATTCCAAATTTTATCCAAATCCAGCGTTTCAGCGTGAAGAAGGAACAAACATACACACTCACATCGTCACATCCATCCATCCATCCTCACAAACTTTCGCATTTATAATATTACTAGCTGTTGCCAGCGACTTCGTCTGCAAAGAATTTCCTTTATCGCTATCCCGCGGGAACTACGCAATTTTCCTGGATAAAAAGTAGCCTATGTGCTATTCCAGACTTTTCTCTATCTATGTGCCGAATTTCATCCAGATCCTTTGGGCCGTTCTGGCATGATTGAGTAACAAACAAACATCCATCCATCCATCCATACTTTCTCATTTATAATATTAGTTACTCTATGTAGTGATGTGACATATCAAGTATCTTCATCATTCTGGTGAATGAGTATGGGAATATAGATGAAGTTGTGGTTTGGTCGCTTTGACTAAATAGCCCTGTAAATGTTTGACAGCATTCTTGAATAAAAATTTTGACAAAATGTTTCCATACATTGATCGATGTTCAAAGTGAAACGTCAAGGGCGGGACTAAGTTTCGAATAAAAAATTTAATTGAAATATCTTTGTAGGAAAAAATATAAAACGCCTTGTAAACTAACTCCCTTATTCATAAAAGCTCTACATATATGCTTGCTAACTTAGTAATCGTTTGTCCTTATCTGTGAAAGGTAAATGTCAGAGTGACATATAAGGACGAACGATTACTAAGTTAGCAGAAGCCAAGGTCTTTTCATTTTTAACTGTCCTATTTGGTAAACAAAATTCTAACCTCAAAATGTGTTATTTTTGTTATTTTTTAACTATTTCATCGTAAATAAAGGAACTGGAGATAAAATATCAGCAAAATTATGTACAAAATATTGCCTCAAGTTTATTTTATAACATAATACACCTTATTATTTACAAATTTTTTTACATTGAGATTAGAATTTTGTTTACCAAATAAGATAGTAATAATTAAAAGACCTAAGAGCGTTAATGAATAAGGGGGTAATTATTTATGTAATTTCAAAGTTCTCGCGTGCTACCCAATAACCGACAGCCGATTTCTGGCCGTCTGCGGTGCCGGTCGCCGGACACGGTCGTTAACCGGCATCGCGACCGGACGTTTTTCACGCGACCACGGCACTACGCCACACGTCCATAAACCGGACTAGTGTTGCCAATTTAGCGATTTTGCCGTTAATGACGGCTTTTTGCTTAAAATTCTAGGGCCAAAAAATTTTAGCGACAAAATTATTGAGCTTACTTTGTTTGAAGACTTTTTTTACAGTCTCAGAACGGAATATTACGTTTTTAAAAAACGGAATGTGAATAAAGCCGGGTAGATAGATACTTAGATTTATGTGTCGCCTTTTTCGTCGAATATGTATGCTTCGCACGGGTGCAATCAAAAGTCAAAAGTCAAAAGTCAAAAGTCAAAAGTCAAAAGTTTATTTTGCAAATAGGCCGCCGAGGGCTCTTTTACATGTCTTTTTTTTTAATCTACCAGCGCATTCGGAAAGACCATCATTGCCAAGAAGAATGCGCCGCAAGAAACTTGGCAGAAAGTCATTTTTTCAAAATAAAATAGATTTACAATAGTACTTAAATTCTACTTAACTTACCTAATACAATTAATACATTTTATAAAAGGGATGTAAAAGGTCCCTAAATTAAGTCCGTACTTTAAATTACATTGGTCTATAGTAGAGATGTATAAAGTCTCTACTGGTCAAAGCGAAACAAAATATGCGATAATGATAAGAAAGAGAAAGCAAAAGCAAAAAGTGAATAAAAATAATCTAAGTTTAGTGGAGGTGTAAAACGCCTCCACCGTCAAATAAGTTAATTGGAGATATCTCAGGAGATATATCAGTATGCTTAGTGTAGGTTTTCGGTCACAAAATACGTCTCGACCGCGTTTGCGTTAAAATGTCAAATACTATGAGAAATTTTAGTTGCCGTTTCGATCCGTAAGTGGCGCTGCCAATTATTCCATAGTAATTGAGACGTTTACGTGAACGCGTTCGAGACGTTTTTATATGCGAAAACTTACACTAGAGGGTCAGTGTTTCTCTACTTTATTATGCATGTATTACCTATACACATAAACCTTTCTCTTGAATCACTCTATCTGTTAAAAAATCCACATCAAAATCCGCTGCGTAGTTTTAAAGATCTATGATGATGATGGGTGGGGACGCCTGGCTGGGTCAGGCGGGCTGTCGATCCTCTTCAGCGATCATTCAGCCCAGTTCCCCTTGGCCGGAGCCGCCGGTTACTGTCCCTGTTTAAAGATCTAAGCATATACATAGGGACAGACAGACAGCGGAAAGCGACTTTGTTTTAATATGTAGTGATTCACATATGTAACGTCAAATTGTAAAAAAAAGAAATAATAATAATAATGCTACTCATCTGCGACTTGTAACTGTATTTAACCAAAAACCCTAGTGTGGTCGTGGCGTTACGCTCATGGCAGGTTCGCGACCACACTAGGGTTTTTGGTTACTGTAACGCGCAACAGTTACAGTTAGGTTACAGCCGAGTACCTACCTAAAATTACTTACCAATTATCTAGCGAGTTGTAGATCTTTTGGAGTTGGTAACACTGAACTGGACTATGTATGTGCCTTTTTGGTTTGCGCTTGCTATTTTAGAACTACCGTTTGAATTTTAGGCCGTTTCTAAAACCGGTTATTTTGTGATTTGTTACCGGTTTTAGAAGTTGAATGTTGGCGTAAACTATACGTTAGGGTGGCTCAAGACACTATAAGCTGACAAGCACCAGGAATGGAGACTTCATTCTTAATTTGAAGATACATACACACATATACATAAATCACGTTTGTCCCTCACGCGGTAGACAGAGCCTAAGGTGACAAGACCAAAAGGCCGCGTTTAGCATGACTGTGGAGGTATAGGTGGAAACAAACTTAAAATAGTGACGGGTTACTAGCCGCATCGCCTATAACATGATTGAATCACTATCTATTGGTGAAAAATCTCTCTCTTTTTGTAAACATTTCTTCTTTTGAATAAACTATTTTTATTTATTTATTTTTATTTAAATCGCATGACAATCCGGTTGGAAGTTTTTAACTTGGTCATGAATAGACAGACGCGTTGGAGGACTTTGTTTTATAATATGTAAGTTTACCCGATATGATTACAAGGTATCTCAGAAATATATTTGAGGAGGCTAATAGTGCGGCAACCCACAGATAAAATAAGATTTCAAAAAAATTGACACAAAATTTATAAATTAAATCACCATAATTAAAAAACTGAACAAGGCATGAACAGTGCTGAATTAGGTGAAATATTGAGTGAGACACGATGTTCGTAGCTTGGTCCGGTTAAGCTAAGTAACATATATAAATATCATTGAAACATTAACTTCCGTAGTGCTCGCCGGAACTAACGGCGCGGAATACAACGCATGAGACTAACCGTTATAAAGTATTGCGACCGCAGCGAAAACAATAAAAATAATTTCAGGGAAAACGGAGATTTCGCGAAAAATCGCCATAGCAGGACAGTCCTTGCTATCAAAGCAGTTTATTTGGACCATTTAACTTGAAATAGTTGCTGCCGATGTACCAGGCGACCAGAGACGGGGAGAAGGTTTTAAAATACGATTTATTACAGCATCAGCGGTTTAAAGGCCGGCTCACGCTGCGCAGTGCTGCGGCCCTGGTACGCGCGCGGCGCGAACGCTGCCTCTCAGCGGGGTTCTAGCTTTGAACCACCGTCCAAGCTTCGATTTCTTTATTGATATAGGATGCATTTATTTTTCGTGATTTACGCAGAAAACCTGCCGATCCTAGGTAAGATACGCAATCTATTTTGATGCAAAGTTTTATGTTTATTGCAAATTACAGATTTAAGTATCGGTACGGATATTTCTATTACCTTCGGCCATTTACGTGGTGTCGTAAAAATTCTGTTTTGCATCGTTAAAAACGATATCATTATCGGTCAGCTGCCCGAGGGTAAATAGCTAATGAGATCACCGGAGGATGACGATGATTACTTATTAAAACATGTAGTTCGTTACGTACCTACTACTAATACTAACAAGAATATATAATTGCCGGAAAGCGAGAAAACCAAACCAATTTACGGGTATGATAGAAAGAAGAAAAAGAAAAGTTGAAAAAATTCCAGACTTTTTCATTTCTAAAACTATGGTGTGCTTTTAGCTCAAAACGTTGCAATAATAAAACCTAAGGTTCCTTTTTAAAAAATAAAGAAGATATGACGCTTCTTAGAATATAAAACTTACACAATTTTATTGAATCATGACCATTTCAATTAACAAAAAACATCTACATTGCTACTCTACTATACTGACGTGCAATGCAAGACGAGCCAAGCTTAAATAAATAAATATCATGGGACAAATTACACCAATTGACCCAGTCCCAAACTAAGCAAAGCTTGTACTATGGGTACCAGCCAACGGATAAACATACATGATATAATGTAGATAAATACATACAGCATCCATGACTCGGGCACAAACATTCGTATTCATCATACAAATGTCTGCCCCTACCGGGATCAGGGCCGTCTTTAAACTATTTGAGGCCCTGGGCACATTAGGATCATGGGGCCCCTATGACCTAAATATCGGTTATCATTTGGTAATCTGGCAGGAACTAGGGGGCCCCATTCGATCGCGGGGCCCTGGGCACGTGCCCATAGTGCCCAGTGGAGAAGAGGGGCCTGACCGGGATTCGAACCCGGGACCTCTAGCTTCATAGTCAGGGTCACTAACCACTAGGCTATCCGGTCGGTAAGCTTGTATACCTACTGATTTATAATTCTTGGATCAGCCTGTGTACACCGATGAGGTTTGAGCTCATTAGTAGCCGATAGCGTTCGGGTTCCATCGGCCGCTCCGACGACCACGCTATCCGTCATAAGTCATAACCTCGATCACACTATTCGTCATGCCGATGACTGAGTGACCAAGTTGTTAGGCTGTTAGAAGCTACCGTGCCCTGTAATTGTCGCGAAATAACAATAAGTGTGTTAACATAAACCATTAAATTTTAAGTATTAATTAGTGAGAATGATGATGATGGTGAAATTTGCGTAAACTTTAAAAAAAAGGATTTTTATTTGCTCAATCCTACTAATATTATAAATGCGAAAGTTTGTGAGGATGGATGTGACGATGTGAGTGTGTACGTTTGTTCCTTCTTCACGCTAAAACGACTGGACGGATTTAGATAAAATTTGGAACGAAGATAGTTGGTACTCTAGATTAACACATAGGCAACTTTTTATCCCGGAAAATTGCATAGTTCCCGCGGGATAGCGATAAACATGTCAATTGCTAATTCTACGCGGACGAAGTCGCGGGCAGAAGCTAGTTTAAAATAAAACTGTAAGATGGTAAATACGATAAAAGAACCCTTCTACAACCTCATAAACTCACGAAGTTTACCTCTTTATAATATTAGTAGATATAGATATATTATATGTATGACTTTTCCACTCTTTGCTCTACGCTTCAAAATAATTTTCACAAATTGTTCTATGTCAGATAAAACTTCTCAAATACTATGGCAAGTCGATCGCGTTAGACATTGATTACGACTTTACGACGAAAAGAACATACGCACTTTATAACTTTGTCCGAAGCCCCCGCGAACGCAAACGCAGCGCGTCGCGTTTGATCGAAACGCAGTCCCAGAATTAACGTTTGGCGGGTTGATGCATGTGGCTGCCACGGACGCTGCGGCCGCGTGACTGGTGGCACAGTTTTACGCGTTTGTTAGAAACGGTTCCGTTTTCAAACACAGTGTTTGCGGCGTGTTCTAACTGGCCAGTGTTTAAGTAACGATGGACAGCAGCTCCACGCATTTGTTTTAGACGAAAGTTGAATTTTGAACTCGGAACACGATTGTTGTATCGAATTCGTACGCACCTTGTATTGGGTCTAGCCTGGCCAGAAACACTTACTTGTCTAAATGTTTTTTTATTAATGACGTTTTATGCTTTTGTTTCAGAGTTGTCTTACCCCCTTATTCATAAACACTCTACCTATAGGCTTCTGCTAACTTAGTAATCGTTTATCCTTATCTATGAAAGGTAAATATCAAAGTGACAGAATAAAGACAAACGATTCTTAAGTTAGCAGAGGCCTGAGCGTTTATGAATTAAAATTTTGTGCAATAGGTACTGCTTGGAATTCTAGCTTGAAATGTTTAACTTCTATTTGCTACTTGGTTGCACTACATTTTGCTGATAGCGAATCCATTCCATTCCAAATTAAGTAACACCCTATTTTTTCTTCGGTAACTAAAGTAGCTACTTAGAGCGAGTAGAATGAAAATTGTATTGGTCGATAATGTGACAACCCGTTCCACGACCTAACCTAAATGAAGCGAAAGTCAATATTAATTATTATTTCGCTGGTTGAGCTCGTAAAGCCCCGTTTTACCGGCTGTCCATTACTGGTAATTACTAGGCGCACAGCGGCACGCAGGAGCGTTAGAAAGTGGCGCGTAATCGCGCGAATAAATCGCGAACTCTGCTTATTGTTTCGCGGACCGCCGCTCAGGTGCCTCCGGGGTAGCGACAGCAAAGAACTTACAATCAGTATCACCCCCTTGTTCATAAACGCTCTATAGGCTTCTGCTTAACATAGTAATCGTTGGTCCTTATCTGTGAAAGGTAAATGTCAAAGTGACAGATAAGGACAAACGATTGCTAAGTTAGCAGAAGCCTCAACCTAGAGCGTTTATGAATAAGGGGGATTAGAATTTATTCTAATCCACAAATAGCATATTTTTAACATTGTTGTCAAGAAGTATCTTCCTTGTTAACGTTTATTTTTATTGCTTTTTCGCTTTTTCTTTTCTTTTTTGTTGGATTCCAGATTGCACTATTCAACCTTTTTGGATATAGAACGACCGCTTAGCTGAGTCCTCGCCCGCGCGGTTACAGGGGCAGGGTAGGACGACAAAGGGAACCGAGAGCGCTGCGGGGTAGTGCGCCGGTCGGCAGCGGTCGGTCTTTAGAGTCTAGTGAATGTTATATGTATTATTTGCCAAACTTCCGAGTCCACTGCTCTGATTGGCTGGTCGAAGGTATAACCGATCACTACTTGTAAAATTTCAACTGCATTGCATCTTAGCCCTCTAGACTGGCAACGCATCCACAATCCTTTGGTGTTGCAGGTGTTCATGGGTGGTGGTGGTGGTGACTTCCCATTACTTCCTCGTTTGCCACACTAGTTTATAAAAAAAATAAAAAATAAAGGGCAGTTTTCATGCGCTGTTTAGTTCACCTAAGTTTTCTATGCCAATACCAGCTTGGAATTAAATATAGTTCGCCAGATGTGCAACCCATTATGGCGGCTTGAAGTTCGCGATATTGCCGTAATATTTCACAGTTTCATTATTTTAAGAAGATGCCCTGCCTTTCAAATACCCATATGTTTATTTTTCCAGTATAGGTACATCTTGAAGTTAGAGCGCATTGCGAGAACTTTAGTCCTTCGTCATAAAATAAGACCCTTCCTCGATTTTTCTAATGGATGGTTTTTTATGAGTATTTTTAATGTCAACCCCGGAATCATCTGACTTGCCAACAGTACTTAGTTAGCCTAATCTCGATTCCTCGATAACTCGTTTCGTGTACGCTCCTGAAATCCGCTGCGCCCCCGGTACCTGTTTGTTTCCGCGTAAAACTTTAATTAACCAATAAACATGTCGCCTGGTCCCGTCTTAAATTAGCCTGCTGCGAAAATTGCGATACACCAGCCTCCGCCTATGCCGCCCTGGTAGCGTCAAAGGTTTGGAATAGTTCAGATTGGTTTAATTTTAGGTCTCGCAAACCATTGGTACGACATAGTCCTGCATAGGTGATGTCTGATGTACATAGGTGAGAAGAGGGCATGGCAACCATGATGCTTTTTCTGAGACATTGTAAAACTCAATTAAAAAATCGTTGTTTTCCCGGGACACATTATGGGAATGCTATTAAATTAAAACCTTATTTTGTCAAAGTGTTCACTTCATAGGGCAAATAACTAAATAGAGTGGCAAAAGGGCTGTACAATTTTCAACACATCAGTCTCTCTCACGAATAAGACGGATCTAATTCTAATGATACCTATGAAGCTCAAATAGGACTAGCCATTTTGGCACACTCGAAAAACATAACCCTACTTCTGGCGCAGTTGGGTAAAGAAGCAATATTCAAAAAAAATCGCCTCTCGTACATACCAAGGCCACATAAATTGGTATAGGTTCAGTTTCATCTGGAGCTATGTCAATTTGGCGTTTCTTTCGAGCGAGTTGGAGGGGGCGGCGGGAGGGGGGCTAAGGTTGACAAATGGGCCGCTCCGAGCATCCGCGAGCGATACAATCGGTGCGTTGCTTACTGTGCTCCGTTGTAGGGAAAAAAACAGGGCTGGCAGTCACTGCCAAATGCCGATGTTGGATTTACTTTCTTGCTTCCATACTGTAGGCTTATTGTCTAACTCGCTTGCAATCGCCATCGTGTTCATTTTGACAGTTCTTGTATGAAAGTGACAGCTAGCTGATTCCGATGCCAATTGTCAGCCCATACATGAACTGTCAAAATGAACACGATGGTGATCGCGCGCGAGTTAGCCAATAAGCCTACTGGTCTGGGCTCTATTTCATAAAGCTACAAGATACAATTTACAAGCGGAAGTCTCTTTCTGACCCTATGTGTTAGATAGAGACTTCCGCTTGTAAATTGTAACTAGTAGCTTTATAAAATAGGGCCCTGGGAGCAAAGAAAAAACATGGAATGTACCAGTTGCTTCTCTTCCCGCGCAGACGCTAAAAGCCCATAGAATGGGCGAAAACGCACTGAATCGGAAGTGTTAAGTTCTCGGTGCCACCAGTGCGGCGATCCGGACGACACGCTGAAGAAGAAAAAGAAGAAGAAGAAGAGAAAATGATTCAAGAGGAAGGTTTATACGTATAATTCTACGTAGACGAAGTCGCGTTCAGAAGCTAGTTTTAAAATTATATAGCGCTTAGCCAGCGACCGTTTCACTTTTGCGAAGACACACACACACATTAATCTATTTTCATGTCTGTTTTATGTTTCATTTTTGTACAATTGTGGTATGCTCTATTTCTGTGTCTTTCAAAAGAGAATAAATGTCTTCTTTCTTTCTTTCTTAAACTAGTTGAGCAACAAACAACTGATTAATGAAATTATATATTTTTTTGGTTCATTATGTAATATGGATTCCTGACTATTAGCTATGAATAAATCACATAAATATCCCGATTTATTTTTTATTGTCTCCGCGACAGCCCTGTGGCACGCGTCACTGGACTCGTCCCAGTGTGCCATTACTCACTGTCGGCCGCCATTTTCGAGGCGCCACGCCCGCTACGCTGCTACGCGGCTACGACGCTACGGCTACGGCGTAGCGCCCGGAACGCTGTCTCCTCGCGACTCCTGTTACCCTGGTATTTTGGAGTTAATTGTGATCCTGGTAATTCACTCAAAGTCTTGTTGTTTTTAACAACCAAATTTTGATTTTCTCTCAATCATACAAAGTTGTGATGGCAAGCAATTAATCTTTTCTACGTAATTTTATTTAATTTCTTAAATATCGACTAGGATCGCAGTCACGAGGCAAATATCTCAATGTACCAGGCACACAGAATGGCTATTTCTTATAAATGTCAATTGTATCAGGAGCCCATGGTACGAGAGCAATATGGAACTAAATATTACTTATTTTTTGCTCTAGGTAGAGTTTTAATTAGGTAAGTAACCCTATACTTATTTAAACCTACTAATAATACTAGGATCGCAGTCACGCGAAAATTCACAATGCACCAGGCACACAGAAATAGCTACTACGTACGTGAAATATAACAGGAGCACATGATCCGTAACACGCACAGCTGATCGGTTTAACATTCTAGTACCAGGGTGTCATAGGCTACACTTAAATATTTTATCTGTCCCACTATTTAGGCCATGATAAGAGTTTTTTTTTAATTTACTGTACTGTGCTCAATACAGAATAAAAATTTTACCCCCTTATTCATAAACGCACTATAGGCCTCTGCTAAGTTAGTAATCGTTTGTCCTTATCTGTGAAAGGTAAATGTCAAAGTGACAGATAAGGACAAACGATAACTAAGTTAACAGAGGCCTATAGTGCGTTTATGAATAAGGGGGTTAGTCATTTTGAAAAAACTACAAAAAAAAACGTATGATAATTTTGCTAGTAAGAAATCTCTAAGTTGAGCAGGTCATTTTATGGTGGGTGATCTAATAATTCACCACATTCGACCAAAACATGAAGAGCGTTGTAAGAGCGCTGCCTCATTTAATCTCTTGTGCCGCGTAAAAATAGTCGCCATTCGAAAACAATCGATTTGTAGACCCGTAGGCTTATTGTCTAACTCGCTCGCAATCGCCATCGTGTTCATTTTGACAGTTCTTGTATGAATGTGACAGCTATATAGCTGATTCCGATGCCAATTGTCAGCCCAAACATGAACTGTCAAAATGAACGCGATGGCGATTGCGAGCGAGTTAGACAATAAGGCTACTGCTCTTTTTTTTAATAAGAGGTTAAAAAGGGGGAGATTATATTATTTTCACACCACTTGCTCGACAATGGCTAATTATATAGCATGTAAACCTTACTCAAAGTAACTCATTATAGCCCTTGGCTCTAGCCGGGTAATAATATTGTACTGAATTTCATTATAACCCGCGCGTTAGTAATATGAATCTCACTTGTCTTAGTTCTTATTGTTATACACTTAAAGTCTAATTTCGTAAAAATCGCACGGCTCCGAAAATCGAGATGGCCATGCCACCCGACCCGCCGCAGCGCCACCACCACCGAAACAAATTTCAAATAAAACAAAAGCCGCGAGCCTTTGCTGACGCTGTAATTACAGTTAGGTACGCATTAGAACTGCTAAGATTCCAGATAAAAATATTACTTATCATTACACAACTGGACCAATGTCTCAAATATAATTTTTACTTTTAATTCTGTTTTACTGTTGTTTTAATTAAATTCTTTTTCTAGTTGCCTTGGTTTTTATTGTCTCGCAAAAGGTGAGAAAAGTAGAGTATACTCCTCGGGGATAAAACTGTTTATGTCTTGGGAGCGCTTAAATTCTTCGCTCCTCTCAGGACTCATCTTAATTCCCTCGCTACGCTCAGGAATTAACTCATAACACCCTCGCTTCGCTCGGGAGTTAAATTTAGAGTCCTTCGCTGCGCTCAGGATTCAATATCGCGCCCGTGACATAATACAGTGCTTTATCCCCTCGGTGTACAATCTACTATTGTTTGAATGGGTGTTTTTATATGTGCTCATTTATATGACCGTCAGTATTTGTGTTCAAGGGTAACGTGGTCTATTTTATCGAAATCAATTCAGTTGGACAAATGTTTCTAGTTGTATGTAGCTAAATAATTCTTCAACTTGCTTGATTTCATGTGTCATTTGTGGTCAAATATTCAGGCGAGTTGCACAGTCGAGGGCATAAGTATCGATACAGCCATAATCTAACTAATACTATAAATGCGAAAGTATGGATGGATGGATGTTTGTTTGATATTCAATCACGCCAGAACGGCCAAACGGATCTGGATGAAATTCGGCACATAGATAGAGAAAAGTCTGGAATAGCACATAGGCTACTTTTTATCCCGGAAAATTCCAACGGGATAGCGATAAACGAATTCTTTGCAGACGAAGTCGCTGGCAACAGCTAGTGTCAAATATGTGTCAGCGGCTTTATTGTAAAGGTGTAGGTATAGATTTTTTTGACGTCTTGGTAACTTTATATTTATGACTGTACTTGACTTATTTTTAGATAAATATATTTTCTGCCTAGTTCTTTGCGGCGCATTCATCCTGACATTAACGGTTTTCCCAAAAGCACCAGCTGACTTAGAAAAGGCACTTAGGATTTTTCGCAGCCTTACTACAACATTTCTTTTGGTTCAGTTGACCTTTCCGTCGTGATCGCGATGGCGATTCCTGATTCATTCAAATCATAATCATCATCATCATCATCAGCCTGAAGACGTCCATTGAACGACAACTCGCCACCTGCGTCCACCTGTTACTATATATATGTCAAACGGATCTGTCGATGATTATGCGATGTAGCAATATTTTGTCAGAAAACCCTCATTGTAGACATAAGGGTGCGACCAAACCACCACGTATACGCAGTGACGTGTCGTAAGCGTCACGTTTTCTCACCGTTTCTCCATACATTTTGTTGCGATTCCGTAACGTCACCGTTTTTTAAGCGGCGGTGTGGTCGCACCCTAAATCATGAACGAAATAAGACAGGACTGTTAATCGTCATACAAAAGTGCGGCCACAGCAAATGAACGAAATAGATGGCGCTAATTAAACTGCATGAAGCGTTAAAAGCCTGTAAGTCTACAAATCGTTCTACGTGAATTTACGACAGCTACGTGAAAAGACGAATAAAAACTCGAGTTACGTATACCATACCATCGCTTTATAAATTGTTGATTGATATGTATAGTGACATCTATCGGGAGCTTTTGTACTAAGTACGTGTGGTCGCGCTTTTGTATGAAGTGACGTGACGATTGGCAGTCCTCTCTTATTTCGTCTACGCAAGTACGCATTGACATGAATAAACAAATAGACTCCCAGTCGCTAACAAAACATCCTCAAGAAATGTCCGAGCGGCGTTGTCTAAGTGTTCTGTGTGTCAACAGTGTCAACACATCAACTTATACAGATAACATTAACATATTCGTTCAAATTAACACCTTCGCGAGAAGTAATGACACGACGTCACGCGCTGGAAACCTATCTGTCTCTTTTGTTCGCAAGCGCTTGAGATTACGGTGCGAAAGAGACATACATTGTTATCAAAGCGCGGTCGAAACACGACTGAACCAAAACTCTGCACAATAGACGCGTCGTGCAGACTTTTGCTTCTGACAGTTTTTGAGCGTGATTGGGAGTGTTTTATTCATGTCAATGCCTCTACGACAATTCGCTCCCGACGCGTGGTCCAACTTCAGTTTGTCCACCTGATCTTCGACCTTCGCCCTCGGGCGGAGCTCCTTTTTCTGGGTATTTTGCTCTTGGGGCAAATGAAAACACCCAACTAACCAGGTAGCTTATTACGTAACTCGCTTGCGATCACCATCGTCTTCATTTTGACAGCTCATGTATGGGCTGACAGTTGGCATCGAAATCAACTAGCTGTCACATTCATACAAGAACTGTCAAAATGAACACGATGGCGATTGCGAGCGAGTTACGTAATAAGCCTGCTGGTTATACGTATTAGTCATGCGTATTGGTCGTAACGTAATTGGCGTTTTTGAATTAAAAATTATTGGTCATTATGCGTAGGGATGACCTAGCCTACCCATTTATATATTAAAATATTATTGAGTGATTCAAAATAATGGCAGCATTTTCCGGGTTGGACATGTTGGACCACGGGTCGGTGATAAATGAAATGAAACAAAGGCTTGTTTTTTTTCAAGTTTTAATATTTTTTACACAATTCGTAGCATTCATAATGCCGACACTGCCCGCCAGTACCGCCCGTCAGCCGTCGCCGTACATATATAAACCAGTTCACTATGCTGTATATTTATATTCATATAATGTGTGCCTCACCAAAATTATACAATACAAATATATAATTAACTTTTCTCGAACCGCTTTACAATAATTGAACCGTCGCTGACAGACGCCATGCTCTTTACACTATATTTACAATAACTTGATGACTTTCAAATCAATATGTATAATGTACATATACATATATAATAAAGAGAAAAATCAAAATAAAATTCTCCAATTAATACATTAATATCTAACAACTATTATTTAAGATTTTTCTCTTAATAAAAAATATATTACACGCAATGTAAATAACAATAATAATTATAGGGAAATATCAACAAATACCGGTTGCGAAAGTAGAATGCACTTAATACTGCAAGACTGGAACCCAATACTATATAACAAAAGAAACGACGACATGACGTGTTATAAATGATGATTTATTTACAAAAGTTAACAAACCTTTTACTATAATGAGATAAGAAACAATTTCGGTTGACTGAGGCGAGAGGGCGCCACTGAGACAGTTACCCAGCCCCGACGAAAAAAGAGGGGTTTCGAGTTTAAAGTGTTAATCTGCGTACCTACGTTTCTGTGACATAACTCTTCCATGTAGGTACTTATAGATTTTTTTACAATAAAGCTACTGAATCAATGTCATAGTTTTTAGTCAAGTTTTATCAAAATCGGTTGAGCCGTTCATGGGATATTTGTAATGATTTTAAAATAAAGACGCAATAGAGCCCTCTTGCTTTAGTCAAACCGATATTGTTTCCAAATTCATATAAGTAACAAACATTTAGAAAACCTGAAACCAATATTTCACCCTGCAGGTATACAAAGTTTCTTAGAATTATACTTCATTTAATTTAGGATGAGAAACCACAACAACATTATATTGCGGCTCGTGAACTGTAATCTCTTTACAATTTGTACTAGAGTAACAATTGACGACACGCAAATAAAGTGACATTATTATTATTATTATTTTTATATAAATAGAAAGGAAAACGAGCAAGTGGGTCACCTGATGGCAAGTGATCACCACTGCCCATAGACACCCGCAACCCCGGAGGGATCGCAGATGCGTGGCCAACCTAGAAGGCTAAGATGAAATGCCTCTTGTGCTCGTAATTTCCCCGGCTGTCTTACTCTCCACACCGGAACACAAGAGTGCAGTCACTGCTGCTTAGCGGCAGGATTAGCGAGTAAGATGGTGGTAGCGATCCGGACGGACCATGCACAAGGCCCTACCACCCGCAAAACCAATTTTATTTTGCGGCTGCCAAACTATTGCACTTTACTATTTGCTAGGTAAGAAATAGTTGACCAGACGCATTATAATGTTATTGTGGTTTCTCATTCTAAATTAAATGAAGTATAGTAAGGAATATTTTCAGCAGTTGGTTGGGTTACTTTCATTAAACATTCCTGTAAAGTTTCACCCGTATTGATTCAAAATTAAGTCGACAATTGTCGCCGACATGTGACAATTCGCTTCACATTATAAACTCGACTTCGCTCACACAAATAATGATTCATTTGAGAGTGAGAGGGAAGGTTATTTGAATTTCGGAATAGCCCCCCTGTTACTATTTGAGCAACGCTTATGAACGCCCACCGCTCTGCAAGAGTAAAATAAGTTTTCAGGTTTCCTAAAGGTGTGTATTTTCTCGGTCTGATAATTATCCTAAGTATAAAGCTTGCAGATAACTTATCTTTATCTTACGTGGCCAGGACCGATCTGACGATTACCGTTCGTATACATGCATAAGGCTGTAATGCGAGCATTACTTAGTGTTCTCTTTGTTTATATAAATTGTTCAGTTACTAATAGATAACTACAGTGACAGTCCGATATATTTGAATTTTAAAACGGATCACTTATTAACTCATAACTCGATTGAAACCGCAGTCTCAAATCAAGAGCGCTAGCGGATCTTGCTCGGACACCCCGCGCGAACAACCAAGATTGTTAGCACAGACGCTAAGCAACTACCCTCGTTTGAATGTGATACAGGAGTGATCCGTTTCACACAATTCATTCCATTTTAAAAAGAAGCCAAATCAAGGGAGAACTTTGACATAGATTACCCCAAACGTATACATTTGTTCGACTATTGGAATTGGGGTTGTCTTGTATCAGATATAAATATGAGTTTTTATTATGAAAGAAGTAAACAAATTACAGAGAGAGAAGCGTTTTATTTGGCGTTTTTAGTATTGTACGACAAAACGATTTCAGCAACAAAGGAAACGCTTATCAATCTGCTGTTTGTATAGGCTGTCACAACACACTAAAAGACGAGTCGAGTTATGATATCAGCATCAGCATGCTATTTCTCTCACACTCATTGGTGTCTTACGGGGAGTGTTTCTTCTGCACTCGTCTAGTTTCATAACTCGAGCCGTCGCCTCCGTCTAGTAAGTGCATTGTCAAGTAGCAACACAAGTTTACAAGCAACTTGTTACTCGCTACTTGACAACTTAAAAGATCGAAGTGGCGATGCATACATTGCTGTTTAGTTACTGTTAGTCTCATTCGATAAACAATAGCTTTAAACTTCTGGATGGTATATAAAAATGAATTATTTCTCAATAATCGAATCAGTCAAGGATCACACAGTTCATGTACCAATTAAATCCGTAAATATAATTTATTAGAAAGGACTACAATTCAAAAAAGCGCAACTTTTACCCAACACAAACAAACTTCCGCGAACTTTTCTAATGAGCTTTGCGTGTTTTCAACTTGTAGACCTCTTGGTCTGGGTGAAGGCATATGTCAGGTATCCGCTACAAGACAAAATAGACGTAAAATCTCTTTGTTCAACATCGTAAAATATATTTTTGTCATCGTATACATGGGTTACAAATTGTGCTACATTAGTGAACACCAAGGCAGGTGAAACGATACCCGAACCACAATATCATCACAATAGTATATAGATAGGTATATATATCAAAGATATGTATTCAACCTGTAACGCAAAATCACGTAAAGTTATCGCAATTAAAAGTATTTTGTTGGAGAAATTGACGTTACTAGAAGTACGATTGAGCGTGAATAAATAATGAGGTTGGTAACAGACGCAACGCTTCCGATAGAATAACTTGCAGTTACACAGTAACCTGCAGGAAGGCGCGTGCGCGACGACTGGGACCGGCGAGTACTGGCGCAAGTCGGCGCGTTGACCACCACGGTCGAGTTACTTGCAAGGTGTAAATTATACTTTGATAGTTTTTGTTCTTCAGCTCCGCCTGTCCCAGTCCTTACGCACGGGGGAGTGTGAAATGATAAATAACCTATTTATTACATACATAACGCCTTTACAAAAATTACCATTTCTATTATCAATATTCTGTCCTCCGCGACCCAGTACTTCCAGTGATAGTTACATTACAACTTACAACTAATCAATTATTTATATTTACGTAATAACAATACACAATTAGCTATAAATATTTATACGATAACTATCAAACCATTTTTTTATTGTTACAATCTTCGACTCCTATGCTCCGAGTGATAAAACCGTCGTATTTATTTATAATAGGTGATTGCACCGTTTCGTTTAGCGTCCACGTTGTCACTTTTTTTTAATTTACATTTATTTAAACATTAAAGTTGACTTTAAATCTTAATTTAGGAGATCGTATACTGTTTCAAATATTACAAAAATGTTTTCGCTTTATGTACACGTAGCATCCGTTCTCCTGTTAGTCCATGTTGCCCGCGTCCGCTGTCCCGTATCACATGGGCCGCGGGGCGCCGGCCGGCCCGCCGGCCCCGGCCCCGGCCGAGGCTAGGGCCCGGCCTCGGCTCCGGCCCCAATCAAGGCCTCGGCTTCGGCCCTAGCGAGCGAAGGCCGAACTGTGCGAGTGTTATTCATGTCTGAAACAATGGTCATCACAACATTAGAATTGTACATCCTAGAATTCGATCGAATCTTACAAAACAGTGACGCTTGACTTTGTCAGATAGTTCTTGGCAGTGAAAACAGGAAAACATTGTTACCAAAAGACGAAATATAGAGTCAACATAATATACCATATTCTTAAAGTTGTCTTGGGGTTAGCCTGTCGAAGGAGCTCATTAATAATCAAATACAATACTCACATGTACAAAGTTGCTGTGTGCATTAGAGGTGGTGTCCGTAGTACTCCGCGGGGTAATGCGCATAGCCCTGGTGGAAGGCGGGGTCCGTGGGAGGCCTGTGCATCATCTGCTGGCCGTCCATCATGTAGCCCATGGTCGCCTCCGGGCTGTAGGCGCCGCTGGGGCCGGCGTGCGGGAACACTGCGGGGTAGAACACTGGACGGTTAATGAGGCTGGCTGTTTATGCTCCTGGTGAGCTATGCGGCCCTGGTAGGTGGATCGAAACTAGTGAGATGCATTTCCAATCCATTTTATAACAAAGTCCCCTAAGTTCGTATAAAATTTGAATATAAATGATAGTACCTAGGTATGGTTTCCAAGCGATGGGCACCGGAGCAGAGGCAGACCAAAAAGGAGATGGTGGGAAGATTTGGAGTCTTGAGCCGGACTGGGGAAGCTTTGCAACAGACAGAGACGGATGGAAAGAGAAAGGGGAGGCATATGCCCAGCAGTAGGACAATATGTTATAAAATGTTAGTATCAAGTACGATCCTTCAACAACCCAGTGGGTGTGATGCTAATTGGCATAATTTGGATGAAATTGGTTTGTTTACAAATGCGTTAAAATGGATTGTGCACGGTGTGCTTGCAGCTGGCTATCAGATGGTTGATGAGGCTAGCATTAAACTGTCCAGCGCTAAACGATTCCTTCTCGTTTTGTGACAGCTTCTTAAAATAAATTGGAAAGAATTACAAGCTATTTTCATCGATTACGTGTCACGATACTGACATCAAGATGAAAATGATTGCCTACAAGTAAGGTTACTCACCTTACTAACTAATGACTCCATTTACGGCATTAATTTTAGGAACTACAAGAAACGCTACAGGTTGAAATAAATAAAAATTTAACAGTGATCAATTTGCTACATGTTTTTAAAAGAAAAAGTGGATAAGACTGTGCAAACATGTTACAAGGAGTTATAGGCATCGTTGTCGATCATACTTTGAATGTAGTTAGCGGACGAAAATGATGGTGGTTACTGGAAACGACATTTTTATTCCTCTCCCACAGCGGCAGCCGGAAGAGAGCCATTCCAGCCCAAACTTTCAATAGCCCAATTTAAACTCGAGCCACAAGGATGCAAAACAAAAAAAGACCCGATTGTCATCGGGAATCGTAGGAATTCGCTCAATTTTACCACAAAACTGTTATGTCTTCCGACTGCAATATTTCGCTGGGGATTATCAATCGTAAAGTAATGGTGTTCGTCCATTATAGACGTCGATTTCCGCAATCCTCGTGGGGTCTTTATGGTGGCACGCGCCATTGCTCCAGGAGAGCGTAGCCGGGACAAACACACCATCGATCGATGTCTTGCTACCCTCAGATCAAATAATATCGGCTTTGGCCGGTTCTGCTCTTAGTCTGATAAGTTTTTGCGCGATCGCAGCGCCGCGAGTGAAGATTAGGATGTAGTGGTGTTTGTTTTTATGAATGCAAATATTTTGACAAGTTAGTTTAGATATTAATTTTGGTTCGGGCGAAATGAACGTCTATACTAAATAGTACAAAACAAAGTTGCTTGCCGCTGTCTGTCTGACTGTCTGTCCTTATGTACGCTTAGATCTTTAAAACTACGCAACGGATTTTGATGCGGTTTTTTTAACGGATAGAGTGATTTAAGAGGAAGGTTTAAATGTATAATTCTACGCAGACGAAGTCGCGGGCAGAAGCTTGTTTCATGATAAGTAATGTGTCAATGCATTGTCAAAGTTGAGGAAGTTTTGTTTGATACATAATTGTTTCTTCGAAAATATGATCATAATGGTTTCTGCCCTAAACTTTCACGCACAAAGTTTTCCGCCACGTCTTCTGTCTTGCTGCAACTTTTTAGCAATGCAGCAAAAAGTATTGGTAACGGTCGATACCGAGACATCGGACCGGTAAACCGTAGTTCCTACGCCGGGACAACAGGAAGCAATAACGGAGCCCCCGAGGAGGCCGGGAGCGCCCGTGTACCAGGAAACTATGATTTAGTAGGCGATAATCCTCAGGACGCGTCCTTGATGATGTTATTGTTATGGCTCTACATCAGGCACAAAGGAGACTAATCTACGCAACTAACGTAACGATCCAATTGTCTAAAGTACCAGGATATCAAAATTCTGGCGGCGGTGCTGCACTTTAAAACAGGCGCAGTCGACGACATAAAACAGGGGCGAATTCTAAATTCCGCCGGCCAGCCAAGCCGGCGGATGCGGCCGCCGCCAAGTTTGCCGACGACGGAAAATGGAAAAACCGGAGGGTGGAAGGATAGATGGAAAATTGTTTTGGCAATGGACTAAAGAAAATGGCCACCGCATTTCCTGTGGTCAAGCCAAAAGGCGCTTTTCCAATCACTATATTATTCGCTGGGCGATCGAGTCACGTTTATTATTCGCGGTGCGTGCGCTGGGCGGGCCGCGGCGACGACTCAATCAATCGCTTTTTGTTTACGCTCGGTCATATGTCAATATCGCATTGTTCGGCGCATCTTGAGCGGCGACTCGTGCTGGCCGAATTGGTGGGCAAACAAGACGCGGTGGTTTATTAATAGGATGAGGTGGGCGCGTGTCGCCGCCGACCGGTCCGGCGTACCTGCCGGGTGGCGCGGCCGGTTCCGTGTTTCAGCGGACGACGGCTTGGCTAATGAATTTATTATAAGGGCATAAATTGCTCTCTGATGCGACGCCATTACCGAGCCAGCCTGTAAATTACAATTCGTTCGAGCGAGCGTGGCGATCGCACGCTATTCCCGACCGATCGTTTATTGAGCTTTTCGCAAGGATTAAATTGTGCTCTCATCACTCGTTCGTTCCGCTCGGTGTATTGAAAACGTGCACTACGAATTAAAAGATGGTACGCTTGCGATTAATTCACGAAATTACAGGCAGACAAAAAGGGAGAAAGATCTGTAATCCCGAATAGGCAGGCCCTCGAATACATCCACACATCTAGATAAAGGTAGTAGGCAAGCATACATCGGCGATAGTCGCCGGAGGGGCGAGTGATGGATCGCCCGGGACGGGTCAACGAATTCGGACATTATTCTTTTTTACCCTTCTTGCGTTCCCGGCGTTCGCAAGAGTAAGCCCTTTTTCTGCGATGTCCTTTTTTTCCAGGGTAGAATTTTTGTTAGCTGCGTGCGTCCCGGGGAACATTCTATGGACTGTGCGCGACCATTACAAAGTAAAAATAGAATTGGCCGTTTGTAATTCCATTCCGTATTGTGGGTAGCGGCGGTTATAAAAGGTTCTCGTCATAAATTGCGCTCGTTCAGTTTCTCATTTTATTTTCGCTGCTGTTTTTAGCCGGATCGGATGGCGGTGTAAAGTGAGCCGGGGCGTGCCTACTACATAGTTATTTTGTTTAATCTAGTCATTATTTGAAGAGCGCAGCTGAGCCGGGGCGGTCCGAGCACCGGGAGCGCATAACTCGCCGCCGGTCAGCGCTAAAAGCCGGGCCGGCAAGACGGCCGCCGCCCCACGGGACGCGCGTTACTCAGGTGCATGCGACTGCCTGCATACTGGATGAACCCACTCCACTCGGCTCTGTGGTCAGCAAACTCAATTTTCGACTTCAAAGTCGTTTTCGAACGTGCGGCTTCCAATTTCAAACGCGGGCGTAATGGGTATTGATGGGGGATTGGAATTATTGCCTTTGAAAGGGTCAAACGTGCTACCCTTATTTCTGAGAAATAGAATTGTGGCCTTTTGATGGTGCGCACTAGCTTAAAATTAACAGATGTACAAGAAAAATGTTACCTGCTCTATTTGACTGGTCTATCATTGGCTGCACTATCCTACGTCTCGCGTTGATGAACCTGGAACAAAAGAGAGCATGGTTAGTTTAGGCACTCAGATCAGGTAGTGCCTCAGTCCTTGTGAATGATGGGGTTTATATTTGGATCAATTACTAGTGCAATATGTTCCGTGTCTGCTGAATAAGTAATCTCCCCGGCGCGCTGCGCCCCTGGTGCGGCGGATGCATTTCCAAATTAACTGTCATTATGAATTTTGCACGAGTTCCCAGATATTCAGCGATTGCTTTGTAACTCGATTAGTTTTTCACGTAATTATTGTAATTGCACCGTAATCAACGGAACAGCGTGTCGGTTTAATAAAATCGAACATTTCAGGCACACACAAGGGTAAGGTGGCCGTTTCGAGAGCCCGAAATCTACACAATCGTAATAAACATTTAAAATTATCTCCAATTTAAACTTAGCAACGAAATGGACATCGGCAATGCGGAGCCCGGGAAGGGCCACTATCCCTCGGCGCGTAATTACTTACAGCGGAACACGCCGATGCGACTAATGTATTGTTAATATCAAGATTAGTTCATTAACTCTTCATCCGGGGCCTGCACCCTTTCGCCATGTGTGCTGCGGCACCAGAAGGTCGTATCGACGTATCGTTCGAGTGAGACTTACGACCTTGCTCGGTGACAAATAAAAACGGTAAATTTTACGACGCTTGGGATCTGTTAAATCGCGCTTTGTATTAATTTCGACGTTGCTTCTGTTTCCGACTTTCGTTCGGGAGAAAATCGAGAGTTAACTTTTTCGAACACGTTTATGTCTAAAAGCTAGAGCGACGAAGGTTAAAAAAAGTCAAAACGTCATGTGACGCGTGAAATGGCGCGTGACGCGTGATGCATGCCGCCGCTCGCAGCGTTAATGCGTTTGTTTGAATAGTCATTGTTCTGAAAACAACAACTAGGAATTTAATTTTAATCCCCTTTATCTCACAGATACACGGAACGTCCATAAAGCGCGCAACTAACAAAATGAAATAGCAATTGTACAAACGCAACACAAAATTTACATTTGTATATTATTATTTTATTTCGAACATAATGGGCGACCCCCGATAACCAGGGGCTCATAAATCATAACAACTGATCTGGATTTGTTAATTTTGCGCCGCGGGCGGGGGCGGGCGGCGGGGCGCCGGGGAAGGGTTCATAAAACCGGGGTGTCAAATGGTCATAGCGCGTAATGCCGTGTCGTTGCATTGTCCGATGCACTCTGGCTGCACATGCGTCATGATACATCTGTTTCCTATGCAAATTCGACTAATTGTAATGAGATTTAAGCATTACGGTGTCAAACTACGACACCCTCCTCGAAACTTATGTTCGCCGCCTCCATTAGCCCACGCGTGCGACGCGCGGCCACTCTAGCGCTGCTCTGCTCGATCCATTATTATTATTGTGAGATTTCCTTGGCTTTCCCTAAATAGGAAAAGTTAAAAAGGTAATTTGGTTCAGGGGACACGTCCGCCTGCAGAGCGCGCAGCGCGCCGGCGCGCCCGAGAAGCGGAATAAAATTTAATTTCGACTAAGTTTTTGGATTTTAATTACCTGAAGGCGAATTAAATAACGGGCGAGGGCTGAGTGAAGGAATTCCGTTACAGTAACGCTGAGAATTCTTAGTCGAATGAGCGAGGGGAGCCCGAGTAATTTAAAATTTATTGTTTCTCTAAGAATGTGTCACGTGAACGTTAAGGTTTATTGCGTAAGCTATAAAGGTCACAGGAGGCTGTCAGTCAGCCAAATATAATTATTGTACGCTCATTCGAAACGAACAATAGTTAATGTTGTCACACGACAAAAATAATAATGTTTCTCCGTTAAGAACTAAGTATTACTTACGCAATTTCATCGGCCGTTTCGGCGAGTAAACAGAGGGCAGGTGGGCGAAAGTGAGGTATTACCAGAGGCAATAAATTCCGTTTTTCCCTAATTAAGCTTTAATTCCTTGCGAGTCGCCGCGGCTGGCGCCGGCGCCCGCCAGGCCGGGGCTCCGGGCTCCGGGGAGCGATGCCTCACCTGGAACTTGCTACTAGTCTGTCTCAGCGGATTGACTTTTTCTTAATTTTGTCAGATACACGAAGTTAAAGCAAACTGTTGCGGCTGAATTTGTTTACATATCGCAAGTATAACCTGTGCCACAATACGATGTGTAGTCTCATGATTGTGTCTTCATCTTTCCCGTAGATAAAGATAAGTAACATAACGACCTAAGGTCCCATCTGAATGTTCTTAACGCCTAATTCAAATCATTTAAATTACAAACACGACCGGACCTCTAAAACTTTTTATCTCTGCCCAGCCCCGGACGAGTTCGGGCAAATCCCGAATTCGTAATCCCAGGGACCAGGGTGACATAGCTTATCGCCGGTGGCCGGAGTCGCCGCCAAATGAAGGCATTAGTTTTCATAAAGCCGACCAGAGATAGCCCTCGGTCAGCCCGCCCTTCTTGCGCGGCAGGCGCTCTTCTGCCCTGCTGCTCGCTTGGTATCTAAAGATTGATAAATTGGCGCTAATATTAAGGAGATTCGGAGGAATCTTCTCCAGAAATTGGGGTTGGTTAATAGAAAACACCGCAATTTATCTGTAAATAACAACATCCATTCTAAAATCGCATCAAAATAGGCGAGCTTGAAAGAGAATGTTATAACGAAACTGGAATGGAACTTGTAATTGCGAGTGACCCCAGAAAGCGAAAACATTATTGGGTATAGTCGTGGCAAAACAGCCGGCCGCGGCCCGGCGTCCCCATAACTCATTATTACCAACTTGTTTTTCCTGTCGCCAGAGTGGGACTGACGCGGAACTGTAGTTTACCCCAATGATGTGTTTTGCGGCTAAAATGTTTTCAGTTTTAGTGCCGAAGCCAACTTGCATTTAGCTTTCAGAGTTTTTTGCTTATAAAGTTTAAAATTTATTGACAAAGCGATAGGGAGTCGAAAAAGCTTCGGAATTTGTAAATAGATTACGGCATGACGCAGAATACGGAATGAAGGATCGGCAAACAAAAGCTGGCAAATCTCGTAGATTTGTAACGAACTCCGAGGCGTCTATAGAAATCTCGGACCGTCAAAAGGGTGAATAATTCAAGGGCAGTACAAATGTTCGCGGGATCCACTAAATCCACTCCGGACAGACGGACAGATCGCGTTTTGATGTCTTGCTGTATCCGCGCGCTGATGCTGTCCTGGTGATTGATCGAAGCTTCTTCTAATGCTTATTTGAACCTGCCCCAAATATTTTCAGATGGTTCGTATATATCTCGCATCTCATGAAAATTGGAACGAGATGAAAGGAAAACAAAAGGTCCGCGGGTGTCACGTACAAATTCATCTAATCCATACGCGATCCCCTCGGCGGACAATAAATATTTTTCATGAAATCCAACGGCTGCGGCGACGCATAGAAACGGCCCTAAATCAGGCAATTATAGGTGCGACCAGTAAATACCATAACCAGGGGATCAGGAGTAAGAGGACGGGTAGAATAAGGATTGTTACTGCTGTTACGATAGCCTATTGGGACTTCGTTATTTGATACGAGCTTTTGCTGACAATTACTCTTATTAGTTTTGATAAAGTCGGCACCGTAAATTGGTATGGCGGAGTGTTTGGTGAGATTGGCAAAGTAGGGTTGCCAAATGCATGCTGTCGATTGTCAGACATGACTCGACTCCATTACCTATCTAATATGGCACGTCAAAAAGAATGACTGCAACTTTAACAGCAATGCAACCTATGTACTCTACTGGTTGACAGTTCCTACACATAAGACCAAAAGAAAACAATCATAAAAATGTGAAACATGACGTTCCTCATGAACAACTCGATCCTGCACTTTGGCAGTAAAAAGTACTTTATAGTTTCAGACCAATGGGATCAAATAGACCTCAAGTCTAGCCTGCCACATTGGCCACTACTGTTAATATCCTTGTTATTATCATTGATCACAACACACCAGAGAATTACATTTCTCAGCAGCTGACTCTACCATTTTACAACCTCACATTACCTCACATTTAGCACCTCCTAAATAACAAAACCAATATCCTCTACCACGACCCCATTCAATACTTCTAAATCACACAACATAGAGAACCAGAAACAGGAAAGCAAAAATCGCTCACATAAATTACAAGCGGAAAATGCTTCATTTTAAGGAGCTGGCTCCTTAATCCGCTGCCGCCCCCGCTCCCGCGCCCGCTCCGCTCCCGGTGGGTGTAATTACGGCGGGCGATATATCGCCGCTTCGACCCCGACCTCTGGGGCCCTCTCATCACTCGAAATGAGTTACGCAACACATGCTACTCAGTTAATTGTTAGGGCTCCAGATTTGGACTTTTATTCTAATAACTGGACCGTGGGGCGGGGTGGCAACGGTGGCAATGGCAATGCTATAGACGTGTTGGTAACAAGTGTTGGAGTATTCGGTGTGGCAACACTCTCAGACCCTTAATAAAGTAAGAACAGTGGGTTTTTGCGCCGGTCAAGCTTGGTCACGGAGTGCCAAAGTAACTAAGACTACTGTATATTTTTGACATAAGAAACGGTTTTTTAGATGTCATAACTCGCTGCATTTTACTTATAGCGAAAAACACATCTACAGGATATAACATATACCAGAACAGTTTAGAGAATTCAAATTGATCTAAACCGTCATTAAACCACGCTTTAGAAAAATTCAACACTGGTGATCATATATATACTGTCTAGGAGGACAACCCTCGAAAATATGATGCATCCTTGTTTTCTTTCATCCCTTGAAAAGTTAATAAAGTAGTAGTATAAGTATATTGACGCAGTTGCATGCATCACGTAAAAACTACATTCTTGTAGATATATGACACTGACATTAGACTACGAGAGTTTTGGCAATTTCTACGGAATTTTTCTAAATTCCTGCATGAATTCAGTAAATTTAACCTTCAGATCAAGCTAGTAATGTAATAAAATCAAGTACTTGTCAAAATGTGCTTTATGATTATGAAACAGTGATAGTAGAAGTAAGGGAAGACTACTCTCTTCGATATATCAATCATAATCTGACTCAACACTTACTTTGACGTTGCCTCTTTTACAAAATTTACGACCCTTGACGGTGTACAGTATTTACGCCGCTTTGGTAGGTACTAAATTTACATTTAATTAACAATAAAATTTAATAAAACGTAAAAAACTACACCAAATCAGGTGAAATCACTCCCGTACTTTATGATCCATACGGACGCACAAAATTTAATCTAACCTGGTGTATAACAAATTAAAGCGTGCCTAATTAGATACCAAGGCGGCATAAATCGGCAGTAAATATCTCAGTGTCGCAGATGGTGTCAAAAGTGGGAGTGGGGCCGCGAAGTTGGTGGCCGGACGAGGGCAACGGTACAACAGGGCACTAGCCCCGGTCCCTGCCACTGTTCACTTCCTGGCCCCAACTTGAGACAGGGTCGCGTATAACATGCAATCCTGGTAATAGGTCGACCCGGCGCCATATTGTGTTGATTGCTTGACGTGCAAGGGCGATTTTATTTTGTATCAAATAGCTAAATTTGGGATTTCGGGAAGGGTTGAGGTGCGTGTATTATTTACGAGCTGGCAGTTGCGCACGAAGCAAAATTGGGCTCTAATTTTCGTAGTAATTTAATTATGTTTAGATGCAACCGCTAATGAAGGCGGTGGCGCCGCGTGCGAGCGCGGCGGGCCTGAGAACTAATTTGCAGCTGTGATGGATTGCGATGCAGTTGCCAAGCCAACATTCAGAATGTACGAGACTAGTGCCAGCTTGATGAGTTTGTAATTAATACCGTTAAGTTTAATTTAAATCTTCATTAATATCTCCATTAAACGTAAAAGTATAGATATCTGTATAAATTTCATATGGAAAAGACCGTTCACATTTGCGAATGCAAACGAACTAATCGCGTTCTAAATCCAAATAAATTGAGAAAGGAACGCGCGTAAGCTTCACACGGGGCTGCGTACCATTTGTCAATTTAACGACGCGGGATCAAAATTGGCCACCTGACATAGACAGCGGATATCTTTATCTGTAGAGTTTTTTTTTTTAATTTAGTAATGGCGTCCTCGCGTGTAAGCCACACGGGAATTAGCGGTGCGCGTAGCGTAATCGCCGTGTCGCAATCGGGACTAACAATGCCGAAGCGCGGGTTTTTTGTTTTTGAACCCGCGAAGATAAGGCCGACGATTGTGCCGCGTTCCTAGTGTGAATCTTTGCTTTGGATTTAACGATGTCGTTCACATGCAATGTGTATTTGCATTAGTAATCTTGGGAAATTGTGTTTGAACTTTATGTACGAGCCAATCAGAGTTTTTCTACGTTCCGTGTTCAATTGTATGTATATTTAATTGAAAATAACATTTCCATGTAAGTGGCCTTATGCATGCGAAGCGACAGAAGCCAGGTTTCCTTTTCCATTTTTAGTAAGTTTTACTTGTTTTTCGAAATGGCAACCCTAAGGACGACAGAAAGTAAGTAATTTATAACGCTCCGAAGTAAGAAAGCCTTTGATAACGGAGTTGATCGAAGACGCTCTCAGTTGTATCGCGTGATATCGTAACACCGACGTTTTAAAACATACATTATTTTAATGGACGCGGTGACGACGCGACACGAGATAAATTGCTTATTTTAATTATTACTAATCTCTAGTTTATAGGGATCCGTACGCAGATAAACAGGTCGAGAGCATGATTTATACGAGCTGTGATTTTAGCATGCATCAGCGTCGGATGTTTCTCTGGACTGTGAGACATTCGCCCGAATCCATATTTCGAGTAATTCTGATATAACATGATTATTAACTCGTGTCTCCTTGGACGCTCTAATTGCTGGTGAAATATAGCATTCACCGTCAACAGCAAACTAGACTAATGACCGCCGAGCCGCGGTGACGAGATGCGGCGATAGCGGTTGACAACCCTGTCGTCGACATAAATCATATGGCAATTAAGCTTTTTAAACGACTCACAGATTTACGACAATTTCCAAACGATTTATTAAACATGTAATTAAACACAAATGGAACACACTTTTACTTTTTTCTTTTGATGTAAAACACGTCTTCCGCGCACCAACGCCAAATGGAATACAGTTTCGCAGTTCCCGAAATTAATTCGTACGTCACGGCCAAATGAAAATGGAACGCACAGGTTTTCCTTATATTTGAAAATCGAACAGCATGGAAAGCGAACTCGAAATCATAACGAATAGATTCCTCCGCTCGATAGCTGTATCGCGCAAGACAAAAGCCACCATAAATAAAAGGATGGTTAAAATTTTAAGGGCCGGTCGGGTTCAGGCGGGGCCATTAGAGGCCCTTAGCGGACGTAACGAATGTGTCTCTCGGCTCGAGATGCCAGCGGAGATCGGACAATTGTTAGCGGCCAGCGTGAAATCCGCCATAACGACTTATAAAAGAAAACCGATTTGATTTCCGAACGTATGAATGGAGGCGCGAGTCAATCGCCGTGGCGACCGAGGACCCGATTGCATCATTGAGGCTGAACTTTGGATTTTGTTTCGTTTACATCTGAGCATATGAGTATCACTATAGCTTCGAATTTCGAAATCTCATTACACGTGTAGAAATAAGACAACGTCTAATAATAGAAGTGATTTAAGCGTCATAAATTAAAATTCGCGTCCCGTTTCACGGTTGCTCAACTGCACCGACCGGTTGACTCCGAATAAATCAGAAATAAATAAATATCATCGGAACCAAACACCGGGCTTAAGTAGATAACTCCTAATGCGATCGGAGCTGCGACCGGACGGCTTATTATGACAATTTTACTGCTGAATATTTAATTAAATGTTAATCTTGACACTTATTAATTGTTTTACTATTTTATAAGGTTTTTAAAATACCGAGTCGCATCTCATCTCCATTAATACGGAACGATTGCCAACCAGTTTCTTATGACAGGTGATGTAGTTTAAGTTATCGGCGTGTATTAATCATAGACGTTTGGAAACGTTGGGTGTAAAGTGTAATTTGAACAATAATATTTGGTGGCGTCACGTGTCCGCGACGCAACGCCGCGCGGTGTCGCGACTCGGGACCGCGTCGCACCACGCCGGGACGCAGCGGCCGCGTCTTGCTGTCACAATTAATTTTCGGCGCGTGGAAATTGGCGCGAAAACTGTCGCGGCAAGGGCGAGGGGGGCGGGGGCCACCACGACTGGAATTTTAATTACGCACTCGTATTCCGAATACCAATGTCGTCTTGTTTAAATTAAATATAAATTATTCGCTCCTAGGCCCCGCTGCACTCCTGGTATTATTGTAGCTCGGTACGAATTACGTAACGCTACCTAAAACCGAAATTAATTAATATTTTGTTTCGCGCCACGTTTAATTACAAAGCAAACACGCTGCCGCCAAATTTAATGTTTTCCGAAAAGATTGAAATCTCGCTCTTCATTAGCATAATCAAATACTAGGTAACGTATAAGCGATTAGGCGATTACTCTGCGAGCGCAAACTCCAAACATAATTAGGCGGCAGACGAACTCCGCGGCACAGACGTGTGCACTTCTTACAGCGTTTAACTAACTTTGATAAAAAGATTAAGTATGACAGTTTGAAATATAGCCACCGCAGTCAGAAAAAAATAACAGAGCAAAACTTTCTCGGGCGGGGCTCAACTCCGTCTCCATTGTTGGCAACTACGCGGAGTTAATTTTGTAGGAAAGAAACAGAAGCGAGGCGCAGGTGCGCCGCCGCCCCCGCTGTATTAATTTGAGCGTCCCGTCTAATACCTACGTATGATTGCGTTACGAACGCAGCTGAATTTATAAGCAAAGTTCCACGCGTCTGGTGCCCCGCAGCTCAGCCGGCTTTGTACAATCTGAACGCAGATTATGACGTCTCCCGTGACACCCGGAACGCACCCGACGCGCTAGTGCGGCGACGCCATTACGGACAAGTCTTTAATTGTAAATTATTGCCCGCTCGCTCGGCCGGCGTCCGCCATTAACATAATTGTTTCAAAAGAATAAGTAAACGATCTACTAGAGATCGTAGTAAAGATATTTCGAGTAATTAAGACGTATATTTGCATAGTGATGCGACCGCGGCCGCGTGACATTTCCCCGATTCGCCATTCAGTTCTTTATCTCGCGCGCGGTTATCATCTTCTCGGAACATAACGAAATACGAGGGCGGCGTTCATTAACTAGCCGGTAATGCTTTTTTTTATCGTTCTCATCGTAATTCCGGTTTACAAGAGAATAATTATGAAACACATCAGACGCCTAAGCACGCATTCTGAGTCGTTAAAATGATCCTAATTATCATTTTTGAAGTGGTAAGTATTCGTTTATTACATGTTGTACTACACCAGGTTCCGATGCTAGGTTGGATTTGATAATAAAAGTCGATTTTAATTGGAGCATCCTCCGTTTTTATAATCTTTATAACTATTTTATTAGGTGAGTGACTCTGTAATTTATTCGAGAGTGCGCGACTGTTAATGGAGGTGCGCTCGTTAATTAACTTTAAACATTTCGGTAATAAGTTTACTTATTTGTTACACGTGTTTTAAGTAATTATTTCCTGCGTGCTTAGCAGGGCGGCAAAGGTCTCGAGACAGTGAGCCACAAAGCGCGACCATAGAGATTACAAGTTAACTTTTCCGATCACAACACCACAGACAAAGGCTTAAATTATACACGGCCGGATTGGCAGACGGATCCACCCTTTGACAGTGCGCGCGATTTGGGGTGACAAATTGTTGTCTGCTATTCCTCTGTTATCTACCATGAAATATCACTTGCATTCATTACGATAAATACTTTTGACTGTATTAACTTTTCGTACAAGAAAGCCGATCTTATCTCCGAACATTCAAGCGGATTATGTAAAGATTAAACGAGAAAACTTGTTTCAAATGCCGCGTCTCGCGTCGCTTTTGAGTGGTGCTTTGTTTATTTTAGGCAATTTGTCAAAATAAATATGTTCTTTAAAAAGCATCCCTTTACCGTAACTGCAAAAAACGTAAAGTTAATTAAGGCCGAGCAAAGTTTAAACCGTCCGAGCAGAATCTAAACAAGCGACGGCCATAATTCAAAACGAGGAGGCCTTAGGAGGCCGTTGATAAGAAAGTTTCATTACCCGAATGTTGAATTTAAAACCGGGCTTAATCAAGTTTATGGGAATTTTGGGGCTTATCCGAAATCAACCGCCACCTGTGTGCTTAGGGCGCGCGTTTGTATTGGCTATCGGAGTTTGTGCTTAAATTATCGTTTGTAATTAGAACAATGAACGGCTACGGAGCTTAGCAAGTCTGATAGTTCAGCTAAACTCTACTACGTCTACGTGAGTTTCTGACGGAGGTATCTTATCAGACGCAAATCGTTTTTCCTGGGTCATAAAATAAATTACAAAATGCAAATTAAATTGTCAGTTTCTGGAACCAGAGACTTATAGCATGCACTAGTATTTGTCTTAGTTTACATATTTGGCGAACCCGTTACTTATATTACATTAATTATCCTTCCCCGCTATTCAAAAACCTGAGCCCCGAAGCAAAACAGCAGGTTCGCCCACGCGCCTTAACTATAGATTAAAGTCGAGATTAACTGTATCTGTACGATTGTATGTTTGTTTGTTTCGTTAACTAAGTCGTTTTCTGTGCGCCGACAGGGCAGGAGCACCAGGGCGGCAGAGCCGGCAAGCAGCCTTCCCTAACCCCTTCGCCGTTTGATAAATGGCCAATTACAGCGCGGCCCGCCCCGTCCCTTCTGTTAGCTTGTTGCCTATTTTGAATTGCTTTTGCTTTTTCGTTTAGATTAATATCTAAATAGGATAGATACGGATCCCGCTTAGGTATTTATATTTACGTTGTTTTTAAACGTAAATTTCGGGCACAAAGCCGGCCGCCTTTTGTCTGCGTCCTTTTTCGCACGCGCCATTGTTTTAAGTCTTAATGCGCATCTTTGTTCCTCTGTCTTGCCATGTAATACTTCTTTGTGTTTTGAGTTAATGCACGTTGCTTATGAAATCCTGGTGGCTGGAAGGTGGAAAAATCAGCTTTACAAGTTAATACCTGGTACACTGTGCTGCCAGTTTTTCCCAAGTTTATCGTTTCGTTCCCTTATTTCCGTTTCAAATTATTATCTAACCATTTTTTTGGATTGCCAAGAAGGCACAGAAAGTAATTTCAGATAACTAGTTATCTCGTCGGTACTTCAATAAATTAAACGTCATATAAAAATACATTAAAAAAACCTAAAAAACTCATGTTACGAGTTGCAACATCCTCCATTAATGCATAGCAAGTTAAACTTTTTAAACATTCAAAGGCTCAGGTGTTAAACATTCGTGAATTCTTAATTCCCGTCATTAGATGATAAGGGTGCGGTCCCACGACCCTCTGTTTATTTTTCCTGTATTCAAATTTGAGAGTGGGCATAATTGCGCGAGACTTAAGCCTATTTAATTTTTTTATCTCTCTGCGCAAATCGGACTTAGCTGCGCTTCGTTTGACCGCGAGTCGATGCGTTCATTTATTTAAATTGTCTATGCTTTATTTTATCTGTGGCTTGGGGCTAGTGTTTTGTTGATTGTTAGGGCTATACCCTTCTCATTCTTAAGTCTTTATGAGGTTATTTTTGCTGGAGCAGTGTCACGTCATAATATGCAACCTTTCTCTTTCTTATCATTATCGCATATTTTGTTTCGCTTTGACCAGTAGAGACTTTATACATCTCTACTATAGACCAATGTAATTTAAGGTACGGACTTAACTTAGGGACCTTTTACATCCCTTTTATAAAATGTATTAATTGTATTAGATAAGTTAAGTAGAATTTAAGTACTATTGTAAATCTATTTTATTTTGAAAAAATGACTTTCTGCCAAGTTTCTTGCGGCGCATTCTTCTTGGCAATGATGGTCTTTCCGAATGCGCTGGTAGATTAAAAAAAAGACATGTAAAAGAGCCCTCGGCGGCCTATTTGCAAAATAAACTTTTGACTTTTGACTTTGACTTTTTGACTTTTCATTGACCCAGTACTAACGGAATCACAGAATGTAAGCCAGACAGAAAACAAAACGTGTAAAAAAATCTCTTGCACCATCAATCAAATATGTAGCGTGCCACTCTAAGATTGAAAATTCGATTGATTGTAATATCGAGGACAAATCTTGAAAGTTCGACATTAGCGGCATTTTCATTTGACAGGAAGTTGGATGAAAATTGTCAGACCACTTATATGGTCGACCAATATGCAAGGCTCTCACACAGACAATGAAATTGGTCTACATCCACGTACAATGGTTGTAACGAATTAGAAATTACAACCAATCACAACAGACGAGAGTTGTCACGCACTCTGTAACTCGATTAGGCACCAGCAGCTACAATGGCCGAGGTAATAACTATCATTAGCTGGATGCGTATTGTGGCCGTAATGATATCTGTTTCAATTGGGTGCGCGGAGCCAATGCCAAGATGACGTTTATACGACACGGAGACGATCCGACTGATGCAACTTAAGACACCTACGCATCACCGTAAACTGTCGCACTACTCCTCATACTCACCCGTTTTCTCGAATTATACAACTGCGTTGGCAGTTCTGCTCAGAACGAGCACTATTGATTTTATTGTATGGCACTGTTATATTTTTTTTTCATTCCTTTTCAGTTACTTCTACACTGTATGAGAGTAACAAAAGGAAAGTTGAAAATTGTATGAAAACTTTGGGACACTTTTTGCCTTATACTGAAATCAATAGTGCTCGTGATTCCGAGCAAACTTCCATCGTAATTGTATAGTTTGAGAAAAAGGGTGAGTGGATTTATTTTGAGAAATATGCCCGGCTTTAGAACATTTAGAAATTACGGGTGGTAGGCCCGTGTGTTACCGTTCGGACCGTTCCCACCATCTTGCACGCTAATGCTGCAGTGCTGGCAGTGTTCCGACATTCGCATGTTTATCGCCCTCGCCTTTGACTCGTGCGACAAGTTCCTGCGATCTGTGACATTCTTTATTTCACCACTCTCGGGATGTAATGTACTATTGTAGACTATCGTGTATCTTTCCCAATCCCAACGTCATCGTGTCGTAGTCGTAGTGTATAAAAGATCAAAGGTGCGCCAGCGCAAGTGGCGCAACCGAAACAATAGTGAAAACAATAGAAAGACGCGATGAGAAATGGCCGAGCGCTCGGAAAATTGATGGGCGAGAAGTAATTCTGTTACAATTTGTGTAGTCGGAAGTTGTTCAGAAAATAATGTAGTTTTAGGAGTTTGATGAAAATAAGTGCAGTTGCAAGGCGCCCATAACAATTGCGATATACTCGGGAGCAAAAAAACTGGGTCACTCCGAAAGAAAGTTGTATAAAAAGTGACTCGGTTTTTTTGCTCTCGAGTATATATCATACCTCTAAAAATGGTTCTAGATGTATAAGAATTTAACAGATTTTGGCACAAACTTCACTTTAGTCCCTACTCGCGTACCACGTTGGTTGCAATGCACCCGAAATGTCAAAGTAGTTTACATATACATATATACATACCGTCACGCCTATAGAAATATAGGGGTAGGTTGAGACTATTTTGTTCCACTTGCTACGATCCTAACGCTTCATCCACATTCATCAATTCTTCACACAATGCTCGCCGTTTTCATAACCAATTAGGTTTTGAAGTAATTTTCTTAAACAATGAAATATGCCTTCTTTATTAATTTAAACATTACTTATAGACAGTTAACTTCAACCACATATTAACTTAGCGAGTCAAATATAAATCGTGTCATAATAACACACGAATAAAACAAAAAAGCCTAAATGCGTGTTAATGTGTGTTCCCATGTCGAGTTATTAACTTTTTCTAACTTGCACCATCAATCATCGGGCCAAATTGCTTAGGTCAGAAATATGTAGAAACTTTTCATTCGAAAGCTCTTTTTTCGGTTTCGATTAAGACTATATTAACTGTTGTTGCAATTTGACTTGAGGAGAGCTAGTTAGTTCAAATTGATGACTCACTTGAGATGGACATTTTCCGTTTAGGATTAAGAACCTGTCCAGATAGACCTCAAGTTCGTAGATGTTTTTGATGCCAAGTAAACATGAGAAAAGCGAAGAAAGATAACTGCGGAGATCGGAGATCGGAGGCGCGTATGGATGGGCATAAATGCACAACCAAGCGGCTAGAGACACTAAAAACAGAAAGACTCTTGAGTTCTGAAACAAAGATAAAACTACTCGCGTATTCTTTAAGGGATAATCGCAAGAGTTCATGATCTAGTTATAGTAATTTAAGCACAAAAACAAACGTAAACCCAGTTTTTTGTTGCTACCAACAAAAAACGTCTAATTAAACTAAATTAACGTACAAAAAACAATCAGCTAAGTACTAGGGTCTCATGAGGCGCACGTGGGTAGCGGGTCGACGACCGGCAAGATTGATGGCGCGAAACCAGCGTTTACTTATATCGGGACAAACATTAATGAGTATGATACTCTTCGGTTAAAAATGGCCGTATTTTATTTGGATAGACTTAACAGTATTAACACCCACAGTTGAGATACGCGTCCAGCGATAATGTTCCACTAATAGAGTCCATCCATCACAGCGGTTGCTTGAGTAGGTACGTCAATGGGTATTGTGTGACATTTCGGTCCGTTTAAGACGAGATTGCGCTTATGAAAGATATAGCTATTTCGGGCTAGTTCGGACCGGGCATGCGCGTTAGAGCTAGACAAAAAATACTCTAATGCCTCCGTTCGAAGATTGAACTTAGTTCACTCAGCTGCCTGAGGGTTATCGTGTATTATCCACATTTAGAATACCCTTTTACGTTCTTGCATATACATTTGATAGGGAAACTACATTTAGAAGAAAGAGATCGGATCTTTTTTACAAAAGCAATGATACTTACTATCTAGTAAGATCTGATCTCAGTTATCGCAGATTAACACGTAGGCTGGAGTCAAACCCCCTTATTCATAAACGCTCTATTCTTAAGCTTCTGCTAACTTAGCAATCGTTTCTCCTTATCTGTGAAAGGTAAATGTCAAAGTGAAAGATAGGGACAAACGATTGCTAAGTTAGCAGTAGCCTACAGAACGTTTTATAAGGGGATAACTCTTCACCAAATAAGTATGTATGTAGGTAGGTATGTGAACTCTTTATTGCACATAAAAATTTAAAAATACAGAAGTGTACAGAAAATACAGAAGTATACAGAAAATAGTAGGTACAAAGGCGAAGAACTTTAAAACCCTAAAAATGTAGGTCCTCAAATTTATTTCAATGGCTCGTCCCTAATACCTACCTAATTTCATCTTAATTTAGATCTGACACATTAAGTACCTAAAGGAACTAAAATGACAACTTTACAAAATAATACCGTTGCCACTTTTTATAGCCGTCAATCAACGTTGTTCGAATTTCAAATTCAAATTCCGAACTACATTCAAGTGGATCGTACGGTGACAGTACTGTGCTTTAAATTTAAATAATTGTTGTAGCATTTTAATGCGCGACTTTATTAATAAAAATGAATGGAACAGAACAGTTGAAAATTATGCTGCATTTTATTGACCCCTAGTAAATATAAATAACCAGTGATCTACAAGAACGTCACGAAGTCGGAGATAGCAACGCGGGGAGGAAAAAAGCGTCATTTTTATTTTTTTTAATTTAATTGGGGTATTAACGGGGCACAGATAAAGTCAGTCAGCGCTTCTTTTCTTTTTTTAAGTTTATCTGATGGCTTACCGTTTGAATTTAAAGGTACGTCAAGTCGCACGAAGTTTTAATAGACTTGCCACAATCAGATCTTATAATGAAATAAAAAAATGCTGCGCTGGATCCAATGGGATTTCATTGTTGACATTCATTTCATTTGCACTAAAAGTTTTCTTCGACGATAACAACTAGAAGTTGAAAATGCTTGTGATTTTTGTTTGATGGAAAATAAATAAAGTAAACTAAAACAGATAGAAAAGTGCGCGATCACAATTCAAGTTCAATTATTAACAAGGACCTTCGTTCGACGTGACTTTTACTTACTTTTCCCCACATACTTTCATCGTAAACTTTGTCTAACAACCAAGAAACGGGATAACAATCATGTCAACGTCAAGCTATGTGACACAATGTACCAGGAGTCCATAAAGTCACATATCAAATCAATACAGTTATCGTCTTTCCGGGAGCAAACACGGAAAAGGCAAAAAGAGAAAATTTGGTCACTGCGACCGACCATAAATCCAGCTCGACTGGTGCGAATCGCTCTAATTCCTTTGTTTGCTAAAACCGAAAACTGCCGCGGCCATTCAGCGACCGGCAATACAATATTTTACTCTTTCACACTTGACCGATTTTTCCACGTTAGAAAGTGATAGACGCGGTTTTGTTATTCAGTTACGGCTGTCTTATAGCGAGAGCGTTTTGGGTTGACAATCGCGCGGCGTCACAAAGCAATATCAATCGGGTATAAAAGTTATTGGTGATACCTCATGTATTTATGTGTTCCTGGTCTTATTAGGGAGTAGGTATTAGGTATTTCATTTATATATCCGTTGGGTTTCGTTTCTCTTTCGTCGTGCGACATCTAGTTGGCTGTCATGGGTTGGACGGATGCCAAGTGCTATGTTAAAAGCTCGCAGTCGTGAAAAGCTTTGCCCTGAAGCTATGCGCTTTATTTGGTGCTTTTGGATCGGTATTATTTAAAGTGTGGAGCCGGTGGGATTACGTTTATTCGACTTTAACTATATTGAAGTATAGCGCATGAGCTTAAAGCTGTTTGAATGTCTGAATTCCAGCGGGTTTAGAAGCTAATAATCCCAAAGCTTTTTGTCATTATTCGTCTTTCATCATACTTTGTCAGCACAGTTTTTTTTATCTAAACTTTCGACTTTTTCCTTCCTTCCTTGTGAAATCATTATGTTGCTCGAAACGGCATGAAAATCCGTTCAGGCGTTCAGCAGTTTTTGAGTTTATCCCGAACAGACAGAAAGACAGACGCGGCTGAGGACTTTGTTTTATAATAGCTATACAAGTCTTGTTAAAATTGTTCCTGAATATTTCAGCAAGCGGTTGAGTTAGTCGACTAAATAGCAGTGTAAAAATTTTCAGTTTCTAAATCACATTTTAATTTCTAAACGACACTGAAAATTAGAACACAGAAAAATCCGAAAAGTAAAGCTATGGCCGGGAATCGAACCCGGGTCCTCGTCATTCCGTGACGCGTGCTATACCCCTATACCACCCATAGCAGGTCCATAGGTTCCCGGCCATAGCTTTACTTTTCGGATTTTTCTATGTGTTCTAATTTTCAGTGTCGTTTAGAAATTAAAAAATTTTCTAACGGTAAAACGTAAAAAGTAAACATTAAAAATCAAGAAGTAAATTTCTTGATTAATTTGATATTTCCTATCATTTTAAATCACAGTCGAAATCTGTTTCCGTACATTAAATTAAACTAAAGGGCGGGACTAGATTTTGAATAAAAAATAAAAATAAAAATCTTTGTGGGTATATTCCAGACAAGTATGGAACCTGCTTAAATATTCTGGAAAATTCTGTGACTAGTTAATCCGCAACGTAACGTTCCAACGTCGCTTATACAGCGTGATGACTTACTCGACACCGTAAAAAAAGGGCGTATGAACACATCACCATCGGTCACGTAGACGCCAATAAATCCACGGTACGTAACAATGCGCCGCAATAATGCCCCGTGCATTAGCCTTCGACGAGCACAATGGACTCGACTGATTTATCGCGCTAGGGATAAGATGGGAAAACGATGGATTTCCCCGGGACTCCAAAACTCTAATGGAGTTTGGCTGTTTTAAAATTTAGATTCTAGTTTTAAAACGAAAGAAGTAGGTACGTAGACGAGACGGCCATCTGAACAGGATTAAATTATCTGTAATTGATAATAATATAAATTTTGACGTTGGCATATAGAGAATATTAGAACTGTCGGCTCTAATCTTATTCTCCTCGCGGTTTCATACAATGAGTCCTAAAATGAATCCGGAATATTTCAGAAATTTAGGATAGTTTTTGTTTTAATGTGGTTGACTTTGAAAACTTTAAGCTGAAACTTCTTATTGATGCCCCATAATATATTCTCACGAGAATCCTGGCGGTATCAATAATTTTATTAGTCTATTAGAGACCTAGAATTTTAATACAGCAAAGATAAAACAGGTTCGGAAAAAATTGAGGCATAGTGATATACTCAATGAATAAAGTTAAAGTGAAGGGGCAGCAACATTCAAAAAAGATACTTTAATTTAGCGTAAACAAAGCTACAACTCCAAGCATCACCAAACTATTGCAGCTCGCCATAACAAAATAGGTACTAAAGTTTTTCAGTGAGAACAAAGCGAACCAACCAACGGGTAAACCGCGCTTTGCTATATTTACACTTCGCCAAAGATATTATCCTCATTAGGTATTCGGCTGACTTGGCCAACAATTATTTTAGCCAGAGCTCCAGAACAGCTCACATCCAATGTAGCGTTAAGTAGAGTTACGTCTTTTTAAAGCGGAGAGAGAACACTGCAGCGCGGCATACATAGGTACAACCCCGAAAATCGCTTGCCAAATTTTTAATTATTCAAACGTTCTACATAGTCGTAGCCATAGCAACCGCCGGCCGCATACCTCCGCGCAATAAAACCCGGGATCGAACGAGAAACTACGATCCTTTGTCACACTTTGACAGCTCAGAATGTAGTCTATTAAATTTTAACCGTCCCTTCTCACCTTCGCATTTTTATTCAATGTAACTCCTAAACAGAAAGGATACATTATAGATACGCGACGGAGCAGACACGTACAAAATGAAAATAGGGGCGCGGGAGCGAGGGTGGGGCGGTATGGAAATGTTGGTCAAATATATCATCCGGTGCCTGACAGGCCAATTCTCTTATCGCGCGCGCCCGCCGCCGCGCGCGATCTAAGCTAGCTTAGCTAATATAAAATGGTTTTAAATTCAAGTTTAATTCGGGCTATCTCCAGCCTCCGCCCGCACCGCGTCGTAAATACACCGCCACATACAAAAGGAGGGTGCGATTTACGATTTTGACGGATTTCGAATATTTTAACACCACAGGATTAAGAGGAGTTACGCGCCCCGGACGCGTACGTCGCCTTACCTCGGCCTGTCGTCTTTTTTCAGATTTGGACGATAAAGATGACTCTCACGAACTCTATAGAAACTTTTCTTTTAAAAGCGTCCCCTCGGAAGTCCGCGATGTCACCTCGGGGCGCACAAATGAAAAGCCATGCTGCTGCGACCGCGCTTTTCGCTTTACTTTTATTAAAACGATGATTATTTAAGCGAGCGAACTGCTCTGAGTTCTTACTCAACAGCTGCGGCGCTCCTTGCTGCACTTAATATCGGCTGCTGCCGCCGCACCCGTGTTACGACTACACGCAACTTAGAGATTACGTATGGAGAAAACGGAAAGATTTTCTTACTATGAGACGGTTGGCTTGGTAGATATATAGATAACTTAACTGAGTTTACTTTGTTTCTTAAGATCTTCTACTTAATACTTTCCGCCGTCGGTAGTCTGGCGTTACAAAATAATCTGTTTGTCTTCATTCCTCTTTTCGGCGAAAATAATTCTTTGTTAGCATTGCGAGAAGAGGGGCGCAGGCGAATCTGCACCGCATCAGTTTACAGCACCAGGACATCATAAAGTGTAAACAATGACGGCGTTTTCCATTACAATATGTTTACCGATCCGTGGAGCGGCGCATTATGTATGTTATCCTGGTGGGACGCGCGGGGCGCCTCTGAATTTATGAGACTCCGGCAAATATTTGGCGCTCCGAGTTCGGACGCTCGACTGTCGGCTGACAACGGGAAGATTGTCGGCAACTGTTTACACAACGGGATATGGTAATTTTTCAGTCCTTCCTCGTTGCCTGTAAGTGGATTCTGTTCACGCTTCCGGTCTTTACCCAGCTAGCTATACCAGCGCCGCGCCGCAGTAAGACAATATTATCATAGGTTTCGTCCTTGCGTACGAACGGGTAAAGGTTTCCCGATGACGAATAACTAAAACAAAGAGCCCTGACGTTTAGTATCGTTAAATCTCGTAATAGGATATCATAAATTGCAGTAGGTCGGTACCAGGCTGCCCGGGCGGCTGTCATCGTTTGTCAGAGCATTTCACGCATTGTTGGACAATAACGCAAGCCGGGGCGGGCGAGCATTGTGCGCGCCCGCTCGTCTGGACGCGTGACGTGACGCGCGTGCGATATGCTGACCGCTACGATCTATGCGGCCCTGGTACATGCCAGGATGCCTCTACTATGTCACACTGACAGCTGAAATTCTAAAGCACTAAACCAATTTCAGTGAGCGCGGCTGCCATGTCTTTTCCGTTTGCACTTGCGTCTCGTGTGTGATTTACGCCGACAGCTGAAATTACGTAATTGGTGAACAGCCAAAAGGTTTGTAAGAATTTAATAGCATCGCTGAAGTATCATTACAGGGAATGAAAGTTGAATTCTCGACGCCTCTTCGTGTCCGTACGCGATTTTACGAGACATTGAGATTGTAATTCTCGCCGGCGAGATGTCGTGGAACCGTAAAGGGGTCTAAAGACCCGCCGCACCCGCGTATGTGACCTTACATGCACCACAATCAAATTTATATCGGCGGCCGAAAAAAAAAGCATCAAATATGTTCGGTATGCGACGTCCATGAGATCGAATCAGAACTTAAAGAACCGGGCGGGATAAAAAACGTACAAGTTAAAAAAAAAGTAAAAAAGTGAAACGGCTCGGACGCTGGACGCGTAAATTCGAATCAAAAGGAATCAAATGTCACTTTATGAATATCTGTATAATAGCGCGTCATTTCTTAACGATTGTCGTTTTGTGATAAGGCTGCTTTATTTGGGTACTAAATATTAATACACTATGCTGTTAATAAGCGTAAAACTTACTATTTAAATATGAACGCGAGCATTCCGTCAGAAATGCTAAAACGGGCTTTAAAAATAAACGAGACATTTTTGACAGCTGCCAAAATTCCTTTTGGCGCGCAGACGGTGTGTTTTGTTTGACATCTGTCAGAAGCAGTAAATCATGCGCTGGAAGACATCGCTTTACGTGTTAGCGTCTTTATAGATCATTTGTTAGTTTGATATAAAAGTAAATTTTTGCCCGCATTGCCGTAGCATGAAAGAGAGACTTCAGTTAAAATACTAATGAACTAATGATTTATTAAATGTGACCTTCCTGAATTTTCGGAAGAAGTTTTGTTAGTTTGCCTTTATCTATCACATTGACGTTGGGCTTTCTCAGACCAAAAAAAAAACAAAAGGGGTTACTTGGAGACGAGACGAGTACAGTAGAATTCGGTTGGTCAGTTGGTCAAATTGATTAATAAGACTAGTCTTTTCAACTAGGTACTGTTATACAGTCAAGCTTTTTAAATACGTCGGTTAATTTTTCTAGCGTTTTCTTTATAATGTAAAGCTCTTCTATTAAATAGGTATGAAAGAAGGCCTGTGCCCAGCAGTGGGACGTTTAGGCTGGCAATGATGATGACGACGTAAACACATTTATTATGTACATGGTACCAAATTACCGCCCACAACGTCGTTAAAACCTTACAAGGCAATTAATGCTGGTAATTTCTTTTTGTTTTGAAAAAAAACAAGCCTCGATGCCAGCATGCGGTCTGGTAGATCTCAGACGTACCTGAACACTAAAACTCAACGTGTGGCATCTTATGATGAACTCAGTTTTTCTTTTTTTTTTAAAGGAACGAGGGACGTTATCAGCCAGCATCAAGTAGTTCACACAAAGAGTTAACACTAAAAAATAGAGGGATGGTCAAAGTAACCATAGAGTAACATCAGTTTGATCAGCTCTAAATTTTATATTGGTAACACTGAGCAGATCCAACAGGATTAAATAATCTTAGTAATATTATACTCGTAAGCATGAAAGTTTGTGAGTGAGAGTGCAAGTGTGTATGTTTGTTTCTTCTTCACGCTGAAACGACTGGATGCATTTGGATCAAATTTGCTTTAGCTGGTACTCTAGATTGGCTACTTTTCATCCCGGAAAATTGCATGGTTCCTGCGAGATAGCGATAAGCATGTCAATTGCTACGCGGGCGAAGAAATGAACTGAATGAATGATGAATGAATGAATTAATGAATGAATGATTAAATTAAATGAATTTGATTGACTTGAAATCGCGAGCAGAAGCTAGTAAAGGTATATCTTCCTACTTTGTGATGTTGGGTTGATACGCGCCGCTGGCGCTGCCAATTTGGCCATAATAATTCAGATATTAACGTATCAAAACTGGGCGCTACTAATGTATGTCCCTGAATATATGACTTGGAATGCGCGACCGGGCAATGTAGCTGAATTTGTGTATCGGTCGGATTCAGTTTCGGCCAGTTTCGGCCATAGATTTGGTTTCGGCCAAGAAACAGCCGAACCTTCGGCGCGTGTTGTGTACGATGTTAAACCAGGGACGCGAATTACAGGGCGCACAGTCAGGTTCTCTACTGTATGAAAACATCGTCGACTAGGTACAGTTAAAAAATCATGAAAAAAATATTACAGGAGTGTTCAGAAAACCTCAATCACCGGCTGAAGTCCGAAACGATTTTAAGACAACTTGTATGGTATCATAAGTTTTTTTTAATATAAACAGAACCGATTTTATTTCAAAACAAACGGCCGTAAACAAACAAAAAGACGGACGACAAATGAGTTCTCACGTATCGAGATGCTATCTATTCGATTCCAGCTGGGTATCAGTAACACTGACTTTCGCTTCGGTAAAGTAATTTATTATTTCTTAATCTTAAACTGTGAAATATTCGAATCGACTTGGCGGGGGCAGTTTGCTGCGTGTTAACTATTAGAAATGCCTATTAAGTTACTGATTACTTGAGTGTGTGTTCGTAGCACACATACATAAATCATGTCTGTTTATTTACTGGGTCTAAGGTAACCTTTTTTTCGTTTTGCTGTGAAACGGTACGTAAATCGTGACACACGTAAGTTATTTAAATACTAAAAGACAACAGAAGTTATTGTTACCAATTCCAATTACCAATTAGGTTATCTGCTCTATGCCGTAAGACTCAAGCGCCGAGATCCAATAAATCGGACTCTTTCTGTCACATCCACTTACCTGAAACAAATAAAGATTTAAATTAGTATATAATAAGTAATAAGAGGCCTAATAATAAAGTAATAAGAGTAATAGGCCTTCAAAGCCAAATCAAACCAAAAACAAGATGGCGGGACTACTTGGACGCATATCAAGTAGAGTGGCAGGAGACGAGCATGCTTTCGACTCAGGTGAGTAAAGGTAAGAACAAGGTTTGTCCAGCAATAGGACTCATTAACAGGCTACAATAATAAAGGTAGAGGCCATTAGAAATTGGCTTAAAACAAAGATGAACTGGCTTTCCAAAAGGTGCATGCAGCAGTTACATTTGGTCAAGCCGTTAGCCTAGGGATGGTGCCCGGGGTATGGTGGATCTGGAGCCTTATTTTTACAAAATTTCCGGTTTTTTCTATCGACCACGCGTACCTATTGCATCTTTTAACTTCAATGAAAAGAAAGCGACCTCGGTCGAAGTAAAGCAACCAACGAAATCATCGACTATTTCAAAAAAGACTGCAATTTAGAAACACCCCGGCTTTTCCCACTCAACTAGAACAGACTAACATCACATTAAAGGATATTACCGACCTTCAAATTAGCGAATATTGCTATAATTGAATCATGTCAACGCGAAAACAAGAAAATTACGTGTTGTGCTGAATTTTATATCAAAACAATGGTTTGATTGCCGTGAACCCCGTACTTTACGTTTGATAGGCCGATTAGATGATAATTTTAGTGCGCGCGCTTTTAGCGAGGGTTGATATTGTGATTGGTGCCATTAAATGTAGAATGTAAGTTTGTCTGTCAATAAATGAAAAAAAAAAACAACTTGAGACTTTCTTCGCGTTCATTAAAAGCTCATTTATATGTAAGTATAGAGGCTCCTTAATTTATTTTTCTTTATATCTCTCATGTACAGACATCGACCTGTTACAGTATTATTATATGTCTGATAAACAATATATATAATATTTTTCAAATAACTAAAAACAACCGAGATATAAGCTATCAAAGATTTGTCTCTTTCTAGAATAACGGAATTTTAATATGGAGTTTATATGTATATGGGCGTTGTGACATATGACGTGACATGTCATATCGGATCTCTCTTTGTAATCGCTGTCTAATTAGTAGTTTAAAACTCTTATATTTTCTTGACCCATATTACTTTTAATTTCACTTTTTGTCACCTCTTACGATATTTTCATATTATGTTAAGAAATGTGATATTTTTTTAATGCATATTCCCTTTTGACCTTGTCCTAAAGGAAAAGCTATGAGTAGTTTTCGGAAATGAAATGCAAAATAAATCAAAAACACTGGATTTTTGAGAACAGCCGAGAATAGTGTTAGTGATCCGAACAAATCCGGCACTTAAAATAAAAGAGTTTTTTAATAATAATAATAAATATCTTGGGACAATTTTACATGGTAACACCCGCTAAGATTCTCACAGAAGATCCACAGACGCCCACAAAGTGTAACTTAGAAGTGGAAACACGGGAGTAAAAGGTAGAGTTTTTGTTTTTATTTTTTTCCTAATAGACGTTTACTAAATCGAGGGTGATTTGCTAAACCAGGCGGCTGCAATGTGCAATTTGTTAGATAATTAGGTATTACCAATAGTTAGTTGTAAACGGTAATAACAACCCGACAATTTGTAGATATGAATAATGAAAATTGAATTGCTGCAGTTCTTAACATTTATGACAAGTAAATTTGTATTAATTACGTTTAAAATATTTAATTAATTTAATTTGAAACACGTCTTTAGGTAAGTTTATGAGGCGCGAGCATTTCTTCTTCAAGAAAATTTAAGTACTTAAGTCAAAAAATTTACAGCTTAAGCGATATTAAATAATCATCGAATGTATCTCTACCCAGGCTTTAGGACATTTTTTGCCTCGAGGAAAACAGAGGCATACCTATGTAGGTAGGTAAGTACAGCACATACAATACACAATACACGTTTATTTTAAAAATTCTGGCAACATTACGGACAACGAACCAAAACGAGTAACTAGCTACGTGGGCATGTTTGTCCATGGTCAAGACTCGTTCCTAATTTTGCAGTGAATAAAAGAACATTGTTTTTTTAACCAGCCAGTGCGTTGCCACTCAGATCATGTTTTTTACAGTACCCGTAGTCTCGAGTGAGGGCGCCGCTGTTGCGCCACTCGGCATGATATGTAAATTGCTCAACCTAATTGTCCAATTTGTTCCGTTTGCAACTAATTCAATTGAATTTTGTTTACGTGACCGGAGCATTGTTGTTTCTTATGTACCTACGTAATTTTAAATTGTACCCCATCTAACATTATGTATGATTACTATTGTTGGTAATGCGCTGTGATTTTCGTTTTATGTGAGAAATTGTTTGTAGCAACAACAGATTGTGTTATGATGTGCGAACTGTTATTACGGCCAATTTGAACATTTTACAATACGTACAGCCGTAATACGATTTGTAAGAATCGAGAGGACAATAGCAACAGGCTTTTATCAAAGGTAACAGGCCAAATAATAATCTAATTTAGTTAACTGGTTCCAGTGTAATTATGAATGGACCAGGCGCTCATAAAGAGTAATGAGTGGCGCACAATGCCGGCTCTAATTAACTATGAACGAGCGGCGATGCCTACTTCCACGTTTTTCTTCAGATTTCCCCGCTGCCTTAACCGTAGCGTTATAAAAAAGGAATTCATCCCATCCCATTCTCTCCGCTTGCACCTTGCACCGGGTTATTATTTCCTTTTCGCTCTTTTGTTTCAACGATGTCGACATCTCGCTCCGCGCCCCGCCCATTTGTAAAATCGACTGGCCGCGCCGTCCTTGCACCTGTCTCTTTCGCGTCCGGCTGATTTATGTGAGAGTGAGCGGGTTTGATCGACGCTTTGTTTTCCAGCTTCAACTGTCGGACGCGTTAGTTCTTTTTTCGAAAAAGGCGCTCACTGACCCAAGGATTAGGTTATACGTTATTACCGGGTGTAAATTCAGATAATGCCTCGCGATTGCGAAGCGAATTCCTGCGGCTCGGGTGTCGTTAGGACTTTTTTGTGAATACGCAGTAAGTGCGCCGTTTTGTAAAACTATATTTACGATAATGTTATCTCGCGCGGCCGTATTACATTACGTACCTACACCGCGGGAAGGAAGGCCGTGATTAATGATTAGCTCGCCCGCGGCGGCCGAGCACCGGCACACGAAAAAATCAATTCTAAGAAGCACATGACGAGGTATGGTTATTAGCAGAGGGACATGATCAAGCCATTAGCCGCGGACACTCGATGGCGACTCTATAAATCGGCCGTTGTTTATGCCGTCCCGAAAAAGCGCGGAATTAAGATTTTAAGGCGGGCCGCGGAATGGGCGCAAAAAGCGCGGGAGGGTTGACAAGTTGAGAAATGCGCCGCGGCTTTTGGCGGGAATGCCATTCTAATCAAAATAGTTTACGCGGCGACCGCAGCGCCGCCCCGCGCCGTGGGAACGCATCATTTTTTTTCATCCGACATCGATCGATTTAGTTTTTTTACGGATCATTTTATCGTGACGGAATTAAGCGGGCATACTTTTTTTGTAAACAAAAATGTTGACAACGAAGCCGCGTATCGCGCGCGAACTCGACAAACTGTTATAAATCAGAGAGAACAAATAAAAACCGCTCGGCGAGGTGAAAACGTTATTATCTTTATAATTGCACGTCAAGGAGGGAAAAGTGGGGGCATTTGGCGCGTTTTTCTTTTCCCGCGGCGTATGATATATCGCCCATGAATACGGGATGTCGCCACACCTGCCGACTTCCTTATGAATCCGAAATTGCGACTGTCACCCGTCTTGTTTATCAACTAATATTTAGATTGCCGACGTCGCGCTACGCAGACGCTTATTTATAACGGCAAAGGCTTTATCTTGTTTGATTATTGCATTGTCTTACCGGTTAGCCGAGATCGGAATCGTCCGTGTTCATGCTCTCAGAAATGCGTCCTGTTATCGAGCCATCATAAAAATAAAACACAAGATGTGTAACAATGAACTTACAAGGCTAAAATCAAATATAAGCCAACAATATGCGCCGTAAGTCGTCTGTGGCGCGCGCCGCCGCCCCGCCTCGGAGCTAACAAAGCGCCTCACTATCGATGTCTCTGTCAAAAACTGTCAAAAACGTGACAGGCGCCGTGTCAGGCTAACGAGCCGTGCGGCCCCGGCGCGTCACTGTGACGCAGCACTTTGCTCGCGAACAGCGCCATCTATCGGCAAGTAGACGCACCAGAGTTTCCCCGTCCCGCCGCGCGGCGCTGTTGAGTGATTATCACAAAAAGGAATAACAATCGCGTCTGGATACGGCGATACATAAAGATGCAAATGAGCCGCGCCCCCGGCGGCGGGCGGCGGAACGAATTTATCGCGGCGCACCTCATTATCGCTAACAAGCATTCGAACTCTTTCTTTACCCCATAAATATGATATTTTACACCTGCGCGGAGACAGTCGCGGCCGTCGTGATGGGGCGAATGCGGTCGTTGTTCCTTAACGGCTTAATCGTTTCACTATTGGTTCTTATAAATCGTAAAGCTACAATTACACTGATCAGTTTGCGGTGCGCGAGTACATTAGAATTGAATTGATTCGGGTAATCACTACATAGTATAAAACAAACTCGCTTTCCGCTGTCGGTTCCTATGTATGCTAACTCTATAATATTAGGTACATAACGGATTTAATGCGGTTTTTCTTTAGATAGAGTGATTCAAGATGAAGGTTTATATGTATAATTCAAAATTTAGTCCCGCTCTTGACGCGATTCATGGAAACATTTTGTCAAGTAAGTACGATTCAATTAAAAATCCTGAAAAACATTTACAGGGCTATTTATACTTCATTTAATTTAGAATGAGAAACCACAATAACATTATATTGGGGCTCGTGAAATGTAATCTCTTTACAATTTGTACTAGAGTAACAATAGACGGTACGCAAATAAAGTGACATTAAAACAATTTTATTTTGCGGCTGCCAAACTATTGCACTGTACTATTTGCTAAGTAAGAAATAGTTGACCAGATGCAATATAATGTTATTGTGGTTTCTCATTCAAAATTAAATGAAGTATAGTTGTAACCCAACCACCAGCTGAAATATATTTTCGAAATGAACTCAATTTGGGCTTTACGACGCTCGACGCCCTTTCGAAAGTGAATAACATGTCTTTTTTCTTGTTTCTCAATTAAGAAAGAAGACATTTATTCCTTTTTTCAAGACAAACAAATATACGAGCATATACACAATTTTATAGAAGAGAGACAATAACACATACATGAAAAATAGATATTCAGTGTTGAGTTGAGTTGTGTCTTCGCAAAAGTGAAACGGTCGCTGGCTCAGCATTACGCAGCACTGATTTGACTTACGAAACTTAAAAATATACTACATAAACCATAAACCTATACGTTTGTAAAGTAATACATTGAACCCGACTTAAGTACAAGAAACAAAAAATAAGGAGGGAAAACTAAATTGTTTAAGAACTGCTTAGGCTGGCATATCAATGTGCAACTATGTACCTACTAAAATAACATTATTAATGTTTCAAAAAGGTTAGTTTACATGAAGACCACTTTTCTTTTAACTGCGTAACTGCGTATTACAACTGAACACGAAAAGACCTCACACAACTTCAAGTTGCTCTCATAAATAAATGATTCAATTAAGTTTTCAAGACAGCGGCGACATCTGTATGCCAGAGCCGGCACTAATTGTACATGGGTTGAGTTCATTCGGCAAAAAGTGGTCGAGCCAGCTAGACGTGTCCGGCGCGGCTGGGTTGATGTTGATTGACTATGACCGTAGTTCAACTTATTACGTAACTTGCTCGCAAACGCCATTTGACAGTTCTTGTATGAATGTGACAGCTAGCTGATTCCGATGCCAATTGTCAGCCCATACATGAACTGTCAAAATGAAGACGATGGTGATCGCGAGATTCGCGAGCGAGATACGTAATAAGCTTGCTGTAGGCTTATTGTCTAACTCGCTCGCAATCGCCATCGTGTTCATTTTGACAGTTCATGTATGGGCTGACAATTGGCATCGGAATCAGCTAGCTGTCACATTCATACAAGAACTGTCAAAATGAACACGATAGCGATTGCGAGCGAGTTAAACAATAAGCCTACTGGTTTCAGACGTCATCAGACGGATATAAAGTATAAAACCCTTTGCAAAAAAACGGGCACTTTGAATTATTTAGATTTTTAGGAAATTACTCATGATGAAAAAAATAAGGTAGCTTCTATTGACTTTCTCCTTTATTTAGTAGAAATTACAAACAATAATATAAAAATTAACATCGAGTGTGGCCTCCTCTTACTGAAAATTATTGCTGCAATTCTTATTGGCATGAAAAGTTTTGGGTGTCCGTTTTTCTTCTAATGGGTAAATGTTGGGTGTCAGTTTATTTTAAAATGGGTAAATGTTGGGTGCCCGTTTTTTTAAAAATGGGTAAATGTTGGGTGCCCGTTTTTTTAAAATGGGTAAATGTTGGGTGCCCGTTATTTTTTTCAAATGGGTAAGTTTTGGGTGCCACGGTGTATATACCAAATTACGTCAACCACAATTTAAAAATCTTTAATAACATTTACAGGGGTGTTCATATAAATTAACCCAACCAAATAGAGAAGTATACGAGTTAATTTTAATACCCACTGTACCTACTTCTATCAAGAAACATTATTGCAACTTAAGTATAAGTTTCCCGCTAAATCCCAACCCTAGACAAAGAACTCCTAGAACACGCAGAGCTACTTAAGTTACATAACATCAAAATCCAAACACCATAGAAATCCAATACAGGAAAATGAACAGTTGTTTTATACGTTTCCCAACAAATAACAAGGAGGACCGCGAGATTATTGTCAAGATAGCGGCGGTACGAATATCGCCGATTGATACCGCGATGGGCCCCCCAGGGACCTTACACTGGAAAAAAATATCAACCAACTACCCGTACCTATACATATTTAATGGAGCGGGGCGTGGCCACAATATCTCCGAGTACCAAGCCAGCAGAAATTGAGAAGCGTTATCGTATCGAAATCCACCGTATCTGGGCCGGCGGTCTCCGAGGAAATCATTGGGAAGGCATCCGGAAAATTTACCGCACATTCCGGCTCATGTGGCGTAACACACCTGCCTCTTGCTTATGCGAACCTAGTACGTGATCTATTTTGTTCTCCTGATATTGCTCTCAGAAAAAGGCTACCCGCATCTATATGTGGTGTTTTAACTCTACATTGTGAAACGAAAAGCTATTAGGCGGCCATCGATTGAAACTCTAAATATTCATAAAGAAAAGGGGTTATTTACTGAATGTCTAGCAATTTCAGCCGGGGCGCCGTAATGGGAAGTCTTGTTAATTATTCAAAATGTCGACACTATAATGGGACGTGCGTTTATAAATATTCAATAGTCAATCGGTTCGAACGCACGTTCTGCAAGGCAGCGTTACCTACAATACAAATTCCAGTTAACGGGTACAAATACGAAATTTACATCGATATACAAATTGAACACGAGTTGTTTGCCTCACGCGAAGAGAATATAACCACTACGTTGCCTCACGTTTGAAGGTAAACTTTTTAATATCGAATGAGACCAATTAGGGCTTAGATTCGCTGGCCACACGACCGGACCCCGGTCAATTAGAACACATTGTCAAACCGAAATTTTTGAATCAGGAACGACAACCGCAACCGCAGCGCGCAAACAAGCGCGCACAATGACGTTTAAAAATTCACAAACGACTTGACATTTGGCTCAAACAGAGCACTATTCGGGTAATAATCGGCTGCGGTCTCGGTGCGGGTCAGAATAGGCCAATTTGTGGTCGCGCCGAATGACTTGAAAACATCGTGACATTAACGCAGGATCTCCGCTGCTCGCGCGCTGATTGGCCAAATTGTTTTTGATTGCGCACGCGTTTTGGTTCGCTGTACGGGCGTAATTGCATGTAATTTCGCGTCGGATAGGCAAGAATAACGGGAAAGCGTACGTTCAAATTACGATTTCGATTAGCTTTCGTCTTAAATTGCTTAAGTTTAAACGGAAAGCTGAAGGATTATTTTTGCCGGCCATCTTGAGGTTATGGCGAAGGTGGGGCATAATGGCGTACGGCGAAGCGATGGTAATCCGCGTAATCGGTGTAATGAGCGTAATTCGTGTAATCGCGTAATGAAGGCGGATCGCCGACCAGGGCCGCAGCGGTGACGTGGTAATGGCCCATATACCGCCGCGCCCGACGTGACTCGCCGACTAATTGTTTTGCATTTAAAGACAATGATATAAAAGACTGCGAAAGCATGACGAGATGTCAACGCGGCAGTTCACTGTCACCCATATTTGAGGGAACATTGAGGTCGTGCGCTAATATTACGCGAATAACCTTGCAACATGCAACCATTGAAATACTATTGAAGGAAAATTACATCTGTTAGTCGCTTTTATGCGCACGTGCGTTGAGTTATAATTAGTCAACATTGTTGCAAAAATACTGCAGCCAGTGGCTTTAAACTATGGCAGTTACTTTATTCATCATACCGCAAGTAATAAGGCCTGCCAGCCTTCCAGCATCACATTAACATGTGTGGCAATCAGGTGGGAGGGGAGGTAACTGCCGTAATCTGTAATTTGCGTAATTGCGGTAATACATCCGGCGACACCGAGTGAGATGCAGCTCTAGTGTTGTCCGTGATTGGCTGACGTCTAAGAAATTAATTCGGACATAGTTAAAAAAGCATGTCGTCAACTCAAATACATTATTCCTGGTTAAATTAATTGATTATTTCCAAGGTTTATCCAAAGTTTATCTATATCTAATACTAGGTTAACATGGGTATGTAAATGTATGGGGCAGCCTTACGAGGACATACGCCAGTATCCTGCACGCCATACAAGGCGAGCCCCGCTGAGCTTGCAAATTGCGACAACTCATTGTTCTCCAAATACATGCTCGCCTGGTATCCGGTGTCTAAGGTACCAGGGTACCAGATACCGGAATGAATAACCTAGTAGATAAGCATCGGGCCGTCGAGAAATTATCGAGATTGCTTACGAATTGTTTTAATTCCACAAGCCCGGCCAACTGTTTCGTTTTTTACTTCTACTTGTATTGTCAAAAGATCCTAAAGAAACGTGCATTGTAACATGCTATTAAAGTAAATATTCTAAAATATAACTTGTCTCCATAAAAATGACGATATCAAAGAGACTTCGAAGTCCATATATCAAGCCCGGTAGTTAACAAAACATTATCTCAACTGGTCAAACGGACGCGTCAATCCGTTCCCTTGTTTCAAATAAAATTGATTTTAACGCATTTTTTTATGTTTGACATAAATCAGTCAGTTTAACAAAACAATGAATCCTTTGTAATAGTATAGCCTATTAAATTTAGGAACGTTAAAACGTCGTACGAGCACATGAGTTTATTTCGTGTTTTTCCAGTCATTTTCGGGTCGGGCGCCGCTAGTTCGGGAATAATTTTAGAATGATTTACAACGCTCGTCTTTATAGTGAATGACATTTTATTTGCAGTAAATATTGTGGCGTTTATGTTTCCTATGTTTTTTTAATTGATTATATTCTAATTTCGTTGATTTTATGAACGTGAACTTAATATTCTACAACCGTCTCGGAAGGTTATGCCTGCCACATTCTGGAGCTTTTTAGTAGTTCTGAGAACTTATTTACGTTTCCCACGAATTTGATACAAAACATTAGTTGTACTTTTTTTTCTAGAATGTTCGATAGGCATTCGCTTCCAAAAGATCACTCTTAAATTACCAGAGCGACCGGGAGAACATAAGCGCGACGTGTTTTACCGTAGTTTCGGATCCCATGTGGGGCATTACGCTCAAGACGAGTATGGTCATTAGGCAGCGATATTAGCTATTAACCGGCGCCCCGGCGAGCATAAGTTACCTCTTGCTGTCTCTGCGTACCTAGTGCTCCCCGTTTGTCTTTCGATGGGTGTGCTGGTAATTACTTACATTTTGTATAACCCGTCATTTGTTAATATTCGTGCGATCAACAAACGCAAAGCTATCTGTTTAGTATTTTACGATTTTATCTTTAGTTATCTGTTAAACTATACCAAACCTAAGTGTGAGTTGCACAACCAAGTTTAACAATAATCATAACCGATGATTTTGACGTAAGTTTGACAGAAAAATTACAAAATCTATGGATCTAGTTATGGTTATTGTTAAATAGGCGTAATTCGCACTAAGTTAACCTATCCATCGCGCTTCGTCGCTCAAAAATAACCCATTTCGTTGACTTCTTAATAAGAATTTATGAACATGTGACTGTAAACTGCCAGTATTAAACACAACTTTTACGGGAAAAAAATCAAAATTCGAACACGCCGTTTAGCAAATGACTCTTCCAGCGCATTCCAGCCCTTCGCCCCATAGCATAAGTGTCACCATCTTTGACACTCGTAAATTCGTCCTGGCCATAAACTCAACAAGTGAACAGAGGTCGGTTTACGATGCCGTAAATGTCTGCGCCGTGACGTCTCACTGCGCGTCATGAGAATCCTCGTGACGTTATGCTTTACGTCTATTTACACGGTTTTACGACAATAGTACAAGTTAGGCGGCTGTTGGGATGTTAACTTGGTGGGATGGATTCGGGGACGCGCGAAATTTACCTTCTTTTTATCTTCGATCATTGCTCAATTTTTGTGACCGGCCAGTGTCAAAATGTTTTTGAATTAAGAATATTAACGTATTTATAGAACAAGTTACGTAATATAACATGTAGTTGCGTTAATAAATCTATGTACCTCTATACCTGTGAAAGATTGACCATAGACAAATCAAATACTTAATAGAAGAAAAGAAATCAAGAAATAGAAATGCCATAATATGAAATAAAATCATGCCAAGCGTGCGCCGATTACTACTTTGATGGGCCAGCCGAATGTCCAGCAGGTCACTAGTATTGAACAAGCATCTATTATGATAGTCGTTGTGTTCTGAACTTGTACCTACAGTGTAATTCTATGGAACTTGCTAACTATGGAAACAAACATCACTAGTAAATTCATCATTCAGAGGCATTTTCAATATGGCGGTTTGTTTACATAGCAAGTTCCGTAGAATGAGACTACCTAATATTTTTATCAAAATCTTTTTTATTCGGCAAATGCTCGGTTCTTTTAGTTATATCTCTTAACGATTTCATTCCCCTGTCCGTACGATTTTCAGAAAGAACACTATCTATACTGAAAGACCCCCCTTTGACAATTAATCACCCCCCTCCGCAGCGTCGCCCCCTCTTCTTAGCGTCGAAGTTCCACGTTCAAATGGAATGCTTGCTTTCTTACTTATACATTGTATTTTGACATTAAGTTGAAACTTCAATTTAAGTATATGATGAAGTACGTTACGTACCTATAACATTAGTATTTTTTTCGAAAATATATTTTAAGAAAAAATTACATAAGACTCGTGTCTCGTGTCGTGTCGTGTGTGTGTGTGACTAGTAATAATGCAAATCATTATTATTCTATCAAGGTCTTGTACCCGAAACCGACGAGCATGTATGAAGAATTGATGAATGTGGATGAAGCGAAAGAGGTATGTCAGGATCGTAGCAAGTGGGACAAAATAGTCTCTGCCTACCCCTGTGGGAAAGAGGCGTGACGGTATGTATGTATGTATTATTATTCTACTAAACGCAGCTAACGCTTCGTTACTAAATAAACTTCATTCTTTCTTTCGTTCATCAACATCATTTTTATTCGTTCATCAATAAACATTTTTTTTTATAAAACAGCTCGACGGATTTGAATGAAATTCTTCACAAATATTTTATAACCGGAAATATGCATAGGATCATCTTTATCCCGAGAAATTGCATAATTAATCTGTGGAATCATCTAGCGGCACCAATTTTCCCGGACCGGTACAACATAGGTATCTTCAAAAAACGAGCTTATTTTACTTAAAGGGCCGGCAACACGTTTTTAACGCCCTATGTTATGAGTGTCTATGGACAGCGGTGATTACTTTCCATCAGGTGATCCGCTTGCTCCTTTTACCCTCTAACACAAAAAAAAAACAGTTCCCGCGGGATAGCAAAGAACTTTTCATAGAGGAAGTCGCGGGCAATAGCTAGTATATTTAAAATAAAAAATACACTCAATTTAAAAGTGACGAACTATTGGTTCCGTTTGGCGTTAAACATGACATAACCTTAGCCAAATAAAATCGGAGCATGTCTATGGTTTTTTGTGAAAGTGACAGATAGCCCCATCAAGGCGATCGCCTCGAAGGTTGGCAACACTGTACTCGACTGTTCGATTGGATTTGAGCCCAGAACCAGGCCATAAAATTAAAAAAAAGGTATTGGAGCTTCAACAACTGAACGTGATTTTTATTTGGTCATGGAAACCATCGTCTTGCAGCTCCTATACAAGAAAACGCTTAGAAAGAATTCATTCTATTAAATATAAAGTGTCGTATATAAGGTCAAGTAATACTTAGGTAATTGCAGTAACTTGTCAACTGCTAAAACATGCGCTAGTAATTAAGCAGTGACAAATTGCCAGCAGCTAGTTTTTGCTAAATTATCCCCGTTAATTCCACCATTTTGTTTGCTCGCTCTGTAAGGGAAAGCAGATTGGCCAACATAGAAAGCAAAAAGTTTAATTTTTATACATACATACATAAATAACGTAACGTTATTATACCTTACGGGGTGGATGAGAGCCTAAGGTAGCAAAACCTAAAGGCCACGTTTAGCATGATTGTAAGCGTATATAGGTGGAAAGGGGAATCAAAATAGTGATGGGTTGCTAGCCGCATCGCCAGATGATTCCCTCGACGGGCTTTTACCATCTGCGCGGGAAGAGAAGCAACTGGTACATTCTATGTTTTTTTTTTTTGGCTCCCATGCCAGCATAGATGGTTATTTTTATGTTAGCTGTTTTGAGTTCCAATTTGTGACTGGATTTATTTATAGATAACATCAATAGTCCCTAGTAACCTAAATAGTAGTAAAGTCATGCATTAATCATTAAAAGTTCCACGTAAAAGCCCTGGTAAAAATCAGTCCGCGTGCGTAGAAGTAGTTCCAAATTGCTACAGAAAAGTGCGTACCTATTCCGGTCCACGAACGGCTCCCTTGTTTCTACGGAGCGACGGAAAAATGGCTACGGCAATTGCTCATTCAGCCACTTAACAAAAACCCAGCAGTTATTCGACGCAAACATAGACAATTGAATGAGCAAAAACGATTCGCTCGTGTCGGTACTTTATTTTTCTCCATTAAACTGCAATTAATACGTCGATCGATAAAAATTACGTTTCTCTCTCGATTAATGTTCCTACGTTTCTCCTTGGTAATATAGGTAGCGTTTTTGTTTCACACTCTACTACGTTAGGAGCTATCGATAAATTTTAAATGCTGGCAGCAGTATTAAAGAAACGGAACGTTTCGAAAAATTAAAAATAAAACACGATCGACGAACTTAACAAAATGGAACACAATTCAAAAATGGAATTTGCACAATGAACGCCGCCGGAACTCGACGATGCCGCCCGAGCGCGCCCGAAAGCTTCCGAAAATTGTCGCGAGGGGCGACACAGGAAGATGTAATGATGTTTGTCAAATGGAAAATGAGATAGGGAAATGTAGCGACGGCCTAAATTTGCGACCTTTTCGCTGATGCCGTACGGCGCCCCGCAATTTCGTCCCGCTTACGTTTCAACCGAATCCTTATTCGCATAACATTCGACAAAAAAAACGCCGATAAATGATACAGATTATATTATTAAACGGTTGAATTTTAGGTACTTACACAGTACACAGGGATTAATTAAACGCTCTTATAAGCAATGCCCTTTTCAATAAGGAATGTTGACATTTAATTAAAACGAGCCGCTCCATTCTTACATAGTGAATTGAGCAGTTAAGATACGGTAGGACATTTGTTATTAAACGGTCTATTCGGCTTTACTTTAAAAGACCACCATGGCAGTTTTAAAATGTCGCCATTACCAATCACTGCTAAAGTAATCGACTCTGTGGCATGTGCATTAAAAAAAAAAGTACGATCTACATTTAAACTTCAATACAACCACGATTTAAGGCATTGTCGACGACGTGCCAAACTGCAAATCATCCTACAAAACAAATTCGGCGTTTTTGTAACTACCGCGCGTCTTCATTGCCGAAAGTTCGATAATCTGTGGCGTGCGTGTTCAAAAACGTTGATGTCCCATATTCAAATTTTGAAACAGCTAGCTCCTCATAAATCTCTGCTCAGCAGATGATGTTCGAAATTCGAAACAGCGTCGCTATCGTTTCGTCGGAGGTCGGCGGCGTGCGGTGCCCAGATAAAATAAATGGAGGCGGTGAAAAATGATGACGCGCCGGCGCGGAAAGACGTCTGAAAGGGGTCGCTACCCGCGCAGCTCCACTGGGTCAAAATGCTTTCTGTGTTTTCCTTCCTACTGTTGGCAACACTGGACTGGGATATTTATTGTTTTTTATTGGGATAGCTAAAACTGGAACGAAGGGAACGAATTTATCTTTCAGCCACTATCAATTGCGTTTATTTTACACTGAGAGGACTATGAGATCAGTTCTTTTTAATGTTAATGTACGACATATTTTTGTCGTGAAACAAATAAGATGCTATGAAGCGCTTGCTGACTTGCAACCGAATAGACATAGCTTGTGGGTACGTCGCAGCGTTAATTTGAAGAAATATCATTATTATTAGATTAATTTGCACATAACGCACTGTCATATATTTATTTACACAAGCGAATGCCACACGCCGCGTCCACAGTTGTGATCTTGTGATAAACGGTACTTTTCTGAAGATTTCCCTTGTTCTCGTGGGGCGTTCGACCCGAAGTTACCAGGGTCGTAAAGGCCCCGAGGAGGTCGCTTAATACGCAGTTAAGTGGTCCGGATCTCCAGCGTCACGCCACGACGCACACACTCTTATTTATTTAGAACACGCTTAACGGTAGAGGTATAAACATACCAAGAAGACATGACAGGGGTAGTTACAGGCGTGCGTGGATATTTCGAATTTCGATTCATTTCTTATTTTAAATTCAAAGGGGGGTGAAATAATGACGAAGTTATAACCACATGTGATCGCGGAATAACAAGATTTGTTCAATATGCCACGCGTTAAAATAATCGTAAAAGATTTTATCTTGTTCTGTCATGATCATGATAATCCCAAGTACATACTGAAAAATTGGCCAAGACATTTTGACAAATTTATTGCAGAGGCGTTTATTGATACCAACCACTCAGCATCTTTATCACCGGAAATACTTTCTCTTTAATAAATACCTCATTGACACTCCCGAGATAGCAAACAGCGAAACCCACTTACCTGTAACAAAGAGCGGAAAAATATAATTAACATTACAAAGAAGTACCTGCCTTTTAATTTATTTATACAAAAAGCCTTCTTAATTTAAATTAATATTTACAAGACAAGAAAAAATAAGTCCGCTCCTTCCAAGGAAACCGAGATATCTGTATAGACCTCGTACCAAGGTATGCCGCTCGAGATTTCTTTCCTTAAAGCAAGAGTTTTTTCGACTATAACCATTAACAAAGATTCCTTTAGTAGAATAAATACATAAATCACTAAATAAAACGTTTAAATAACTAACTAGTTTATAGATTTTACAAACTGTTATGTTTATAGCAGCTATACGACGTAAAGCGAGGCATAATCGCTTGACGCCGCAGGGGTAAGTCAGATTCCTCAGTACGGGGGCGCGGTAGTAAAGGGTCTAGAAATAAGAGCCTTTAAGGGACTCCCCGAGTTATCTCGGGTAGTACCATCGTAAAAATAAAGGTTTACTAGCCCGTAAAGAAAATTAAAATGAATTATTTTGACGAGTGTAAGGGGTTTTTTGAGGCTTAGCCCCCCGTTTATGCGCGAGGTGAATTGTTATGGGGCCGTGAAGCGTAATTGTTTTCCTTGTGTTTAATTCAAGCTTGTTTTTGGCGTAATTATTCTTTGGTAAGTGCCGGGATGGTTAGTTGCGCGGATTTTGGCGTCAAATTAGGGTAATGCGGGGTAAGCTGTGTAACGACGTGTCCTGGTGATAGCCGGGTGAATGGCGGGTGATAGTTTATGATTGTGATATGATCGTGACGTATGTGAAGTTGTGAGCTTCTATGACACTTTTGGTGTCGGGTTTTGAGTCTTGCTGTTTGTTGGACTGTTTAATAAATTACTTAGCTACGAGTCGGTCAATGTCAAGGTTGATTCTACTCTCAAAACCGCCAAGCCCATGAATTCTAAAAATCCAAAACATAATAATCTTACATCAAATGTTGGAAAACAAGCAATAACTCTCGACTTTTCTTTTCAAACGACCCCTTTAGGTTATTTTACATACAAAACACCCAATAAATGCAAAATAAACATTGACGCGACCAAGAAAATCAACTAGGAGTGCAGCAATCGCAAGAAATGTGCCATTGACTGAATGGCCGCGGCGATAACATCGCGGCTAAAAATCGTCCGCTTACTTTCTCAAACTCGTATCTAAACGAATCTTGTAGTTCGTAATACCATCCTTAGACACACTGCATAAGTTTGCATTTTGTACGTTCAAGTCAGTCTGAGACGAGGTTGGGAAAGCAATAGGTGGAAATTCCGATTACGACGGGAAATGGGTGTTTTATCACACCTTGGAGCTTGGTGGTTCGGGAACGGGGGACTAGGCGCACAGAAGATTTGGAGTGGTTCAAGTTTTCAGGATTTTGAGACTTTTTAGGTTAGAACGGGATATGGTAGGAGCCGCATTGAACTAACCAAATTCAAAACGATTTCTTAAAAGCTTAGGGCTTGCGTGAGTCAACTAAGCAGGACACTCAAAATTTCCTATTCCTATTATTCTTCTTACTGTTAAGTATCTTGTTTGTTTATTTTTTAACATAGTTTCAAAAGTTATATTACAATTGATATAACAACTTTTACAAGTAGAGTGATAAAATTACATACAGTAAAAAAAGGCATTTCTCTACCTCGCCTGCTCTTATTTGTCATCCGTACGTCCTACACTTCTACTGAACAGTAATAGCACTTTACATCCATGGAATTACCATGGAAACGGCCATGAAACACTCGATTGCTGGATTGCCGATGGCGCGTTACGAGACGTAGATGTAGATAGCGTAGCGCTACGAAGATGCTACGCCGTAGCTCGTAGACGTAAAGGGTGTTGGGAATTGTGGTTGGGATTGTTATAGGGGTTAGTGGTTGTATATGTTTGTAATGCTGGTTTTTTGCGTAAGATAATTGTATGCGAAAGAAAATTGGTCAAGTGCGAGTCGGACTATAACATTGCAGTTTATAGGTAAAGCTCCAAATATTACTGGAAAGGAAGGAAAATTTTATCGTAACAGTGCCTTTAAAAAATCCAGCATGATAAAAAAATGGTCGATTCTTAAACTAAAAAAAGTTTGTATAGATACATACATACATACATACATACATACATATCGTCACGCCTTTTTCCCACAGGGGTAGGCAGAGACTACTTTGTCCCACTTGCTACGATCCTGACAAAAAAAAGGCTGAAACGTTTGTATTTAATCGCAAGAACCACAAATTAACCATTTGTTTTTTTTTTTGCTAATTCGTTATTTTCCGAATTACATGATTTTTAAGTCTTTAGTTTGATGATGAAAGTAGAAAGTACCCTATATTTAGGATTTGATTCAGAGTAGTTTTTTTAAAATATAATTTTTGCTTATTATGTACTATAAGCATTAATTTTAAAACATATTAAAATAAAATCGTTGAAATTTTAAGAAAAAAAAGTTAAATGATTAACACTCTTACAAGATACTAGCATTCAATAATGAAGTAAAAACACAATAATAAATATGAATCGAACACAAAACCATAGAGCCGCCACTAAACACCGAAGTATAAAGAAATCCAGAGGTATTAAACCTAAGTGTCGTTCGCGCGTTTACGGCCCAGGGGCTGTAAACCGCGGCCCGTGATTCCTGATGGACAATTTGAGACTACCAGGGGCGCTCAAGTCTCGGCCCGTTCCAAATGAAACGGCGTAACTTCAAAAGAAAGTTACTCTCGTTTGAATTGCATTTACATCTGTCAAGTGTTAAAATTGTGTAGCATTTTTGTCTTGCTTTTGGTGTGTTTATGTCTCTTTTGTTTTATGTTTATGGGATGTAAATGTGTTTATAACCTATTACATGAAAACATGATGGGTAAGTTGTTAAGCTTTTATATGTAATACTAGCTGTTGCCAGCGACTTCGTCTGCCAACAATTCGTTTATCCTATTCCGCGGGAACTACGCAATTTTCCGGGATAAAAGTAACCTATGTGCTATTCCAGACTTTTCTCTATCTATGTGCCGAATTTCATCCAGATCCAGGCCGTTCAGGCGTGATTGAGTAACAAACAAACATCCATCCATCCATCTATCCATCCATCCATCCATACTTTCACATTTATAATATTAGTTAGAATGCCTCGTTTGCCTTCCTATTCACATAAAAAAAAAGGTTAGATTTGCGTGTATGGAAGTTATTTCCAAAAGTGAACCATTTTCGAACACTTCCATTGGTTGTATTGACATGAAATTTGGTGTACATATAATGTAGGTTGGATGACAAAGAAAGTACGATCGACAAAAAGTACATCCAATAAGAGAACAGCACTGTGTTTATAAAAAAATACAATCTAAATAATGCTTTCTGTTTTCGTGAGGCTACAATTTAAAATGATTTTAAGCAAAGTTTTTTTTCGTTAATTTTGAAAAAAAAAACAACTGCCATACCTATTTCTTGTGGCGCACTCTTCACTACATAGTATAAAACTAAGTAGCTTTCTTTGTCCCTATGTCCCTATGTCCCTATGTATGCTTAAATCTTTAAAACTACGCAACGGATTTTGATGCGGTTTTATCTACCTAATAAATAGAGTATATAGATAGAGTTTTGGATAAAGGCCAGGTCAAGAGTACCCGAAACCGACGAGCATGTATGAAGAGATTGATGAATGTGGATGAAGCGAAAGAGGTATGTCAAGATCGTAGCAAGTGGAACAAAGTAGTCTCTGCCTACCCCTGTGGGAAAGAGGCGTGACGATATGTATGTATGTATGTATAGATAGAGTAAATCAAGAGGAAGGTTTATATGTATAATACATGCATAATATACCGTGCGAAGCCGGGGCGGGTCGCTAGTTTTGAATATGCTGGTGTTCTGAAAGCGTTGGTAGTTAAAAAAATACATGCAAAAGTTTTTCAAAATAAACTTTTCATTTTCGATTCTTGCATTACGTTAACCATGTACAACTACACGATCTCAAGAAAAACATTGAACAACGGGGTTCAAAATTGCCGCTGTTTAAATAATACTACATAGAAAGAACATCGTCATTCTCGTAAACTTATCTGCAAAAAGCGAGACTGCATATTTATAAACACATCTTGTAGCCAGGGGTTGTTTACTGCGGGCCGGGGGCGCGACGTACTCCAGCAACACTTTATTGTTGCCTTATGAGTGACATAGATGCCATGAGATAAAGGTGCGGCGCTCTGTTAGCGATTTTACTAATCTACGTACAGTAGTCCACGAGAGTCACCACGCTAAGGTTCAATGTCATTTGTACGGATTAAAACATAAAAGCCTATTTTCACTCATAAGTCAACAATCACAATCAGCAGGCCCCTATTTCACCTACTTGACATATGTCGGCGACATGTGACAATTCAAAATGCAAGGCGTAGTCAATATGTTTGCAATGTAAACAGAATTGTCGCTAGTCCCGACAATTGTCATATGTTGGTGAAATAGGCGCCTGATTGCTTTTTTTCTGATGGAGGATCTGTCATAAAAAATGATAAAGCACTTTCGACTATAAAGCTCATGGCAAACTTCTTGAACTAGGGCAACGTGGAAGGGGTAAGTTCGCACATGTACTTTTTACTACTAGAGACATTAAATTCGCTTCTGATTCATATCTCTCGGTCGTTTTTCAAATGAATATATAGACGCCCGTCATCAGAAAAGGAGATTCGTGATTTTATGTGTTTATTTAGTACAAGGTCAGAGATAAATTCTAAACTGTTACCGATGTGAATGTTTTTTGTGGTTTTTTCCACAACGATAGAAAGTAATTCGAATGCAGTAATTTTTTTCTTTCAGTCACGAAAAAGACTCCATATGTACGCAACGAAGTTTGATTTTTACAAGCTTTCATAAAAAGTGCCGTCAACATTTTTTTTTTAAATAAAAACGGCAATTTTAATATATCTTTCTCCGCTAGAACTGAGTCCGCATAGTGCGAGCGCGCGTCGTTTTACGAGCCACGCCGATGCGTCAAGCTTGGGTAGTGCGTGCAAATTACCACGCTGGGGCAGGTCGGGACCTCGTCGTGACACCTGGCAGAGTGGAGGTCGATCATTTGACAGCCAACCGTGTAACTGGGGTTTTTATAGTGCTAGATGACCTGAACCTTTGCACACGCTGTCACGTGTTAAGTCTCTGCCTACCATCGTACCACCATCATCACTATCAGTATCAATGGAAAAGGATCTCAAGGTCAACTTTATGCCATCGCCTGCAAACAACCTCTGGTAAAGTGAGATGGATCTAAGTTCTTCCTACTACTGTATGTAGTGGTCGTGTATAGGCTTGACTGTCAAATTGATGGCAAAATTCAAGTAAATTAGGAAGCCTTTTGGAGACAAATCTCCATCAGTAGAACGTCATCAAGGCTTCAGCTTGTCTTGACTTGGACTTTGACTCTGCCATCGTATATTCTACCACACATAGTTACCTATCGAAAGCTTTAATTAATTATGTATAAAATATCAGAAATGTTAATTTAATCATCATCAGTCAGTCATTTATTGCATCAAGCTTGTACCAGGCTACCAGCCTATTGTAGGAGACTGTCCAATTTCACGTGAGATGGCCCCTTTGTCCGAGCCGCGTGAGGGCCATTCCGAAGTAATTGATAGTGTATTGTGGCTTCTGATTTAGTATCGGCTAGTTTGTTACTGCTATGACCGTATGTAGATTGACTGTGACGCTTATTATGTTATGATATCCCTAGTTTCAATTAACGTATAGCAGCTATATAGTCTATTTATATGAGTTGAAGTCTTAATGACTGTCAAAGTTTTCGTAGTAACATGACTGAGGTTTGCACCGTTCTTCTTACTAATATTATAAATGCGAAAGTATGGATGGATGGATGGATGGATGTATGTTTGTTTGTTACTCAATCACGCCAGAACGGCCCAACGGATCTGGATGAAATTCAGCACATAGATAGAGAAAAGTCTGGAATAGCATATAGGCTATTTTTTATCCCGGAAAATTGCGTAGTTCCCGCAGGATAGCGAAAAACGAATTCTTTGCGGACGAAGTCGCTGGCAGCAGCTAGTTACGTAATAATTACTACATTTTACCAGATTAATAATCAATTAATTAGATATTACTAAGACCGTGATCAAAATAGGATTGAAAGATCTGTCAATAATACACATTTTGTCTAAAAAATATTGAATAACTTGTTAGCCTGATTTCTGAACGTTGTCTTGTAGCCTGTAGACTATAGTCTGTGGTTTGACACAGACAGAGATGCCTGCGTGGCGTCTTCCCGCGATGGTCGTATTAGAAATGGCGTTGTACTAATCTTGGAAATAATTCTTGAATACCGGTGACCAGTGCTTTTATTCAGTTTAACAGACTGATCTTTCAATCCAGTTCTGATAGTGAAGTGGTCTAGATTAATTTACTTATCAATAAGATGGAAACCAGTGCTCATCTTACCAAGCTAATTATTTTATTCTCAAATAGAATCAGGACGGACGAACAGAATTTAAAATTTAAATATCCCGACAATTCCTACAGACGCCTTATCAATTACAAGTACCAGGGGCGCAACAATAAGAGGCAGCGACATTTCCTTATTCCCATTCTTTGCCGAATTTGCATCTCCATACAATCGCAATTAGGGGCGCGCTCATTAATTCGACAAGGTCCCAGGCGTAACGCCTACGCACTCGTTTCAATTTGATAGAGCTCGGATACAACCTTGTCGTTATATAATTATGGGGCATTTGCATCAATGTTATGTGAGCCTGATGGCTAACTAACCGTTACATTCAATATCGGATTAGAATAATCTGCCTTTAATGGAACGTCCGAGCTACAAAGCTACAATGTTGGCTATGCAAATTTGTTGTTTTATGCTAACGCTTTTGAACAACAAGAGCGTTGAAACAAATAAATAGAGAAGTATTTATACTTCGAATAAATAACACCATTCATCTATTCGAAATAGATGAATGGTGGGCTTGATCCGTTAGTTACTATAAAAATAAAATAGTGTGTTACGGTAATGTCTCACTCATCACAGAAAAATGGTAACCACAAAAAAAATAAAGTAATGAGACATAGCGTCCTCGATAGACGACAAACATCACGTGCGCTGTCAAGCTAACTAATAAATAAAATTAAATATTAATCACGAAACCCAAAACGACATTAAGTCAGCCACAGGAGCCAGCATCTTATCATGCAAATAGTTAATTTAGCAGCCCACGTTTACCAGGGCAGCATAAATCTACAAGAGCATTAGTAAAATATTTACTCTGTTATTGCTCTCAGGAGGCGCCGTCGACTGGGGGCCACCTGTTTATACAAGGGGCTAACCCCTTACTTAATGGTTTTAGTGGACGTAAAAATGTTTAACTCCGAATTAATATTTCGAGTGTTTGACCGGGTGTGAATACTTGATTTACGCGCAATAGGATTTTAAAAGGGTTAGGTTTGTTTTATGAAATTTGTATTAGGTTAGATTGAATTTAAATTGACGTGATTCTGTTACCCATTTCCCGGTACATCCTACTAATATTATAAATGCGAAAGTTTGTGAGTGACGATGTGAAGATGTGACAATGTGAGCGTGTGTGTATGTTTCTTCCTTCTTCACGCTAAAACTACTGGACGGATTTGGATAAAATTCGGAACGAAGATAGCTGGTACCCTATATTGAAACATAGGCTACTTTTTATCCCGGATAATTGTATAGTTCCCGCGGGATAGCCATAAACATACCAATTGCTAATTATACGCGGACGAAGTCGCGGGCAGAAGCTAGTTTTATAAAACTAGTTTACACAAAAGATCCACGAATGGGTAGAAGTGTATCCGTAGAGACCCCTAGTTTTAAGATAAGATAAGATTATGAAACCAGTAAGCGCAACATTTCATTTTTAAACTTTCTCTTAAAAGTAAAAAAGAACATAGTGCTACGTTTATTACAATTTAGTATCTATATGGTTCGTTTAGTTTGACTGGACACCCCTACAAAGATTTTCGTTTAAATTTACATACATAAATCACGTCTTTATTCCTTAGGGGGTAGACAGAGCCTAAGTTGCCAAGACCTAAAGGCCACGTTTAGCATGAGTGTGGGCAAATATCAAATTAATCAAGAAATTTACTTCTTGATTTTTAATGTTTACTTTTTACGTTTTACCGTTAGAAATTTAATTTCTAAACGACACTGAAAATTTGAACACATAGAAAAATCCGAAAAGTAAAGCTATGGCCGAGAATCGAACCCGGGTCCTCGTCATTCAGTGACCGTTCCCGGCCATAGCTTTACTTTTCGGATTTTTCTATGTGTTCTAATTTTCAGTGTCGTTTAGAAATGAGTGTGGGCGTATAGGGCGTATAGCATTTAAATTGATTCAAAATTTAGTTCCGCCTTTGATGCGGTTCACTTTGAACAATCCTGAAATACATTTGCAGGGCTAATAAATCAGATTAACCCAACAACCTGCTGAAATATACCAGATTTGTTTTTAAGAGACCCTAATACTAATATGTATGCATTAATTCACTTTAAGCCACAAAAACGAAACCTTCGAAATTAACTTGTGAAAAAATCAAACCTATATTAGACATGGGGGTTAAATAACGTCACGGTGACAAAGTCACCGTGACTCGCCTTCAAAACGTGTCACTGTGACTTTTCACAAAATAACAACGTTACAAAATCACATACGTTCCTTACTGTTCCTTCCTAGCGCCTAGCGCAAGCAGTGACGAGACGCGATGCAGTGACAGTGACTGACTGTGACGTGACTCGGCTCTAATCGGGCTTAGTCGGGAGTGTTCGGATTCGGAACTTCGTGGCGAACATCGGATGATGCCTGCTGGCTGAGAGCGAGTGAGACAGCGATAAAATTATGAATGCTTGCACACTCATCCATGTCAAAGAGTTGTTTTAATGAAGCATACTCGTAGAAAAGTAAGTATGTATAACTCTTTATTGCACCTACATAAAACACATGAAAAAGATGAACACCGTCCATAATGATGATGATGATGATGATGATGGTTATGACGATGGTGATGATGATTATGACCATGATGATTATGATGATGATTATGATGATGATAATGGCTATGATGATGATGATGATGACATGATGATGATTGTGATGATTATTATTTTGATGATGGCTATGATGATGATTATGATGGCTATGATGATGATGATGACATGATGATTGTGATGATGATTTTGATGATTATGATGACTATGAACTATATATATATATTTTTTTATTATGATGATGATGATTGTGATGATTATGATGACTACGAACTAATTTCCTAAATGTATTTATTTTTTACTTATAATGTGCGACAGTTCTAAGCCTGTAAAAGTGTAAAGGTTATTTTGGATCAACTACTTGTGTGATAACGGTGACAAAATCACGTCATAATAGCACTGCGACAATATCATATGGTGATATGAGTAACCGGCGTGACAAAATCACGATGAAATAACAGTGTGACAAAAATAACGTTGACACAAATATCATGCAGTGACACGAGTAGCAGGCGTGACAAAGTCACGGTGACTTTTCACTGTGACTTTTTTGGAACGAGATCGTCAGTCACTGATATCAAAAAGTAACGCTTTTCCCCATGTCTAACCTATATTAGAAAATTAAATATTTCTTCACCGACTTACACCATACAGCTTCGAATATAATTTCAACACTGATAAAAGTCTGTCTGTCTATTGCATCGTAGCTACCAAACGGTCGAACATCAATGCGGCCAAAGCTCGCCCCGCAAACCGGTTGCAAGCGGTTATTCCTATACGCCTGCGGCACTGTCCACGTCGTTAACGAATAATGGCGAACACAGTGTACTTACAGAGAGGTTCATTAACTATGTAACTAAGCTGTAGATTAATCTTCTAAAAGGGATCTATAGTCTTGTACGTGCGGAGCGCGATTTAATATTTTTTTCGATTGTCTAGTTAGTTAGAAGTCTAGGTGAGAGTCCTTTGCCTTTAAAGTTACGGGCAAGCAAAATAAAAATAAAAAGTTTTTTTTGACATCAGGCCAAATATTATGTGGTCTGCCACCCAAAGGTTGAAAATCTTTCGCCGTTCAAAAAATGTCCTACCTCTAAGATACATTTCCTAATATCAAAAAGGTATCTATTTAGATACATTCTACGTTCCATTAATAACATAGACGATATGCATTATCGATTAGGAGGGTTATTATCTATACGTAAAATTTTAATTCAAAAATCAATCATTTCATGCCCAAATAATTACACATAAATATCTATTCGTACTTAAATTTCGTAGAAAACAATCTTATAACATTATTGCCTCAAGTACCTATCAAAAACTCTCATCTAAGAGCCACATGAACAATGCACACGCCAAAGTCCGTATCTCATTGTGATTAAGTTAATTCTTGTCTAATCCTCACGCCTTATCTTCCTGGTTTGATACCTGAAGATGGAACTTGAGTGACGGGGTCATAGGTCGTCGGGGCTTTGTCTCCTCGCACCTATGATCGCCTGGTACCGCTATACCATTAACATGATTATAATAATGGGGTTTTCTATACAGGTAAGTAGGTATGTAGTTATAAGGTATTACAATAAATAATAGAAATGTTTGTTGTAGGCAAGTGTACTTCCGGGAATTTTAAAACAAAACAGTTTTACTAACTCAGAGAGATGCAACGAGCGATGTAAATTCACAGGTATATCAGCATCCAATGTCTTTGTGATAAGTTCGATCGTGAAGTATTTTATGAGCTTGGATAATAATTATAACCTGACCCTTTCGCTCGTAGGTATTATATAGAGTCAGGTGTCTTGTTGCCAACGTAGACGCAGGACCAATAAAATATCAAGACACACAACTCAGTATAGTCGCTTGCTACGAACAGAGCCTCTAGTGTAAGTTTTCGCATATAAAAACATCTCGAACGCGTTCACGTAAACGTCACAATTACTATGGAATATTTGGCAACGCCACTTGCGGATCGGAATGGTAACAAACTGATCTCATAGTATTTGACATTTTAGCGCAAACGCGTTCGAGACGTATTTTGTGACCGAAAACTTACACTAAGCATACAGGCCAAATTATGGTTGTCCCCAAACGTTCACCAGAAAAGTTTATTTAAAGAAATCACGCTGCTCTGTAAAGTGAGCTTATTTCTCTAGCTAGCTGAGACTAGCTACACAGAGCTACTTGTTTACCTCTTTAATAGGCAAAAAACGTAGGTAAAGGTATCTATGACGCAATAACTCTAATTGGCAATCAAGCATTCTCAATCAAGCTATTTTCTTTTTTCGCCGCTACCCAGCTTACATCACAAAGATACTCTTAAATCTTCGAGTCAGTTGAAGTGGTATCGTTCCGAATAAGTCATCGAGTGTAGAGCCACTCGATACAGTGTCGTTTATACGAGTCTATGAATAGAGTTTAATTGAAATAAGAAAGCCACAATAGAGACGTAACGTAGGTAAGTTAGTAAGGCTACGAGTACATACAACCTGACTACGAAATAAAAATTTCCTATGATGACACTCTCGTGACTTACGTTGCTAAGACGAATCGAATAATACTTTGATCGTCAAAATTGTTCAAGCATTTTATGCAGGACATAGAACTGGACATACAATACATACCTAAACTTTGCTTACCCAATTCGGGTAATGCAAAATTATCTTCCGACACAAATTTAAATACAACGACTGATATTTTCATTTCTACTAATTTAAACCCCTGCAAATGGAGAAACTCTTGCAAAAGCGGGCATCAGTAAAATAAAAAGTAAAAACGTATCACAAAATAAAATAAATACCAAAGTGCAACAAAGCTCGCACGCTTTTTGCAACAAAAATTCAAACCTACACGCGAATTCACTCATACCCTCGATTTCCCTAAACAGATAAAATCTCTATGCGACAAAAAAACGTGAAATGTTGAAATCGACCATTTTAGGAGCGACATCGCGTATCGGCGGTCGTTCGTCGCGGATTTTATGGCCCGCCGGCCAGCGACACCCACACACGCGCATATGGAGATGTCGTACGTTTGATTGGTAATTTACTACTGTAATTTCATACGGCCCTGGTACTTGTAGGTTTTATGGGTTGCTTGAATTTATTTAAAATATAATTAAATTAATTACTACAAGTGAGACATCCAACGACGATGACGTCCAGTTGACAAGAAATGAAGTAAAAGCCTTCTTCACATTATTCCGGACTTATCTAAACTTTCCAAATTAAAAATAAGAGTAGCTAAGTAAAAATTATTATTTGAAAGTACGTATTATGTAAGTTTCCTAAAAAAAACTATATAAAAGCTTTTTTGTTGACGTTTTGTTGACTGTAGGGTATGTATTGTCAGTCATCCATCCTAAATATATCGAAATATCCAAGAACTAGAATGCACAAAAAAGGTACCTACCAGCACTACCGAATTAGATTATCGATCTCATCAATACAAATGAATATATAACGCCACATAAATTCTGCATAAGTCGAGTCGCCAACACACTTACCCCAACCAACCATTTCTGAACCCTAAGACAACGCACAAACGCACCAACTGCACTAACCTTACTAACTTCAGTCCTTTTAAAATACAAATAACACCAGATATTATTCGAGCGCAGTTCTAGCACTCGGCTCATTACTAGACGCACTAAATGCCATCGCCCGCCGGCAGTAAACATCGAGTTTTACGCGACAATGATCACCTCAACCATTTTAACTGCCCGCTCGGAATAAACCCCAGTTCACTTGGCATTTGACAATTTTGCATTACGCATGCTTGAGACGGTTGGATTGAATTTAACAATTGATAACAATGGCTATGCTTCAAAAATCCTGAAAAACATTTACTCCTGGGTCTAGTCAAATTAACCCAACCTGCAGGCTTATTACGTAACTCGCTCGCAATCGCCATCGTGTTCATTTTGACAGTTCTTGTATGAATGTGACAGCTAGCTGATTCCGATGCCAATTGTCAGCCCATACATGAACTGTCAAAATGAAGACGATGGTGATCGCGAGCGAGTTACGTAATAAGCTACCTGGCTGGAACATTCGGGAATAATTTTAAGAGACCCTGTACATTTCGGAACTAAAAACTAGATCGACTCAGGTGTTTTTTAAAGTTACGAATGCAGTAATTGCTCTTCCAACTGAGGCAGATTATACCTAATGTTTTTCTGAAACATCGAGACGAAAGGAATATAAATTAAATAAATTTTGCACTGAACTTCCTCGCAGCTCAGGTGGTTTTCACGTTCCCGCCTTTTTTCTTAAGTTTTTTTTTATGTCATCTATCACTGTAAGCTATTTGAGACACTGATAAAAACGTTAGACTCTAACAAAACGCGCTCTCCTCGGCCATCGAATTGGCTGTATGTCATTGTTGTTCATTATTCCATGGCCTCTTCGACTTTAAAAAAATTTTAAAACAAATGAAAAACAGTCCCGAAATCCGATTTATGGTCAGAAAGTCGCGCCTGCAATGTAATTCGGCCGTCAACAAGGCCCTCTTCGTGTTCTGTTACTTAGAATACAATAACGACATTTACGACAATGTTTGAGAAAATAATATCAATATGGCAATAACGTTTCGTCACATAAAAAGTAAAACAAAATGTTCTGCTACCAGGCTATCATGATCGAATAAGATGTTCAACTGTCACTTATCACGTTTCATAGAAAATCCTATGGCATGTCATAAAATGCTTTAAAGCATGGTATCAGTACCAGTGGCTCCGCAGGGAGTCGTGTCCCCATACGTTTCAAGTTACCCGGGCAATCGTAAAAACCGGTAGACTATTTACGACTTTCATCATTTGCATACTCACAGTTGATAGTTCTCGCCGTTTTCGTGACATTTTATTGAAATTGAAACGTCACTTTTAAATGATAATCTCGAGAAATGAATTCGAATGGTGACTTGTTGATTTTTAAGTAGGAAATTTCAATAATTTCGATATTAAGCGTCGCATTTTGTCTTTCTTTAGGAGTTTTGAATGACACGGTTAGCCATATTAAAAATAATTATGTATGTTTATAACTATCACTCACTAAATTAACAGTTTTTGGTGTAGAATTATTTAATTTTAATTAATTTGAGACCTACATTAAAAAAACCTCCATCAAAAACATCTTATTTATTGGCCGAATAGACAACCTGTCATTTCTCATGAACACAAAATATTTACCTTGCTACTCCGCTACTTACCGTATCCGTGTCCGTATGTAAGTAGCGGAGTAGCAAGGTAAATATGATTTAATAATATGATTGAATAATATATCTGCCATTTCTCGTTTAAAAAAAACAATGGCCGTCGTTCGATTAAAAGTTTAACAAACTATGCAAAAATAAATCAAGAAACTCACCAATTATTTACTTGTAGTATCGTTAACCCTGTATCCTGCGCTAGCTGCTTCTTTTGGTCTTCTGAGGGGTACGGGTGCTGCAACAAAGAAAATACTGAAATAAGAAATTGCCCTCAAAAAACGGCTTTCTTCAATCTGTTCCTACGGTTGCGGTAGAGATGGCTCTGAAGCGATAAAGTCGCCTACTTATGGCCTTGATATTTTCATTATTTATGTTTTTCTGTATTGTTGATTATTTGGTGTTCAAGTCATTGTATTGTTTTCAGTTTTAGTTTCAGTTTTATTTATTCAAAAAACAATTTTCATTGTGTACGAATATTACATAATTAAATTAATACAGTCATACTCAAATTAAAACTAAGAAAATAATGATACTTAATTAGAAAGTTCAATATAAAGAGAAAAGAAAAATAAAAAAAATAACACATTACATAGATAGGTACCCAAATTTACGTAATAATGTCATATGAATGTAATAATAATTAATTTAATGTAGTCATATTTTAATTTCAATAATTTTTATGTCATATATTCGTCAACGCTGTAATAACACTTTTCCAACAGGAATTGCTTCAAGCTGTCTTTAAATTTATAGAAGCTAGTTATAGTTTTTAATTCTGTGGGTAACCTATTGAACAACCTAGTGGCCTGGTATTTTGCACTGTGTCGAACAACCCTCAAGCTAGGTCGAATAGCATTTGGTAATGCCTTTCGCCTGGTGCCTTCTCGTTTCAACCTCTCACTCTCTGTTTCCTTTTCGTTGAGGGTTTGTTTGAAGTCACTGAGCAGGACCATGATATAAAGGCATGGTACTGTCAATATTCCCAGCTCAGCAAAATGACTCTTACATGATTCCCATTGCGGAATACGTACAATTGTCCTAATTGCTCTTTTCTGCATAACAAAAGCCCTTTTAACATTATAGTCATAGCTGTTACCCCACAACTTGATGCTATACCTCAATTTCGATTCAACTAATGCAAAGTACACTGATTTTAGCTGTTTTATTGACAATTCGTCCCTTAAGCTTTTAATTGCATAACAAGCAGAACTTAGGGATGCCTCTATTGCGCTCAATTCCTGTTTCCAATTTAACTGAGAATCAATATGCACGCCAAGGAACTTCACCGAGTCAACCAAGGCAATGTTTTCATTATTTAGACTAAGACAAATTTGTTCGGTGTTACGTGCAGTAGTTTTGAACATGATGGCTCCTGTTTTGCTCGTATTTAGTTTTAAATTGTTCGCGTTGAACCAAGTATGAAATGCTTCCAATGCATCGTTTGCTTTGATACTGAGCTGCTCTTTGTTGTCAGCCCATACTATCGCATTCGTGTCGTCAGCAAATACGACCACGCCCGTGTCTCGCAGCGAATTTTCCACGGAGTTGATCATATCATTAGTAAACAAAATGAAGAAAATTGGGCCCAGTATTGAGCCTTGTGGGACACCTCTCGTTATTTTTAACATTTTAGATCTATATGTCTTTTCATGTTTATCCTCGAATCTCCTCAACTCCACAAACTGATACCTATTTGCTAAATAAGACTGGAACAGCTGCAATATCTTACCCTTTACGCCATAGAATTTCAGCTTTTCTATTAAAATTCCATGGTCTACCATGTCGAAGGCCGAACTGAGATCTAAAAACAGCCCTGTCACTCTCTTCCTGTCATTGAGTTTTGTTACCACATCTTCAATCAAGGTATCTATGGCTTCAGTTGTGCCAACTCCTTTTTGATATCCAAATTGTCTCCTATTTAGGATATTGTTTCTATTTAAATGATTTAGTAGTCTGCTTTTTATAATTTTTTCAAATATCTTAGACAAGGTTGGTAGTAAGGATATCGCTCTATAAGTGTCTGGATCGGTTTTTGAGCCCTTTTTGTGTACTGGCAAAACTCGTGCAATTTTGAGCTGCTCAGGGAAAACACCTGACTCGAAGCAATTGTTGTAGAAGTTTGCGAGTGGCTCCGCCAGCAGATCTATGTTGTCCTTGATTATTGTAATTGGTATTTCATCATAGCCAAAAGAATTTTTACGATGCATACCTTTGACAAGTTTTTCAATTTCGTTTGGTGTTACTGGGTCCCAAGACATATCCTCTTTGGGTTTCGCTGTATTGGCCGATAAGATGCTCAAAGCTACTTCAGGGCCATTTGTTAATTTTGATTGTCCATAATCGAATTTTTCAGAGAAAATATTTACTATTTCTTGAGGACTGTTTATGATTCTATTACTTATCTTTAGTGTTACTTCTTCCCTTGAGTTAGTTGCTTTTGTTTTTCTATGTTTATTTACGACCTTCCAAATACTCTTTGCACAATTTTTGGCTGCAGCTATCTCAGACTGAACTGCTATTTGCTTGGCCTTCTTGACGACTTTTCTAAAGAGTGTTATGTACCTGGCACGGTAATTTACAATCGAGCCGTCATCTGTCCTTTTGTGAGCTGAAATTAAAAATCGTTTCATTTTGCTAGATGTTTTTATACCCTTTGTCATCCATTTTAATTTTTCCCTGGCTTTCTGGTTTACTTTTATTAGTTTCTTTTTGAAACTCGCCCTAAAAGTCTCAAGAATTTTCTTCAAGAAGCTATTTATCCCTTCTTTGTTCCAATCATTTTCCATTATGTTTTGCCTGAATTTTTTGTTATTTGTTTCATTGTATAATCTTTTCTCCGTAAATATGAACTCTTCCTTGCATTTAATGGGCTTGACACTTGGTAAAGCTATGTCACTAAAGAGCCCTGCGTGCCCATCGGATAATCCGTTATGATCAATTTCTAAACGAGTTATGCAATCCTCCGATAAATTTGTGAGCATATTATCTAGGCAAGACTCTGCGCCACCACATGAATAGGTCATAGAATCAAAAAGAGGTCTAAAGTTGTAACAACTAAGCAAAGTCAAGAAATCAGTCCTGAACCTACCTTCAGCCAACAAGTCGACATTGTAGTCGCCACATATTATGCATTTCCTATTGAAAAAGTATTCAAGACACCCCTCAAGACTAGCAATAAAAAGATCAAAGTTGGGCTTAGCACTAGGATTATTACGATACAAGCAGCATATGTTAAGATTATTTACATTGTCTTTTATGGCGCAAATTTCAAAGTATTCCCTTTTATACATTTTATTACAATTTGCAATTTCCTCGAAATCTCCTTTACAATATTTATCAACTAGTATCATAGAGCCTCCTCTTTTCATATTGATACGACTGTTGAACGATGCTATACAATAATTAGTCAAATTAAAGTTTACAATACTGTTTGTGTTTAGGAAATGCTCAGTAATGCACAGGATTTTTGGTTTGCTTTCTAAATTTTCAAGAAATATCTCCAGTTCGTCTTTCTTTGTGTTAATTCCGCAGACATTTTGGTGAAATATTGTGATATTAACATTATTTTTTCTCACAGAACATTTTTCGCTAACGATGTGGGGACTAGTACTATAGTTAGGCTTTCTGTTGGTCCCGAAAAAAAAAACAGTCTTTCAATGCAATTGAATCTGTTAGCGTGCCAGTACTAATACAACTCTTTCCACCCAGCATAAATCGTGAGCTGATAGGTCTTTGTGATCGCCCGTTTAGTTCTTGACCATTTTTACCTTGTATATAACAAAAGTATTTATAACTATTGCTAATGTTTAAAATGTCCCTAACCAGTGATCTACATGTTTCCAATTTATTTAGTCCTGTCAAGTTTCTGTTATTTTGACACACTTTGACAGCTCTAGTGTGTTTGAATTGTGAACATAATTTTTTGATCACATTGTTTAATAATCTCACATTTAAAAAGGCATTTTTATAGATTTCGCCAAATAAGATGTTAGTGTTAGACAGCTGGCTAAAATAGTAATACAGGAAAGATTGCAGTTTAACCGGATTTTTGTCATTTGAACCGGTCAACATTATTACAAAATCTGACTTTCCGAAATCTTTACACAATAAAGTGCTTGATGCCAACACTTCATCGAGGCCTGCGTTAGGTTTCACAAAAGAAGTGACTTGGAAACCATTTCCCAGTAGATTTTGCAGAATATCTCCAATGTATTTTCCCTCTTGGTCTGCAAGTATCATGACTTTCTGTTTTGGAATGTTTCGTGGAATCTCCTGACTCTTTGATGTGCCGCTACCAGAATTCGAGCAGAGTGATTGCTCCTCATTGGCCAACAATTTCTCGGTTTCAATATGCATTGGATTTTTCACTGGTGGCTCGAGATCGCCACTGTCAAAAACACCAGGAGCGCCAATCCGGGGTTGCGTAGTATCAGTATAAACCTCAGGATCCGCTATTTCGAGTGATTCCTCTATGACGTCGTTGTCTGTTTCCTCATTCGATAGGCTTATATGTATTTTCGTCGACGACAAGGCATCCTCTTCTTCCGCGTCAAGGACGTTCAGTTTATCGGGTGATAATGATCCACTTGAACAAAGTGCTTTTCTTTCTTTTTCTTTTCCTGCGCACTTTAGTGTTTCAGCCTGTCCTATGCCAGGCCCGGCAGCATCCCTCAGTGGAGACCTGGTGCTAATTGCTTTTTCCCTTATGACCATGGAATCCTTTTCTCGGCTCGAACTCTCCCTCGACACTACTTCCTCAGATTCTAGGTTTGTTATTAAAATATGTGTACTGCCTACGATTGGTATACCATTTCGATCAGGGGTATTTACCGAACCCTGTCTTTCGAAGTTTTTGATAATTTCTTTTCTTCGTTTCACTATGTTTTTTGACGGTGTGTCTTCATCTAATATTTTCCTATATGAATCTACTCTTGCATGGCACTCTTTGATTGTTTGTTTTAAGTCTGAGACTACCGTATTTAATTTTATAATTTCCTCATGTGCGCTGGATAGTTCGATCTTTAATTGGCTGTTTTCATTCTTTAGGTATATGATTTCCGATCGATCTAGAATTGACATGTTTGGCAGGCTATTTGATGATTTGGGGCTATCACCCTCCCACAGTGTGCCATTCAAGACATTATCCACAGAGATATTCGAAATGTTGTTATCTGAGAGGTATCGTTTCCTGGGTTTGCGCTTTGTAATGTTGACAGAGTCTAGTTCGCTAATATAACTACTATGACTCGTGAGAGGTAATGGTTGCAGATTTGTTGATGCATTTGGCAGTTCATTTATACTTCTGAATGTATTTTTTCCCTTATTTTTCTGTAACTCAGACATTTCGAGCGACAATAAACTATAACTATCCTCGTAAACGCTCTTTTGTAGTGAAGTAGTGCACAAGTATTTGTTGTTGACTATGGTTATGAAAATGTCAGACAGCAGTCTCCGTAAACGCACTTCTAGCTTTCATTCCCTGACGTTTGTGCTGTCACACTGACAGTTCGTTGTGCTTGTGACATTGATGAGCAGCTGATAGTTTTACCCGTTTAATTGATGTTTTTCTACGGTGAAAGTTTCTGTTATTTCAAATTACTCTTTGATGCAAGTGTGATTTCAAACTTAAAAATCGGTTTGCAAATACTGTGTCTGTTTTTAAATAGTCAAAAACTGCTCACCAGGATGTTTTTTCCATCATCCGCGATGGCTAAGTTTCAGTGCCAATCTTCTACACCTCTTGCACGTGAGTTTTCCTTTATTTTTATATTTTCTTAATTAAATTACACAGGACTAAAAACTTGTTACCATGTAAACATGTTATCGTTCACGAGACGTACCCTCGAGATTGATGTAGTTATATCTCGTGGGACGCACCCGGTTAATGGTGTTCAGTGTTATTCAGAAATCTAATCACTCCCGCTAAACATCCTAACCACACGTCAGGCAATTTTCTTTGTATTGTATTGTTGAAAGTTTTTTTAAAGCCTAGCGCAAGCAAAGCCACAGGCAAACGCTAGTGGCAGACTATTGTAAAGGTAAACGAAAAACAAACACCTTTTTTCTAACCAGCGCTTTGAGCGGCCTAAAAGGTTTAAGGTTAAGTAAACAAATTCAATACAGCACTAATTACAAGCAACCAATCGTGGACCTTTTTGGATGACTGTTTAAAAAGTTAGAATCGCACTCAATGTCTAATGAGCTAATTCAATTTGGATCGTGTTGAATGCAAACACAATTGAGTGCGAGTGCCTTCGGGCCGTGGGGAAGTAATTCGATTTTGTTTTTGCGGACCGATTTGAATTTGAGATGAATTTTAACTGGATATATATTAAGTATGCTCTATTTTAACAATAGCTAAGTAAGGCGACAGCATATTTGCCAGAGGTTGAAATATCAGTGACTGAAAGGTTTAAAATACCATGAACAGCAGAATCGGATGTCCCGAACGTCTTCTGCTATTAAGTAGAAAATTTTCATTCTTTTCACACCTGCTTCCTATATATCACCAAAATGAGGCTGACATGGCGTTGGTTGGTTGGTTTGGATTGGTTGAGTGTAATTGTGCATTCGGCCAAGGACAAGTTTGGAAGAAAAAAATGAATAAAGTATATACATGTTGGCACTGATATAAACATAAAATACACGTAGACTTCAGAAATTATATAGGTACCTACAGGAGCATACTGAGAATGAGAATCTTGTACTTAGAATGCTAAAAATAATTTTTAACATTAAATTTTACACTGCTTTGACCTAATACACTTTGACTAATTACAGTGTAAATTTAATGTTAAAAATGATTTTTTACATTCTAATTACAAGATTATCAGTATGCTCATTAGATACTATGTAATATCTGAAGTCAATGAGTGAACCGACGCTCACAAATTCTTTGTTAAATACATTTTCGTGCTTTCAATTTCTGACTCATCAGAATAATAACCTCAATTTACAAATTTGCTTAAATCATGCATTTTATCGCGTCATTTTTCAAACTTTCTACAAAAAGTGTCATATCTGCAAACAATTGTCCAGAGTCAGCGCATACCGTATTCGTTGACCAATAAATCGTTCGTGTCGACGTTAACATTCGTAAAGGTAATTTCAAGCCCCCCAGCAGAGTGTCATCGTTAAATATTAATAATCATGCGTGCATAATTATTTTTACGTTTCGCTGCAAAAATATGCAGTTGTTTTACACTAATATTGGCTTGTAAGTGATATAATTATCGGTTAACGTAATGCAAAAAACTCGACACTGCTTAAGGGCGATATCCATTAAAGGTAGCGGAGACGCGAGACTTGAGCAATGACATCAATAAAATAAGCGTTTGACCAAAGCCTCCACGAGTTTTGACGTCAAAATATTTTACAATAGCATTGACTTATACAGTGCGTCTATTTTCTTTATGCTCTTGGCATCATCTGACTTCCAAATGTTTTATATAAACTTTGTTCGGTTTGGGACTAGGTCAACTTATGTCTATTGTTCCAAGATATTCATTGTTATTATTAAATTAGCTAAAGGAAAAAAATGTACATTATCCTGACGCCTCCGCTCCGCTGTAATAGAAGCTCACCCTAGAGATGGTATAGTAGCTATAATTAAATAACTATTTATTTACAAGCGATACAAGTCAAAAAAGTAGTTATTAATGACGGATGTCGGAATATAAAAAAGCGAAACTTAAATGATCAGTGATTAAGTGCATTATGGAGAGTTAATTTGCGATTAATGTAAAAACAAACAATTTGCCTTTACATGTAGTTATTTGTCTGGTAATTATCATACATCTTGTTAATTGCCAATTCAAACATTCTGCATTAATAAAAGCGAATACGTTAACTTAACTGTTTCTAATGACTAAACGATCATATTTCGAATCAGAAGTTTGAACCTGTTAATTAGTTTAGAGAAGGCAAATAATAAAATAATACTTCATACAATACCTACATGAACTTATTAATGGGTTTTCTTTCAAGGCATCGTAAATACTTCCTTGTTAGGCAGAAACAGTTTCGTTATTCATAAAGATGCATTCATCTTTAAGCGAAACTTGTAGAATCGACCAATCGTATTACTCAAAATCTACATCATACTGTCGTCACATCACGAGAGGAGCACAGGCTCGATTTTTGAAATCCAATCACCGAAAGTACCGGGAAAAAGATGGAAAGTGGTAAAAATGTGTGAGTTGCTGCGAAATTAAAACTCATTAAATCTTGGCCTGTTGACTGTTGACTCATTGGAGTCGTTATTTTCTCCTACTCTAGTATTACAAATTCACCCTTCTAATAATATAATACAATAACTAATTCGAGTAAAATACCAACTAATCTTCAGCATTAATTCATACCGAACTACTCCACAGAGCGTTGGAACTTTCTCCTATCCAAGAATTTCCTAGTCCCTGGTCCCGCCGAGTTACCTGGTACGTGCCTAATATCATCGCTTTTTGCGGGCCCCAGGAGACCTCCTTTATTTTATGCTACCCTAGTTCACCAAGTCACGTGTGGTGTAAATTATTAAAGCAGGTTCGATTCCCGGACCGGTGCCGTGCGCAGACCGGAACAATAAAGGTGTCTTACCACTTAAAGGGATGATTGCTAAACAGACAGGGTTGTTTATGTCCGTCAAGGGTGTCCCGTCCACCGTGACGGTTGAACGTCGTAAATTACGAGAGATTCATGAACAGTACGTAACCTAGACAAAATAATTATAGAATCCGAAGCGACCCCACGGTAAAGTTTTTACGATGTCGCTTAATATGAAATTATAAAGTAATGTTGTGCTCTCAGTACGACCTGCTTAAAATTGGAATACTTAATCAAGTACTTCCTGGAAAATCCAAGACGCTACAAGCCAGTTCATTTTTTCTTACGGGGAACCAAATCACTTTTTAGCCGACGAAAAAATAGCTGAGGGGGTTATTTTTCAATTAAGTTAAAAATGTGATCAAAGTCTAGACGAAAGAACTCCTATATTGGTATAAGTATGGGGATATTTCCTACAAACCCAAACGTACGACAAGGTAGGTAAAAATACACTAAATACACTACGTCATCTCTCGCCTATCAAACGCTATACAGCCATGAAATAAAAAAAGAAAGAAACAGCTCTATGAACAGTTGAACACCTAAGAAACACTACCATAGGAACTTCACAAAACGCATATAAAATTACAATATCAATCTGACGTGCAACCTGAGTCCCGAGGTCGCGAGATGGCGCTGATAGCGTGTGCGCAATTGATACGTCATCCGCCGCCATTGTTGCGCGTGGATCGCGGCGTGGGCGCAGGCCGCACTTGCTTACACGGATTAACATTTGAGGTTAAACATGTAGTTATTTTGAATGAAGATTTACTTCAAACAACATTTTGAAATTTGGGACCTCTTTTAAAAGTATTGAGGGTTTTTTGATCGCTAGAAGCTAGGTCGGGATTAGGCATAGTAAAGTAACCCTCATTTGCGATAAGGAACCTATCGAACCTCAAGAAATTAAGGAAAACCTAGAAGCAGCAGCTCAAGAAGTTTTTTGTGATTTGGATAGCATACTCGTAGAAGAAATTAAAGTCAAGTAGAACGAAACTAGTATACCTAGTTTTTACGAGATAGAACAAACACTTACAAAGAGTTCCAGTGAGGTGTTTAAAGGTAAAACCATTCATTTATAATGACTATTGCCAAGAGGGGGCTATTATGCTGATTTATATGATTTGCTAGTGTAAGAAATTAATTCCAATGAAATTCCGCAACATGACGCATGCCGCTTTTATAAGACGACCGACATGAGAAATTCCACTTTTGAAATAAAAACAAGCAATAATACCTACTGCGGAACATGTTAGCTCTTATTTTGACACGAAACGTAGTGATATGAAATTTGATTTGCATCATTTGTTTATCACTGTTTTATTTTGGACGACGGTTTGTAAACCGGCTGTCAATCCGTCAGCGGTGCGGGAGGTCTCGTTTATTGTTCCAATACTTGTATTAGACTATAGCTGCACTAATGCATCTAATGCACTAGAAAAACATGAAAATATAGCCACCCAGCTATGGAGAAGTCAGCTCTATACCGAGGTAATACCGACTTGCACGTGTGCAACAGCACCGTGGCAGGACGCACTGTTTACGTTCAATGTTTGCATTCAATTAAAAGCAAAAAGAGCAACATCATACATTTTTAAAAATATGAAAAAAGTACCGCGTGCGGTTTATTAAATCGCCTTTTTGCCGATACCCCGTCGACACACGCGCGCATCGCAAAAATCGCAAAAAGCGATATCAAAAATTTATGAAGCCTATTACGGAAACCGAAAAATGATAAGCCCTCGGCCGGCCTTCTGCCGGATAACGGGATTTGTCAAATTTATACTGGATGCGTTTTTGCTGACGTCGACCAATTATTTTTAATTTAACAAACGGGACGTACGCTGTGTTTATGTGCCAGCCAGCGTCGGGACGCGTCGCCGCGCTATTGAGATATCAAATTTCGAATTTGGAAAAGCAATCCCGTTCCGCTCTCGTCTCGCGACCGTTATAAATCAGCGGGAGCATTAAAATCACGATTATACCGGGCATAAGTTTGCAATAAATCGAAATCGGAAAAAACGCACGAGCGCGGGCCCCTGCGAGAAGGCCCGGAGCGAAAAATTCGCCTCGCAGACTATAAATTTTGTTTCGCTATGTGGAGGAGAAACAATCCATTCGTTGGCACCTAAATCTATGGGGTGTTGGAATGAGAATATGTAAATACCCGCCGAGCAGGGACTGGGTAATATCTTGATTCTTCATTTCGATTCAGAGCTTAATGTAGATTCCGAAGCTAAGCGATGGACACTCGGATATCCGGCCGGAGTGTCTACATTGATTATTTTTCACAACGCCTAGTGGTTTAATTAAATTAGCAAAAAAAACTACCCAAAGTGCTTCGACTAATTTTACTCTTCATCCTATAGCACTGAACTGAACGTGTTCGGAAATGGAGTTGCTACACATTGTTTCTGATATGCTTTCCACGGCAAACTTCATCTCTGTTGGAGAGCAACATTGATCACGCCACTCCGCCTTATCTAGTCTTTAGGAACAAAATTTAAATAACAATCCAAATAGCAATAACTCTTGTCAGCCGCCTCCGTAACTAAACAATAAATCCTTTATGCATATGCGATGAAAAATTCAGAGCAACGCAGAAACCGAAATTCCCTAATGATATGCTCTAGAGGAAATTCCTGCCGCGGAAAGTGTATGGCGTATTTTACAATTTTCCCAGCGTTCGGTGTTGCCATAACAATAATAATATATTCAGGGCCCCGGTGATTTCCGGACGTGTCGTAAAAATCATAGCGTCTCCGAGGACGGGGACGCGCGCATCCTGAGACGATAGTTCGCGGCGCTCGCGACTGTGTGATGGATTAAATTTTTCTCTAGTGCGACGTGACGTTTTCGGATTGAGTTGTAAATTATGCACGCCGCTTTGCCGCGCTGCGTGCCGCACCACGCACATGAATATACAAATATTCCCTTTGTAATTTCTTGCCAAAAAAAGCACGGCATATTTTCGCATTTTAAATAAACTTCGAGACCTTATTTACAACTGAATAGTTGGGACGGCAGAGCCGTTTGAGGGCTAGGCCGACCACAAATAGATGTCAAAAAAGTAGGGTCCCCGAGTATGGGGCCTTTATTTCTCACCAGGGACACATAAAGGTGCGGAGGTGGCCCTAACCCTATCGAAGCGATGTGACCGCCTGATGGATGGCACTATCGCGACCCTCCGTGAGTGTTTCCTTCTGTTCCGTGCCGTTCGCGTTTCTTGTTTATTTATCTTGTTTATGTGCGAACGAGTGCGAAACACCCATTCCATCTGAATCTTAAACCTTGAATCCTTTTTGTTGCTTAAAAGATGTCGCTTTTATTTCCTTTATTACCCTGTTGGATTCTATTTGCGAGGACGGGAATGCTCCGAGTCAGAATTTTTCAAACAGGTTCGTTCATTAGTCCAATAGTAATTGACATCTAAAATAAGCGCTTGTAGGTGTCAGACAGTGTGTTAATGCTGTCTAGCCAATTAACTTGGAAACTGTTAAAAATCGAAATAGCGCGAACTAAATATCCCGAAGGCAGCTGCAGCGACGTTAATTGAACGACACCTGCCAATTTTTGCACAACTCCCTACATTTTTACCAGGAGCGCACAATTCAGCAGGATATAAAGAATTCAAGGCTCCAATTCGGGAGTTACCGCGACAGGATAGCTTTTAAATTATGCAGATCTGTAATGGACGGCGAACGTCCTGCATTTCAGCGTACCAAAATAGTTTGCCCGCGTGACAACCATTTTAAAGCGGATCTACTTTAATATCGCTGTTTCATAAAAACATTCAAATATCGTTATTCCGCAATCCATGAATAGCGGATTAATCGCATTCGAAAATTGAAATTGAAATTTGAGAGGCATTGACGCCACGGCCAGCGTCCGCGGCATGATTCGACCAATGGGAACAAAGCTGTGAGACGGTAAATGGCATCGATACTAATCTCGGGAGCCGGAAGAGGCCGAGCTGACGGCCGTTCGGAAACCACAACTGGGCTAGGAAATGAGATAGGTGCGTTCACAACTCCTAGTGTTCTCTGTAAGCCTGGTACCTGTAATGTGACGTTTGTGACGGCTTAATTGAATTGGGACAAGTCGTGTGACACAACTGTGTCGCACCTAATAAAATACGTAACAAATAGCTCTTTTACGATTAAATTAACATTGAAAAAATGGAACATATTTATCTATTCCTGGCATCTATGTAGGTACATTAGAACTCATGTTTATTCCATAAGAAAGAATGTTTCACTTAATTAATAGCTCAGCGAGCGTTGTATAAATTATTTCAAAGCACGGACGTCGAACATTTTCGAAGTAATTAAAAAGTAAAAAAAGGAATCCGCGGCATATACATACAATACAGTCAGTACTTTGTTAGGTCAGGTTCACATCTGTGCAAAATTACGCCACGGAAAGTTTAGTTGTTAAATTTACGGCCGTTCCCCGAGACACGCCAAGACTCAAATTGCGCCGTCGTAATTTTCTAACCATAATGATAATTTTCAGTTGCAAAAGGTGATCATTTCTTAAAAAAACTAAACAGGTGAATGAATGACTGTAAGTGTTTTTATTATTAATGCCACGTTTACTAATAACATTACTCTAAACTAATATATGCTCAAAAAACAAAGAGATCTCTACAACGGATTCGCTCACTGGGCATTTTATAATTTATTCGCAACAAACTTTGTCATATTCGAATAGATTGGAATCTGCAAAGGGGCTTCGTCATCCAAACAAATATTTTTTTTGACCAAATGTGCCGTACTTTGGGGTACAGTCATTTCGCGGTCTCTCTCTTTAATTTCATATAAGTAGTTCAGAAATCAATTACCGTTTTACCGATAGTTTAACCTATATAAATATTAATCTTTTATTGTAAACGAAGAATTCTTGAATATTTATTGTATCTCGGGAATCTCGGAAACGAGTCTCAACGATTATAATTGCTACGCAGAGGTTTTTCGGGACGAAAAACCGATCTACTTAGATTCTGACCTGGGGCCTTACCAAGACGTCTTAATGCGATTCAGTCTAGGTTCGCTCGCTGTCAGATTCATACTAAAAGTGACAGCTAAAACTTGAACTGAGTCGGAATTATGACGTCATGGTGAGGCCCCTGACCTCTGAGAAAACATGTATGTATTTATGTAAAACACTTTTTTTTTATTGTACGTTTACCCAAGTTTGAGCTTCGCTAGTCACTCAGTACTACTGGTGATATCTTAAAATTATAGTTCCCATCTTCACTGCAAGTCGCATCACCTTTAAACCTAAGCACTGAATTAGACTTGAAAAAATCGTACTAATATTATAAATGCGAAAGTTTGTGACGATGTGAGTGAGTGTGTATGTTTGTTCCTTCTTCACGCTAAAACAACTGGACGGATTTGGATAAAATTTGAAACGAAGATAGCTGGTACCCTAGATTGAAACATAGGCTACTTTTTATCCCGGAAAATTGCACAGTTTCCGAGGGATAGCTAAAAACATGTCAATTGCTAATTTTACGCGGACGAAGTCGCGGGCAGAAGCTAGTCTAACTAATATTATAAATGCGAAAGTATGGATGGATGGATGGATGGATGGATGGATCGATGGATGGATGGATGTTTGTTTGTTTGTTACTCAATCACGCCAGACCGGCCCAACGGATCTGGATGAAATTCGGCACATAGAGAAAAGTCTGGAATAGCACATAGGCTACTTTTTATCCCGGAAAATTGCGTAGTTCCCGCGGGATAGCGATAAACGAATTCTTTGCAGACGAAGTCGCTGGCAACAGCTAGTATCCTATAAGTCGCAATACATTGCGCCGGTGGCTGGCAATGTAATGTTAATGTCGGTCACACATAGACATGGACAACGTTAGTGTGCGTTGGTCACCGGATTATTTTGCCGCATGTACAACAAAAGGCCGAACTCCCGCAAATGTGGCTCCCGCCTTACAGTTTTGCATATCAATCTGGCCTCAAAGACGCCGTTCATTAAATGCGGCCGCGATTGTGCGCGGGCGCAGGCCGGCAAAACGAGGAGTTATTCATGAAGCGGCTGCTCAATGAAAGGGACGGCGACAACTGTCCTGGAGTAACTAGGGATGTGCTTGACGGCCCTTTTTTACGGCATCGAGACAGTTTGAAATAAGTTTTTGTACATTTTTTATTATTGTGACTGTACTTTTGGTTACCTGTACTTACATTGACATTCATCCTATATAAAGTGTACCGAATTTCAAGTCAATCGGACCACTAAAAGGGGGTCAAAGATAACTTGCAAGATTGGAGCCAAATTAAAAATTAAGTTAAATCAACAGATTTAAAAGCCAGTCACACTATTCTCTGTAAAGTTCCTGATATCTTAAGTGTCAGTTATCGTATGATGTCATCTCTGTCTGTTTTGTAGTAAGAAATAGAGACGGAATCATAAATAACTGACACTTAAGATAAAGCTTTGTAAAAAACAGGCTTCTCTAATCTATGTATGATAAAGTTTTGGTACGTTTAGAGTTTAAGTACCAGGATATCAGGATCCTCTAAGAGCTTATTTTGAAATACGAATGAAGCTAGAGTCGCGTTCGATTTTTGAAGTATACGTTAATTTCGTGGCTTTAACGTATGCGCGTTTGGCCTAATGTAATAAGGTGTGGAATAACAGTGTGTTCTCTCAGATGACCGCAGTTCAAATCTCGCGTATTTTTTTTACCTTTTTCTTTTTTTTTCTTTTTGCACGAGTGTACGTGTGTGTAGTTTTCACTTCTGCCGGCACTCCTGGAGTGCTTCCCGGTGTTTTTTAACGTGGTGTGTAGCAGTTGCAGCCCTATGCCGGCTCGGGCAGCGGCAACCGTCAATAGAGTTTGCATACGACCTTCGTACCGGACCGATACACTGTGCAGTAAGCTTAGTGTAAGTTTTCGAAAGCGAAATACGTATCGATAACGTTTGCGTTAAACTGTCAAATACTGGGAACAATTGGTTGCCGTTTCGATCCGCAGGTGGCGCTGCCAATTTTTCCATAGTCATTGAGACGTTTACGTGAACGCGTTCGAGACGTTTGTCCGTGTCAAAACTTACACTCAGAGCCTCTAGTGTAAGTTTTAGGCACGACAAACGTCTCGAACACGTTCGCGTTAACGTTTCAATTACTATGGGAAAATGAACAGCGCCACAAGCGGAACGAAACTACAACTATTTCTCATAGTATTTGACTTAACGCAAACGCGTTCGAGACGTATTTTGTGACCGAAAACTTACACTTTACATTTAACTACCGAAACTCAAGTCAACGGCATAAAAAATATAATGTACGTTACCAAGACGTCGAAAACACCTATACACCTTGCTAAAACAATAAGGCCGGTGACACATATTTGACATGATGACTGTATCGATATTTATGCTCTCGACTGTGTTTGATCAATGACTAAAAAGGGGGTTGGTGGAGAAAGTTCTAATATTAATTTTACACAGCCACAGAACAATTTTTGACACCAACTGGCTTTCTTATATAAATATTTGCGTCCAGTTATCAGTAATACACTGCATAGAAAAAATAAGGGATCACTGTTCATACAACTTTCTATGGGAAGCGACCCTTTATTTTTACTCTTCAGTATATTCTTTTAAAACGTTAACGAGTCTCAAACACATTTTACAAATCTTTTAAAATAACTTAATTGATTGATGAATGTGGATGAAGCGAAAGAGCTATTCGAAATATTATAAACGGGATGTGAACCGCGAAAAGCGAAAGAGCTATGTCAGGATCGTAGCAAGTGGAACAAAGTAGTCTCTGCCTACCCCTGTGGGAAAGAGGCGTGACGGTATGTATGTATGTTAAAATAACTGGGCTACTAACCCAACTAAATTATCTGCCTTGTTTATTTTTTCACACCACAGCAATTTAAATCAAACTTGTATAAAATGCAAGCCTCAATTTAGTATAACACACTACCATTCTGCTAGGTAATTTTTTTTATACGACAAGAGGTAAATCCCTGATGATAAGTGAACATCACCGCCCATGGATGCAACACAAGAGACCATATCCAGCCTTGAGGGATAAGACAGAATCACACAGATCAGTGTTTTCGTATTGAGATATCGTAAGGGAAATATTGCACAGGTTGTTACCCTGTCTCAAATATCTACTCCAAAATGTCAGTCAGCTCTGGACTATCAGTTTTATGAATCAGATTAAGATTAGTCGTGTTTTGAAACATTTATTGACTGCGACAAATTGCACAAATTAATAATTAGCGACACGACAATATGGAAATAGCTCCGTGATTGCATTTATTAAGTCAATAAAAAGTTCATTTAAATTTGCATTAATGTGAACATGGAAACGTCGAACGAGATTATGATTCTAAATACCGTAGGTTCTCAAATTGGTTCACTAACGTTTGACCTAAAAATTATTGACAAAATGATCATTTGACAAACTTTAAATATCTGATAAACCGTAAACTTTTTTAAAAACTTATAAAACAAGCCTAACCTAACCCAATGTGAGCCACGCATAAAGGTTTATCGATTTTTAAAAAAGTTTGCGGTTTATCAGATATTTAAATTTTGTCACATGATCATTTTGTAAAATGATGCTTTTGTCAATAATTTTTAGGTCAAATGGAAGGACACCTCTCAGGTTGGTCCCTTCTGCCCTTAGAGGGCGCTTTAATTGTTGAAAATACGTTAATTTTACCAAAAAAAAAAAAAAACGAATGCGTTGCGATTCAATTGATTTTGCATATCACATCAGCCTATGTTTTGTCGACTACATACATCGACCATATATTTAAAAACTTTTTAAGATGATGATTGATGATATTCAATATGGTTGTGCGATCATACCAAGAAGTAAATAAAACAGAATAGCCTAATTTTCCAGCATTATTCGTCACTTGAATAAATTCAACAGATGCAACAAAATGTACCTTTAGAAAATTAGTCCTGCCGCAAAAAATCGATTGCATCGATTGCTGAATCGAAGTCGTAAATTAGCGCGATTAGTCGCGGCGACAGCGCTGCCGGCCATCGCTTTCGCGGTCGACAGAGCGTTATGAGATAAAATGCATTCGTATTGTTGTCCTGTGCTTTGCCGGTATTCGTGATGACATTGCTTTATTTTTAATATGATTAAGAATTGTGGGAAAACTACAGTTAAACGCAATGACTAAGTGGGAAGAAATAGGCAGTTGCTCTTGAACTATGTCACCTGATAAGTATTTTTTAGTTTTTTACTTCATTGACATGCATCAATTATATTAAAAAAAATGCCTTTGCTTACATTCGCAAATGTAGGTAAATTAGGTAATAAAATGTACAAGTCCTAAATAAGAAATTACAAAAAATTAAAAACAGTGTTTTTAATTTTTTGTAATTTCTTATTTAGGACTTGTACATTTTATACTAAAAGTGTATGTTGTTCTATTTATATTAATACACAAAATTGTCGGCATTATTACGCGCAAGCAACCAACTTTGGACAAGTGGCTAATCCAGTTGAGCAGGCGTACCAACAGAACGCGCGCTCGCATAAACAGCCAGTATCGCGCGCTTGACAAATTTCATATCTAACAGATATCGATGCGGCGTAAATCATCGCGCGGTCTGCGCCCGCCTTTATGTCGCCCGCGTGAGTTATCGGTGTGAACGCGGCTTTATTTTACGAGTCGTGCATGATGCGTCGATTGTAGCGTAAGAAAAGTTTTTTCATGTTTTTCCTTTTTTTTTGTGGATGTATGGTGAGTTCTGTCGACATCGTTTAGACGGTTAGTGAACTTGGCTATGGAATTAGAGGTACCGGGTTCGATTCTGAGAAAACCAAATTATTTTTGGATTGTTTGATGGATTCGAATGTTTGTGACCACCCAACTATTCAGTGAATGTTCATCCATTCTATTGTCTAGTAACCATAGTACAAATAACCGTATGCCCAACTATCACAATTTATTTATCTGTCACTAATTGTTATATGACAGGTATTGATTGATTATTTTAGTTAGGTGTGTACATTTAGCGAAACTAAACCCGATTATTTTTTGTTTATAACTGTATAATCACTGTAAGTAATAAATATTTTAACTTTTGTTATCCCTAACACCCACAAGATAAATGTTATTAGATCTTCTAATCCTGGTTTAAGTCAAACATCTACCCGGAAAGCATAAAAGTTGGAAGTTCGTGAAGGAGGTGGAACCGAGCCCGCGCTGAGCCGAACAAATATTTGAACAACACATCCGACCCATGTTTGCCTGGTACATAGCTGTGTTGGCTATAGCTCCCGTTGCGACCCTGGTATTCCAGAAAATCAAACATTTGGCTTCAAAATAAGTGCCTCCGTTTGATAAGATAAAAGTTAAAATCTTAATTTTTTTAACGTTTTCTATAAAAAAAGACGTCTCATATTTTTATCGTAGAGTTTAATTGCATTGCGTCAACTACTTTGTAAAGGCAGAAACTTTTGTCATTAGCAAAGTTCAAAATGGCTGTCTGTGGATAGGTATTCACACCATACAATAAGAAAACTTTATGTCGCTTAAAGACGAGTACCTAAAAGCAATGCTTAGTAACATTTCCGTAACCCGGAGTCTTCTCACTTTTCTGCCTTTGATGTTTGTGTCGTTACGACACGTTAAGTTTTTGAGCATTTACTTGTATGTATAAAGTGTCGCATTGGAAACAGTAAACAAACAATACGACTAGCCGCAGCATCAAACCGAATGTGGCCTTTTTAAACTTATTCCCCACCATTTTGTTACTTATTTGTTTGTATTTTAAGTTTGTAAGTGATTTTTTCTTTCAAACTCAAACATTTATTTGCTCTCTATCAGCTCCTTATCTATGGCTGGGAATCCTTTACGACATATTTCGTGACAGTTCCTACATCAGAAAAAGGAAGTACCTAAGCTTAAACCTTATACTTAAAGTGGTAAAAGCATTTCTTGGTACACTAAATCTCTATTGGCGTCTCAGTTTTCTCTATAATATCTGGCACAAAAAGTATGTCACCATCTCGACACCTGCCCGACAGATCACTACACCGACGCCGTCCGACACGACATCGAGCGGGCGTCGGCGACACGTCGTACAAATCGACGGCTACGCCAAAACTGTGTCGCGGCAGCGGGGCGGGGCGACCACCACTGATTTATGGTACCCTGGTCAGCGATGGGGTTTCTCGGTCGAAGAGTTCTGAACGCAGTTAAAATTAACTGCTGTTGTTTTACTTTTACGTAAAAGGAGTTTTAGACGTTCCATTTTCAATTTCTAATATACGTATGTATATGAAAATAGTTGCTATCACAGCTGAATAAAACTAGCAATTTACATCGATTTGCTATACCATACCTACAACAAAAAGGGCAAAAAGTGTGTATTTTTTTACCAGAACTTCTCTAATCTTAACCGTGTCATGGTCATGTTAGCCCAACGCCTAAAGTCTAGCGATCTACTGTTGCATCAATACATTATTGAATGCAGGGCCAATAATCCCTTGTAAGACGACGTCCGATCACGCCCGTCGTGACGCCCGATAAATCAGTCGGACCGGCCGACCGGACGGTAATCGATGTTTAATTGTGATTCGAGTGTCTAGCTTACAACGGTTTTGGTGCACAAGCAGTATTTGCATTGGTGATTTATTAAGCAAGCTGCTGCAATATTGAAGCCTAAAAAAGAAATTCTCGCTGCGCGTCTGGTCGGAGTTTTAGCGCGAATCTCAGAACGATGTACCGTTCCACCCCAATTAAAGAGCACGAGCCGATTCGAGCGCCCAAACACAAGTTTTTCTAACGCTTCCCACGAGCCAAGCGCGCGTAATTATAGGTTCAACTTTGTAATAACATATCACTTCAATAAAATTGTATATCATTCGGTGCCTTTCCCGCGCGGGTGATTAGAGCGGCCATCTTGTGGGCGGGCACACCCGAAGGCGACACGATCCCTGATTCCATTTTCAAAAATAACACTAATCGGCAAATCGAGCACGCGCGGGAACTCGGAACGTGTGTTTTTCAAATTGGGAACGTCCTTTACCGTTATTACTGGGCGGGATTTGACTACTGTCATTTCTGACAGCTGTGATTGACGTTTATAAATACCGCGAGTCAAGTGAGAGCTTGTTATATTCCGTTCAGAAATGTACGAAACGTTTTTTATTAAGACGAAGAGCTTTTGATGTCACTGCGTTTTCTAAAATCAAGTGTAACAATCTGGGCCCTATCATTGCCACGATAGAGTTCAAATTTGTAGGTAGAGTGCGAAATTTTAGAACGTGTCTTCGAGGTATAATGTTAATTAACTTCCCGTTGCGCCGGGCACCGCAGATGATTGCATATTGAAACGTCAAAAAGCTGTGTTTCTTTTTGGTTCTCATTTTCGGCCACTTCCAATATCCTACACGTCAGGCACGGACAGCGGGCCGGATTTGAGAGACGTAATAGAGAACAGACTGTTTTCCCAGAAAATAGACGTGGAATTGGAATTTTCAATTTCATTTTTAGTTGTCTACGTGTCGCAAATGGGCGCGTTGATTACTCGCTCGGAAGACCCCAAGTGACACTTGATATGCTGCGCCGGGAATTCGAACAGGGAATTTCTGGCGAACTACGAATTCCACTACGAATTCCTTGCAAGTGGAGGAGTAAGGACTGACAGAAAACATTACGAGCTCTCAGTTAATGCATCGCGTAACATTTTCGTAGCAAGAGAAAAAATCTGCATTCGCAATTTCCCGAGCGGAAGCCGTTTTGCATACGGCCACGCAAGGATGCATCTAAAAAGTTTAATCCAAGAAACGGATAGAAAATCATTCATTCATATTCATAGTGCAGGCGAGGCTTTCACGAAAATGGCTCGGGCTCCTATTCCTACCAAGTCGGATGAGATGCATGAATATTAACGCAGCCGGGTACCAGGGACTCATAACTATGTTAGAGCTAGCGCACGCTGCATTCCAACGGTAGGGGCACGTTTGAAGTTGCTGCGCTACGTTCAGAAATTTGACATTTTGACAGCTCTCCGACGTCGGGCGCCTTCTCTCCCTCACCCTCGCGAGGCGGCGTCACCCCATCCCGCTCTCGCAATAATAACATTACGTATATGAGATTCGAGTTTCTGCTACGTCTGGCTTCTGATATGAATTGTTAATGCATCGGTAATTGATATTATAATTCGGATGTTCGTTTTGTTCTAATGGGGGGCTTTTAGTGGGAGAGGTTCTTGGTCATGCGATACCCCGTCGAGGGTGGCGGTATTACACACTTACAACCATAATCTTATGCTTTAAAGAAGCGTAAGGCATTTTTAAGTCACTTCACTTATTCTTAGGAAATAGACTTGTGTGCAATTTTTAAATACCTACCTCAACATCTTCATTGCAAAAACGTCTGCACCAATTTTGATAAGACTTAGCATTCTATTAAAACCGCGGCTAAACTGAGTATAACATAACATCTCTCTATTAAACAGAATCAGATTTGAATCACATGGTTAAAGACGAGACTAACTTCCGAAATTTTAATAAAGCCATCCACGAAGACGCGCAGATTTATCAAAATTAACCTTTAACAACATAAAAAGCACAGTGGGTGTCATCGAGAATGGCACCTAAACTAAAATCAACCGTTCATCGTATTATCTTTTCTAATAGCCAGCCTAGACAGAGATAGACAATCATAAAATGAAAAAACCTTTTAAAATTAAACGGCTGTCCATCAGTGGCTAAATTTACACTAGTCGCACGGAAATTGGAAAAAATGACGGTAGTCGCAAGCCATTGTTACCCACGCGACGGTATAACCAGTTTTAGCGTCTACTTTGCAACTGGCTTGAATTGAATGCGATATTTTTACAGCACCGACGAGCATGTATGAAGAGACTAGCTGTTGCCAGCGACTTCGCCTGCAAAGAATTCGTTTATCGCTATCCCGCGGGAACTGCGCAATTTTCCGGGATAAAAAGTAGCCTATGTGCTATTCCAGGCTTTTCTCTATCTATGTGCTGAATTTCATCCAGATCCGTTGGGCCGTTCTGGCGTGATTGAGTAACAAACAAACATCCATCTATCCATCCATCCATCCATCCATCCATATTTTCGCATTTATAATTTATAATATTAGTTAGATTGATGAATGTGGATGAAGCGAAAGAGTTATGTCAGGATCGTAGCAAGTGGAACAAAGTAGTCTCTGCCTACCCCTGTGGGAAAGAGGCTTGATGGTATGTATGTATGTATGTATTTTTTACAGCGAATTGAAAATTTGACAAATTTGTTTTCATAGCCACTTTTTTTAATAAAAATAAATCAAAAATCTCGACACCCACAATACGAGGATGACGGGCGTTGATCCGTTACCGCGGCTGATATCACGCGCCGCGTAAACATCAAATTTTATTGACACGCCCTGCGGTTTCTTTTTTCGAATTTAGCGTGCGGCGATTTCGAGTGCTGCTACTATTATATGCTAGCCTCGTATCTTTAGACTATTTTTTTTTATATGAATAGGAAGGCACCCGATGGTAAGCGATCTTTAGACTACAGGACAAAGAAATCTCGATTTACTTAGGTTTTGATTTATTTATTTCATTTTCTCTTGGCTTTAGTTTCTGAGCTTGAGCCGGTGCTTGAGCATATAAAATAATAATATCTGACGAAATATCCATGATATCAAAAGCACCATTGGAGCAAGGTAATTTTTAAATACAAAACAAACACGAAAATATATTATCATCAGACATCCTCACCTACGCAAACACCACCTGTAAATTTTTCTAAGCGTTTCCCAATATTTAGCTCTCTGATCCTCTATAAAAATTTCAAAAGTATTTATGTACCTACCGAACCCCAAAAATGCGCCCATAGAACACTAGAGATCCAATAAACCCATTTGAGGAAACTGTATTATAGGGATACTTTTTTCCAGATATCTCAGAGAACTGATCTCTACAGTAACCACACCTCCATCGATTTACGTTCATTTGGACTTTCCCGCTCACAAAGATTGGCGTCACTCAGTCATAAAGGACCTTGCAAGTTACCAAACTAACCAACATGAAGCTTTCTTTCCCGCCAATTCCTCATCTGCCAGTAATACTTGAAGGGCACGAATCGACAACAGTACGTAAGCTATATCAAAGCGTTCTGATTGCGTTTGTAACAAAGGCCACAAAGCGGGCCCCGCGGCGGGCATGCTAAGAACGCCTAATCAACTGTACAAAGTCCCTCACTTTGTTTGTAGTTTCTTTGAAGCTCCGCAACAGATATGATGCCCTGGTACCGCGTGACATGATGGCTGGATTATCAAAGAATTTCGTTTAGTTTCCAAAGCCAAAGTTTCGATGTTTCTTGGAAACCCTTTTTACGTTACAATTTTTAACATTCTAAACAAATTCTTAAATTATTTTTAATGTTCTCGTGCCTAAATTGTAATTATATTAACTTTGCATTACTCGCAGAGTTACCTAATTGAGAACCCGAAATCAATTCTGCGTAAGGTACAGTTTTACGCCAAAATATTGCTTTAACGAAACAAATCAAACAAATAATTCCAATCAAACGCTGAACCTCCCACATCGCAGACGACAAAGCGAGACAATTAGCCGTATATCGACCGCGGCTGGAGTCGATAAACGCAATCGGAAGACAAAACATAAAGGCGTGTTCGCAGCTCGCAGCTCAAAATTCACGAGCACGTTAACAATACTACGCGATGCGAATACGGAACAAGGAAGGAGCGATGAGCGGGGCGAATTTTTATTTAATATTTTAAGATATTTTTTCGAAGGATTAGCAAATGTCAGTCGGTCATCTTCATCTCCTCTCGTGATGGCATATTTGAAATATGAGATTTAAGTGTCTTTCTATAATGAGCCTGTATTACGAGGCTATGAGACATGAAGATCGAATGGCCTAGTGGTTAGAGAACCTAACTATGAAGCTTGAGGTCCTGGGTTCGATCCCCGGTCGGGGCAGATATTTGTATGAAAATACGAATGTTTGTTCTCGGGTCTTGGATGTATAATATGTATTTAAGTATGTATTTATCTATATAAGTATGTTTATCCGTTGTCTAGTGCCCATATAACAAGCTTTGCTTAGTTTGGGGCTAGGTCAAGGTGTCAATTGTCTCAAGATATTTATTTATTCATAAAATCTCAGATTTAGGTGATTTGCTTTCTGATGTATCGCAACACAAAAAAGTTAAACACATTTTTCAATAATCGAATTCCATCACCTGAGCATCGATTATAGATTGCCTCTGGAGAGCTTTGTTAGATTAGCCCTTGTCTAAGCTCTTGACCTGTAATGGCTGTAATTATTCCGGCTAACGTAAAAGCTAAGCCAAGTCTTCCTACTCCAGCGGAAATTCCTTTCAACTCCTGTCGCGATGAACGCGAGCTTCGATAAAAACGGGAAAGTTTCTGAACGTATTGTGTGCTGGCATCCCTGTCAGGGAATGAATGACGGGGAGTTTTGACGTTGAGAGGGGAGGAGAGGGGAGAGGACTTCTGGAGGGAGTCTGTGGTGAGAAGAAAGAACGCAAAAGGACAGGAAAAAGAACATGTAAAAAGGGAATTGGGCAGAAGCCCGATTTACTGTATTCTATTACTAAAATGAGATAAATATAGAAGCTAAGAATCAGTGTTCACCTAATGATCATATTGTACTAGTATGTGGCTAAAAGGATTGAGTATATTGCGAAGCTATACTCTATATAAGAAGTAAAACGTGGCCACATAAGGATCATGTAAGGTAAACTTTATGTTACTAGAATGATGCAGGATGAGAGAGAGACTCAGAGAATTATTGCATTACCAGAATAGAAATGGTAGAAGGAAGTTGGAGGTAAGAATAGAACTACGACTCACGTTAGAATAGAACAGGTTCCCGAACATTCCAATGGAGTGATCGGGGACATAGAAAGTGAGTTATGGTGGTATGGGCAAGCTATAAGGGGTGTTGTGGAGGCTTGTAGGGGAAAGAAAGAATCCCGCTAGAATCCGAGAAGTATGGATAGAACAGAATAGAATATCTTCCTTTGCTTTAAAGTTAATCTAAACGAGGTAATGTCAATGGAGTCACTGTCTTGCTCTCAACCTACATCTGATATTGTATGTAATGAACTCTTGTCACTATGTCTATATGTAGTATGTTCTCAGGCACAAATATATTTAATCTATCTGTTATAAGAAGAATCCAGACGTAGCGACAACTCCCTCAAAAACACTGCGCCCCTAATGCACCACCGTTCGAGTACGAACAAAACATTTCCATTTTCCGCTGGAACCCGCAACTTCCAGTGATAACCCTGTCAGGGGGTGACGGAGTGGCGTGGTTATCGCGCGCTTTGTGCGCGGCCATTGTTGCTGCCCTTCGATGTCTTCATGAGTTTTGAGCCCCTGGTACCGGCCGTGTGTTTATTTATTGTTTTAATGGTGTTCTAGCTAGTTACGTGTGGGAGTTTTTATGGTGGATATATTTTATACTAGATACTCACATTTTTAAACTACTACTACTACTACTACTACTATTTAAAAAGCTTAATTTAAAAATGATTTTGTTGACATGAATTGCTGCTATATCTAAATAAATCCGTGGATAAGTAAAACGAACACGTTAAGTTTGAGGGACTTAAATTAGCATATTTTTTGCCGTCCACCAAACAACTTACAACAAATCTAAAAATACTATAAAACACACCGCTAAATCAGGTCTTACTTAAAAGTAAAAACGAAAGGAATTTACCAAGCTATAAGACACATTCATTCGCAGAATTTAATTAAACGGCTCACGTAGTTAATTTACTCACTCGTAACGTTCAACAAGACTATATTGATAGAAAATTCCATAAATGGCAGCTTATAAGCCTACAGTTATCTCGGCTACTCGAACACGCCCGTTTTCCGCATCTCAATGTATAGATTTCCCGGGCTAAGCTCAATCGTGATTGGTCGACGAGACAGCTGTCTAAGTTTTGATTGGTCTGCACGCGTTGTTATACAGCACAGGGCGGGTATGAAATGAATTAATCTGTTATTGTATTAAGTTATCGAACAGTTGTGCAAATAGTTTATTTATAACTGTATGGTTTTGTTTATAAGCCAGGTGTAACTGCAAGTTTGAGACAAGTATACCAATTAATATGTTTTATTACCGTTTGGATTTTATGTTCTTTTAAAATGTCACTGGAAACGTGTACAACCGTACTATGTTTCTGCCCGCGACTTCGTCTGCGTAGAATAAGACTTAAGAATTTATTTTACATACTAGCTGTGGCCAGCGACTTCGTCTGCCAAGAATTCGTTTATCGCTATCCCGCGGGAACTACGCAATTTTCCGGGATAAAAAGTAGCCTATGTGCTATTCCAGACTTTTCTCTATCTATGTGCCGAATTTCATCCAGATCCGTTGGGCCGTTCTGGCGTGATTGAGTAACAAACAAACAAACATCCATCCATCCATCCATCCATCCATCCATACTTTCGCATTTATAATATTAGTTAGATGTAAACCTTCCTCTTGAATCGCTATCTCCCCATTAAGTTAATCTTACTACGGTCACAGTAACCAATGCAGAAAACTTAAAAAAGAAACACCCTCTTTTGCTAAGGCTACTAGATTATTGCATTGTCATCAGAGCTCCACGCATGTGCCAAATTCAAGACAATTGGAAATCAGTAAAAAGATTTTTTTTTCCAATGAGAACTAGATAGTTTCAACATTTCATTAGGTGCATTGTTTGTCAGTTAGTCAGCTAAAAAACAGTTTTCGGGTAACTTAAGAACGTCTCAATCAGTATAAAGCCGTTAGTCCACTATCAGCCATCGCGATGGTATCGCTCTGAGCTATGGCGTCGGACCGAAATTGTCCAAAATGGCAACACAAGTAAAAAGAAAATTATTTGGAAGAAATGCAGGAAAATGTGTCGGGAGCTTTATAGTGTTATGGAAAGTCTGTATCGAAGTAAGATAATGTCTCATATGATCATTGGGATATGTAACCACGTAGAAATCACTACATAGTGTAAAACAAAGTCGCTTTCCGCTGTATGTCTGTCCTGTCCCTAGATATGTATGCTTAGATCTTTAAAATTACGCAACGGATTTTGATGTGGTTTTTTTTAATAGATAGAGAGATTCAAGAGGAAGGTTTACTTAAAAACAAGATAACCATGGAACGACTTGAACTCATTTTTAACAACGTTAGGTATTTCTTAAAAAAAACCGTTAAGGCATTATTATCTTAGAAATGATTCAATTTTGTGAAAGCGAATGTCAAAAACACGAATGACATAGTTGCTTCCGTTTTGCCATTCAAAATCTGTGCTGTAGAAATTAGCCGGTCAATGTAAGATTTTCTAAAAAACAACTGTATAATTTAAATTTTGCATGTCAAAGAGAACGAGTCTGTGTTAGACGAGTGACATGCGCGCGTGTAACTGTGTGATTGTTGTAACCGTCAAGACTGTCACGTGCTGAGGACAGGGCATTATCTGCTGGACCACCCACGGTGGTCAGCTGGCTGAAGAAGAATCTAGACATTTGGCAATATTAGGTACAATGAACAAAATAATACTACCTTGCAACTCTACCTGATTATTATTTATTTTTATGTGAATAGGAAGGCAAACGAGCAAGTGGGTCACCTGATAGTAAGCGATCACCACTGCCCATAGACACCCGCAACCCCGGAGAGATTGCAGATGCGTTGCCAACCTAGAGGACTTAGATGAAATGCCTCTTGTGCCCGTAATTTCCCTGACTGTCTTACTCTCCACACCGGAACACAGCAGTGCAAGCACTGCTGCTTAGCGACAGGATTAGCGAGTAAGATGGTGGTAGCGATCCGGACGGACCTTGCACAAGGCCCTACCACCCGCAAAATTAAATATTAGCTACCTAATTTTAGAGGTTCCGTGTAGTTTTTTTCAGGAAACACTGATCATCTGCACTTATTACTACCATCATCCAATAGAGGCAAATCAAAAGCTAAAGAACCTGAACAGTTTGCAATGCCATGAATCTCAATCTTGAAACTGCGAACACGTGACTGCATGTGCTTTTCCGATAATGCCTGTGAAATATGCGCTCCTAGTGCTGGAAACGACTTTCAGGAATTGTTAGTTTTTGATTGAAACTCAAAAGCATGTATACCAAGTAGTAAGTTTCATGATAGTTCCTTCTTTAGAAAACACTAACAAATCTGATTATCACATTAACTCGTAAGTGTTATAGCCACCGAACAACGGTTAAATAAATAACGACACTGTCTTCGTCAACCTCGACATTGGCGGAATCATCGACAGTATCGATGGCGCTATTTCTTTTTTAAAAATTGAATTGAACTCGTTATTTGATGTTGCACAAATAACATTGAATGTTAGAGTGGTAGACGAATTCTTTGATCGACTGATAAAGAAAGACAAAACAATGGTTCAAAGAAATGAAGTGATGTTAAAATAAAAAGCATTCCTGAATGATGTCCATACACTACAAAAGATTATCAGTGCAATGATGATACCATGATATCATGGAGGACCTATGTAAGCGAAGCCCGCATTTGAGTAGTAGTATAGGAATTATCACTACGTGGAAAACCCAAGTAACATCTTAAGACATGGTGTTCAGACAACGTTAATACCAAAATAAAACCCAAAAGAGTTAAATAAGGTACCTACTCCTTGTTTGTCCGGAGACCAGTCGCGAGACACCTGGTCGCAGCAACCAATTATTTAAAGTGTAAAGTTTAAAGAAGACTCGCCGTGCATTATGAAAATAGCCTCCCTACCACCCTACTGCACCCCCACTTTCAGGCTAAGTAATTGTTTCATAGACATTGTCTAGATGGAGACTTTTAAAAGGTGATTGGAAAAAGATTTTCAACTAGTTGTTTTTTCTTTAATGCAATTTTAGAAAAAGCAGGTTCTCATTCCTAATTTGATAAACTTCAGACCTAGAGTGCACATTTTTCGTCGGCACGATATAACTGAACTGTTTGCGCGTCAGATATTACAATCACATTTATGTTCATAAAAGCTCTTTGCGTTAAAACACTGATAATTTCATTGTTAACCCATTATGATGCATTTGGAAAATGGAAATCTGACTACGTTACCATTAAACTATAATGCGATTGCGTATTATGATTCAAATATTACAATGTGTGCTGTGAAACAATAGCCCTACTACAGTTTGGATATTCTCTGCACAGTGAATATCCAAACTGAGTTTTTTCATATTGACAATCTATTCAGAGATGATTTCAGGGATGAAGGAAAAAAGAGAAAATAAACGGCAAATGAGATTGTGATACTACGAGATAAACCACAGATAAGCAATGCCTACAGGTTCTAAGAGAAAACCTGGAGAAAATAATTCAGTCCGTGTTGAGAAGAACCAGAACTTGAAAAAATATAAATTGACGCTGTTTCTCGAAGACGCGTACCGTTGCACACATAATTCTCATACGTTTTGACTTTTAGCTAAGTAATAAAATATTCCCGTTGGCGGGAATTCCGCTTAGTCCCGAAGCGATATATCCGTCCCGCGGGCGCGGCAAATCCGACCTGACGGGCCCCGGCCAATCCGCTAATGGCGGCTTAAACTTTACTTTGCTCCGGAGTTATGAACCGCTTTAAAAATACATAGTGCATGCCCAAATACTGGCGCTGCCGCGTTTAAGTAGATGACTTTTGAAATGTAAGTTTTAAGATGGTCACCATTTTTTTGTAGTTTGCCAGTATGATGCCTCAGATGCCTGTACTTATCATGTCGTCGACATAAATTGTAGATTGGAGTAGTAGAGCTAGAGAGATCTGTTAGAGAGTTCTAGAGAGTTGCTAGGGAGATCTGATATAGACGTGTAATCTTGTGTATGATGTTGACCTTAGTCGTCACAAACCTTTGATGAGAATTTATTCTGTTTCTGTGTACATACCTGAAAAAAATAAAATGTTGCAATTAGTATTTTACGTGTTGCTTAATATTACGGTAGTTTTCAAAGTCAATAATAAAGAATAGTAAAATTGTTCTATCAAAGCCATTTAAATTCAAACTGTCAAATTTTAAGTCTATTTGTTTATACAGGCTTTTATGCAAGATCAAGCCCAATCCCATAGGTAACGGATACCAGACGGTCAGAAGTCCCGGGGTGGTCAGCGTGCCTAATCGCGCAAGAGGCATTATCGCGCGGGCCGAGTTAATCGCCCGCCGGCCCTGATTAGCTGAGCTCCCGGCCTCTATGCCCCCCTGGTAGGAATTATGCAGGCACGACTTGCTGTGTGCGAACTCTGACCCTCTGTGATAGCGTGATGATAAAAAGGATAGTGCGACTAATTTTATGACGATATTTACTGGTATGCAACATCTGTTACATGTTCCTTTTGTTTTTTTGAGTGCCTTGAGTAAAATCCGTGTCAAATGAATCAAACGTAGTGCCGCAATAAAATCGGGCCTTTAAAAAAAACCCGGAAATATGGCCGCTCAGACCTTAGTTTGTTTAATAGCCTTATTTTGAATCACAATTCCATAGTGACCCTTCTCATTGCCATAATTTCTGTTGACTAATTAAAAATATTGACAGAGAAGGCAAACAGGGCCGGAGTGTCACCTGGGCGATAACTCACGGGATGCAAACGGGCATTATCTGCGCGCCGCACCCGTCAGCGTTTGTATATGCTAATCGCTTTTATTAAAATTAATACAAATACGGCCCTGGGCACGCGTATTTTGGTATTACCAAGTCATTTTCGGTTGGATTTTGTGATGTATGACTTTATAGTTGGCTTGTTGCAAAATTGGTGTGCAAAATAATATGAAACGATCTTTTCTGACAGTTCACCAAAACAACCGTGCAAAAACATTGTCCAACGTGTCTCTTGAGTGTTACAAAAATTCGCAATAATCCTAACATCAACTTTACCGCCAACTGAATGGGTTACATGCGGAAAAATTCCACTCTGCGGACTTACCCATTTTCCCGGGAAAACTCCGAAGTTGGTGCAAGTAATCTAAAGTTAGGTACCAGGGCGGCAGAGGCTATTTAGATGCACATCTTAACTCCGCCATATATCTAGATTGTGCGAACTTCGGAGAGCGAACTAGGAAAGTGTTTCCCGTGCGGCTGTACTTTTTTAATTCGAAAAAAGTAAATGGCGTGGACAAGAGTTGGAACAGTGCGAGTATTTTCAATTTGGTGTTAATTGAAAAGTGTGCGATATGCGGTGTCGGATTTCGAATTCGGAAGTTCTTTTCCATTAGTGAATGGTGAATACAACGATTTTTCACACCATGAGCATAGCTGCCACGAGCGATCAAAAGCACCAATGTTTTAAATCACATCTTTTGAAAATACAATTCGAAATTGGTTAAAAATAAGTGTACTCTATTTTTCAAAATTTTAAGTTTGACCAATTGACAAAACTAATTAATAATAGCTCTAATTTACTCGTTTTTCTACAGTTTTTTACAACTTTCGACTAATTATTTAACGTGCCGCCTATTGTATACTTTGTTCTTTGTTTCTGTATTGTTTTGTACTGATTTGTGGTGTTCAATAAAGAGTATTTGTATTGTATTGATTTGTGCCTTCAAAATTGGAGTTCAGGCATGACGTCACTAATTTTCAGTAAGTGCTCTAAAGCAAAACAATTCTCAAAGTCAGTGGTCACTGTTGTCTTCTGCCAGTGGTTAGCTCAAAATACTCAATTTAAAAGTGAACGAAGACCTTTAAACTACTAAGCTCTAAGGACTAAGCTCTAAGAAAGAAGAGCTCACAATTTCCTCAAACGCCGCCCCGTTCCTTTCTTTCCAAGCATTATGCCATATCTCAAGCACGCAGGTGTATCTCACATAAATAGAGCCCTTTTTAATATACCCTAGATTTGCAATAACACCAGGGCGTCAGAACACGGGGGTAGGGCGCAATAACTGTGACATCGGAATACATTAATCAAAGAGGTGTTAGGCGAGGTTTTTGCGGGACTCGGGATATTGCGCTCTCCTAAGTTATGGTGTCCTGGTACCGTTTAATAACTCACTACTGGATTACCGGTTTTCTTCGTGTGGAATACACGCAAGATGTTTATTTTTTGGAAGAACCAACCAAATAAACAAATAAACATAACTGCTTAAAATTCAGATTGCACAACAAATTATACTCGTAACTGCTCAACAAGCACTGAAGAAAAAAAAAACAATTTCGAAATGAGAAAATTTATAAACTACGCGTGTGTCGTTTTCTAAGCTATGTACTAAAAAAATAACAAGTATTTACAGCATGACAAAAAAGAGTAGAAATTAAAAAGTGGCAACACAGTAGTGTCGTCCCGTTTTCTTATACATATAGATTAGAAAGGGACGACACTACAGTATTGCCACTTTTTAATTTCTACTCTTTTTTGCAAGGCTGTACACAAATGTTATCACGTATTCAAATAAAGAGTGTCAACTTCATAACGAACACTTCCAAAAGTTCGGAAAATACTACAGCAATAAAATACACCCAGAGCTACAGTTTCATCCATTTTCCATATTTAAACCCCCGATGGCAACCTGAGACGGACCGTTGTCCACCCTGATACGTTATCTTAACGACCATCCCCCTGGGGGACTGCGACCCCCTGATACTCCAGCCAGATATGACGTCCTGGTCACTAACTACCGCTTCTATGATAGTTGTTGTTGGTTTGCTTAATCTTATTGTTTAGGTATTTAATAGCCCACGTAGGAATGGAATGTCTAACTGAGGAAATTAGAAGTAATTTTCCGTGATCACTTTGTAATGTAATGTAATACTTTGACAATTGACCACACCTGAGAAAGTAGTGTAGTAGTAATAAGTTGGGACGGTATTAAAAAAAAAAAATGGATATACGTTGGCTTGGCATTGGCATCAATAAGTTTCTTAATGTATGCCACTGTAAGTACAAGTCGACATTCATCTAGTGAGATTATAAAGTAACCTAACCATATCCGATCCGATAGTTTTTAAAATCTCAATATTCTCAATACATTTATAAACAAAGATTCTTTAATAATTGCCCGCGTGTCTAGGAAACTAAAAGATAAAAAATGGAAACCTTCTTTCGTTGTAAATCAGAAGTTAATACTAAGCTAGGGGTTTACCTATAGTTCTCACATACCTATATTAAAATCTGTCTAACCGGCCACCGAGCCACCTTATCCCGTAAAAGGTTATTTTCAATCCAATAATTCCCGCGCCGTCTCATCTCCTGTAGGACACATCATTTCCTACCTTCCGGTAGATATTCCAAAACTACCCACTTTTTAAGTCGTCGACGTTTAGACGCGGTCCGGCAGGAAATTCGACTTTCCCGGAAATGGAGTGTGGAGGTGAGAAAGCTATATACGAGATCGAGGATGCTGGAAAAGGACGCGTGACGACGCTGGAGGATGCAGCGGCATTTGAATAGGATTCGGTTTCTTGCGTGATTTGAAATCCAATGCTCGTCAGAATTTGGAATGATGAAAGTAATTGCGAGTATTATATCTTCGAAACTAATGTGTGCCATGAAGAACAATACAATATGACAGGAACGGAAGGTACTTGACCAATATATTTCTCTTTAACTGGTTAGGATTGTTATGAAACAAACCTAACCTAACCTATAGAGTTCTACAGGATTGCCATTTCAATGCTCCTGAAAAAAATACGGTTTGAGAGAAAAAAAGAGTTATGGCAAATGATCATTAATGGCAAACATTACATTATGGCATATGGAATTCGGGCAAATGAAAGGCTCCGTAAATAAAGAAACAATTAAGGAATTAAGGAACTAAGTGCACTTGTTAATGTTATTTTTACTTAAGACAATAAGAAGGATCGTGCAGATATCATCCACTATTTATCTGTCAAGTCAGATGAATAAACATTGGAACCCCCGCAAGTAAACCCTTTCGCTTAACGTGTCCGATGACAATGTATTAATTACAACAATACGTCTTTGTAGACATAAAAGCATGCATTTAGTTAAAGATTTACGCCATTACTGATGCAGAGAGATACCAAACATAGAGATTCTGATGGTCTGATGGATTGAAAAAGAATGTACGGAATGCCCTCTCTCCAAATTTTTTATTAAGTATTTAAACAATTCACGGGTAAACATAGCAGTCAAGGGAACACACAAACGTTCAAAATTTCATTTACATAGGCCCTTACTTTCCTAATGAAATACCCGAGACATACGAACACACAGAGGCGTTACAGGTCCGTTTGCATTTTCGAAAAAATAAAAAACCATTTAACGCGTACATGTGTTTCTTAAATTGTTGAAACCTAAGGGGGTAATGTAAATATTATTAAATGATGGGAAACCCAGCTAGCTTATTACGTAACTCGCTTACAATCGCCATTGTGTTCATTTTGACAGTTCTCGTATGAATATGACACCTAGCTGATTCCGATGTCAATTGTCAGCCCATACATGAACTGTCAAAATGAAGACGATGGGTCTAGTGGTGTTTTATACTTGGGTATAGATGACATCCATTAAAAGGAAACTTTAAAATTTTGCTGCAACATTGACCGCCATTTTACATCCGCGTATAATAATAATTATTGCATGTATGAAATAATCATTTAACAATCATTAGAGCAGGTGGTCCTGCCGCCTCAAGCAGTAACGTACGGTTTTAATTACCGGTTAATGCAACCATGGTTTACTGCGAGTAGCCGGAGTAGCAATAGTTATTGAGTTAACCATCGATTAAGTGTCAGTTACTGGGGATAGTAAATTGGCTCTCAGAAACATTGGACCTGCGTGTGCGCATATCATGTTTAAGTTTAGCAAATGTTATACGTAACATAATACGACATAGATATTGCAAAATTCGTGACGTCAAAACTCAGTAATTTTATTCTAAGCCAGCAAGGCATTTTAAAAGAAAATAATTGGTTGGCTGATTGACTCATCAACGCCTAGCTCGAATCTTGGAGGTAGAAACCTGAAATTTCGGATAGCCAGCTAGGAGTTGCCATTTCTGATGGAATGAACACAGATTTTGCGAAATTCTCACGGATTAGAAATTCTGCACTGGCACACAGAGCCGCGGGCACAAGCTGGTATGTTCATAGCTTGACTTATTTTTAGCTCCAACTACTACTTAGCATATTAACGGACATTAAAATAAATACGGAATCATTCACATGCAAGACGCATAACAGTCGCATTTATTCAAGTTAACGATCCAGTCACATGCTAGCGTCATTATAAAACGTCTAGATAGCATAAACTAAATTTCTATTTCTAATATTAGCATGTAAGTACTAGAGGATCAGAGAATAGTAGAGATATTGCGAAACGCTGAATTCCTAGGCGTGCGGTGTTGAGTTACGCCCGTATCGGGTTCGCTTTGAGACGCGCCGCTGCGGAATGGGAGCCTCGCCGCATGAATTTTGTACTTTAATATTTTATTTATAAACTGTCTCTTGCGTTATGATATCCTGGTGCTTTACGGTTATTATTAGGACGTTTAGAAGGCTCTTTTCGATTTTATACGACGTCAAAAAGAACAAGGATGCAGTTTACATTTTTATATGGAATATCAGCCGCCTTGTTGACTTACGAATTGTATAACTTATACTTATTTTTGTGCGTTATTTCAACAACCAAAATGAAGTGTTAATAATAAATTATGTACAGAATACAATCAGTCAAGCAAATGTTGTATAAATTTGGACTTTGAGATATTTATTACAAAGTGTACTTTTATGCTTGTACTGTACCAATAATTAGGTAACCCTATAAACAAAGCATTTTGGTGAAATATGTATGTACCCCTAAAATTACAATATTTATCGCTCAGGAAACTTAATCGCACTCAACTCGAGCGCGTCTCAGCCGACATAAATCCCATAACGCAACCAAAATACACCTCGATTTTCACAGTTCCCGTTAAAAATCTCAAGGAAAGTTCCCTTATTTAAGGGCAGGGCGAGTCATAAGTTTTACTTGGAGCATCCGGGGGCAAATTGCTGGCAAATCCTGGGAATGAGAATTTATTAATATTGGAACACTGTGTTGTGACGGAGGGACCGAATTAAACCCTAAAAGGATGTTATTTGGTGCCAAAATATAAAAGTACAGGGTCAGCAAATGAATATACGAGCGGCTGGAGAGCAAATTGTGTTGTAAGTTAGAGATTTCGCCGAGATCGCGTCTGCGTAACTTAGTATCAAGATCTGCCTTATTAAGCTAAGTGACATGTATGACATTCTCATGTTTGTTAATAATTTGTTGTCTACATAAACTTTTTAAATGCCTTCGCTTTAAGATTTAACCATGTGAAGCTACTATTTTTCTGGAACAGGCGACCAGCTTGACCAAGGCTTCAGCATCGTTATTGCACAAGGCAAGCGCAATGTAAACTACCAGGCTATCATAAACACATGTAAGTACATAAAACAATATTCCTCGCGCGCCGGATTACCGCGCGACTTATAATTATTTTTAGCCCCCCCAAAGGGCTTTGGGGCGCACGCGGGATTTGTCCTAAGTCGGCGACGCTCCGTTATTATTTCTAAGGAATTTTCTTAGGGCAGGTGAGTATTAAGCGAGATTTGCCGCGACACGGATAAGTAAACGATTAACGGAATCCCCGGAATCATGGCGTATGATGGATGCGGATCCCGACATTTGTTATCGTGAAAGCGCGACGCACCATGTCAATAATAAGTCAGTACACGCGACTATTGAAATGACGTACGCGAATTTCCCCAGCTGGGAAATTCACAAATTTTATCATGAGCATGTTATTCCGATATGTGGCTGAATGACATTTAAATTCAAAACGCTTATCGCGACACGTACATCTGACTTTAAAATTCAAATCTTTTACAGCCATGCAGCCAGATTGTTACCAATATCGCGGGCAGTGCGCTGAATATAAATTGCACTCATGCACACGCGAGATCGCCGCGGCTTACTTTCCTTTTACGTCTCGCTCGATGCGGTATTAATGCAAGCGATTTGATTCCATCATGCGAATGTTCGGATTCCAAATCGCAAATCAGAATCCATATTCGAATGTTGAATGTCGACCTTTGTGGCCAGTGTGTACGCGCGGTGCTGCGTTCATTTGTTTCAGTGGCCGCGCAGGTGGCGCTGTCACCGCGGTGTTCCGTTTCCCGCGCGTAATCAAATGAATATTACACGCGCGTCATGTTGACAGCCCTGCAGTTTCGCCCGATATGTGGGTCGGATGTCGGATGCTCTTTTTGACGACAATTTGAAGCATTGTCTATGCCCGACCGCTTTTCAGCGCGCGCGTTCGGTTTTCGAATCAGATTACGCGACGCGGTTTCGACACCGCACCAAGTACTTACAAATTCGTATACTTTTTTCAGCTTTGGAATATCTTTAAACGGTATTATTCTCAGATGAAGAAAACATCTACTTTAACTACAAATCTTCAACT